>JACAXG010000027.1:5352585-5952585 GCA_018881555.1 Amblyornis subalaris | reverse complement strand
GCAAGGTGTACAATTAGAATAATTAAAGAATACCTAAATTGATAGACCCATTAATGCAGGAGATCTCCATGGGCCTCCAGCACAAACATGSTAAGTCGATATTTTTGATTCCCCCAATGGTTCTGTGCCAGGCACTGTTTTAAAGAGACATCAATCTCTGATGTCAGCATTTATCTAATGAACCTTCAAAAATCAATGTCAAGATGGCCTGCTACATGTATGCACCCAATTTGTCTGTTCCCCAAGGGATACTAGGTAAAACAAAAACATTGTAAGAGCAGTGAAAACTGCCTGTGACCACTCTACCTGGTCTTGACAATGGTAATGGAAGGAGGGAAACTTGACCTGGCTRTAGGCACAAACAATAGGTTTCCAAAGACAATAGTTATTCTAATACCTGCTATACAATATAAATGTATAAACAATAGGTATTCCCAAAAGAAAAGAAAATGAGGTGGCTTAACTTAAGGGCTTCTAAAATTGCCTTTGTCAGCCTTACAGTACAATGACAAACAGGGGATTGTTTTTTAAATTACTATAATCAGGATTCTTAAGGACAACAAGATTGCCTTAGCTATTAATATAATTCTCATCCCTGTTGCCAGTAGTACGTTCCTTGGCAGAATTCTTGTCTACACCTGAGAGCCAGGATGTTCAACCCCCTGCACAGCTATTAGCCAGGAGAGCCATTTAGCTTTGCTGAAGCAGTTCTTTTAGCTATTTTCTTGTTAGTGTTTAGACTCATCCTCACTATTCTGTCCACAAAATTCCCTGAAACTGATATTTTGACATCRTATCAGACAGAAAGTGGAGGTCTAAGCTAGCTTCTCCCTCTCTCCTGTTTGAATAATGAACTGGTCTCTCTAGTTGCTCCGAGGTAGCGCTGCCTCCAGCTTGTAACTGGAGGTGACAGGTACTCTCTAGCAGATGGGCTGTCTTGTAATCTTTTTCTTTATTCACAGCAACTCTGTCTCTTCCTTCTGTTCAGAGTATTTACTCTTGTTGGTAGCATGTAAACAGTTAGCTATGCCTTAGACAGTTCAAAGATGTGTTATGTGGGTGAATTAGTTGTTGCAGGATGCCTGTCTGCCTTCACGCACACACTTCTTTCGAACACTGCCATTTTCAGATTTCTGCCCAATTAACTGACGATGACARAGCCCAGTCCTGAGCTCCTCACCCAGAGGAAACCTCCCCTGAATTCAGCAAAAGCCCTCAAGGAAGCAAAAAGCTGAGAATCACTCTGAAGATGCCACAATTTCTCCGCCCTAAAATGCTGCATTCCAAATATCTAGTACACTTGCAAAATGTTTACATTCTTATCTAAATGCAAAGCATGTAATTTAATTCCTTTCATAACACTTGTGTTTCTTGGTGGTACACATGAGCTGGAATGAATTCAGATTTTTTTTTACACATAAAAATTACACCAAATTTTTTTCTTAAATACATGTATTCTAAGCAACTAGGGCAGCACTGACAAATGGGACAGCTTCTGCAAACTACTGATGTCTCATGACATGTTCACTAATATTTCATAATGGCATTTTTCTTTGCCTGTCTGCTGTAGAAGAACTGTTGATTTGTTTTTATTCACAGATAACACAGAGGGGCCAAGTTTTCTATTTGGTGCCATCATGTGAGGACTGCATTTGATTGCTGATATCTTGGCAAATGTAGCTGGGTTTTGTATTTTAATACCAACGATGTTCAACTCATCTTTCAGGAAAACTAATTCCCTGTGGAATGAAGTTGCCCTTCACATAAACGTAMACTCTCGCATGTTTATGAAATACTCCTTTTTTAATTTTTCTTAATGAAAGTGAAATTTTCAAAACTGCCCAAACACTTTTGGTACAAACCTCTATGAACCTTCCCAGGGATTCTGTTTTCAAGTGTATTTAATGTACCACTCTTCTTTTATTAAGATGCAACTAGTTTTCAAAAACAAGTATGCAAATTAATTTTAAAAGCTACTATTCAGATCTTCAAAGAGATGTTCAACAGATACCTAAAGCTATACTAGAATGGGAACACAGCATTCACTGTGCAAAATGCACCACCAGTTAAATGACTAATAAATCAGCAGCTACCTCAGATATTAGAGCCACAAGAGAAGAAATTTTCCTATACTTTACAGCACCTAATTTTACTCTGATTTTTCAGAAGGTTATATCTGGTTTTTAAATTTTATCTAAACTTGTAATTCTGGTCCACTGCTGTTGGCTAATAAATAAATAAAAATGTAATATATAAAAGTCAATAGATATGTTACATATGCTTTACTGGTTAACTTTCTTAAGTGATATCATAAGCTTCTACTTCATCCTTGGATATTTCCTAGTGAAATCATTTCAATTTTACATTCAGAGTTTTCATTCTCTGGGGGATGTCACCGAAGGCCTGTGCCTCCAAGGTACTTGGGCAGGTGAACTTACTAATAAAGACTTCTGCGAAAGTCTGAATGGGACTTGAGCATCAGCCAAGTGAACTCACTCATTCTTTAAAAAAACTCTTGGAGAAGGTACCCATCAATAGTAATKGTTGAAGATGAGATTTGCCCAAAAGTCCTCATTTTATGAATTATAGGACATGCAGGCAACAAAATAACTGGCTCTTAAATGTCTTTGTGAACCTAAGCCTGAGCAATGACATATCTGTACAAAAATAGATCTGCATTGACAGTACATCATCCCCAGTATTATGCTAGAATATTCATTAATAGCTCAGAATGCCTGCAAAAATAGCCAACTATTCTTTAGGAAGCAGTAAGACACTCCTTCACAATCTCTCAAGAACTGACTGGTCTCCATCTTTCTTGAGAGACCTTTGAAAAGCAAATCAAGACTTAAAACATTATGGTGYTGCAATTTTAATATGTGTGATTTACGTTCTTGTCGAAAAGGTTGAACTGAAGCTGTAGCCAGACTCAGCATGTGTGCCACGGTCTCCGGAAGCACGTTATAAATGCAATCTAAAATCAATAGCAAGAAACAATTACAGCATCTGAATACCATTTGGGTGAAATAARCTGATGCTGGTGAAGCAACCAGCAAATGTATGTCAATAGCTGCAACAAAGTATTCTACAGCGTTTGCACAAAGAGGGGTTGAGTAAATATCAATAAAGCAACTCCTACTACAAACAGTAAAAATGATAAAATCAATATTATAAAATAAAAAGTTAGCACACAGATGAACACTGTGATGTAGACAGTGCTGTGTTAGGAGCGTTGCCGAGTTCCTGGATCTCAGTAAAGGAACAGACAATGCCTGCATTTGTCCAGTGCTCGGATTAATCAAGAAATCAAAGTATACAACAAATGGTATGCAAACATTAGACCACAGACATTCCTATGAAAATGCATTTATGTTCTGCAGCAGGAGGAATCACATATCTGCTGCACCTGCTAGTCCTGAGCACTGTCAAGAATCCATCTAACCAGCCTACAACATGCCAGCTCTGTCTGCTTAACAGGAAGACCCTGAAGGACTTCACATTTGTGCATGGAAAAGGATTGAGTAAGAAAAAATAACCCATTATTGCAAAAAAAATAAATTATATAAAAGCATCAAATCTCAGTAAATTCTTTAAAGACGCAGCAACTAAAAGGGTAAAACTGTGAGTGATAGCCCATCTGCAAGATGCTCTGTAGCTCTGACCTGCATTTAAAACAGAGCTGCTTAGCCTTTAGAGCACCTAAAGTTGGCTCTGTTGTTTGCATTTCATAGAAACTACTTTTGAAAGTAAACAAGAACCTTTAGTGAATTATTTAGCATACAAATAAACCAGCAAAGAAACCTAAGTAGGCCAATATGAACTAACTGGATTGAAATATTCATCTGTAAATAACTTTTCAATCTGCTGCTTTCACGTACAAATACTACATGGAACATTAGACACAACTAGCTTCTAGGGATATTTAGGCTCACTGGAGAGCAATTTTTATGTCTACTGGCATCTGTGGGTAGTGATATGGACTGACTGTTAATATAACCAACATAAAATTTATGTGAACACTCACTGCAATAGCAACACACTGTCAGACAGCTGGTGGTTGATGCGTAGCACATGCGGATTTTATATGCACTGTGTAAACTAACCTTTGCAAAAAAGATCTAGCAGGTTTATTAGTTTAGGAAATCGCTATAATTAAGGATAATTCATAATGGCCGCTTATCCATTCTATAGCAATAGCTGCTTTAATTTAGACTCTGTTTCTTTGAGCCATAAATAAGTGCGCTGATATCTTCTGCACAGATGTGGCATTCAACCTGTTCAAGTTGGTTGACTTCTGCTTGTATTTTAATCAAAAAAAAAATAGTAGATAAGCCCATAAAATGCACTTTGCTTGAAATAAATTAGCAAGAAATGCAGTTTGAAAGTTCTGAAACTCTACTAGTAGCTGCTTTTAGGGAGGAGAGGGTAGAACACAGAAATTTTCCGCAAAAGAGGAACAAACTAYGTGGTCACAGATCTGACCTGAGATAGAATACCAGATTTGCATAATTAATCATTGGAAAAAGAGATATGTCTGTGACCTACGTGTATTATTTACAATCTATTCAGTTTGTAATGGAGGGTTTGACCTCTGTGAGCCCTTCTTGTAACACTGTGACTTTCCTGCTTTTGTGCACAGCTCCAGCCTTCTCTGCAGCAGAACATGCATGGTGTCTCCTTACTACAATTCCTATTARTAATTCCTGCAAAACAATTCCTTGTGTCCGCACTGCTTATTCAGTGGACAGCACTTTTCCCRAATTGTCAGCCACCCCATGTCCTACTAGCTTGGAACCGCTGTGGGTCTCTCTGACCAAACCCCCACAAATCCAGCTTTCCTTCCATTCCCTGCCCTTGGACACGGGCATTCTTGGTAGAAACATTCCACAGGCAACTACTTTACTGATCAGGAACTGTTACCACAAAGGCCTACAGTAACAGACATATCAAATTTGCTGATTTTACAAAACMAATAAATAAATAATCTGCTACACTTGCCGCTTATGACCCCACTGGTACCTTCCATAGACAATGAGTACAGACCTGCCCACTAAAAATTTTTGTTTGAGATGTCTATCAGAAAAATGTTTAATCAGATGCTTGATAAAGCAGTTTGAAGTATCAAATGATTGCCAAGTTTAGAAACAAAAACAATCCAGATTCTCCTGATTCCAATTTATGCTTCTTACCTTCTGGAAGAACTCTAGATCAGCATGGACAGTAAAAAATTTGAATACTGAGCTTTGCAGCAGATGACTAAGCACAATGGCTCAAGGCATAATTTCCTTGTGTATAGAGACAAAAATCTGGAGTATTATGGAAAACTACCTAGTCTTGTAAGTGTCCTGCCAGAAAATTACTAACACATTGCCTTTCCAGGGAGGGATGAAACCTACTTTTTTTTCCATATAGATTTTATAGTAACCTGAAAAGCAACATTAAATGACATAAATTCACATAGTGTCACGGCAGTCTGGAGCACAGTAAACATTCCCTAGTTGGGATCAAATCAGTCAAAGAATAAATTATTTTCCTGGATTGTACTCAGTTTTCCCATCAGTTCAACTTACACCGTGCCTGAAGAATGTGTACCAGCCAGAGCACTGGATTTATGAATTTGGTATGGATCTTTGCTAAAAGAAGATGTACCTTTTTTAAAAAGAAGAATATACAAAAGTAGAACTAGTCTGCTTGCAATCACCAAGAAAATACACGATAATCACAGTTAACAAATTTCAGCTTATCCAAGTCTATCATTTTCAATCACCTGATGACAAATGACCACACCATTCTACTTATTTCCAGTYCAGTCTGAAGGGGTATTGATTGTGAAATTCAGACTTCAGTAATAAAAAGATCTTGGCTAAACAATATGTTTCCAGTACATTGAATTATTACACTCAATTTTTTCATGAGTGTGTGGAATAAAGTACAAAAAAAGTCTTCCAACACCCTTTGCAAATCCATGAGGTGGTAAAGCACAACTACTGCTTTAACACCATTCAAAACACAAACACTGCTGTAATTATGTACCTCTGAGGGAGAGGCACTACATAAAGAGAAGTAAAATGTGAAACAAACATTTTTTTAAGGCATTCCTAAGCAGTGACACGAAATAACTGTATTTTCCTTACCCAAATTGGAGCCAAGATTAGAATGGAAATGAGAGAGATGAGCTCCAAAGTTAGAAGTTTTGCTGTCAGTGCAAGACACCTTTGGCAGTATCCTCTTGCTCTCTGGGTTCTGATTAATATGTTTTGAATGAGATAAAAGCTCCTGCATTAACATTCAGTTCAACCAACAAGAGCAATTGACTATAGAAGGGAATTGCTTTGCCAATGGCATATTGCACATAAGCTGAGTGAAACCGCAAATCTCTGTGCCAGAGGAAATTTTGAAATTTCCATTGCTTTTTTATATATTGCATTTATTTTATCAAATAATGGCCAAATAATTCCAAATTGCAAAGCTCACTCTGATTTGYAGAACTGAGCTGAAACACTTGGTTTTCAGTCAGCAGAACCTTGGGCAGTTTCCTCGTGGTGACGTTCAGCTTGCTGGGAGTTGTGGCAGGTGAGCCTGACGTTCACGTTCACACTACAGCTGACATCCCTTGTGGGATGAGTTGACATCTCCCATAATTTATTCAGCAGTCATTTAACTCCTACAGGCCCTTACACAGCTTTATCTTATAAAGTCCAAAATACATCAAAGATATACTATTTTAGCCAAGAAGCTGAACAAACTCAACAAAATGGGAATTTTGCCTTCTAGAAGGCAATTTCAAGTGCCACAAAATTAATTTTTTGGATAACCAGAAACCTGAACTTTAGATCAAACTCACAAAATTAAACAGATTTTGTTTTAATAAAACAGAGATATTTTTAATGGAAAGCTTTAGCTTTGTCAAAATTGCACTTTTTGGTGAAGAAGTATTTGACCTTAATTTTGATTAGCTCAGATAATCGTAACTCAGCAAAAATATGGTAAAATGGGAAGAGTTAGATACTGCTGTGCTAATTCTTACCACAAAGATTTCAGAGTATGTGCTGCCTCTGTATTAAATAAATCTTGGACTTAAATAAGACACAAATCTTGATTTCTTTAAAAAGGCTTTACTGTTCAAGATTGCAATGGAAATACAAACCTTACCTGCTCAAAAATAGAAGATGAAAACACATTAGAAATGGTCATAAAGAATCTAAAAATGTGTATCTGGGGGTGGGGCCAGGCCTGAACAGAGGGAACAAGACCATCTCACCAACAGTTGTGAAATAAACTAATGTCTGTTTAAGCCAAATTTATAAATTCCTTTTTCTCCTGAGACATTTCTTGCTCTAAAACTGTTCTCCAAGTACTCCAAATTGTTGTCAACAACCAGAAAAAATCAGAAAAAAGTCTTACACTAGGCTGAAGTGGCTACACACGATTCTTAACAAAGGCAAAACTTGTTATAGCCTTGGACAAGAAGAAGGAAACATGTAAAGAAAAAGAACCACTCATCCAGGCTGGCAGTGCACAAGAGAAGACCTGCAAGCAATGGAAGGCTTGTCTGAACAGGTACTCTACCACAAGGGGCGGGCAAAAGGAAAGAAAAGACCAAAACCAACAGAAAAGGATAAAACAGTGCAGGAAGGTAAGGGGGAAGATCCTGGGGGGTACAGATATTTTGACTTAAGCATAAAAAGCATTCTGTGACGAGGAACTTGAGATGTGGCAGGGAGCAAGGCAGATAATAGGTTTCCAAATCTCTTTATTAGGGTTTGCTATTTTAGTTTATTAGGTTTATTTTATTTGTGCTTCGAATAAAATACAGCTATGGAGAAGCCAGCTAGATATTTGCCAAATAGTTTGAAAGTGCTGATAATGATGACTCATTATGTGGCTTGTCATTACTGGGAATGATTCCTGAGCTAACCCAAACTCTTATTCTTCAAGATCTCCAGAGGAGGGCATCATCAGGAAAACAAAATGTTCGTGCCAGAGCAGCTCAAGGGAAGGGTGTCTGGAGGAAAGTCAGYGCAGATCACGTGCGGAGGAGGCCGAATGTACCACCACGTCCCACCTTGCACAAACCGTCCAGGCAGTCTGTGCCCAACACTTTGCCAAAGAGGCAAAGAATAAAAAAGAAACTGGTAGTGTATGAAATAAATAGTTCAATGGGATTAGTATGTGATGTGTGGAAGTGCTCAGCAAGGAGGTTGGGATTGGCACTCGGGGCCGAGCATCAGCCCCATCCCAGCCTGCTGAGCCCCAGCTGGGCACCGCACGGGACTGAAGGGAGCAGGCACCGCCTCAGAGCCCTGCAGACTCTGCTCAAAACCTGTCAGTGCGGAAAGGAACCGAGGACACAACAAGGAACTCCCAGATTGGAAGGAAAAAAGAAAAAAAACATGGAAAAACCCATAATCCTGAGCACGTGAGATGTGAGGAAATGTACGGTTGGCAGGATTTTTAGTCCCTCTTTCAGGGATTAAAATTACTTCAGAGACTGCCTACAAAGGCAAGTTTCTTAAAAGTGAAAGCCAGTGGCCAGACTGAGAAGAAAAGGAGAAAAGCAGAGATTATAAACTAAACAAAATAAAAACACAGGCACATCATGTGCCTTTGGTTGTAACTCACTTTTTTCCTGAGAAATAAACTTCAAATTATCAAATATGAATAATGAAGCAAAAGTTATGAAGAGTGAYTGAATTCAGAAGTGGTCTTCAAGGTTAGATTATATCCCTTTATCTTAAACAAAAAAATAAAAAAAAACAATAAAACTGTCATTAGCTTTCTACAAAATATTTGAAAAACTGCAAGTCACTATTTTTTTAAACAAAAATAAATGCATTTGCAGCAGGAACTAACACAGTCTTGAACATAACAGCAAACAGTTTTGGCACTGATTTTTAGCACCTACGGTTGACTGCAACAGCTGAAGTACAGTATTTTTAAAAGCAGAATGTATTTGTTAAGTCACAAGTTACTTCATTTGATTTGCAGATGGGGACCTCTATTGGTATAAAAWAATTACTAAAAAAAAATGACACCTGGAAACAGACCCATTGGCTCCCACAAAAATCACATTGGCCAAATTCTCATTTTCATTACATCAATGTTAACATATACTCATTTCAATTAACATTGCAGGAATTAGCCAAATCAAATTAATATAAGAATTTGGKGCACTTGTGAAAGACATCAAGTATTCCTAAAAAAAAAAAGCTACAAAGAAGAACTAATATACTTTGAAGTTAACCTTCTCATACTTACGCCTGGGGGCCCTTCCGTGCATGTGCCATATGTGTATTTTTACTACAACCTCCATGTAACCACGCAGTGCTCTGGCTTTGGACTGACATATCTCYGTGTTGGGCAGGATTTTCAATCCTTCATGACTATCTATTTGTCACTGCAGGTGAGTGGTAGCACTCAGGCTGATCCCCAGCCACTTTCACAGTTACTTATCTGTCTTTATGGATTCTTCCTGTGTGTCAAGTTGGTGCATAACAGCATTACTGTCAGGGTGACAAAATTGTCCCCAGAGTGTCACAAATGATTCCCCGGCCTTATGGCTGCAAGCAGGTAGTAGCACATCGACACTGCCTTCCTCAGCTCATCCTTCTCCAGCCCTGCCACCYGCCCGGCACTCTGCACACACATGCACACATTCCCCTCCACGGATGTAAACCTCAGCCAAGAATGAAGACAGTTCTAATTTTGGTACTTTAAAATTATCACAAAGAAAAAAAAAAAAAAAAGAGCAGAGTTTGCTTTCAGGGTGAAATACTTTTCTCTGAAAAGTCTGTTCATTTGACTTATTGAATAATAGAGTTTGGGGGAAGAACACACTGAAGAATTCCTGTTTTCCAAATACAGAAACCGTGACTAAAAATAGTGGGTAAAAAGCTATACACACTGAATTTTGCTGAATTCTATATGCCATCCATGCTTTTAATTTTTTCATGTGTTTCTATCAATGAAAGCCCATTTTTTTCTTCCTATAATTCTGTTGCATTTTTTACTTAATTATATTCTACACACAGTAACACCTTTTTTAAAATAACATTTTCTCCAGTTCAATGCTGAGATTTTATCTGTGATAAATTTAAAATCTCATTTGACAAGCGCTGGTTTAAAAACTTTTTTCCCCCCTCCTAATGTAAAATCATTCCAAGGAGAAAAAAAAATCCATCAAGTTAAAACAATTTATATGTTATTTGAAGAAGGCTGAGAATCTTGATAACTACATAGAAAAAGAATGCTTCAGCAGCAAAGCTTGTTCATAATCTAAAAACTACTTCATGGTCACGTAGTGCAATCTAAGATTTTGATGATTCTTATATGAACCATGTTTTATGCAAATAAGATTTGCTTTGTTTATGTCTACTGTACTTAATTCCTCAAAACACCCTCAAGGTAACTGTCTCCAGACACTGACAGCGGACAGGGCTCCGTGAAGGAGGGTCCCCATGTTCTTGTGCCTTCATCACCTTGTTAAATCAGCTCATCTCTCTATGCCTCAGTTTCCSCAGCTGTGAACTGAGGATTGTTACGCCCAATTTTCTCATAAAAATGCCAAACAAACTGCAGAGTAGCAAAACTAGTTAACGTTAGAAGTACACTGAGATAAAACAAAAGCCTTCTGTGTGGAAGATGAGCCTTTACAGCACGACCCAGGGTGTGTGTGTGTGTGCGAAGTGCACGGTCAGACACTGCTGCWTTGAGAAATGCAGCTGAACCAGGGGCACCTGACCCTCGCTGCCACCGGCACGACCGAGGACAGGAGTGCTCCAGCAAACACGTGTCCGGGTGTCCGTGCACACCCTCCCCAACCCTCGGACCATTTGTCCTTCACCTGACAAACACCCATTGTCTGAGTCCCCAGATAGGTTCAATATGATTTCTGACACTGGGAAAACAAAGCTAAAAGCAATTTAGAAATACCTGCCCATGAAGTCAAAAGGCAAAATATCTAAAGCTTCTCCTGGAATCTCTGACCTCAGAGGCTGACATGGTTTGATGGGAAATTTAATGTAATAGTCTGAGAAAGCCAAAAGGCCTATTGTCAGCAATGAAGTCTGAAAGTTAGCAGAATTAATATAACTGTACAATGGAAGTGCCCTCGAGGGACAAGGCTGCAGAACCAGGGCAGAGGGAAAAATGACTTTTGAAGTCATTTCACTATGACATTCTGTCATCACTGCTAAACGGAAATAAAAAATCATCTGAATCACCACATGCTTCAGTGTGCGTCCCTTCCTTATCTAATATCAAGTAATAACACTGACGTCCCGTGCCCCACCTAAGCTGGGAAGGGGCTCTGCAGGGACTTCGGGAGCTCCATTTTGAATTGCTAAATGCAATAAGAATAAATGCAAGTGGGAGTCTGTTTAGCAGAGAATGATGTCTGGTCTGTAGCCCATCAAAGCCCAATAAATCTCAATGCTTCAACAAGAGATGAAAATGGTTATCTCATCATTTCAGTGCCAGGGTGAAATTTTCTCTGAGCCAGAGTATTTTTACAGATGATTTATGTCTGGGAAGGGTAGTTGTTTAACAAAATGGCAGATAATGATAAATAGAAAGCAAATAGAAACAGCAGCAAGGGAGTGGTTCTTAGCTGCAGCAGCAGAATAAACAATATACTTACATAAAGTATATGTCACATGTAAGTGCCATTATTCTAAATCCTATGAGTTATATGTTACTTGGAACATCACATAAAAGATCTAGTAATATGATTTACAGGATAGGAAATTTAACATGTGTGCAAGGCAAATAAGTATCAAAATTCTTCTTTCTGTTACATCCCTGTTAATCCCACTTCACTGAAATTACTCTGGATTTACAATTGTAGAATAAACAAGAACTGTTTCTGTGTTCACTGGGTTTAATACATTATTATGTTAAAAGCAGAGAGATCAGAAGATGGGCTAATTTTCATGTCCTTACAAATTTATTTGTAACCACAACACTTAAATTGACTGTGGGCTAAAATACAAATACTTTTACAGAAAAAGGAACGGCTGATACATACGCTATTTGGACATGTTTTTAATAAAGTCATCTGAAAATAAAACTTTTTTTTCCCTTATGATCTGGGTTTGGATGACATGATAAAACAAATATTCATGGAGTTAATGATGAGAAGAAAATGTAGCAAAAAGCAAACAAAGCTGCCTGTTTGAGTTTTTTGAATGAGAGATACTGTAAACAATATCAAATTCGAGATGGAGATTTGAGGTCAGGGTGCTCGGTTTCAGTTTCTTTTTCTTTTTCTGCATTTTTCCTGTGGCTGTACACAAAGGAAAAAAAAAAATCTAATTACAGTTTTAAATGCCCAAAATGCCATGTCCACCAAAAGCCCGATGCTCATTAGTACTAGTAATTAACTTTACAACTGTCAACACAAACACCACACAGGCTGACAGATAGATAGTAGCTCTGAGGGTGCTAATAAATCCGGAAATAACAACTTGACACGCAGATGCACAAAAGGATGCAGGTGATAAAGAAATGTTGACATCAAATCTAATTATCTTCGAAACGGCCAAGTACTGCACAATCCCCAGTAATGCACTGTTATTGCTGGTGATGAGCCCCACTGGAACGGCTCTTAACCACAGCCTACAACGGAGCTTTTACAGCCCCTTGTCATATCTAGTGAGGACAATATCAAAAAGGAAATTATGAGTGTCATGACCCCTCCAAGTCAAAAATCTAGTGATGAATATAGGCTCAGCAAGGCATAGCAGATTACCCCCTTACGAGTTTTAAAGCCAGGATGATATATGACATTTTTATCAGGCACTTTCTCAGGAATGTCACCAAGAGGGAAAATAAAGGCCCTGAAAAGAGACGACTAGGTGAATTATGCAACTGTAATTGCCGATCATAACCTGATATGAGCTGAAATTGCTCTGTTTTCATATTGAGATAGCATAAAATTGTCGGGAAATGCAATGGCTCCTTAATGTGGCCTAGATGAGTCTAATATTCTGATCATTTTTCACTCAGCTGCTAGGTAAATAGTGCTTCTTTAACACAACCACCGTGGCCCAGGGCAATCTGGGGGCCCAATTTTACACTTGAATTGAGAAAATATGTGTAAACTACAATTTTTCATATTTTCTGCATACATAAGAAGATGAAACATCTTTATCATGTGTATTGTCTGGCTGAGCTTATACAAAATATTAGTTTATCTCTCCTACTTTGGTTTATTCCATAAGCAAAACACATAGATCTAAAGGACAGGCAATATTCTATATACAAAATAGGTCCATCTTTTATGCAGGCTGGTATGAAGAATTCTACCATTTTGTTTTTGTAAAGCTGGCAATTAGCAAGTGTAGATTTTGTAAAATAAATTAAAATATTCTAAAATGCTCATACATTTCTGCAAATTGTGTAAAAAAAAAAAAAGCCCAAACAACAAAAGGTCACAGAAATATTTATCTGTACAACCTGAGATATTAGTTTAAACAATAACCTCTAGAAGAAAAGGAATGTGAAGGGCATTTCTTTATTACCATGATATAAGATAAATTTATTTTATCATAAATCTGCTGTATTAAGTGGTTTATAAAACAGATTTGCTTAAAAAACAGCCTGAGTTAAAATAAAAAAACCCAAATCAACCACAAAATCCAGTGAAACAAAAAGCATGCTACTACCCATTCTCAGATAATAATCAGCAATAATACCTGGGGCAGAAAGGTCATAAACCATACTCCAAGACAGGAATAATTCATTGTACTACTATGTGTTTAAGAATTAGTTTGATAGAGTCACTATCTAGACTCTGAGATATTGTCTATCAATCTGACCTTCTAAAAATGAACCCACAGACTCCCACTTAGATCAAAACCTCTGCTTTTATGATAGGCAGTGTCTTTCTTATGCTGAATTTTAGGATAGGGCTTATGATGAGCGTAGCACCTTTTGTAAAATATGGAAATGAAACAATACAAACTCTTAAATAATTAGGTCTTTCTAAATTTCTCGACATATTTTTCCTCCAAAGGAGCCAAAAAAAGCAACCCCATTTTGCTCACTTGGTTAAGAATCAGTTCAGAAATAAACAAGTACAAAGGAGGTCAAAAGACTGAAATGTCTTTGTTCGCATTTATGTTATCTGTTCTTAGTTCCCATATATCCACCTGATCGAGATGCTCCAACACTAATTGTAAAGCAGCTCTGACTAGCAGCAATAACCAGCACTTGGAAAAATCCCATGTGATGCTGGTGACTGCAGATAAGAGCCCCTTAACAAACTTGGATATATCTGCATCAGCTTAGTTCCTACTCCCTTCTACATTTTATGCTTCCTAAAGGCTGTAATATTTTGTACTAAATATCATAGCAAAGTGATACCTTGCTCTACAGAGAGGCTTCAAGCACAGATGATTTCCAAAGGCTTCAGGGTGTGGGATATACGGAACTGAAAATAACACTGAACACTGTGATACTTCAGTAATCGCACAAGTCTTTGTGAAATATTTGACTGGAAACCAGAACGGGATTGAAATGTAGTTCCTAGCAATTAATACTGTGTGATCCTAAATGTAGAGTTGTTCAGATCTCAAAAGAATTTAAAACTGTAGACCCATCCATATTTATTACATTACCACTAACCCTATTATGAACAGTCTTTATGTAATTAACATACCAGCAGGGAATTTAAGAGGTACTTGGCATTAATTTTCAATCCCTATTCTCCATGAATTTGGTACTCAATTGTAGTGATAAATAGAAGACACATGGTTATGATTACGCATTTTCTGTAACGATTATGCACCACAGTAGAAAAGACCTCATAATACAGCACAGGCCCACAGTTAGCAAGAAAACCTATTTACTGCTGGATTTGCACTCTCTTCCAGTAATTCAGAAAGTCAAGTCAAGCTTTCCATTTTTTTCCCTTTTTCACAGGACTTGTTTAGAGAAGACTTTTCCCACAGTCACTGGCACTTGGCAGAAAAATAACTTCCAACCTTTATCATTCCCTTCCCAAGTCAGCCCTGTTGAAGGTGTATTTATTCCATCTCCCTGTCTCTGTATCCCCCTTCCGGAGAGCGGGCGCAGGGGCTGCAGCCACTGTTGCTAAGCAACTCAGCCACAGCACTGCATCACCAAGTACAGATTGCTCCCATCATTTTCAGCCTCACAAATTTGGGAGCTGGTATAATAATAGGAAGTAGTATGGATAACAAAACCATTATCCATAGACCGGTAAGTTAGCAGATGGATCATAAGAACTAAAAAAAACCAAAAGGGCTACTGTAACAAGTACACTGAACAATTACTGTCAGTATTATTTTCAATCTGTTTTTTTTTAATCAGTACAGCCTCCATAAAGAAGTTTACGTAGTCACTATATGTGAATGTAAAAGTATTTTTGAATTGTGATGATTTTTGTGGGTCTTTCTGTGCAAGAGTACACCACAATATCGGTGCTGCTGAAAGCTAGCACAAGATCTATTAGTAATCAAATTTCAGCCCAGATTTTATGGTTAGTCTAACCGAGTTAATTTCTCTAATGTTAGCAATTCATGGAAGAGGTCTCTTGTGGCAGCACAAACCTGGGATCCACAGCAGCTGTCAGAAGAGACTCTGAGGAATTCCTTATTAGCCAGAATGCAACCAGGCAGAAAACTCATTACACAGTGCTAAATATACTTAATCACATCTATTAGAGAAAAATGAACTTGATAATTACAACAAATAACTAAAGAGCAAAAAGTGTTCATGGAAAAACCCACACCAGGATGTGTAAGAAGAGGAGCTGCATACTGACTCTGTGCGGGAGAGCTTCGCCGGAAGCTCTTCTGATTCTAATGGAAAAGGATTACACCACAATGTACAAATGATTTAGGTTTCCCTTGAAAGTGAAGCATTTACATTTAACAGCTTACATAAATGTAACATAATAAGTAAATTAATTACTTAGATTTTAAAAATTAATTTGGAAAGCTCTTCTGAGAGTTGAGACAACAACATCTTCTCAACATGCTTTTTGGGGAAAGCAAGTCTGCTACAGACATTCACCACAATAAAGGTAATTTCACAGTAGTTGGTATTTTACTGCAATACATAAACCAAGTGCTCAAACTCTTTCCTTGTTCTGCAGCCTTTATTTTCCTTCAAGTGGGATTGGCTTGTAGGGTGACGTGGTCCACAATTTTGCCCATCAAGCTATCTATATTTTAAAACTGACAACTTGAAACTAAAGGTATCAGCTATTGACTTCATGAAGTAATTACAGGCTGAAGTCAAACATAAGGATCACAGACTCTGTGGAATCATCATATACCATCCATACACAGACACACCAACCAGACCTGAATATCATCTGCCAAAACCTCTCTTGCTCTGCCACCCAGAAATATCTAAAGTCTGCCTTGTTTTTATTTGCACATTGCCTGGTCAGTGCACGTGAAGTGTGGGCACTCTAATTTTGCAGCCATTGGTATCCTGATGCACAGACACTTGCAGAACACAACAGAGCAGAGAGTGCAGCTTCATATTCTTAGGACAGGCCTAATATCCAGACTTCTATCACTTCACACCAAATTCCTCTCACATCTTATGAGAAGCAGTTAACTTTCAAGCAGATCCGTGAACTTGGAGTCGTTTTGAACCCAAACTTTATTTTAAATTCTTTCCCAACTATATATATCCTTAATTCAACATCATTGAAATAAAGAAATCAGACATATTGAAATCATCAAATAAAATCTGGAAGGGATACTCCAAGGTTTTCACATAATCTTGACTTTGTTGGAAGAGGACAGCTAAGTAATGCACAAAGCAAGCAATTTGGGTTTGCTTTTTTATTCAGCCATAGAACATTTTCACCTTAATTTCTACAAAATACCATTAAAACATTGGATAGCATCTAGAAAAAATAAGACAAATTCTTCACAGTGGTATACAAATAAAGACAGAACACAGTGGCCACAGAAGGTCCTTACCTAAAGGCTGTCAAAGACACACAAACCCTCAACAATTTCCAAACCAAAGTGAGAGACCCGGGTAGGTCCCAAATGAAAGGTCTACGCTGCCAGCTCCCACTCTTCACCTCATTCCTTTCCTGCAGCTGTCATGAAGAGAGGCAAGAAACTGCAGAATTCCATTTCCTAGGAACATAACTTAGAATGGTGAAAATTAGGAAACAGGATTTGATTCATTGTGTGGCCCAACAGCAGTGAAAGATCCAGTGTCTGCATGACAGTAAATTAAGAGCAGATGGACAAGACTTTGAGTTCATAGAAGAAAATTTCTTTTACTGCTTCCATGCACTTGCTTTCCTTTGTTTCAGCTGATTCCTACCTTCTCCAGGTCACTTCTGCTGTCTCTGTATCATGTCAGAACCAGCATTTTAGAATTAAAACAAAGCTCAGGCAGCAGCCACTTCTCAGAAGTTAAGGACCACACATACACCATTTTCAAATATGCTCCTTCCAATGAGTTACACTTAGGGACTGATGTTATTTAAACGAAAAATGTAAAAGGTATTCTAAAAGTGTCTAAAAATTGACCATTTTCTTTCCTCCAATGAAAACATATCATCCCATACACACATGCATACAGTACTTTGCTTGGCTGGGCTATAGGACAACACGGGGTAATTTTGTGGGTAGCAGTAATTCTGAAAAATTTTTGGTTCTATGGTTTGCAGAGCAGACAATGCTCTTATTGAAAGAAGTGATTTGGCCTTGCAAAAATTTTTGACTTCATGAAGGCTATTATTTAACTTATAAATCTAAAGAGAGAACCTTACTACAGAAAACATGATGCAGCATTCCTCTTGTGTGAACAAAGGTGTCACAGAACTTATATAAATGTTTACTCAGTTCTGTACATCTATTAAATAACTTGGCTTTATTTGTAAAAACTGAAATTCTAATTTTAGGCTGTCAGTCAGAACTTAGCATATACATCATGCCATGCTGCAATCAGAATTAATACACACACATCTGAATTAAATTATGGGCCCAGAATTGTACATGAATTTTTAAGATATTTTTACAAAGTTCTACTGCGTTTCAACAGATTTAATTCCCACTCAGTTATACCAGTACAATAAATGTCCAATAAGTTTGAGATGTGGAAAAACAGTTTTTGCCTTCAAGCATCCTCTCTCCACTCCTTCTCTATGCTTTCAAAACCAGACACAGTTCACACTGGATTGCTGAATTCGGTGAACCTTTCACCTGAACTTTCATAGCAGTTTCTATATTCTTATGACTAAGATACTCTTTACCCTAGAAAGTTAAGCTGGCAACACAAGTATGACATTAACTGATACGAACAGAAAGAGAGCTATGGTAGCAATGATAAGATACAAAAATGAAACAACCAAGTTTTAAAGGGCATAAAAGGCCATGATCTTTCTTTATGTGTACAGAAAATGGCTACGACTGCATCAGAATTTCGTTTAAAAAGTAGAAGTTACTGACTGCTCCTTTTAGAATATCAGCCTCCCTCCCCACAGTTCAGGGTTTGAACAATAAAGGCAGGTTCTGTTGCACTTCTCAGCTGCACAGTACAAACTGAGCATAGAAAATCCACAAGTATAATTGTGCATTGCAGTAACAAAAAGTAGGTGTAATGTCCTTCTACAACAATCATKTGTGAGAAGGCTAAACACAATGAGAATGTCATCAGAATGTCAGAATTCTGCTCTTAGTGTTTTGGGGATAAAGGTACATTGCAATATCTTCCATCCTGCCATTCAGTAAATAATAATAAGCCTTCCTCACCTACAACAGAAAGTTTATCCATTTTAATATAAAACTTCATTAGCATTTACCGAGAATTAAATTAATAGAAATGGAAAGGCTGCTGTAGAATTAGAGCGTTAAAAGTATATGAACTGCAGATATTTCCTTTTAAATCCAGATAACTCTTGTGGGATATAAATTCCCATTCTTATTTAATTCTCTATTAGGGGCCTTATAGATTTTTTTTCCCCAGGGAAGTTATGTTCTTTTCCATAACAGTGTAGCATTCTAAATACAAAAGAAAAAAAGAAATCTGCAGAGATGTTTGCAGAGCAAGCTTGTGTTTGAGAATGAAGAGCAGTTTGCAAGCCATCAGAGAGCGATGAGCAGTGACAAACACAAGAGCAGAAGAATCATTCCTTTTGCAGTCCTCRTGGACAGTCCAAGGATGCCGGAGGCACAAACTTTTCCTAAGCAAAGAATGTTCTGATAGCATCAAAAGCAGAAAACGTGATTAAAATGGCTAAGATAGAGCTTTGTTGTTACAAAGTGTGGAAAACCTCACAGCTCCAGATGTTCCTAACTTAAGTCTACAATGGTTATGAAGCTTTCCTTTGTTTTTTCCTGATTTCCAGCACTGGGTTGCACCAAACACCCTTGAAAAATATGGAAGAGTTAGGAACAACAGTGACAAGCAGAGCAAGCAGAAGCAGCACAGCGTGGTGGCAGCTGCAGCAGCACGGGACTGGCAGGGGATGGAACACATGGTTGGCACTTATCAAACAATAGAGACAACCACTATAGACCACGGACGGGGAATCTCTCCATGGGGTTCCACCACAAGAAATGACAAGAAGAACTGTATCTATGACTTTCTCTAATGTTCATAACTCAAAATCTACGACCTTGATCACTTTAGCAGATGGGTTTGCTCTGCTGTAGTTGTAATTAAACAGAGTATGCCAAAGTGAAGAGCAAATTACCCATGCTATCTATCCCAGTTAAAAAAATCTGCAGTCTTTCAGTATCCAGTGGGACAATATCCAAAATTCTTCAGCCCCAGCCCATGCTGGATTGCCATTATATTTTATGTCAGTCAGTACTTCAGAGAGTCCAAGACCCTTGGCATATGTTCTTAGTTAACAAAATGGAAAATTAAACTTTGTAGCAACCCCCTGCCACTCCCAAAATAAAAGAAAAATTCTATTTACAYCAATGAGCAGGAAGTCTGATCTTCCTGTGCCAGCCAAAAAGGCTGCAATTTAAGGACATTTGGCTGAAGAAAGGAATTTAAAGTAAGCAAACTAGCCTAAACTCACAATCCTGCATTTCAGGTGCTGAGGAATATTCATAAGGAATATGAATTTTAAAATAACCTCTCATATTGACAAGCAAAAGCTTATTACTCTGACAGAGCTTTTGTTCTTTTCAAAAATGAGTTGACTTTTTGAACACACTATCCTCATGGAAGAAGTGCTCCTGAATTTCTTCAACACATGAAAAGTACCACAATCATAACCTAGTACATACACAAACAAACAAATTGTATTGCAATGAAACAGGAAGAGATACCTAAAGACTGTACCATTTTCACTAATTAATGACCATGTATAAGACCCCAGGAAGTCCAAAGGACAGAACAAGACAATGTCTGAATACAAGACCCAGTCTTTGGTTCCCAGCTATCAGAACAAACTTGCTTTGGGCTACACCGAAAAAGAAACATGAGCAGCATCTGCTCCTTAGTTCCCCAGCATTGCTGGATGGGAAATACTGAAGCACAGTAGTTTTACAAATTAAATGCATGAAAAGTGCAATGAATAGACTTACAAAAATGATATTTGAGAGTAGACCTGAATATGAAGAAGATATGTAGATAAACTACCCCACTGGCAAACTCGTGTTAAATCTTTTACAGTCCAGATGGTATGGGGCAAACCGGAATGGGGCATTAATGTCACAGCCTGTACAATAGGAACAAGGATGCTGACATGGTTTCTTTTTTATGTATAGCTGGGTAAAGAGATCAGAGAACACTGGAACGTTAGCCAAAACAAGTTATCCAGCTGCACTGTGTTTCATCACATATCAATTTTTACTGAAAGAAAACCATACAAATTTAATCAGTTCTTCATATGGTAATATTTAACATTTTTTCCCAAGTTGTTTGATATTATTGTTTTTAAAGTTCCTTTTCCCCCATCCTCGAACGTGATGTGTGATAGTGGTGAACACAGGAAAAATATCTATCCCTGGCAAGACTGAAAGTCTCATTTACAGTAGACTCAGTAATAAATGCACYGGCGTCTGTGTCAATTGACTGTCTCAATGAAGAACAGGTCACCATAGGGAACAGCACAAGCAGCCTCTGCAGTTGAACTCCCACATCCTCATCCCATGCATGTTTGTAGCATCAGTAGAAATTAAATTACCCTAATAAACCTTTCTGGCTTCCCCCTCCCCAAGAAACAGGATTTTTTTCCTGATATCTTAAACCACATGGGTTTTCCCTCTTTTTTTTGGAAGGCTATCATATAGCATTTGTATTGCACTTTTAATTATTTGAAAATATATAATAGAGTGGAGACATGGATCCCACTTATATAAATGCCTATTAAAAGGCCATTTATTCTCTCAGTAACCATAAAACATAAAACACCTCTTAAAAGAATATAATTCCTTTGTTTCTAAGCCAAACACATATAATAAGACAGCTTGCTCCTTTTAAGTAAATAAAAATGATTTGTATTAAATAAAATGAAATATTGTACGCACTATATAATTTAACAATAAGACACATCAAAGTATGCATTACTGTGAGCTAACCCATGCCTCAGAGGTGTTGCAAGCCAAATACTTTAAACGATCCAAGAAACATGTTGTTACAGAAAAGCACAAACCACAGCGCGTCATAAASTATTGGTCAGATGAGATGCAAAACCAAGTTCCTAACCATTTGTGGTCACTAAAATCCCCTGGCAATTACTGTGCCCTTAGAATGTTGATTTTGCCCAAACTGGAATGCTTTTAACGCACAAGTTTTAYGCTCTATCCCTTATTTCCGCAGGGAGAAGTGCCCCTGCCTGCTCCGTGCCGTGGGTGCTCTGTCCGGTCACTCAAATGGTTGCAAGGACTGCCTTGCATGTGAACATGTTCATCTGCATCTCTACATGCTCTCAGTTACAGCCCACTAAAACGGGTGAAACTAATGGGATTTCTTGGAGGTACTCGATAGTGACATTTGATCCACAGTTTGTAACACAGTTTCAAATCCCTTAACTGTAATACAAGCATAAATAGCATGATTATGCTGTATGTAACTACAAATAAAATAATTCAAAAAATGTAATAATTGAGAATGCACAAACACCTCGACAGAACACAAAGTATGTTAAAAAACACAGCAAAAATAATCAGCACAGAAAAGCTTATACATTGTTTGTATGAGTTTCACACGGATTTACACCACCGCATTGCATCCATATTCCCCATTTAGGAACTGCTCTGTAGTTTTGAYTGCTCTATTTTTAAAAGTTTCAGTGGAGGCACCATAAGCTGAATCAGAAAGCTGATGAGTCAGAACAGTTTGCTAAAAAGGAGTTTCCTCTCCAAGAAAAACATTAACACAGTGTAGCTTAGGTTCTAGCTGTGCCAACTGTCTTGTAGCAAAAACACCCTCCTCCATCTCTAGCAAGAGCAGTAATTTCTTTTAAAAAATACMTCACACAGCGAGGAAATGGACTGCAATCTTATTGATTTATATTATTTGTAAGGGGTGAGTGAATGGTGCATGAAGTGAAATGTGAATCAAAAATTAGTGAGTTAAGAGAACAGTTTACAAACCCTAACCCTGTTTCATAAAGAGAAACCTCCCCAAAACACGACAGAACTGAAGACCTTCCACCGCATCCTAAGCTTTCACTACTACATAACCAGCTGAGATAGTTGGGTCATACTTTTATTGTCATTTCCACGACTCCATATTTTTTATCCAGTGCTGCTAATCCCGAGGAGATCCTGGTTGGGACCCCTGCCCYACAGTTGCTCCTGTGCTTGGAGCCGCACAAAGAAGGAGCTGCGCACGCGGCAGAGGTGCAGGAGGACATGGGAAGCTCTCCCYGCTTGTCACAACAGTTCTGCTCACAAAAGGCCCCACTAAAAATCACAAAGATTTATTTTGCGATGCTTGAAAAATTTTTTAATAATAAAACAATCCTAACTAAAAAGTAATGAAGCATAGTGGAGTTTTTCCGAATAACTGTGACTCCAAAACATTTTACTTTGTTGATCTAAATACACCTGCCAGGTGGGTAGGAAAACCACTGACACCAGCACACCATCCTTTTCATTCTATTGTTACAGAAACAGCAGAAAGCACTYTAACATATTTCAAACATTTCTGTTGAAAAAGCCATGCTAAATAATAACTTTGAGGTGATTTTTTTCATACTGTAGTGTCAACAAAAAAATGATTGTGCTTATGAAATTCTTTCTTGTTAATGTTGATTTATAATATCMGAACTTTTGCTGCTATCTTGCAAATTAACCTGCACCTGCAGTTTCCTGTGGCTATAGACTTCACCACCAAAAGTCATATGGTGGTACAATAATATTTAATAAACAATTTTATTAACCTGTCCTCCATCCACAGTGTTATTACAGTCAATAAATGTTACAACAACATTCTTATGTGGCCGAAAAATTGTTATTAATTTGCATTTGATCGACTCCATGTGTCCACGAGCCTTACAGCACTGCTAAGTGCTTCTAGCACAGAGCTGAAGCTCTTCTGAAGCAGATTCACACCCATTCAAAAACAAAAGGCTATGCCCATTGAAAAAACAATCAAAAAAAAAACAAACAAAAAAAAGCAGCCAAATCCTCCTTAATTTCATTGCTCTAGGCGTGTGGGTGAACTATTCACACTGATTGGCATCGTTCAGTTCAATAAAGGATTTGCTGAAGTGACAGATACTTGTGGAAATAAACTGCCAACAGATTTGCTATGTCAGTAATTAAGTATGTAAAGCTACAGATGTTGAACAATAGTGCCTTCCACCAAGATGTATGCCACAATATCAAAAAGTAACCTGGCATCTGGTTTCTTTATTTAAGTACTTTTCTTAGGGTTTGGATCTTAATTTTTTACAGTTGACAGCAATGTTATTTGAGCCAGTCAGTGGCATCTGGTTGCTGGGAGGGGTGGAAAATAAGAAAAAAAAAAAGGGGAAAAAAAAAGCAGCTCTGTGCACTTTAATTAATTGTGGAGAGATTACATGGTCTTCCAACCGTGTAGTTTGTCATCAGAGCACATTACAGATTTATATTAGATGTTTCTCCACAGTGTCAAGAATAATTAAAAAGGGATAGGAAATGATGCCAGCTAGCAATGCTTTACATCAGCAGTGAAAGTTTTATATTTATTACAGCCAAACAATTTTAAAAGAAGATGTCAATTTTGTAGTTATACTGTGCAAGGAATAAATATTAGGTGGCTAAAGCAGCCAATACATTTCAGCTGCTTGAATAATGAGAGGTTCATGTTTAATCTATCAGACCTACCAGAATTGGTGTGACATGTCAGTTATTAATGAAGCAGCATCCCCTTTTCTCATAAAAACATCCTCTCAATACAATAACTAACATATGTTTTTCTTTTCTTCCTAAAAGGAGCTCTGCCCAATTCCTCCTTTTGATTCATGTAAGAACAGACATGCCAACTGTACACAAATTCTTTTGCTCAATTAATTTGCAATACCTTTGGTCTTGAGCTGTGCTAATAGTATAGTGTTTATGTGTACTCAAGCTCTCGATTCACTCATCATAAAGGGCCACATTTCTCTCCTCCCCTGTGCACAGACTCCTTTGTACTGGTAGATGAGAGAAGCATATGGACCTAAAGGCAGTTTACAGCCTCAGGAACAATTTCTACCCAAATACTATAGGTTTAATTCCTGTCCTCATATGGACTCAGTCACAAACTGCATTTCCCAAATCCCCTCAATATATTTGTATTTATTTCATGCATTTTTATTAATGTAGTTTCTGCTGCTTTAAGCACTCTGTATTAAGAAACCGGTGCAAACAAGTCGCTTCCTTTTGCTATGAACTAGCTTTCAACCTCTGAGCTCAAATGGAGATTTTCTGTCACATGTCAATGTTAAAATGAATTATTAAAAACAGCTGTAAATTGTYCCCTCTACCTATTCTGTCGTGTTTTCAGAAGCACAATGAGAAAATAACTTCAGACAAATTACTACAGGTAATGGTGATCAAATGACTTGGCCSTTACTATTGTTTTTGCTGAGCCCAAAACAGGAAACAAGCACTCATGAGTGAAATGGCAGCTTTCCCATTCAATTCATGTCTTTCATTGAGTTACATTTTATAGAAGTAAAAATGTAAGAATTCATCTCCTACATCTACAGCACCATTCAAATATATTCTGAGCTCATGAATCAAAGAGCTGGCCTGGAGGAAGCTGAAGCATCTCTCCATACAAGGTAGGCAGTGACCTCCAGCAGACAGAGCTCTGGACTGAGATTCCAAAGTGATGCTTCTCCTTGGCATGACCAGGAACTCACTAGATGGCCTTGAGTAAGCCTCTCTTTCCTTAATTGGTCTGTGACTACAGAAAGGGCCATTCATTTCATTCAATTTCAGACACTTGGGCATCTGTTCATCACCATATACAACGTTACCCCAATTAGAGACAGAGTTCTGTATGTGATTATAATGCACATAGATTTTGAAAAAATACAGTTAAAACCAGCCTTTCATTGTTTAATCGTTCTGACTTCATCTGAGATGTTTAACCATGCAATACAACATTAGCAAGTTAAGACACCACAGAACTTTTCTGTTTATTGAAGCTGCTCTGCCATGCTTCAGAATTGTTTCCTTGCTAGCAAGGGGCACCACAGCACCTGCTTTAATTTGGAAATGGTAACCAGTGTGCAATTTGTCTAAGTGGTGGTTCCCTAAACATCGCAAAGCTTTGCAATGAAAATTTTTATTTACTGCTGTCTTCTAAGCACCTTTTTAATTGCAGTTTTTCCTGTATATTTCTAAAATTTGGGGGAAATTACCTGTCTAGATGCCCTTTCTCTCTTTTTAATTTGCCCACAGTAGCAACTGCTGCAACTGCTCACAGAAGAAGCCCCCAGGAGAAGCAATACCAGCCAGTGAGCGAGATTTCTTTCTTTGAAGCCAGACTATTGGCATTTTTTTTGGCACCCCCTTCTCCCTAAGAGATGAGGAAATATTCCAGGTGAAGTCAGGTAATGGCTGTGGGGAATTCTCAAGAGACTTGCTCTGATTATTTTTAGGTTGATAAGGAATTTGATTGGATTTGAAGAGAGAAGATGGGAAGAAACTGTTGGTCTTATCAAATAGGATCAGATTTATTTTAAGATTATGTGGAGCACTGAGAGCAAGCTACAGTAAATAAAATATGAACACAAAAAAAGGAGGAGGAAATTGTTCACAGCTACATACTGCATTACATACTGCATTTTACTTAGCTGATGTCTTGCAAGTGCCAGTCAAAACAAAAAAAAGTTTCAGCTTCTCTCAGATTTCTGTGTGTGAGCACGTGCCACTGACAATTCAAAGCCTCTTCAGTCTTCAGAGAACTAATAAACATATTCCAATGGATTTGAGAGGTGCTAAAGAGGCAAAGAGTAGACATCTTCCCTTGTGCCTAGATTCAAATGTCCTTTTATTTTGAAATAAAGAATTAGTCCTCTAATCTCAGTTCAACTTCTTTGTCATGAAAGATCACTTGATGAAAACCCACTTCTAAGAGGAAAAGATCAGCTGTTTACAATAGACAAAGCTTTTGGTTCTGAATCAGTGTATGGCTAATATCTATGCACCAAACACCATGGCAAATAGTACTTCCTGGAGAATTAAACCTCAGAGTCTCCTGAACTACAACTTCCAGCTCAGTAAAAGTCATACATCTAAAATTATTGCTTAATACTCCGATTTACCATTTCAGATATGACACAGGGACTCAAATATCATGAATGTGTCTGGGAAAATAATCTCCCCACCATGTTACTTTGTCCTCTGAACTAGTTTTCCCCTCCCTCTCCCTACAGTTCAGTGACAGGCAGACAGCAAGTGCCATTAGCAGAGCTTTGGCTGGTACAGTAGCTCCTGCATACTTTGATGATCTGCTTTGATCATCTTGCATCATATTCATTAGAGAATTTTTACCCTTTCCATTCTGTAGAGAGTGGATATCTCCCTTAAAAATCCCCTTCTCTGATTCCTATCAATACTGGAGAATTGATAGTGTGCAATGTAGCCCAGAGATCTCACACACCCAGAGATGACAACATTCAAATTTAATGCTTCGACTGCATCAATATATAACTGCTTTATGGTCAAATCAATCCACTGATTAACAATATTTTATCATTGACTTGAAATTTTGCCCATGCAGAACACAAGCAAGTTATTAATATTTGTTCTGATTTATCCTATCCTAATCAACACTCAACTGTCACCTATTTTAATGATAGAATATTTATTAACTAGTATTAAACTAAAAGGGCATTATCAAAGTTTTGGACATCTTCCAAAGCATAATAATTTCTTGGGACACCCAACCAGCTTCTCTAAAAACATACATGCAAAAGCCATTAGTTTGCATGAAATCAATGAAATGGATACAGCATAATTGTGGATATTTCTAAAATTATTTCCCATAGCAATGGCTGCCTCATTCCCACCTGCCGCCCTGCCTTTGTAAAGAGAAGAATTTAGAAAAAAGAAAATCACATCTTTAGGTTCCTAGTTGGGTTTACATTATATATAATGACATTAAAGTAATTATTCCACTTCCATCCCACTCTGCTAACACATCCAGGGGCTGCAAAGGCAACTAAACATTAGTCTTAGATAAAGACTAATCATGATTTAAAACTACTGCTCTTTGGAGGAAGAGATCTTGGGGGTGGAAACACTCCCAAGCCAAAGACATATTTAAAAAGGTACTGTAAGAATGCCAACATGGTTTTCAGACTTGAAGTATTAGACACTTTGTTACTCGTGCTACAAAGTGATAGTGAATATTAGCAGGACGGTCAATGGGATAAGAAACAAATTAACTCTGCTTTCTTTTACACTTCTGTGCTCTCTTAACAACAGATGAATTCATTTACAAAAACATTTACCACTTACTTTAGAGTAAAAAAGACCTAAACGTAATCAATGTTGTTGACCTTTTCAGTCAGAAGAAAAAAATTAATCAAAGTATTTTAATTTCAAAAATTAAACTCATCCATGCAACTGCCAAATAAAGTGAGGTTTCTTAACCAAAACCACCACATCAGAAATTAAAAAACTCTTTCACACAGATGTTTCCCAGTAGTAAAAACATGCCTGGGCTGGCTGCTGCTACTGGGTACCAAGTTTCTCAAAGCTCAGATAAATCCACTGGACTTTGAGAAGAGTATTTTTCATCTCTCTTCCAATAAGTGGCTATCATGACAAATCAAGTGAAATACATTTTTAATAATGATAATWCATTGTAATTATCAGAGGTCTTCATCAAGATCATTTGTTCTTGATAAAGGATACAAGCACATTTTTTCCAGAAAGGCGTTAACACTGCTTGTGTTACCATGGAGTGACCATGCTACCCCTATCTACTCCCCATCTCCAGATGCCAGCAGCACCTCTGTCCCAACTCTGGGCCTTCTGAGCACTTTCCATGTGAAATGGTACAACTTCTAATCGAGACAGTCAGTTTTCCCTGGCTGCACTAACACCACCAGCATCTCTGCTTCCAGATGAAAACCAGCTGCTGTTAAGCCATGCAGGTGAATTTGAGATTCATACACCTTGCTACAGTCGTTTTCATGGGCATTCGGGGTACAGCCTTTGGCATTTGTCTTCTTGAAAGACAGATTAACCAAAAAATAGCAACAGAAGGAAAAATAAAGCAACTAATTAGGACCTGTCCAGGACCCTAAACACACAGGAATGAAATAATGAAGGTGCCTGGACTAATACAGAAAAGGAAAACTATTCCCATTTTCTTTCCCTCTACAGATCTTGGAAGCATTTCTTATGCATATCACCATGAACTACATCTATACAGAGAAAGATAGGTAAGCAGATAAACATAATGTATGTCAACATATGTTAATTTTATTTCTTTATTTATTCTAAGCCCATCAAGGTCACCATCATTTCTCTTCACTCTTGCAAGCAAGATTGGGTTTTAATCTTTTAGTCTTATTTTCCTCCAAAATAACAGCATGCATTCCACTGTTAGTCAAACTCCAGTTTCTTCACTAACTGAAGTCCTACTAATTTACAACAGAAAATATTCTTGAATTTAGGTACATGTGACTGAAGTTAAACTGATATGGTTTTAAAAAGTCTACTTAAGATCTGAAATCATAAGGAGTATACTAATGATCCTGTAAAACTACAGCTTTTCTGGGGGAAAAAACTGGAAGACGCTTTTCTTTCTTAATCTGCCATATAAAATGGTGACATATCCTGAATTTTTTCTTGTGTACTCCCATCAAAATCGACAGGAAGACTTTAGTGGCAGTTGATCTGGATGGTCATCATCTTTCATATCTTTATTTTTAAAAAGAATTTTACTTCTATTAAAGGCCACTGTGCTCTGTACCACAGGTGCCAATACTCTAGTGGTATGCTAGATGATCTAACATATGTTAAGAGTTTTCTGAAATACTTTGGGTTCCTCGGGGATWAAAGGTGCTACATAAATGTAAGATTTATATTTTTAAACAACAACATTGTGTGTGCCTTATAACACATGTACATCTAGATGTTTGCAGACTGCACAAGAAGCTGCATCTTTGTTATCGTGAATGCCTTATCACTTTGTCTCCTTGTGGGAGACACATTAAAAAGCCACAATCGTAGTAAAAAAAACCCAAATAAAAAAAAGTAAAAACATAACTCCACAACTCACACATTTAGATTTCAGGCTGAAAATCTGATGGACCCACACCGAATGCCCAGTAAATCCTGTTCTAGACATTTATGAAGAAATCCATAGATAAAAAGGTAAATGCTAATTATTTCCTATAATGTTTAAAGAGGGTTTATGCTGGATTTCAAAATATGCACAAGCACTTCAGAAGCAAACAGCTTTATATTTTATTCCTTGATTTCAAATAGTCTAAACATTTTAGCATTGATGTGCCTTTACACTCACAGCCTTTGCAGTGTACCTCTTGACCTTTCAGCACTCAAGAGTGGGGCTGAGATAACTAAAATCTGGGAAAGGTAGTAAAACACCAAGCACGTAATAAATTAAAGACTTGGAAAATTGTGGTAATAAGCCCTTTGGGGTAAGTCTCTTTTAAAGCAGTAGCATTGTTTAACACTACTGGAACAATCCTTGTTTTATTTAAAACTTGTGTTAAGGAGCTTCACCTACTGCTTAGATATGAAATTTGTTTGTTACAGTGATGTGATTCCCTTTCGGTGACTTTCTGGCTTATTTCACAATGTATTTAGATCTTTGTCTACATAAAAAGAGAACAGTTGGGTGAAATGTTTAGTCCCATGTACACAGAAAGACAAGTTACTCCTTGCATTTAATGCCTCCATTCTCAAGGCATGAGGTTTGGGGATGAAAACCATATGAATCAGTTGACTAAAATGAAAATTAACTTTGGCAAGGAGTCTTCTGGGATATCTTGTTTGTGCAAAGCCATATACTAATGGGAACCACAATTACTGTCTAGATCTCAGGTACACTAATTTTTAAAAGAAATTGCTAGAGAGAAGACTGCTCTCACAGAAACAAAGAACAACCAGCAGCTGGAACTGGAGGATGGAACTACCATGGTAATGAGAAAGAGTCAGAAATTACAAGGAATTGCCTGACACTATTAAGAATATTTGCATGAAGTCCTTAGCGAATTTCAGTAAGTCATGAAAAAGTTAGACTTGTCTTTCGTGGAAATTTGGGAATGGAGAGATGGCAGTCACGTGCATGCATGAACTCTGGGGAATTCTGTTCTGTGCTAAGAAGTTGAGAAAAACTGAGGCACTGGAAACCTGAGATTATGCAGGTCTTTGACACCTATCTGAGGGGAGGCAAGACACGTACAGCTGGGGAAGACCAAAAGCCCCAATGCTGAAGGCATGGTTACATGCACTTAATGGAGGAGTTGCAATCACTGCCTACAAATCTGCAATGAGAGGAATGGATAAGCAATCAGCAATTCTGCAACACATGAAAATCAGAAATTAATAACTGTTAAAAAAACAGTCCCAGGTGACTGTCTAGTCTATCCTCCTGCAATGGGGCAGCACTGATGTAATTATCAGCATTCATGTTCTCAAAACAACTGATGTGAAAACATGCTAAAGGTGTCAGTTGACAAATGATAGCAAACATAGATCAAAATGAAGCAAGCAAATTGGCAGGAAAAATGAGTGACTGAATTGCCTGAGGGATCACACAGGTGTTAAGATATATGACCATGTGAACAGAAATGCATACAAGTATTCACACAGAGCATCTTTTTATCAAGAACATTTTTTATCTCTTCACCATTATAAAACTGTCAACTCATATACATTTATTAGCACTCTAAAGGAAAAAAAACCAGAATGACTCTGCTATTTATTAGTTTGATTTGTTAACTAGCAAAAGAGAAAAAAAATCCAGATATATTAAGTAGATGAAGGCTGAGTACTCTTAATAACTCTAGCAAATCTCTGATCTATGTTAATCTCATGTTATTGTAGTAAGCATGAAGGACCATCGTTAATCTCACATGAGCAAGGCACTCTTGCATGTCATGATAGATTTTATCAAGAAGAAAATGAAGTCAAAGGTGGCTGTCAAGGCACCAGGGTTTTGAGTGAGTGGAGAACCTCAGAATGGAATTTTTAACTTGCAGAATTTAATGGAGGAAGGAAAGAAATTTAATTAGCCACTTTACATACATGGTACTTCATTGATCATCAAAAAGCTTTCTGCATCTAAATCTGCACAGGAAAAATTCTCAGCCAGGTAGTTTGTCAGGTAGAGGCAACTTGCAAAGTAATCAACAGTAGTGCACAAATGAAACAATGGGGTAGTTTGGTATTGGAAAAGATGCTCTTTCATTATTCCTTTTAAATGTTATGGAGAGATGGGATTTGAGCACAGCAGTAAATGCAGGGCATGAGAATGTTGACAGGATATTAGAAGGAATCCTGTGGTGGCAAAGTCAATGTAATTCTCATCACTCCACAGAAACAGGCCTATGGTATTTTACGAGCAGTGAGTACAAATAATATTCACTTTGGCTTTTAGCACAGCAGTGACTGGCAAAAATACAAAAATTCTTTTTAAAATAAAAGTCATAAAATGGTGTTCTTTTTGTTTTTTTTTTAATTTGGTAGGCTATGCTAAAAAACACCCAAAATGGTAAAATTAGAGGTACATTTTTCCTTGCACTCGAGTATCACTTTGGGGTTTTTTTTTACTAGTCAGTGTTGCTTTACAAGATGACACAAGAACGTTCTCCCTGATAAGCCGCAGATACTGAAGGCATTCCACTCGTGCTGAAGTTAACCAGAAAAGTATCTCACTGATCACTGCTGAGAGGAGTTATTGTCCTTACTGTCTGCCTCGGGTTCAATACAGGCTGGGTGAGCATCAGACTGTGACTCAGCTCACCTGCCGATACTCTTCAGTGCTGCTGGCAGCCTTATGCCAGCACAGCTTTCAGAAGTGTTTGCACCAGGACTTTCAAAAGCAGCTGTGCAGGTATTCTGAAAGTTAGCGAGCCTTTGAGCTCATAGATCACTCCAGGAAAGCAACTAAAGCAGGGCTGCATTGCTAGCAGATCGAGCATTCTGATTGCTTATTTAGCATCAAGTGAACACAAATATTTATACCACAGTCTTCTGAGCTCATCACTAAATGACAGTCTGTTCCTATCTCATCTCTTTGCTGCCAAAATATCACCAAGGTAAGTTACCCCTACGTTTTACTAAACTCCTTCCAACTGGAATAGTAAAGGTATTTGGACACTAATTTCTGCTATATAAAATACTGCGCCTTTTTTTTTCCCCTGAGGCTTAGGGCTGAATATCTATATTAGAATTGATACTTTTTGGATTCTTTTACCTAATATATTTCAAGTTTTCAAATTATTAAAATAAACTGTACGTAGACAGAAGAGTTGCCATCCCATTGGTAAGCCATGGGTTTCAGCTCCGTGTTAAGCACTTCAAGAGAATGTAAAGAGTAGACAGTTCTCTGTACCTGCTGCACAAGAACAAGCTTCAGCTACAACCATGGTCTGTGCACAGGACAGTGCACAGTGGACTTCCCAGCCCATCACCATGTACATGCTATCTGACCCCCAAGGTCATAAGTACCCCAAAATTAGCATGACAGAAAAAGTCTATGTTGAAATGATGATTATCCTAGAGGTCCACACATATATTGTGTTCATACTTCTAAAACACACCCTAAAATTAAATTAACTGGGAAAATAGGTCTATATTTAGCTATGGATGCTTGAAGGCTTTTTTTTCTTTATTCTCCACCCATGTTAAAAAACCCCCAAACGCATCAATTCTCGTCTTCATTTTCCCACACTAATGCATTATTGACTACAATGTACCAAACTTGCACTTGCAGTCTAACCCACTATTACAGCACCTTGTATCAGTACTTTAAACATTGCTTAACAAGAAAAATATGTCAATATACAATGAAAGCCTTCATTTATGCTTTCAAATTGAGGAAACTGCTGCAAGCTATGTTGTAAATTACCCCCAAGAATGTTTAACTGGGCAAAAAAAAGAACAAATTTTAGTGACATCAGACGTGACTTGGTTCATAATTAGCAGCACTTAACAATATATTAAGTTTATCTCCTTTATATTCCAGTGACCCTTTCAGTCCTGAGCAATGTTTGCATATGCTACCATAAATCATGTCTCAGATTTGTCAACGAGCTTGGAGTAGTTTTGTTATTTGTGAAAATTACAAAGTGAACTCCTGGTTCAAAAATGTTTTGATAATGTGGAACAGGGTAGGTGTGAGCTGCCTGATCTCAGCTTCACTCCAGTCTCTCCTGAAACCGAAAAAGAACTATAATTAGTGTCTATGCAGAAGTCCATCACTTCAGTAACTGATGCCACTGACTGGTGGGGCCACTCCAAACCGATCCAAACCAGGTGCTAACGCCAAGTTAGCACTCTGCCTAAAGCAACTGTCAAGTAATGATAGATTGGATAAATCCGATTGCTCTATCAAAACATTCATCTCAAATCTTGATTAGTAAACCTATTGAATTATGATTAATTCACAAGAGCACTGCTGACAGATAAGGTACTTTATCTGACAGTGTGTAGTAGTTGCTTTGCCTGAAGCAAAAAAGCTCTGAAGCTGCTGGTAAAATAAACAGTATCAACTACAACACACTGCAAAGGGTAATGAGGCTACACGCACCTTTAAATTTAATAAAGGCTGATCTATGAGAATTTAGCTTCAGCCACAAAAACATGGGAAAGGGAGGAGAAGAGCCAGGAAATCACAGAAGTGGCAGAAGACAGGTAAAACTGCCAGATTGAAAGTACCGAGCTGAAAGATGCATGGGATGGGATGCAGGGACTTTTAGGGTAGCTAAGATGAATCAGAAAATCCAAAAATTCCTACCTTTGAGAAAAAAACTGATTCCAAAATCACGGCATATGGCCTCCACTTATTACATGGCCTTGGTTTTACTGTCTCGTAGGAGTGTGTGTGAAATGTGATATCATCTACTTTGCATTGCCAGTATATGAAGAAAGTGGTTAAAACCTGAAAACTGTATTGAATACACAAAAGCAGGAGAGACTTGCTTCGGTGCAACTAAAATGATATTAAAATAATACCTTGGATTATTAGTAATTTTTCATAAAATTAAATAATAAAACAAGTCCATCATGTTTCTGCAACTTTTAAAACCATCTACGACAATAGCATTTTTACAATTAATGAAAATAAAATGTCATGGGTTCATCAAATTTCCTTCAATGCCACCTCTGCACACTCATTGAATTTGTCCCAGGCTCAGTAATATCATAACAGACATTCCATTACAGGGTAAAGTGAAAACCTACCAGTTTCAACTCAATTTTGCTGTCCTGATACCTGCATGTGCACAGGGGCAGATCATTAGAAAGCTCCACATTATTTGAATTTGTAGCACAGTCAGGGAAAAATAGGTATTGCAGTATTTGGCTCTGACTTAATGAAGAATCCACCTTCTCCAAGTCACTTGTTAGCTTATCATGACCTAATAATTTTACAAAAACCCTAATGCACTATAATTATGTTTCTCCCCAGCCAGTATTAACCTTTCTGTGACTCTTTCTTCTTTATTCTCTCTCACACATATTTATTTATTTTACCTAGCCTCTGTTAATCAATGTGAACTGTAGATGGGGTCAAGGAAAGCTACTTCCTCCTTTGATAGCCTCCAATGCTTTCACTCCTGGGGATAAAAATGCTTTAAATGGAGTTATATTCTAGGAAAATCAATATATGATTACTGCAAAGATTTGTATCGATTGCCCTGTTGCATTGCAAAAAGGCTAAAGAAAAATTGCATGGCACATTCCCTTCATTTTCTACTCCAGAGAACTTGCTGCAAATATTTTGAGCTAGTAAGAAGTGTTGGAACTTTATTTAATAACCTCAACTTTTCTTTGTTTAACCCTGCTGTGTGTTTACTTTGAAAAAAAAATATCCCCACTGACATGTCCTTTCCAATGCCTAAAACCAGAGAGCTACTGATCCTGAAAAACAAATGCACTGCAGCAAACATCCAGCTTGTATCAACCTCACCCGTTTTGCATATTTCATAATAACAAAAAACCCCCTCCAAACCCCAAATTCCTATTTTCACTACTTTACCAGAATTGTTCATGCTTCTTCCTAGCACAGACACCACACCAAATATTCAGACTGGATCGTGTTTTCACAGACTATAGTGGTGGAGGAGCTGGGTTTCCTGACCTGGTTTCATTTGTCTTGATGTAACCAGAGTTAGATTTGTTTTTCCCCACAAAAGTCCTAAGAACTGGAACTAGGTTCAAGTTTGAAGAGGATCTTATTAAAATTCTTTACAGGAATATCACTTTTTTTTTTAACACATCCTTATTTTACAAGAATGGCCTAAATGCTTTCAGCAAATTGTTTTCAGACAACGGTCTCTGTAATCTTGTTTCTTGTAGTGCAGATTTTTCATTTCCATTATGTGCCATGCTATCCAAATAGGATACTGGTTTTACTGTTTGAAAGGATAATTAAAAGTTGTTAAATAAAGTAACACATCACAATATTTCAAAGTCACTTTGGATGAGTTCTCTGTTTATCAGTTTCCTGAAATATAACATTATTTACCTCTTTGTAAATTATTCAGAGAACTACTGCCAAAAAGTAATATGAAAGGACTAACATAATGACATTTGTATTAGTGAACACAGAATACAAACATGAAACTATAGTCGAAGGTACTGAATTTTTACCAAAATGTGCAAGTATTGCTGTGTGTGCACACAATTTATTGGACTGTTGCAAAGAAATAATAGGAACTTAGAATTTACAACTATCAAAACTTATTGCTGTTATTTCCCCAACTACACTTGCAAATCAGTTAATCTAGTTCTAGTACTCTAATATTTAAAAAGGAGTTGCTAGTCAATGTCTTCTGCTTTCTGTTCCTCTCCTTATCCCTAATATATTTCAGTTTTGATGAAATCGAAATATCATAACGGATCCTTCTGTTACTTACAATTTTCTATTTCAGGAATACTGTAAATTATTTCAATTTCAATTACATTAAAAGGTATTTCATGGCATGCTCCATTACTTATCTTGTAGAATCCTTCAGGCTTTTCCCGTGTTGCTCGTTTTCATTATTAATAAATTCCTGACACTAAGTTTCTTTTTTTAAGACTTTGCAACTTTTTCTCTGAAGTAGGTGCTAAACATACTACAAATTAATGCTAAACATTCTCATTAATGGACAAAGTGACATAATTTACATAAAGGAAGGGCAATACTAAGCCACATCTGACTCATGAGACTAATTTTCAGGAATTTTTCTTCTATGGATATGCATGTGGAAAAACCAAATAAATTCTGCTCTGGGTGAAGAGTTTCTAACAGCTCAATAATTTTGATGTCTAGCCATTTAACTGTTCTGGTGGGAGACAATAAAGCCTAGGAATAAAGTTTGTTCCCAGATTATGATTTATGTTAATTTCTAGGTGAATGAAGGGTCCCAAGTGGTCTATTTGTATAATTGCACTTCTGACATTTCTCAAAGAGTGCTTGAGGAAAAAGATAGGCACACCTTTTTATGGAATGTATATATAAGGAGAGCAAATATATACACGGTACATGAACTCCTGTGAAAACCTGTCTCCTTTAACCAGATTCTTAAATAGGTCTTAACTGCTGAGCTTTTAAATAATTTGGTTCTTTGTGTTTTCCAATTCTTTCTCCAGCAAGACGCTCTTACCCCATTCCAGCCTGTGCTTCCCAGCCTCACGCACCACTGCTGCATCACCAGTGCTACCTGAAGAGAGCGGAACTAAGTCCTTGCCAAGCTCCACCACTGCCCCAGTGCGAGAGCCACTCACTCCATGGCTCCTGCAGCACATCCATGGGGAACACCGGCCCACACCCAGCACTGCCTGCACTGGGGCAATCGGCATCGCACGAGGGGCATCCCCTTCACTCAGACCTAGAGGCTGAGTCAGGTATCATTTGCACCTGCCCTGTTCTCAGTCCCTGCCTGTGTGCATATGGCCACTCCTGGGGGGAGAACAAGAGTTTGATGGATCCTTGCTCTGAACTGACACCACTATTCCTGTGTTTATCTACCTGCCCATGCTGGCAGGCAGATGTTCCYAGTGCCAGCAGCAGTGATGCTACACATTGCCCTGTCCAACTGCCCCTACTCTTCAGTGTAAAATGGGTTTCAGACTAGACATACAGTCTAGGATTAATTTGGTTTGACCTTTTTTTGGATAGGTGTTCTGCTAGCAGAATAATACACGGAACATACACTAACAGTCACAAAGCTAAGGAGAAAAACAGGGAAAGAACTCAATTCCTATTATGACATATAAAATATATATATACAGGAAGCACCACATGCCCTTCCCTGTAAAATGAATTACACTACTTCGCACATTCACATATGAAGAGACTTGTTCTTGATAAAATGAAGCAAAATATAAGATAATTTTCTGTATTTTTAATAATTCTACTATTACCTATGAAAAAGGAAACAAAAATAATTTGAATTGGATAATGTACATCCAGAATGACTGGCTGTCAAAACATCCCTTAGATCTATAGATGACTTTTGGTAAAACAAATGGAAAATTATATGTAACATTTCTAAGCTGAGTTTCTCAAATTACCTTTCCTGCCAATTTATGTCAGATTCAGCATGTTATTTTACAGGAGAAAATTAATTACCAGCAAAAAAGAAAAGGTTTTTTATTTTCTATATCTCATTCTAAAAATTCCAGCCAAATATTTACAACAAAATTTAAAATTGTGCTACTACACATTGCTATTTTACCCCCACATTAAAACTTTAATGAGCAAGTAATTTCAGATTGTCTTTTTAATATGATAAATCTTTGTTGAAACCTAGACCAAACCCCTGCCTAATGCACGTGTACATGGTATTAAGAGACAACATACCATCCATGTATAGGATGTTTAGTGCAACTCTGGATCTCCTTCAGCAGAGACAAGCAAAGCTCCAAGCCATACATCTAAGCAAGACTGTTGGTTCTGAATTACACTTACCTACTCAACGAAAATAATGTCATGAAGAAGAAAAATAGCCCCAGTCCAGCTTTTCAGCTACTCCCCAAACTCCTGTGAGAATCAATCATTAGCTAGTGTTAAATGTCTTTGTTCCACTGAATTCAGTAGAACTAAAGCAGTTCACACTGGGTGAAAACCTAACTGAGAGTTACATATGAACTAACTCTGCTCTCTCATAAGGATGAGATGTTTATGAAAAAGCAAGATGGTACAAAACGTGAAGCGATGCTCCCTTCTGTGTTGGATGAATCCTCTGAATGAGGTGTGAGGATATGTAAGGTGATAGAGTAAGTAAAACCTTCTCAAACCCCTTCCCTCTCAATCTTTTTCCCCATTCTAAAAAACATAGCAATTATTCAGTTAGACAAATCCAACTATGTTTTAATTTGGAGATTTTCATACTTGCCAACTAACTATCAAAAACGGCAGCACTTTCACCCTGCCTTTTCCAGCTGTATCGATGGTCACCCACCAACACACAGTCCCAGAGCAGAGCAGTACGTGTTTGGAACATGACTCTGCAGATCAGGGGCTTCTCTGTCATTTGATGAGCACCAAGGACTGACCACAACACTCAGAGAATGGTAATGCTTGTTAAAGTAAATGTGAAGTGCTGTTGCCCACAAAACAGAAGCCAGTGGGTAAGCAGAAGCTCTCCCAGACAGTAGGGCACCACTAGATGGTCAGTGAACGCCAGATTGTCATCTCCATGGGAAGGGGTGTTAGGCTTTCCCAAAATAAAGTTTCATTTTAATTAAACCTGATTAAAGATATCGCCCAAAATCTAGAGTAATTATAACCAGGCGACCCAGCAAAATACCCTGGGCACTACTAAACAATTCCAGAATAAAGGCCTAGATTTAAAAATTCCAGTAATACGTGTGTATAAACACATAGACGCACACACTCATTTTAGTACTGACTCATAAAAGGATTAAGTTAAAATTGAATACAGAATCAAATACATGGAAATCTAGACCCCATTTGCTATATACATATGTAATTGCTATTCTTGTGTAATCTATGAGTAAAAATCTGGTTTTGTTACATTCAGAAACAGAATTTCTTCAATGTACAAAACTGCATAGTTTATTAAATAAACACAAACTGGGATATAATAGCATACATTTGTTTTCATTACAAGTAGTAATGCAATATTTCTCTGAGGCTTACTACATTAGCATTTCTCTCCATGTTCCAAATGCCTTTGAACTTTCTGAAAAGCTACATCTGTTAGCTCCCTTGTATACAGCCGAAACTTACCAAGTGAATTAACTTTTAATATAAATTGCTTTGTTCACTATTAAGATTGATGTTGGACACACTGTACTGTAAGTTGCAAACTGCAATTACAATTCACTGCAATTATCTCTGGTTGTTAATAGCACAAGATAGCATGTCACTTTCTACCAAGTGTATAATTTATCATCTGGTTGGGGTTTTTTTTGGTTTTTCCCTTCATGAACTCTTGTGGTATTCCAAATGTATAATCTTGTTGTATTTATTTCCCAGTGGTCCAACAAAATGCACAGCAAGTGCTGACTAGAACAAACTAAAAGGCAGTGCTATTGACAAGCCGTCACTTGAGCAGTAATGAACACTCTGCCTTTACTTTCACCTCACCAAACTAACAGCTTTAATTTATGATAAAGCAAACGAGAGACAACCTCCAGTTTTATTATACCCTCAGTGCTGTTTCAAATCAAGTAATTAGAAGGTCAAGAGGCAGGTCTAGAAAGCCAAACACAAATGCAAGCCCTCTGCACTGACATTTTTAAAAAATCTTGACTGTTCAAAGAGCATTTTATCCATCCTTCTTCTGCAGAGCAGCGCGAGGCAGTTTTTACCACCGTAACCAATCTGAAACAGTGTGGTTCAATTCTTTGCTGAGTAATTCAGCCCATATGTTCAGAGAGATACCTAGCAGACAATGTCCCTTCTCCAGGCTTCTATTTAAAAGAAAGGTACAGGTGAGCTTTATAAACATGCTTTTCCAACAGAAACTTTTACATAAAAGTGGTTTTCTTTTTAAAATCTTTTTAGAAGTACAAGAAATTTCATGGGATAGCATAAAAAGAAGTGAAATATTTGAAGCAAATATATAAGAAAAAATAAATCTATGTTAGAAAGGTGAATTTAAATCCTCTAAAAGCTTATTTATAACTTGACAAGTAAACTATTCCTAGAACTGCTGAAGAACTAGTTTTTCTTGAATGTTTAGACCAACTGGAATAAAAGCACATAACTATATTTGGTCTTTGCAGTATTGTTATATAAATATTTACAACTAGAGAGATATAATTATGCTAATGCAGCATGTCTCCATTTTCATTATATGATATAATCTTGAAATTAAATTTCATTCAAAAGGAACTCATAATACCTTAGAAGCTATTGAAAATTGTTCCTCAGCTACCTACAATGAAACCTACAAAATTAGACATTCTTATTAGGCAACTGTATGCCTTAAGCTACATCAAAGGATAGTCCAACATATTATTACAGCTCTCTTACATCGTGATTGGAAAATTACTTCCCATTAAGAAACTGTTTTTATTGAGCCTTTGATGAGTTGTCTTAGACTACCTTCACAACTTCAGATAAACCACTGAACTCCAGCCAGGTCTGAATAAAAGGCAACAGCTGTTTAACACAAATGAACAGTTTTAGGAAAAGACAAATCAGAGTCCAAATGAAATGGTCTGGAGAATAAGTCTGAATATACCTCTCTGCATGGTCATTTGACCAAGGCTCTTCTCTTCATAGAGTGCTTGTGGAATATATGCTAGGAATCTTCACAGTACTGCAAAGACAGAACTTTTGTCTCATCGAAAATATTGTCGTTCCACCAATGTCTCACTGACAATAYCACACCAGGGACAGAACGGAGAGCGCCACTTGCAGACTTGTGCCACACTAACTCTTGTACCACATTTTTCTGTAATGCAAGTCTTGTAAAACCATCAAGTCCTTTAGATCATACTTCCTTAGCTAAATATGACGGTACATCCATACACAACGGTTCACCTGCCTACATCCAGAACTACAGCTCTCAATGACCAGTATTATTTCTGTGTAGCACAGACGGCAGATGAGTTTAACAACAAAAACTGCACCCAAATTAAGGCAAAGGTTTCACAAGTGCATGCACAAGAAAACACTGAGATTTTGCAAATATTTGTGCATCATGGGTTTTTAGGCTTTAGTATATACTATGTTTTGGTAAGTATGTCTTATATACTTAATTTTTTTAAGATTCTGTCGTGTCATTTTTCTCMAAGTAATTTTTGCTGTATCACGACGTTCACATGGCAAGTGCAATTATACTTAATGACATAAATGGTGATGTGTGGTTAGATAATTAGAACATGCATTTATACTGTGAAGGTCCTTGTGGAACTGAAGAGTCCCCAGAAGATACACTGTACACAGACCTGAGAGAATTAACATAACTCAGTGAACTGCACTTTAGTTTTTACAGACAACATAAAAGGAATAATTTCAGAGGTTCTCTCACAATAGCTGTTCAAACAACAATCCTTTACACAAACCACTATAAGTAGCTTTCAACTTCCCTCTTCTATAATTGTCAATAGTGATTTAAATGTTTGTAGTGCTGAAGGGACAGAAAAGTCTGAATGACTACAATGAAAGCAGACRTGGAGTTATATGGACATTCTGGTGAACAAGGACTTCTCTTTCCACATCTTGATTACCAGTCCTTCACAGCTGGTGCAGTTATGTGTTATTTGCTCTGAATTCAATTATTTGGTCTAAATGTCCAAAGTACACAGCCTGTATAATTGCATGATTCAATTATATACAAACAAGTAACAACATGCCAATACATCTACAATAGTGCTGAGAAGTACTTGGAACTATGAAGTTTTATCCTGGCTCATATGAAAAGTCTGAAGCTATTTTACTTTAGTGAATCACTGCTGTTTTTCCCTGACAATGGTCTTCAGAGTCTATTTCCTCAAACTGGTGTTTACTATATGAGGTTAAATTTACTTCTCTCTATGCTGTGCACTCCTCTCTAATATTTTSCACCACATAAATAGTGAACTGCCTTCTTCCTACTTCACTGGTCAACAGCACCTGCAGAGATCACTTTGTCATCTTTTCCCACAAGAAACTCCAACGCTGAAGTTTCCACTTTCCACATACCCTCAGGGTAAGCATATTCTTTACTAAGATGCAGTTCAAACTGATGGCTGCCCCTTTGCTGTCCCCTTGCCTGCTTCCATCTAACATTTACCATCTCCCTTATTCAAATAGAGCACACACCAAATGGKGAATACAAAAGATCTGTAAACCTTGCATGGAAGCTTAAAAACTGACCGCACGATATATGCACCCTAAAATTCAGAATGAAATAAAGGAACATCAGATGTCTCTGCTGCTCAGTGTATTTTTAGATTGACATAGTCTATGTGTAGCAGGGAAAAATTGACTGAAATTGTGAACCTTGACAGGTGGCAGCAGATAAGTGTGTGTGTGTGTGTATGTGTGTGTGAGAAAATAAGAGACTGAACGCTTGACTTAAACATATTAGGAACTCTTCTTTGTAGCATTACCTGCTGAAATGCCATCCAAACTCATAAGATTCAAACCAGATAATATTCAGTGTTAAGTATTTCTTTAGCAAACCTTTGATGGGTTCTCAAATTTATGACCTTTTGACAAATGGAGCTTATGAGGATCATTATGAGATTATGATTTTGAAAAAAAAATAAAAATAATTCATTCCTTCATTCAGATGCAGTGATTGCAAGGCACAACAGCAGTTATCTTCAAACTACTGTTCAAAGATTGTTAAGCAGTAGAGGAAGTATTGAGGATATAAGGAAATCTGTGAATCAGTGAAAGATGTTGGTATGCAAGAGTGAAGATATACCAGCTGGGCTCCTGCTTCAGCTGGTTACCAGAGGGCCAGGAAGAAATTAGTCTCAGCCATCAGTCGAAAGAACACCTGGACATTAACCTGGGGCACCAATTCCCTTATGAACAAGGTAATCTTTGTTTCCTCACCAATACATCTAGAAACTAAATAATAACTATTTGAAAAAAATAAAAATCCTCAGTCCCAAGTGTCCTTAAATCACTTCACTTCAATACAGAAAAAAAGAAGTATTTATGAAAAGGGCAGGGGAAAACACAGCAGGCTTTGCTCTCACTTTGAGATACAAGTGGAATAAACTGCAGTAGCATCTCTCACCTTCTTGACAAAGGCATGCAAACATGTGGCTGTATCCAATTTATTATTTTATAAAGACTAATTAATAGTTGATGCTTTCCTCAAGAGTTTGGCTTGTTGGATGAAAATGAAGCACAAGGTAATGAGTTTATTTTTGGACAGACAGAACTTGTACACTGAAGATGACACAAGCTCTCTAAATAAAAGCTATGCTGTAGTTTGGCTAGTGGCTTGGACTTTCTCTTATTTGGAGATCTTGCCTTAGGATGCAGAATGAGGACACAGTTTGTGTTTGCATATATAGATCATCCCCAAAAAATGAGTATTGCACAATTTCCATAGACATTTACAAAATCGCACATATGGCTAAGTAGAAAGTATTAGTGGTGTTTGAATCATATTGTATTTGGCAGCACTGATATTCAGACTGCCAAATACCTCCCAATTCCAAATACGGCACTAAACCTCTGTTTTAATACTCCAGATGACTCTGCCCTTCGGAAACCTTCACAAGGAAAAGCTAAAGATTTAAACGAAATCATTACTTTCCCCCCTACAAGAAAGAGCTGTTTGAAAAAAGCTCAATATATTTTAGAGAAGAAAAATATTCTTGTTACAAGATATTTGATTGCTTTCCAATACAAAATGAAGAACATGTTATATTATTTATTTTATAAAAAAATTATATTTGTCTTTTGGTTTCTATTATCCTGTGTTGGAGGGAAAAAAAAATAGAACAATTTTTACTGCCAAACTGATAAACACAAAGAAAAATGTAATTGCCACTCATATTGTAAACAAAGATGAGAAAAAGAATTGTTTTTAATGATAAAATTCAAGACTTAAATTATTTTTATTAAACTGTCAGTACATTTTGGAAGAAAATCCAAATTCCACCACAAAGTTGGCATGAATCTGCTCACCATTTATTTTTTTTCTCTAGTATTCTTGCTGGGGGCATGCATCACTTTTTCAATATTTCAGTCCTTCTTTAGGCAGCCAGCAGCACCCTGATGGAGCATTTGATGATGGACATTCCGTCTGCTCAGTTTGTATCAACAAATTATTACAGTAAAAATTTACATCACTGATGACAAGTTCTCTGTTACTAGAGAAGAAGAAAACCTAGAAAATGTGCAGAAGGAGTGGGGAAGGGAAGGCAGGAAGGAGGCAAATCTCCTGCAAGCTGAAGGAGCTAGAAAAGCTCAGAGACATGAATTGGCAGCTAGAAATCAGCTAAATGCTTCTTACTTGTTATGTCAGACAATGGTGCTTCTCTCTGGCCAAGGAGCTTCCTGAATGAAATGTGGGTTACTAAAGTTGTAAAAATCTTAGAATGATATYTTTTTCAGCAGCAGATTCAAAATGCAGAATTAGTTTTACGTAATCATATTTCTCATTAACTAACAGTTTTTTTCTACCACTGATGCCTGCAATAAAATGCAGAGTGTATTTACGTTCCAAGAAAGGACTGTTGTCTCCTCGTTAGTGTCAGTACTAAGTCTTTGATTATTATCACTCAAAAGCACATAACAGTGACTGCTAAAAGTTGATGGGAGGTCTCATATTGGGATGATATCAAATTTTGTTACCAACCCATACAAGCACATGCCAATTATGGAAACACATATTTTGCAACATTTCCAAAGGTAGCCATTGTATTTCTAATGTGCACTTTTATGCCAATTTTCTYTGATGTTTTGCATTGGGTGATAACCATCGTCCTTCAGATGGCAAGGAACAGAACAGAAATACTCTTTCCTCTCACAACAGATTTTCTTACTCAAGTAATGAAATACAAATCCTACTCCAGATAGTGGAGTCTTCCATTTTTGGGTCAGCCTTCATCTGCATGTTATACACACACTAAAGATGTATATTTTATCTCTCAATCAGTTCATATAAGTACATGAAAGACACATCCCAGAAATTCTTTGCTACAGCTTCTGATTCGTGATGTATCTTACGGAAGATGTATTTTAGGTTGTCTGTCCTTTGATTTCCCACAGAAACTAATAAATAATCAACAAAAATATGATTAAAGATGTTGCTTGAACTCTCAGCCAAAACGAATAGTAGCTAGTTGAAAATCTTTCTGATCCAAATCTGTTTATCTTAGAAACAGAATTCTAACTTAGGTTTTAAAAAGCCTGATGAAGGCTTGAGCTAAGTCTTGACATGATCTTTTCATATTCAAAATATCTCTTGAAATAAGAGGGAAAAGGTTATGAAACTTGAAATTATAGAGGGATGAAATAGAGCTTAATCAACCAGAAAAAATATTTATCTGCAATTGCAATCCTCTATAAAAAAAATTTTAAGAATCCTTTGAAATCTTAATCAGCCAATACTTGCATCCTTGTGAACACAGCTCTAAGACTTTGCTTAGGTAATTATAAGATCACAGCCAAAAGTAGATATTAGATTAAAAGTATTCTAACTTACGTCTAACTTTCCAAATTAAAAGGTGAGGAAAAACTAAAAGTAAAACTTCAAACTGACTATTTCCTGTAATTCAATTCTCTGTAAGTCCATCTGTTTATCTAAAACTCTATTCCAAATTTCCCAAACATATTCAACAAATTAAGCAGTGGACTTAAATTGTATTTATTTTGAGAACATACATGAGACTTCTTCCTTGCCTTTAAAAGCATAGGCAGAATAAAAAAGATCTGTTTAAAGAATATAATTTATCAAAACATATATGACCTCTTACCTTTCTAAAGAAGTATTTATTTTCAAATAGGCAAACCTGAGACACTTTCATAGACCAGTTATTGCTATCTGTATGTGCTCAAGATTTGACACAYGAACGTTATATTTTGTCATGAAAGAATAGTCTTAGCTCAGAGGAACAACAAAGTAGACAGAAATGAATGCACCAAAAGAAGGGATCATTTGTAAGAAGCCAAGAAGTGCTAATTAAAACTTTCAGTTGTTTTCTTAGAAAAATATTGCTAATTAACTAGTAACTATTAAAAAAAATTGGTTTACAACTCAATATGAAAACTACCACACTTGACAGAAACACATTTTTGTCAATTCTACATTATATATACTTATTTAGCCAATCCTATATATTTTACTATTTTGGAAATAATTACTAACTATTTAAATATTTAGTAAAAGTGACAAAAAATGTGGTTTAGGTCTACCTTTAGGAAAAACTGAAAATGAACAGGATGATAATGTCTTGAATAATTGTTTTTTAATTAAAATAAAACTTAGTGCATTGGATATATTACAAAAAAAAAAATACTTCTTTTATTTTTGTCTTTCATGTCCAGCAAGCATTTAAAACCTGCAGCTCTAGTCCTCCTACATACCAACATATATAAAGGTTAGACTAGGAAAAGAAGCTTTCCTGCATTTTCAAGTCTCAATTGGTTTCTCAGCTTTGAATGAATTAGTCAGTGAACCATAATGAAGGAAAAACTCTCTCTGCATGCTGCCACTGCTGCCAAAAGCCAGCTTAGCAGTTTAGCAGCCTTGCTCCAGGTGTTTAACTCCTTCAGCCATCTGACTTTAACACTTGAGCAGTAAACAAGTGTGCTGCTTCATTATTGGGTTTCATTGATCTCAAGATGTCTGTACAGCCTCATGTTTATTTTTATATATTTATCTTAAAGCAGAATGTTGCAAATATAAATGTCAGTTTTATTAATTTCTTACACTGATTTTACCCTCTCTAATGTCTATATAACGTATTTCAATTTGCTTTTATATTTCTTAAGAACTACACACACCCTTACTTCACTACATAAATTTTTTTTCTAATAGCTTTTCCACAGGACCTGCGGAGGACAAACCAAAAAAATGCTTTCTTGTAGCTTTCTCAGCCAGTCCTGCTCAGCCCTTTTAGCAGGTAGCTCTCACAATAAATTTTACAACTGGGGTGAAGAAGTCTCCTTAACTTCACAATTTAGATCACGAGCAAATTCATTTCTTCAAAGCATCTGCAGAAATTATACAAACATGAGCCCAAGCAGATCAACAAAATGCCTCCTTCCTCAAAGCCACATAGATGCAGCACGGAAATACACGTCCATAAGCAGAGGAAACCCATATGCAGCTGCTTAGTGCTCCAGTAAGACAGCTTCATGGTAATGAGTGKTAGCAGTTAAAAAATCTTGGTGATAAAAAGCAGATGCCCAGAAAAAGCTTAATTTGATTTAGAAAAGAGATGTATCTCTAATAGATGACCTAACACAGGGACTGGGTCTGTTTCAACGTGAGCTGCCAAGATTGACTCGCAGTCAGTGTTCTGTGGTAGCAAACCGGGAAGACCTTGCAATTTAGAGAACGTCCCCTGCGGTAYAGCTGTTTACACAAGACTTCAGCTGGTAATAGCTGAGTGATAAAGTTTGCACATAATCAGTAGGACCTAGTCATCTTTCATCTCTTGTTTATTCTGAYAGAAAATCAAACTACTAAAAGTTCACAAGCAGGGATAATGCAGTGTTCCCAAGAACTCCATTTTACCAACATTATTGCATTCTTAGTACCCTTTTCATCTGACTTGAAGCAACTATATTCTCAAAAAAACAGTTTTCAGAACCAGTGTAGGCAGTGTCCAAGAAAACACAAAGATTAAATTGACCCTTGTGCAGAAAGCCTCTCAGTGTGCCACTGTAGTAATATGGTCTGAAATATACCGAGCTGATTTCTTTTACAAACAGGACATAAGCATTTCTATTTATCACATAATTGAAATGCTCTTTCATCTCCCTCTTCTGTATACCTTTTTTCTCTATACTCTACAGCTRAGACACAAAATGATTTTACGCACCTTCTAAGAAATTTTGCAAGGGAAATATRAGGATTCAGGTAAGCAGAGCAAATACACCTCTGTAGTAAACAGTTGATACTCTTGAAATGTTTTCATTCAATATGTAATTTAGGGGAATCACAGCATTGAAATACTGTCATAACATTATCTGCCCTAGCAAAAAAAAAAAAAAAAGATCTAGCATTACTGAAAGATGATCTGATATTTGGCCTTAAATGAAAGAGCACAAGCAAGTTTAATATCTCCAGCCGAAAGAACCTTCATACTCAAGTATCTTAACCCAGCCTCAATGCACTAACACATCTCACTAAAAATCCTTTGATTATTGGTGTTGCTCCCAGCATCCATTAAACATGTTAGTGTAGTGCAAACATACCATTTAGCTTGTAAGTAAATSTGATTTTAAATATACCTTATGCATGGAGGCTGGAGACATCCATTCTCCTGTCTGTACAAGCTGCTCTGCCCAGTTAGCTAACTAGTGCTTTCTCACATTTCATGAAGAGACTCCTCCAAACTCACTGAGGGCATTCCTGAAAGGACTATGAAATTTCAGCCAGAGCCCCCAAACCAGAGCAAGAACCACAGAAAGACTCAGCCCTTTTCAAGACATCAAACAGCTTCCAGTCTATAATTTAAAAAGCAATTAAAAATTACAGAAAGCACAATGTCTGTCTATGCAATCTCAGCAACTGCTCTGTGGGTTGTTTCATCCCAAACCTGTGTAAACTAAATTTTAAAGAAGGATTTCTCACTCTATGGAAGTCCTTAGTGCATATTTCATATCACTTATGGTATTTAAGAGGATAACGTAAACAACATTAGGTGTCTCAGTACAAGCAGTGCAGAACTGAATGTTACACACATTGGCACATACAAGCACAAGGAAACTTCCATGAACTATGAAAAAGCAAAAAGATTTCCTAGCAGCGAACACAAAGACTTGAAAAAAACATTTTTGTGCTTCCTCTATTCAACAAATAAGTGGATAAGAAAATGTGTATTTTCAGTTTTCTATACAAAAGTATCGGTTCTGAATGAACCATTTTAAYATATCTATTTTGATAATTAAGCTTTACCCCAAATACTCTATACTTGCAAATACTGAAAACAGCATCCCACCACAAGCCATAGTTGTAGGTGGAGACTTGAGTGGAAATACAGTAGGCTGAAGGTAAAGCTGTTGCATATGTGCAAATTGGCACAGAGTTAATTGGAGATCTGTTGCACATAAAGAGGGAGCTGAAGGCATGTGTTATTGTGCATCAGTGATGAATATCAATGATCAGCCCTATAAATCAAAATCAAACTAAGCTTTAAACACCTAGTATCTGTTCATAAGGAGTACAAAAATGTTTTTTCAGTATAGAATGTCTCATAGCAATAGAATTTAAAACACATCTGAACCCAATGAACATACAAATATATTTACTGATTCCACATAGTAACATCATTTCTGCCTATGCTCCTCTACTTTCTTTTGTTATCTTAAAAAAATAATTCTGGGGTACTATAATAAATACTTACACATCAGAATATAAAAAAAGAATTAAAATGCCAACAGAAATGCCAACAATGCAAGGTAGTGATGACAGCTTTTGTTGACTAGTTTGTGAACAGCCACCTCATGAATTGTGCCATAAACACAATAATTCGCTGGTATTGCCTAGATACATACATGAAGGGGAAACAGTGAAACCAAGTACCTAGAATCTGAATTCTAAACTTCAACAGTACCAACACCTATTTCTACATAATTAATCTCTAGCATGCATCTAATTTTCCAAAAGATTCTTAGTCACTCTGAGATGTGATATACACACTCTTTACAATTATGGACAGTACTGCAAGCTCTGCACCTGCTACAAGCAAAATCTCTATAAAATTCCTGAATGGAATCCCAGCCTCTGCTGTTGTTAATAGCAATGTTCTCACAAACATCCAAGTAGCCCTGAATTTCTTCATGTTGGGAAACTCAAATGATGCAAAATATTAATAAAAATGTCAAGTTCCAGTGAAAACCTAAAAACCAAGGCTACTGCCTGAATCATACTGCTTGTTTTGAAGGTAAAAGGCTGAGTAGCAGATGGGGAGAGGGAAAAAACATGGGAAGTGCATCAACAYAAATGCTCAAGCAAAGGCCCTGAATGGATTTGTACATCTTAAATCTCATTATTATTCACTCTCAAGTCAATACTACTACTAAGACACCAAAGTACCCATTTTGTGTAATACAATCCACCATATTTCCACTGCACACTGTCCTTCAAGAATGCCTGAAGTGTTTTAAAAGTCTAAATGTTCAAAAAAGACTAATTATTGCATTTATAAAAACTATTTAATAACTATCTTAGCAAAGAGGAGCAAAACAGAAAAATAAAAAAATGCTCATCTATGATGAACAGTAACCATACAATAACCACACACTCCCTTCAGCCACAGCCACTCCTGTCTCCAAATATGAACTATTTGTCTTTGAGAATTCTTTTTAGCCTGTATGAGCATATTTAACTGTTTGACTTGTTTTGCAAGTTGCTTTTAATTGCTTTAATGTGAAAAAAACAGTGATAATTAAATTATCCTGCAGATCTCCCAACCGTGTTGACAGTTGCAATAAGAGAAAGATCACATGAAAGTACATTTTCACAAACCATGGACAAACCCTTGGAAACTGGCCATGTTGACACTAGAAGTGAAAGCTGACTAAAAGTATTACATTAATGCTTATAAAGTGCTATAGAAAAATGACAATTATCATCCATTTCAATGATTATTTTCAGAGCCATGCAGAGAAAAGAAAAACATCTAACATACAACCTTTTAAAACCAGTTACACAGTATATTCATGCTTCTGAGGTATGATGGCAAAATAAATATTTTTCCTCAAAATTTACACCCCCGTGTGAATTTGGTGGGGATCCTTCCATCTCTATCATCTACACTGATGCCATTATATTCAGATTTGCTAGAGACAGAACTGATTTCTTCATTGCCACATACTTCAGATGATGCAGCTCAATATGACAAGCCCCGTGTTCCTACAGAACTATTCCAGAGAGCAGAAGGACATTTCTGGACATTTACAGAATACCTTTTAGCCATTCCGAATTTCATTTTCCACTTCTGGAGGCGGATTTGAGGCAAATGGATTTGCACAGTTGGATTGCTGAGTGTCAATACAATCTTTTTTCCTAGGCTACTTTACCCTTTAACTCAGTTTGACTTCCCATGGCACATGTCAGAGCTGTGCTAGATGACTTCACAGCACAAATCCTATCACTTTCAAAGAGAATCTACACACTAGATTCTTTGGATCTTCTTGATTTAGTCTAACATGTCTTTGCTACCTTTCTGAAGTAGGCTAAGCTAAGGAAATACACGTCCTCCTCATTCTCTAGACTCTGAATCTCTGGATAAGYCCACGTAACAATTTCTGAAAGACACAGACAGTGACTCTGATGTGCTCCTGACTTTAAATGAAGACTGCATTCCTATGGCTATGGCAACCATACAAGTTTTTAAAATGCACACTTATTTCAGATCTTATCTTGAAGAATGAACAGAATTTTGACTGCCTCAAGGCCTGTGCCAGCAGCAGCTAGCACTGAGCATGAGCTGAGCCCCTGGGGACTGAAAGTCAAGCGGGTGGAACTCAAGGTGACTAACTGCCCACTTTGTACTGCCAGCCAGCACATTCCAAAAATAGGGCACTGCACTGGCTAGGGAAGGATCTTCTTACAGCAGACAGAGGATATTACTAGCGCAGTCTATGTCAGCTACTATTTGTCCCTACCAAATAATACTTTGGGCCAAGCACTCAAAGACAGTTAAGGCCACCCTTGATTTTGGGCCAGGAGGTTTAACCCCAGAAGTCACTGCTACCACAAAGTTTGTGGTGTAAACTAGAAGGTTGTCAAAACATTTGTGAATGTGCTTACAAATCAAATAAATTGCTTCATTTGCTACTACACTTTACTGTAAGTGCAGAAGCATAAGGCAACTGATTTTTATCATGTATTTCCAGTTGTGGAAGCAGAATTTCCTCTAGAAGAAACTTCATTTAAAACTTGCTCTTTCTCAAGGCAGGTGAAACAAAGAGTACAATAAGGCCAGTGATCATATCCATACTACCCTTCAGAAGCATAAAGAGCCTCTTGTACACTCAAATACCCRTATGAATTGCACATATATATGCACACACATATATGTACATAAACACTGTATATATTAAGACCAGTTTCACTAATGTGATTTTGATTGCTTTTCCAAATGTTGATATCAGACATGAAATTTAGTTGTTTCATCAGTTAGATGCCCAGAGTAGTGTATACTCCATCCTCTACAAGGCACATTCTACTTTGATCCTGCATGTACTAAATGCCAGCAGTCACCTAGTGTGGAATATTGCCGTGGTCCTCYTTCTATGCTGATGGCTTTTAAAGCTACACGCAGTGGAAAAAGAGGTTTCATAGACAAAATGAGCTGCCTTTATTCAAATATTTACTAGCACATAATAATCAATTTCTTATTTGAGATACAAATACACTAGAAAAAAGTCTAGAAAACATGCTCCTAATTTTGTGTAACCAAGATTGCTCTGTCTCAAGACTTTGCAAGTCCCCACAGGCACAGACTGAGATGTAAAGGTCAATGTGTGACACCTCTGCAGCTACCTGGTTTGTCAGCAGGAACCCAGAAGGTGGTTCCACGGCTTTTGGAAACCAGGGCCTCCAAAGGAGCACATACCCCACGGAACACTGGCAGCATTTATAGGCTCAAGGACATGAGAAACGATATTGCTCATTTCAGACCTTCCTTTCACTTCTCTGTCCTTCTCCCCTCATTCATAATGGTGGCAAATTTACACTTTTTGCCTGAAAGCAGCATATTAATTACAATGTAAATGCAAGCAGAAGTCTTTCTACATGTGTCAAACACAAGAACATCTCCAAGTTTAATAGCGCTGATTCTATTTCCAAGCAATATTAAAAACCCATCTCAAAGACTTCAAGTTATTAGAAGCTTAATGTAATAATGACAAAGAAACAATTTTTATACAATTACAATTAGACAAACACCTGTCAATTGTGTTTATACTTTTTAAGAAACTATGTGTTAATGAAATGTTATGCTTTGTGTTCAATGCCCAGTAGATTATGTCTGTGTCCTACAACTCCTGCCTTTATAAAGTACAATGCACAGCTTTTATATTTTACCACTCTTATAAAACGTTCAACAAGATTTTCTTTCAAAAACAACTTTTTGGAATGGAGTAACAGCAAAAAAAGGACACCTTCTTAGCTGACATCATAGCACTACCTAAATAAAACGGACACCATGGTTCACGTTAACATGATAAACATTTGAAACACAGATTTTGATTATTTCAGGGGTCTTAAAAGGTTTTCTGAAGAGTGAGACATAAAATAAAAGAAATAAAAATGTAAAATAACCCTTTTCTCTGCTATAAATCATTGAGCTGCTTTTCCCAAATCCATTAATAAAAWCAGCGATTGTATTTCATGTTACAGTTATCTACAAAAGACCATTCTTAATTGCTCTTAAGGCATCATGTTTTATTTTAGCCAGCTTCACATTTTATTATAGAAGACTAATGGGGCATAGACTCCTAGCAGAACTTATTTTAAACCTTGGACGAGTCAAGTATAAAGAGGGTATAAAAATAGTTATAGAGGCAAAATAAAAATTAAAAACTACAGCTAACCTTTCAGATTTACAGGTCTAATAAAATGTGTCATAAACTTTTGCTTTCATTCCAAAGCTTTGTCGTAAGAACATGCAGAATCTTTCTCCATTTCAAAAGTGTATTTTCAACTGTTAAATCTTTCTGTTTTCATTTTTAGTTTATAGTTTTGCTTGGGTACATGTAATTTCTTAAAATTTATTGCTATTTCATTAAATATGCCTGCTGATCAGAATGCAAGAGTGATAAGAAGGAGAACCATTACAGGATAATAATAATAACTTAATGGCATTTCTTGTTAATGAGGTAATAACAAGAGGCCTTCAGGCTTTCTGCTTCAAAGTTTATTTAACCAAACTACTTTATTTTTATCTTATTAACCAGAACCCTCAAGTTGTGATTGCCCTAATAACAATTTGAATAGTACTGTATTCATTTATTAAATTAGTTAAGAAATAAAATAATAAGTTAGACCTAAGAACTTATGAAACCTCATGATATGAGACTGAGATGAACTCGTCTGGATGGAACACTGAGTTTGCACTGATTCAAGACCATAGGTGTTGCTCTGCTGTTTGCAGCAAGATCTCCCAGAAAAGACTGAAATCCTAATCCTCCACCACATGTAATTATTTTCTAGATCAAAGAAATTAGCACTTGGTCCTTAAAAATTCTAGCTCATTTATGTCACCGTGCCTACTTGCTTTTGCTTATTAGTTGCAGCTGGACACCATTCCATTCTGTTTCCAGCCTTAAGCATATTGATGTAGCTGAGCTGCAACTCAATTACAAATCTCTTGATATTGGGGATATGATTTGAAAGAAAACAGTCATCTTAAAGAAAAGAATCAAGCTGAACTTTACCGTCACACTGGAAAGCAACCCGAACAGTCAGAACTACCCCAGACTTGTGGGGCTGGCTTTCTTTACATATTTCCTAATTTTTGATCTAATCTTGTAGTTTTTAAGGTCTATACTTAATTCCAGTGGTGGTTTATTTGCATGGTAAAGCCACATCTTCAAATGGCTCACGTCTTACCTACCAAAGAGCTGCAGAAATAACACTATTGCCTGCCATGGCAACAACAAATAAGGAGACGGTGTAAGAATTGATTTTTTTTTTTTTTAATCTACAAGAGTAAATGACTGCATATGAATATTTTGGAATGATCTGGTAGCAAAGAGGCACAAGGAATTGACTAAAAGTCCAATGCTGGCAAGGTGCAGTCACTCAATGGGTTTTGTTCAAGTTTAATTAGAAACTGGTTATAGCCATGGAAGCCACATGTCTTGCTCATAGAATGGGCTAATTCTTTAGTACAGTGCCACAATACTCAGTTTTATGTACTATTTTGGCCAGTTGCATTCTGCTAAATATAACAAATTTTCAGGCTGAAGGAGCTATGAAAATCTGTATCACATGAACTGAGTGCAGTTTCTCTAATTGTTCTGCTCCATTTCTGGTTGTACTAGAATTAACCAAGGCAAATTATTCATGTGGAAATATTCTCATTTCCTAGGTGAACGGTAAGTCTTCCACAGAGAAAGCTGCTTCATTATGCACATGGGCAAACTGACGTGTGCAAAACTGTATGTGCAACAGATAGCTCTATTTCCCCCAGATATCAGCAGCTAACAGGTTTAGTTCTAATTCCCCATCATATTCGTCTGCCACAAACACTTTTAAATAGAAGCATCTTGAACTGGCTCAGGTTTGTTCCCAGCAGGCATACTTGTAAAGATAAAAAGACCAAGAATTTTTTTTTACCCCTGCTTCCTCCCTCTTTTGGTAGTTACTAACAAGAAGGGCCAAGGAAGGAATGGAATGTTTAGCCCAGCAACAGAGTCTGGTCTTGCAGAAAAAAACCCACAAGAGCAGTCAAGCAAAGTAACTTTGTGCCTATTTCTGGGTTTAAATTTCCATGCCAGGTTGTCTTTAATGTCTGGTTCTCAAAGTTTGCCTACTCTTAATCCTTCTTGCTAAAAAATTTGTTTTGGTTTTTTTTTCATCCTACAGCTCCTGGCAGCAAGTGGTATGTAAATGTTCAGTAGCCCATCTGAACCCTGTTTCAGAACAAAACAATTTCAGTTTCTAAGTGTCTGAATTACTTTAACTAAATCTGAGGATTTACCTATTGAAGCTTGAGCAGCTCCCTTTCAACTCAATGAAGGAAGAATTATGAGACTGGAGTTATTCAATGAGAGCTATCTGTCCTGGCACTTAATCAAAGGGATTAGGATTTGGAAAGAAAAGCCTACAGGTGATCCTCCAGGAAGCATACCAAGCAGTTATCAAAAACATACAAGTTCAAAGCAGCTCAATTTTCATATGTTAAAAGTATTTGGATGAAGCCTCAGGCTTGTTTCTAGGTAAAGAATTGTGTTAAAGCTGTTTGTACTTGCATACTTAGTAGACAAGGGAATGAAATAGCATGTGGTGAAGCAGGACTAGGTCCATCTAACCCTGATGTAACACAATAAATCAATCTTGTTCAGTTAGTGAAACATGATCTGATACTGAGTCCACATTTCAGTGCTCTTTTCTTACTCTGGCAGACATAACAGACACTCATTTACCTCTTCAGCAAAGAAAGCTGTCATAACACAGAGGGAAAGATGTTACATGCCACATCAAGTGCTTTAATAATTGTTATTAATCATGCAACTATGTTCTCCCCCTTCACTCGATATATTGAACTTAAAATACATTCAGTATCTTTGTAAGACTATTTTTAAACTATTAAAATTCTAATAATCAGAGATCTGCCTTACTCAACTACAGGTGTCAGTAATCAAAGTTAACACTGTCTCACAACTACAACGATTTTTATTTACCACAAACATTATGTAACACTGGCATAAAAGGGCAGGTTAGGGACAACGTGTTCTGTCTCATTGCCAAAAGAAGGAACCCTTGAGCAGCAAGGCTGGACCAGCTGTGGATTCAGGACAAACTACTTAGAAGTCCTAAGCCTCCCCACCACATCTCAGAGATAGCTTTCCTTGCCAAACACAAGCAGTTAGTTTTTACATGGAATAAATGAAGTTACGGTTGTCCAGGAGGAGACAGAAATAGAAAGAATCCACTGTACATACTAAGTTCCTACCGAAAGTCTCCATAAATCATACAGCCAGTCACCATGTGAGTTAACACTGAATCATTCTCTGCAAAGTTTACCCAACCTGCAAATACCGTGAGAGGTGTAGAGAGCAGAGTTATCCCCAGCAGCAGCAGCTGAGGGTCCTTGGCACCAGCAGTCTGGAAACCGAGACAGTTCCTACAGTACTGAGAGCATGGCTTTGGGCCACAAAAAATTCTTAAAGCTCAAGAGGTTTTAAATATGTATACATACATCTCCCTAGATAGACATTTATACATCTGTATATATACATCTCTCTATGTATATTTATACATCTATATATATATATAGATGTATCTATAAATCATTATCTCAACTCGAGGGCAAGTGCTTCACAGCCCAGTCCACAGGGAATGAGAACTGCACTGAAAGGGAAAAAACTATTTCCATGCAGAAAGGAAGAGTAAATATGTTGAGCATCCCAACTTCCAGTCTTTACCTGATAATACTTAAAAAAACCTCCTTGTGTTTCCTTTTTTCATGCTGTTAATATTACATATTACAATTAATGTACATACCACATGTATAATCACAGAATCACAGAATATTCTGAGTTGAAAGGGACCCACAAGGATCACTGAGTCCAACTCTTAACTGCATAACAGACAACCAATTAACTGAATTCTTTGTGTAGAAGATTTTTGCATCTATCAATTACTCTGGCAAACTCATGAAGAAAAATTAGAGTATCTTATATAGCAAAGTTAATTGGACCAGCTCAGTTAATATAAAAGCAAAAGATAAATTCCATGAAATGACAAAACTTAGGAGTCACACAGTATATGTGGGAAAAGTATTTTAAAAGTACATGTTTACTCTATATGCTCACAAAAATCTGATTTGTCAATATTTACAGAACTACTTTGTAATAATTTTTAACCAAGACTTGGATTGTGGACTTTTCATGAAGTCCTAGGCTTAGTTAGTTTAAACAAATAAGGGAAAACAAACTATGGATTTGGAGAAAATTATTTTGAGTGGGTCATTACAGATTGTTCAGAATAACTGCATTACTCACTCCTGAAATACAAACCTTGTAGCAAACAGAAACTGTAGCAGAGCCATGGGGAACAACTGAGAAACAATACCTTAATACTGACTCTCTGTGGCTTCCTATTAGCTTTGCATTGGTAATTTCGAATTACATGTTTAAATACTCTTCAGAGACAATCTCGAAGTCCTTATTTGGGCCAAATTCACACTTCAGAGCAACAAGATTTAGTCTAAAAGTATTTAATAATGAGGAACTGGAATAAATTTAAATTTATATTCTGATTCTGTCTCCATACAGTCTCATATGTTTATGTTCGTGGTTGTAGAATCAGGGCTTTAAATGTTCATAGGTAAAAAGTAAGAAGAAAGACATGCAACAGTTTTTTTATGTGTCCTCCACAATTATTCTCTGAAAAAGGCAGAGTTATTGAACTGGAGCATATATTGAAACAATAAAAGTCTGCTAAATATATCCTTGTTCCAAGTAAAATATACATGGTTTATTTTGAGCTTATGCTTATATAAATGAAACTAAGAGAGTAAGAAGACTTACTTTATTACCACAGGCTTCAAGGAATTGCATTATCAAAAAGTTGTGTGCTAGACTACAGAACAAACATAATACTTAATATTTTTAGCCTCCTGATAGATAAAATTCTAAAGAAATTCCAAAGACTTAAAAGATCCCAGTCATTTTAGGGAATTTCCAGGTACCCTGTATTTCAGTATTCATTCCTGTGTTTCACTTGGGACTTACACCTGTACCAATGGACACAACTCACAATCCTGACACCACATACACAAAGAATAGTAATCAGCCATGAAGAGCCTAGAGTCAAAAGAAAAAAAGAGGACAGGACAAACAAGGCAGGAGGAATTCTGTGTTATGATTACAGTAGCACAGAGACATTAAGTACCTTCTCTAAGTACCTATACAAAGACTGAGGGAAAGCTGGAATTGAATCCATATCTCTTATCTCTCTTTCCTGAGCATAGAAAACAACCCTATCAAAATCAACAACAGCTGAGGGCACTCAGCACTTTGTAAGATCAGCCAGCAAGAAGTTCATCTTTCTTTAAAATACAGCTATTGGAAGCCAAATATCACTGTCATTCATAACTGTGTAGCCCCACAAAGACTCCTTATTTTAGTGGAGATCCTTAGAGTGGAATCTGGCTCTGGAAAGAGCCAGTTATTGAAACTGGTAAGTTTGGTAAGCAATTTTAACTAACTTCAATGGAGTTCCTTCGGATTTACACCAGCATAACAGTGTACTTGTCCTTGTACAGCTAAAATAAAAGGCTACACCAGTTAGCTCTCACAAAAATAGAAACGACTGTTACCATCACAACATAAACACTGGAATACATCTTGTGTACACTACCAAAAAAAAAAAAAAAAAAATGTATTGCATGATTGCTACAATTCTATTTTTATGTCTTTTTGCCAAAAAGAAAATATGGTTTTAATATAAGTTTACATCTGCGTGGTATTACATGCATGTAAAACAGATGTAACCCCCCAATTACATTTTCATTTAAATTGCTAAATAGCTACTTAAGTAAAAAGCTAAAATAACATACAAACAACAGTTACTATAATAACAAGTGTTCTTAGAATTAAATGAAAGAGATCAAAGCTACAGCACACAAAATTTGAGCTGGTCTTTGAAAAAGATACAGTGACATAACAGCACTGTATTGATTTACTCAGTAATTTAATGTCTCTACAACTCAGCCAGAAGACACATCTCAGTTTAGCAGAGACACATGGAGGAAAATTAAGGGAGTTTATACAAAGACTTTGGGTCTCATAAAGATTAGACATACTCTACTAGAGTTTATGTAGCAAAATCCCAAATTGGAAATTAGAATACCAATGCAATATATTCAACTTGATTATAGTTTTAGGCAGACCTGTCTGAACTGGCTGGACTCAGAAATCACATCCTAACACTGCAACCTGAGTGTGCTTTTTTTATTTTTAGCAGAGAATCGCAGTCTTCAGAATAGATACCATATTTAATTCTATTTCTCTCTATGCAAACATAAATTCGCTAGAGATAAATCTGAGGGGCTAAGAGTAATAATAATATAGTGAATACAGTAGAAAGACTAGAATCAACTCTCCTTGATTATTTAATGAAGGGAAAATAAATCTAATTTTCATTCAAACTTATTTACCAGAAAGGGCTAAAATTTCAAAGCCTGGACACAAATACAAAAGGATGACTTGCATTGCTAAGGCACATTTAAGTGCACATGAGATAGTCTGGAAAAGGAAATACAAATGCAGGATTCAGTATTCCTACTCTCACTCTCAGGATCTTAAGACTGTGGTTAATGTTTTGTATTAATATATTTGCATTGCATGCAAGTAGCTGTGACTTCTACTGGAGTACCACTTGAGGGGAAAAGCAATCAGACATTTTTATCTGCAATAAAACCTATCTTTTAATTACCTTATTTGTTCACACTTTTATAGAGTTTGCCATCTGCATACTTTTCTATCCAAGGCACTTGTACAGACTTGTGTAGGTGGATAATAAGATTGTGGAATTTATATCTACTGCCACGAAGCAGCTCTCATGCAGGTTTTGTGTGTACGTCTACACTCTGCTAGAGACTGTTCTTTGTATCCTATTACATTTATATTTACTTGTTGGGTATGACTGATGAAGGTTCAACAAGCTGATAAGCAGAGCTTTGTAGGAACATGCAAAAGCTTGTCTTTTTTTCTAAAAAATTATTTTTATATTAAATAAACAGTTAAGGATATTCATAAAATCACAGAGTACTTTGGGTTGTAAGTGACCTTAAAGACCACCTCATTCCAACCCCCTGCACTGGGCAGGGACACCTTTCACTAGACCAGGTTGCTCAGAGCCCCATCCAACCTGGCCTTGAACACCTGCAGGGATGGGGCAGCCACAGCTTATCTGGGAATCTGTTCCAGTGGCTCCTCATCCTCACAGGGAAGAATTTCTTCCCAACAGCTAAACTAAACCTACCCCTACCCTCCTTCAGCTTAAGGCGATTACCCCTTGCCCTCTCACTACATGCCCTGTCCAAAGTCCCTCTCAGCTCTCTTGCAGCCCCTTTAAGTACTGCAAGGTGTATTAAGGTCTATCCAAGATCTCTTCTCCAGGCTGAACATCCCCAACTCTCAGCCTGTCTTCACAGGGGAGGTGCTCCAACAATTAACCTAGTGGCTCAAATATTATTGAACTTCATTTTTTCAGAATAATGCCAATGTAAACATTCCACTTAAACTGATGCTTTCAGTACTTGTCGGCTACTTATTCCTGGTTGAATTAAACTTTTCCCTGTTCAAAAACACACTGGGGAAAGAACGATGTGTGCTTGTTGCTTTGTTGAAAAAGTACAGACAATGCAAAAGTACAGTACGCACGCACAGGACTCTTCCGCACAATGAAGTGATAGAGGTAGCAGTTCTTCAGCACCAAGGAGCTTACTGAAACGTTCAAATTCACATCATTTTCATTTTTCCTGAGATCTTAATTTTATTTGGCTGCCTCTTAGATAATTAGTTATAAAACACCTAAATTTATGATTGTTTTCCCCTAATCCAGCAGACCCTAACAAATCTACTTAAAATATTTTAGTAGAAAATCCAAGCATCAGTTTTTGTAACCCACGCAGTTTATTTTGCATGTGCAAATATGCATATGTTAGCTAAAGTTACGATTTGCTGAAAAAGAGTGTTTACAAACACCCAAATGTCACCCAGGAATTTTGTCTGAGTTTGCTTTGCTGACACTGCAAGCAGCAGCAATCTAACCAGACTGACCTGAGGTGGCCACTCCCTGCTAAACCACACATCTTCTCCTCTCCTTATTTTAGTCTTGAATTACAGCAAACTCTTAAGGAGTAACACAACTGGACATGTGTTTCATCTGCCAGCAGTTTGAAAGCAGGACAAGGTAAGTAAAAGCACAAGCTATTTAACCTTCCCACTTACACAAAACCATATGTAATTTGCAAGAGAAACTTGGGGGTTGTTAAAATGATAAGAGACACATTTGAAACAACTTCAGTTCCCAGGTCAACAGAAGTTCAGATTGCTCAGCATGCAATTACAGCTATTAAGTATGTGTTGAACTCAGGACCCAAGTGAAATTCCCATTTAAGGTCCTCAAAATCTGTATTCCTTCATTCTATTTTATTAATCTACTCTTCTCTTGTTTTATGCATCCAGACATGACTACTAGAGGTTTAATATTTACAGACAATTACTTAATGAATAATAAACACTTTGATTCTGTACCAAAATGTAACCTTGAAACCAAAAGTTGAAACCAAAATGTGTTCTAAGGCACAAACCAATTTTGGGGGAATATGCAAAGCCAGGAAGCAGACCTGAGTACTCCCTGTTGCTGTTGTACATCAGAAGGAAATAGGACTACTGGAAAGTCCTATTATTTATTATCAGTCTATCTTATTTATAATCAGACTACCTTAGAAAGATCAAATAATATCGCCAACATTAGGCGCAAGGAGTTTTTGAGGCAAAGGTCTGCATCCTTTATACCACCTAGAACAAAGAGGAGTCAGGCCTGATGACAGCAGGCTGCTGAGTGCAGGAATTCCTGGCTTCCAAATACCTGATGCTGAACACCTCTCCTTTTGTGCACTGAGGCTGAGTACATATACGCTGAAGTACATTTTCACATGTTTCAGTATTAGCTCTAGATCAACCGGAAAAAGAAAAAGATAAATTTATCTTGTAAAAGCACAGCTTTTTCTTTGCTCATTTTAAAGAAATTATCTTCATTAAAAGAAACATGAATTAACTTGCCAGAGAGATGTTATTCTGGTGTTCTCTTCTGTGCGGTCTGGATAGAATAAATCAGCTTTGTAAAAACTTCCATTTCCGCATAATACTGAGGCCCTGTATTACTATGTATAGAAAACTTGTGATCTTCTGAATGAAAAAAGAACTGTGTTTTTTCCATTGGAAAAAAATCAACAGTAGTTACTTTATCATGAAAGTTTCAGTGTATGCAGTCACACGCATTAGAACACTGACACTTCTAAAGGAGGAATCAGCCTCTGACCCTATTTTGAAGTGCCAATACCACTTTCTTGCATTTTAAAATATTTATTTTCTTCATAGATATTTTATGTGGAGATCTCAGTCCCTCAGCAGCAAACATTCTTATTTTCACATTAGCAGAAGCCCAAGACTAACATGATGCTTTAATATGAAAGAGTTTCCTTCTTGGAAATCCGATTGTCTTCTCCTGTCTTAAATGCATAAAATCATGTCTGCATTTGGTAATTGATAGATGTAAAATCATAAATATAGAAAAGCAAATTCTTCTGGGAGGGAAATATCCTTTGTTTTGAATTGTTCTATTTAAGCTGTGAGATAATTTACATCACTTTCCAACTTAGTTCTATTTCTTCTAAAAAATACATAGTTCTGCAACTTCTTTTTATGGATGGGGCCATGTAGAAGACTGATAATAACAAAATCAAGAAACTGACTCAGTGAAGAACTATTTTTAATTCTTTTTCAGTTCCCACATGAGTTCCATGCTTTCAACTGTGTTTCTCCCCCATCACAAACAATAATTACATTTCTGAATGCTGCCAGAACTGAAGCCAACAGTTCTTCATAGAAATCTGGTAACCATGAATCAGTAAGCACCAGCATGGTGGAGCTGCTGGGTTTTTCTGTAATACGTCCTACACAATTAAAATCAATACTGTCTGACAGGACAAATCACCACCAGGAAAAACACTCTGCCTCCTGACACCAGCTGCCTTTCATAACACAAGAATAAGTCAAGTTACCCACAAGATATGTATATGCTTTTGTTCATTAATGGTCAGTATTCCCCAGTAGTGTGTCCTTTTGATAGTATATTATGTCAAATAAGTACTTCCCTGTCATGTTAAAGTCCTTTCTTTCCCCCATCTCTCCTGCTTTTTTCTTTCACCCATCCTTTCATTCTTTGTTGGCAAAGTCCTCCCGAAACACTGAGTTTTATTATCATGGGAAAAAAATGGTGGTTTAGATTTCAATTTCCTTTTCAATGTTTACTTCCATTTTTATTCTTCTTATATGCACTGAATGTCAGTTTACTGCCTTTTTGTCATCAACTTCCTTTCTGATCACCTCAGCTTAGACCACCTTTTGTCCATAAAAATCACTTCCACTAAATGGTGTAATACTTGCCTTGAAAATGTTTAGAGCCTTTACTATTTTCATGCTCCTTTATTTTCCTCTTTTGCCCTTAATCTTGCTGGGCCCACAATCCTTGAAATCTGTTTGTGTCTGAGCTTTTAAGATAAATTTGGTATTAATTTCAAATTCTCTTCCACAATTTGATATGGTCTTCTACTAGGTCCTTGTCCTCCCACATCCCATTCTTGGTTCACTCATCTCTTCAAGGAACCTTCAGTTCCTTCTATTGATGACCCCACTGTGAGACTCACATAATGCCCAGACAACTCTTTGCAAATTTCTTAGCAATTCAAAAACTTCAAATGACTGATACATCTTCCACAGTCCCTTGAGTCCCTGTTTTTCCATGCTGGGTTAGGGAATTCAGAAAATTACTTGAAGACACACAATAACATATAGAAATATGTGTTACATGTAATCTTCACTAGTAATTTATTTGGGACCATACATATACAATTATGAGCTGATCTGGCTGTTTCTAAGGAAATGAAATTTGTCTCCCTTCTTTGTGAAATTTAATATTGGAAGAGATATTTACTCTTGTTCTTAAGATGTAAGATGTTCAGCACCTCTGTCTTTCCTGTCCTTGCTCTACACTGGGTTTTATCTTGATATCATGCAAGTTAATTAGTTTGATAAAGTAAAACATGTAGCTTTTTACCAAACAGATAGAGACTCATCCTATATATTTACCTCCTGCGTAGAAAGTGACTACGCTTAAGATAATATGCTTCCAGAGAAACCCAGGTCAAGGAATGCATAATATCATCTTTCTGAATTTTCCTCTATTTTATGAGACGAAGTACCAAACTAACTTTACCTGTTTTCATTTGGACTTCTGAAACCTGTGGGGTTGGAAAAGTTCTCCCAGGAATTGTTTCTCTGACTGATTTGTGTGTTACATCAAACAAGCAGATACTTATTTTTCCCCATGTGTGACACAATGGAGAAGATTAACAATTCCCAAACTTGTAAAATTTAGAATTCAGTCATACACATAAATTTTACTTGATTCTTTATATATAAATCTGTTGAAACAAACCTCCATCTAAAAGGCTAAAAGAAATGTTATTTTATTAAGTAGTACACGGAAATAAGCCTAGCAATTTCAAAGACATAACATGGAGAGAGTAGCAGGGATAAAATGAAAAGAATGTAAGTATAGAGAGATCCTTCTGGGACCCTTAAAGTTTTATGAGAATAGCCCTAGCGAAAGATCTCTGAACATGTAAATGTAAATTAATTGAAGAAATTGAATCTTTACCTGCATAAATTTGTTAAATGTAACAATTAAAATCTATTTAAATGTTAATGATCTAAAATTTAAAATGTGCCCCCTATTAACAGCAATGAACCTCTTTACAGTTTAATCAATATTAATGAAAGCAAAATGTTAAGGTAACAAAACCTGGTGCATTAGAAGCTGTTGGGGAACAGGATTTTTTTTTAATTAAGTTTTCAATAATCAGACAGATTATAGCATCAGATAGATGCATACTGTATAAAAGAAAATCTGCAAAGGATGAATTTAAGAGACTAACAATCCTTTACATGCTCTGGAAGGTCATTCATCAATTAGGTACTGTCACCTCACATACACTAAGCCAAAACTTGGTATCAGAAATTGAACAAGTAACTTAGGAAGCTGAAGAACAAAGTTTGAAATAAGCCACTTATCACTACCTAAAATACATGTCTCCTGTATGCATATCATCAGTAGAAAACCCAGTGCACTCAAAATTCCTAAGCAGGAATCCTCTATGGGAATGAAACAATTATCAGGTGGAATAGCTGGATCTATATACAGCATACATTTGCCTAATATTTTGCCATTAAGGACCATGCAAAGTATTTTATCTTCACATAAAACAAAGTGATTACCTGAAAATTTAGTAACTGACTACGTGTGGCAATCAGAGCAAATAAGAAAGCAATAACGAATGTTAATACATTTCTATGCCTTACAGATCACTAACAGTTTTAATATATAATTTTAAAAAAATACTGAAAGAAAATTTTTAGTAAGTAAAACTTAACAGCAGTTGCTATCTTAATAAAAGACTGGTTTGTGACAGAAATATACAGAACTGCTGCACAAGAGAAGCTTTGGGGAGACATTATGAAAATTCTGATTTCTGATGGTCTGGCACTAAAATGAAATGAAAGTCACTGTATACAAACAAGCCTTTTGAACTAAATATCAATATAAAGTTCTATATACTTTTTCAGTGGCCTGTTTATAGGAGGAGTCTTGTTAGCACAGCTCCTGAACTTAACTTCTGAATTTTTTTCTATATCCAAGATATGTCAAACAGAATATAATCTCAGTTTAGAACAGATATTTGTGAAGTTCCTTTACATGCTGATATATCAACACCAGTATTCTGCCTAGCAAAGAGATGTCTTCATTCTTTTACCTAAATAAACTCTGCTCTGACTTCAATTCCACCTTGTATGTTTAATGACACAATTTTATATCTGAATAGTAGATATTAGAAATGTACTGTGTTGTGAAAACAACAATTATTAATCCCGTGCATGTCAATTCTGACATTTCACTGCACAAAAAATACACAGACTCTTTTAGACAAATTAGAAGTAAAAACACATTCAAACTAGGAAGAAAAATGAACTAATTTATATGAATATGGTGAACTTTGTATATCATTAAATGGCAAAGCATGAAGAACTAAACAGTTTTGGTCCCTGCCTCAAAGCAAATATGCTACAATTAAGAAAGACAAAGATGAGTTGTATGGAAAGGACTCTGTACGAAAAATTATATATCATGAATAAACAAAAAAACCCAATCCAACCCAAATCCCAAACTTTATCTAGGGAATTAACTTTTCACTCTTTTCTAATAAAAACAACAAACCAGCAAAAGCAGATAGAACTTCTGGTTTGGTGGGGTTTTTGGTTTTGTGGGATTTTTGGTTTTGGTGGTTTGTTGGGGTTTTTTGGGGGAAGGAGTTGGGTGGGCTGTGGTCATCTTTAGTTTATAGTGCTCCTGCTCAGAACAGAATAGAAAGGCTGTTAAAAGTCCACGTAAACTAAAAACTAATGCATAAATTTCACCGAGAACAAATATCTGTGCAGGACCATTAAAGATATCACCTTTGCATCAGAAATTCTGCTAGCCACAAATTATCAGGGCTAGATCAATATCCAGAGAGAGAATCGATTATTCTCTTTTTTTTTCCTTTTGCTGTGTGCTATTGTCCCTCACTGTGTGGCACTGAGCTAAAGGCTTTTGGTCTGACCTGGCATGGTCTTGCTCACCATGGGGGAAAGGGAGCAGCACAACAGATTATTATAGAAACATCCCAGTATTCTTCTTCCCCCACTCTTCTTATTGCTTTACAGTATTGTCTTCAAGCCACAAATGGAGGGACTATTAAAAAACCAAACAAGGATGCTACTTAAAAATTATTAATCTTGACTTGCATAAATGTGATAGTCGGAATAGAGGTACTTGGTATTCAGGCCATGCATGCACCACGATGCTCTGAAAGGAGGGACCACTGGGAGCAACTATGGACTCTAATGAGCTACAGCTGAAGGGTAGAGAGGCAGAATTGTTCCTGGGCAAATGTGTGATGGGCAAGGAAGTTCATACAACGAAGTAGGTTCCTTTCCTGAAGGGGTAGGTGGAGTCTCTAACTTGCAATTTTTATGGAGGAAACATTCCTAAAGTAAGTGTCTGGCTTGTGTAAATCTCTCATTCTCAACCCATTGCCTTCCCTCTGCTCTACCACAAGACAGACTTATCTATAGTAATAATTTATCTACAACTCAACCGTATTCGGCGTTGCTGAAGCCTTCCTTAAATCATACATGCACATGCCTAGATTAATAAACTATTCAATTTACTTGCCAATACTTATAAAAACTCTGTAATGAGAAAAAAGGACATAGACTGGAAAACAGGAGTTTAAAAAACCTAAAAATTGTTCATAAGATTTGTAACTGTAAGAAAGAATTTTTAATTCAGAATAAAAGACAAATGCTGTTCTTTTAATTATCAACATTTATCTCTGGGACAAGAACATCAGGTATATAATATAGAAGATTCTTTTAATATAGAGGACAGATGGCAACTTCACTCCTGGGACTTCCTCAGACTGCCCCAGAAAAAAAAACCAACCAACAACCCAAAACAAAACCAACACCAAAACCCCCATAATTTTAAAAGGCTTTGAGAATTCCCAAAGGAATGATAGTCTGGATATAGGAAAGCTGAACTGTCTTGTTTGCAAAGCAAATGATAAAACATTTGAGGACTGTACAGAAACTCCTAAAGATGCCAATTTACAAAATTCACTTTAAATAATATTCACTTTAAGTAATATTTCCTTGCCATCTAATCATAAAAATTTAGAATTCATTCACACATCTTCAAATTTCACTTGGTTATTTATACAAAAATCTGTTGAAACAAACATTTTTGAAAGCAAAATTATGTTAGCAGAAATTAAGATGATACAATATGTAAGTGCAGCCTGGAAGCTAGGAATGCCTAGGAAAGGTTTACTTGCTTGTTTTGCAACATAAACTAACAAAACCAAAGCAGACTGCACAGTCCTTTAAAAAAGCACTTCTGCTTGTCTTAAATCATACATGCATCCATATGTGCATGTGACATTTCATAGGCATGTTTCATACCTCACTTACAGGGTGTTAATATCGTAAGCTGTGAATCCACATTTTCTCCCTGAGTGTTAATACTATTTATGTCCTGCTGGGTAAACAGCCAGAACCAAGCTGGTGTTCTGAACTGTCCCTGACAAGAGTTAGCCTTCCTACCCTTGGTTTTCAGCACAGTAAAACCATTTACTTCCGCAAATTTTAAATTCCTCTTTAAAAAAAAAAAAAAGGAGTCTGAATAAAAGAGGAATTTCATATCAGCTTAAGAAAACTGGAAGCTGTCCTTCTTGCAACAGCGTTGATTGAATATTCTGCAATTGCAGCGTAATGTGATTATTACTGAGGGTTTACAACTCCCTGAAAAAGATTGGAATCTAGTTGACTAAATCAGTCTCATCTCCATTTCTGGTGCTTTGGGCCACAAATGATAATTTCCACCTCTCCCATTCTTCTTTTCATTGGCTTAAAAACGACAAAGCAGTAAGTTTCTTCTTTTTTTTTTCCTTAAGCCTTTAAATGTAAAGAATGAAATAATGCAAATATTTTTCCTCCTTGATTTTAGACCAAAGTTTCAAAACAGCAGTATTTTATATTGCAAGAAGTGTCCTTTAAATAATTAAACCATTCGGCTCCTTCCCTAAGTTAAAAAATATATAGAACAAGCACAGCCATCAATACAGGATTTGCCCCTCTCTGAATTAATCCAATTATTCAAATGTCAGTTATAACTGTCAGAGAGCAGTTCCTTGGGCTGGACCAAACTGTTAAAAATTAAAACTGTTTTACCTCGTTTAGTCTCTCTGCCTTTTTAATGTAAAATCCATGGTCTTGACAAAAAGTTGTGGGATTTGACACCCAATGCAACACAACCCTGTTTCTGTCATACATGCATAATTCACTTTGGAAATTTGCACTTGCTTTAAAATATTACTAAAATATACATGTAACATATGCTAATTCAGCCGCACTGGCTTGCAAGCTCCAGCCACTAGGTTATATGTAAACTTTGCCAAGTGCATACACTGTACATAAAGGGATTATAAATGAAAGAAAAGATCACTGTCCCTAGCTCTCAGTTTCCAGCCTTGGCCAAACTGACAGCCCCAAATCCCAGCAACATCTAACATGCCCTTCCTGTGGAGAAGACAGCCTGTTCTCAGAGTCTTAATTACATCCCAGCTGACTGCCCGGCGTTGCCAAAATCAGGCAACAAACGATGCACCTTCACTTGCAATATGGTCTGCTAAACAGACTCCCAGTCACACTGAAAGAAACTTTCACAACAAGGAGAAATAAAGGGACAAGCTCGAGAGCGAGGGAGAGGGCAAGCAGCAACCCAGACACGGCAAAAGCCCCCTCCCAGCCTCCTGAGGGAGCGGCGAGCGGCGGCACGTAACAAACAAGGCTATCCCTCGCTCGCAACAACCTCGCAGCCCAAGGTGCCTCATGCCAAGGACTGCTGTTCTCCAAGATGGGCCACTGTACCTAAGGCTCGCTAGATTAATGATTGTTAAGGAAGGCTAACCAACCCCTCACTGCTCAGGCCATTATAATTACAGAAGAACAGCATGCCGCATTCTGCAATCGCAAATGGTATCATATGTTTTCCTGGCCGGCTTGCACGAGGAGCTTTATTTACACAGATGAAACGCGAGAGACGCAGATTTAAAGCAGAAGAATTTCAAAATGAACAGAATTATGTGTACTCGTGGATACCCACCAAAGTTGCGCTGAGATCTGGCTTAGCCTGCGCAGCTGCAAAGATCAAAGCCTCCGCGAGGGAAAATGCTCGCCCATCCTCCCCGAGTCTCATGGTTATACAGAAAATACTCACAGCATTGAAAAAGTCCTATTCTCTTAAGGAAATTAATTCGACCTCACAGGTGTGCTAATAAAGCACTTTTACTAAGACTACATGACTTTTCTAGAATCTGTGAAAAGAAACTTCACTCTTACTAAATGTGCTAAGGAAATGCAGAGATTATTTCCTACTAATACAATGAATATTAATATCAAAATTATGCCAATTTATTTCCAAAAGATGGACTTCATACTATTTTTCACAAAATTTTACTATATGCAAATACATAATTACATTCTAGAAATATGATAGTTGCACTGACATACAGTAGTTTTAAATTAATTTATAGCTTACAATAGTAAAATATATATTTTGGGTTACTCGAAGTACCAAGGTATCTATTCCACTGATAAAGCTCCGTAGTTCTATCTAATAGATACACCTCATTTTTAAATTTAAATTCTGATCTTTTTGTGAATTGTGTGTTCAAACCTATGAACCTGATTGTGGCAGCCTCTCTAAAGGAAGATGGAGTGAAAGAAACCCAAGAGTGTTCATCTATTGAGGTAGATGACCACTCACAGGACTGCAAAAAAATCTGGCTTTTCAGTACAATAAATATGTACAAAAATTTTCACCCCATAATCCTTCCCCCTTCTCCTGATACACACAAGGACAAGTGTCCTTAGGCCACACAAGTGACTCTACACTGTAGCCTTTACAGTAATGTAGGAAATCCATAGTGTTCCTGACACTTGCATTAAGCAGTGTTTTCTTTTACAGGTCTTATGACACGTAGTTTAAGAAATAACAGAGGGTGAGGCTTTTTGCTTGCTTTGGTTGGTTGGTTTGGTTTTAAATGCAGACCTCTAGAAACTGAGAGAAAAACCTGCTCTATACATATTTTTATGCTCATGAAATACATTCCAACTACCTCAAAAACGCTAATAGTACAACAGATGTTTCAAATATCAAAGTGAAGACCAGCTGGTAAAAAAAACAACAAAAAAACTAAATCCCAAAATAGTTAATAAACCACTATGTGCAAACTACCCTCCCAAAAGTGTAATTGACACTGAAGGACGATTTTGCTAGCTCACCTTTAAATCTTGAGAATATACTATTGGACACATGTATCTTTTTTCTTTTAAAGACATGGTGTCACATCTTTTAAATCCACACCCAACTGCTCTTTACACAACGGAGTAAAATAATTCAACACACACAATCTTACTAAATCTTCTGAATGCCAAAATACCAGGGTTTTTTTCCCCAGACTTCTCATGGCATAAAGCTTGACTCATGACCTGAGCTGGTGAAGGAACCAGCCTCAGAATAAGGTGCTTGGGAAGCTTGGAACTGAATATTATCCATCGATCAACAGCTCCCACTGTTCACACTAGCCCGCCAGGCTCGGGGAGCAGTGCACAAACAGTGCTCCAAGTGGGATGCAATGGCTGGTTTACCGCAAACTTTCCTTCTGACAGCTGTGGAAAGCATTTTTATTGGATAGCTCCACTGGCAAGAACAGCATGGGACTGGAATCCGCTATACATTGATATGGATTTTGTAAATGTGCTGGATGCTGTGGAACGTGAGGGTAAAAAGCATGTATACGATCCAAAGAACTAATTTTCAAAGAATTTATCCTTGTAGATTACAATGACATAATGGTAAGAGTGAAAGGTCAAAATAGGAAAGGGGAGGCAGAGGAAGGATGTAAAATATTACAGTAGTAATAAAATTAAGGAAATAAATGTAAATTTATGACTGACAAGTAACTGTTACAGTATTCCATACTCCAATGCTAGTGAAATATTTCTTGTTTTCAGAAAAGATTGCTTCCTATATACAAGTTTGGATTATTATTTATGCAGATACATATTTTATTTAGATTTGTAAATAAAGATTCATGTATTTTAATCCATGTCTCTCTGACTATTGCCACTTATGTTCAGTATTTTGGTGCTGCAAAATCTGATTTATTGAACATGCTGTTTCTGTGAATAGCCCTAAAGGCCTGGCTACAATGTCTGGTTAAAACAGAGTAAATTTGACTCAAAATATGACAGATTTTTGCATCAACTAAACAAAACAAACCAATAGTTTATTTATTTGAAAAATAGACAGTACGATTTTCTGAAGACACCACTGAACTTACTGCACTGTCATTTTGCAGCCCCACATCTCTCACCCAGAAAACCACTGCTTAGGTGGGCACAATGGGGACACAAAACTTGCACTGGGGATGCAAATTCATAGGCATTACAAGATGTGAGGAATTAAGAAATTATTATGAGAAGGTTAAAGATTGTGAGACTTTCCTGGAGATGCCTGTCTCTTCTGTAGACTGTGTAGATAAGCACACAGCCTTTTGCTGAGTCACTCTCAAGTTCAGCACTAGTCTCTCTTGCAAAAATATAACAGAAAAGATGAGCTGTATCCAAGCTTTTTCTGGCATGAACAGAATTGACATTGTTCATAATCCATCTATTTCAAAAAATCCAACCCTCTATGACCAAATCCTATGCCAGAAAGAAAACAGACTGTATTTTTATTGGATGCTGTTAGCTGTAAAGGACAGAGGGCAGATAGCACCTAGCAATCAGTAGAAGTTCTCTAGAACTCTGTTTATATGTGGTAGCAACAGCAATTGTGAATGGAAAAACAATGAACAATTCTTTAAAGCAAAATAAACTGCATCAGATACACAAAAAAAGCCACACAAAAAAGATGTGAATCAGGTGGTTCATGATTATCCACTGCTTCCAGGACTAAAATAAATCACAACACTGTTCCAGCCAGCAGATGCAAGAAGCCATTAAAAGCAAGCTAAAAATACTCTTATATTAAGGAAGTTTACAGTAAAGCTTTCATGTATGACTTAAAACCAACAAAATAATACTACTTCTACTGATCTATCTGGAAAGGAACACAGCCTGAACTTTTTGTAAAGAAACCTTTTTCACAGAAAATAAATGATCTCTAACCACCTATGACTGACCATTTATATCACCATCCGAAGTCCTGAGTTCAGAAATTGCATCCATTGATTTAGATCAACAAATTGCAGTCTCAGGCTTTAGTGGCATTATTATTTGGTTTTAGCAGAAAGAAGTTAATTAACATATCTCTAGGGTCGAAAGACAGTGTTTTGGCTTGCTGTTCATTTTTAGATGTTCAGCACTAAACACCCCAGAGAAACTCCACAACACTGAAAGTACAGGACTAAAAGTATGCAACAGAAGGTGGTGGAGAGCCTTAAGCTAATATCATATAGGTAGCTTCTTGAACCCACGGCAGCAGCTCTGCCTGTAGCCTATATGAAGTATATATCCTTCTAGATCTCAGCCTGCCCAGCTGTTTGGAAACAAGAGAGAAGACTGAAGTGACTGCAACTTATACACATTTCCGCAGAAAGTACTGGACACTAATGTTGGCTTTTTCCCTGTCCACGAGAAAAATTTATAGTAAGAAAGTAGTATAGAAAGGTTGCTGAAGTAAAGCATTCCAATAGAAAATAGAACTTTTAAATTGTGAGGCTGATTAACAACTGAATTCAGTTCCAGAGAAATGGTAGATTCCCATTTCCCACTGTCCTCAGACCACCATTCTAAAAGATGCATTTAAAACCAAATTCAAATCATTGGGCTCAATACAGGAACAGCCAAGTGAAATGCAACTTCTCACAATATACAGGAGGTCAAACCAGATGGTCTAAATGTCCCTTCTGGACCTAAAATCTATGACAGAAAAATACAGAACAAATAGAGGAGATGGAAAGTAAACTACAAATCTTTGTTTAAAGTGTTTTTTCCTGCAAATAATTAATTTGAGCCCTACCAATGGCATGCAATTTTTCTGATGTGTTATTGGAAAGCGTATTAAATTTTCAATCAAAGTATTTGCTTAAATTAAGATTAGATAAAATCACAAAGGCAAAATTTATCTTCATTACTAAGGGGTAGAGATTTTAAAACGGCATTCCTCTCAGATGAAGGAAATACATCCTCTTACTACAGTTTTCTATTAGTGCAATCCTTGAATCCAGCTCTGAACATCCACTGAAATGTGCTTTTGAAGAATGCACAAGATGAATGTCATATTCACTCAGCATCCATAAATCAACTTGAATAATTTAATACCTGTTGAAATTTTCTTCCAATTTATTACATGAAATAATAACATGAGAAGTAATTACAATAAAGAAAAAGTTCAGGTGCAACAGCATTAGTTCAACATCTAGGATCAAGTGTCAGTGGAGATTAACAAATTTCATTCATTTTATCTCCAGCACTGGAGACACGCTGCTCCTAGCTTTAATAGTCAGGAATGTCTGTTAGTTAAATGACTTTGTAAAGGCAGTCAAGTGAGGGCAGACAGCGACAGTTTAATTAGGGAGCCTGCTATAACTCTATCTGGGAGCTGTAGGCACTGGACTAGAACAAGTGTAAAACGGCACTCAATACTGACTAGCAACCCCTGCCCCCCCAGCCAACAAAAACCCTGCAACACAAAAAAAAACCCCAAGAAGATACTTTTCATGGCAGGTTCTCTCATTTATTCTGGCGTCAGGTTGGCTACAGGTGAACAGGAGCAACGTAACCGCTGCAGCAGAAGAAAGGTGAGGTTAAGAGAGCAATCATTTATCTTGTATTGATTTCTGGACACTATGTCCTAGATACATTCCAAGATAGAATGACAGCTTTCTGTTTTGTGTCGGTAAGAGACGAAAATGACTAGCACCAGTACCCATTGTTTTCCTATCATATTTCCTTTTAGAAACATGCCACACTTAGATTTTTATTCAGACAAGGAAATCCAAACAAGTTTATCACAGAAAAGGAGGGTTAGAGGATGGTTAATCAGCCATTTGTCTTTGCTGCTGGATAGTTGGGAGTCACAGGGTCAAAACCGAGCACAATTGGACCATTTGGTTTTATCTCAGGTAACCCTACATCTCTGGTAATTGAACCCATTTCACTCGGTCAGAGTTCCTGTCACTCATATTCAATGTCTGTCATTACTGAGAAATGCTTCATGACATATTACACTGACAGAACCACCACTGCAAGACTAGAAAGAATCCCCAGGCACCAGAAGTAGAAGACAATGGAAGCTTCTTTCAGACCAGTGATGTTTAACATTTTATGTGCTGACATTGTGACTGTAACCACAGTATAACGAAAGCCTAGCAAATGGAAGATCAAAAAAAATCCATAGTTTATCTGCTTCAGGGACTAGCAGGCAACATCAGAAATAAAATGAACTGGCAGCTCCAAGGTTACTTGCACATAACACTAAAATCGTGTGGAAAAGTGGTGTGTATACACACTTAGTACTAGACCTTAATCTGACACTAATTTTATTTTGGATAGGCTTTACAATTATTACACCTCCCTTAACTATGCGCATCCAAATCCTTTTCTTTCTGCCACAGTTTTTTTACTTATAAGCTGCAAATATAACAGGAGCATGACTTGCACACCCTCTGTTTTGCTCAAGACAATGGAAAACAGCCTGGCTTTTCTAACCTCTGAAATCCTCCTGTATGTAGAAATTCTAAATGGCAAAAATGCCAAAGTTACTCTCCCACTTCTCAGCTTTACAATCCTTACAAGTGATCCCCTAATTTATTTTCTCTGTAAAGGCACTACTTCGCTTTGCTAGGTCATTGCTGCTGCATTTGACAGGCACACCACTCACCTTTGCCACACTGGAATTCATCAGATACATTCAGGCCAGCTTCTTTGGACCATGCAAATTTTTTATGGGATCTTTCTCAGTCCAGAGGCTTAAACTGCTACAATTGTATTAACTGTAAATCATCATTCTATTAGCACATCCATTACAATTCAGGGGATGGAAAGCTGAGAGACTTGAATTGGGAGATAGGGGAAAGAAAACAAAAAGGCAACAAAAGACATTGAAAATTTCATTGTCACCCTGATGGGTTTAACTCAATTTTACCTTCTCATGAGAATGTGGAAGGAAGGTATCTAACAAATCATTTAACTGAATCTCTTCAAGTAACTGATGTGAAAACTGATTTCACCATACTTAAAATTTCATTTCTAAGAACCACCTTTAAACTAATAGTTACTAGATTTCCAAGACCCTTTGCTAAGTACCCAGCCCACATGTTAAGACCGTATTAGCTACAATCTACTGTTTGTAGCAGTTTCTTGTACTGCTTAGATGTCCTGACCAACCAGCGGAAAGAAATAATTTCTTTCCATCCTGAGTGCCCTAAATGAAAAATAAACAGGATTAAATTCTACTCCCAAATTTGGTAAAAGTCCGGAAATTTAGCTGAGATTATTACATTAAACACTCATTGCTTCAAGGCTGAGGCAAAAACCAAAGGAACATCAATAATGTGAACAGTTAGTTTCCATCCCAAGATTATAATGAATTTCACTCAGAATAATGGAAAAATATCCCTAAACTAGATATTTCATATTTTATTAAATCAATTTTGGTTAATTTATAGGATTAAACAAAATTTTTCCACTGCTCTCATGCAATATGCGAGTGAATATTTTAGAGTTGTTTGGAATCCTGAGATCAATAAGGAACTTTAGCATTATTCACTATCAGCTACAGAAATTCGAATGGAAAAGATAAAGTCATCCTAAACTATGAAATTGCTGCATGAAGATCTGAGAATATACTGCCTGAAGTTCATAAAAGTTCTAATATCAAGTGCATTACTTCTAAAGAAACCATTATTTTCACTTTAAGAATAAACTGTATTTCATTGTGAAGTACATTCACACACACACAAAATCTTAAATAGATTTAGAAACTACAATTTGAAGCTGTAAAAGCAGTTAAGATGTCCAATAAGAAATATATGACAAACAGCAGCACAATAATTCAGCCCTTAATAAATCTGGCACAATAACCATTATCTTGTCATAAAGTAAGATAATACATCACCAATCCCTCCATGCTGGACTTTATACTGTATTTATATGCTAAAAACCTTCTTAGAAGCAGATGCTTCATTTCAAAGCTCCAAAAGCCCACTGATATGTACTGGTGCTATTCAGCTATTTCTCAATACTTCTATACATAAAGCAGGGAGCAGGTTTGGGAGCACCGTGGCCAAAGAATCAAAATGAATGATATTCAGGTTATAGCTTAGCAGGGAAAAAAAGTGTTGCAACAATTTTTCTAATGCTGAAATACCATTTCACCAAATGTTCCTGTCAAGGCATGGTTTAATTACCTTGGCACCCATGCCACTTATAATCACCTGTCATTAGCAACAATGCTTGCATCTGTTTACACGTCTGTCAGAAATGCCAGCCCAGCTCAAGTCTAAGGATAAGACAACTTTTGCTGGTGCTTGATCCCAGATGTGGAAAGCCCACCACAAGCTTACCTACATCTGAAACATTTCACAAATTTCAACTGCAAAGAATACAAAGAATACAGTACTACAATGATTTTGCCATAATGCTTTCCCAGCATGGATTTTGTAAACATGAGGCTTCTCTCTTTTTCATTGTCATATATATTGGCAATTTCATCTAGGAATTTCAAAATGCTATATAAGGTAGAATACATAGTCTAACCTATACTAAAAAGAACTTTCTGGAGGTACAGAGCAATTACACTATTGCTCTGATTCTCAAGTTATTTATAATTCAGAAGGACAGGGCAAGACAAGTCAAATTCTGAATGATATTCTGGCAAAATCTCCTTACTAGAAGGACTCCTTGTGTATCAATTCCATATAAATACCCGGAAGTCAGGTGTACACACACACACACATGTTGGGTGGTAGGACAGTAACATACTAAAATGAGGGAAAGAGCCTATTGTGATAGCTTTTATAATTCTATGACTAAGACTCCTGAAGCAAAATAAATGTAGTTTCCCTTTTTGTGCTATGCAACAGGAACACTCACTCTAAGCTATTCTAGCTAGTTGGCAAATACCTCTAAAACAAGAAAATCACAAAAGCAATTTTATGGCTCAGTCCTGCAAATGCTCTCTGCTGCAGTACTTGTTCTTTAAAACCCCAGCAAGTCAGCTGTGAATTCAGAAGTGTTTTGAAGGATCAAAACTCTTAATAGGTGTCAGCACTCCAGGGCAATGCCCCACACAGAACGGATGCACACCTGCCCTTTCCTTCATATAAGCACATGTATGGCATTGCTGATGTCATTGCATTCTCACTTCTGCTTGAAGGGCTGGAGACAGCTTTTTGTACACACAATTTCTAGCAACTTAAAGGACCTTACATCAAGTTGTTCAGCTGGTAAATTGAGAAAGTTTACTGTACAAGTATTTTCACATCTTTATAATGCTGAAAATAAAAGCTTGCATATATTACAGAAACATGCAGCTGTGGTGAGTACTACAATTTAAATAATCTTTCTATCCTTGTAAAACACATGAAACAAAGCCAGGAACTCTTTGGCTTTACATTCTAGTGAAACCCAAACTGTTCTGAATGATTATAAATGGTTACTGTTTGTCTTGGCTCCTACCTATATCAGATTCAGACTGAAGAATCTTAGTGAATTATAAGGGATAAAGTGGATATTTCTAAATTACAAGACTGCAATTCCAGTGGCTCAGTGTATCAGTTTTCCTGTTTCATCTAAGTTTGCTGTAGAGAAAATTGTGGTGTCTGACAACAAAGGATCGAAAACATTTACTTTCATGAGCCAAAAGCTTCTTGCCTTGATTATTTTGAAGATCAAACCCCCTACCCTCTCCAACCAAACAGATGAAGATCAGTTACATTTTGTTAATGACTCAAAGGGACATAAGTTACCAGCAGAATAGTTACAACAGAATTTAAAGTGCACTCAATTAGAAAGGAATATAATTGAGTTAAATTAATCCAACACTGAGCTGCAATCCTGGAGCCATGCCTGTGTTTTTCATGTAACTTTCAGGTTTGTATGATTAAAAGTTAAGGGGAAGCAAGGACTGTCATTGTGTCTTCTGTTTGATGGGCAGACATAACACTTAGGACTAACAGTCTATCACCACTTAAATACAGCACCCTTTGTTTACATTGGGGTTTTTATGTGACATCAATAACCTCTTGGCCAGGTAGCCAGGCCAGGGTAGTAACATGTTAGCCCCCAGCACTACTCACACCCAGAGCAGCATCTGTGAGTGTAGCACAGACCAGCAATGCCAGCTCGTGTTTCACCCAGAGTCAATCACCAGAATTGGATTAACAAGTAGGAAAGACATAATCAATTGTGCATAGAGTGCACATCAGAATGCAAACTCCTTCCCCATGTCTTGTACCAAACTCCTAACTGAATAAGCAACACCACAATCACAACTTCAGTGGAAACATAAAGCTCACAGTAATAGTAACACTGATTCACAAAGCTTCCTACAGTCACTACAGTTTGCTCAATGGTGAGAATAATAAAATGTGTTTGACCACTAGGAACCTGTTAGAAGCATTTCACAGACCAGGCTAACTGGTGCTGAAGATCCATGCTTCACAGCAACCCATGCAAGTCAAGGCATCCATCAAGGCAATCATGAGTGCTACTCTTACTCAGCAATAACTGATTTCCTAGAAAAACTGAGAATCACAGTGCTTAATGCAGAACAGGACAGACAAGGATCATTTTCCTGCCTAAACTTCACTATAAATTCTGTAGAATATGGACCATACACTCTTCTTCCAAATGCTCCCTCAATCAGCACATGGTCAAAAACTTGAACCACATCATTATTAATTTATTATAGATTACTCTTTATAGTATACCTTCTCATAATAAATGATGAATATGACTAGAAGAGATTAATTAAAACAATATAATCCTTAAAATCCAAAAATGGAAAAGGAGTAGGACCAAGGATGCATGGATGGCAAAGCAAGGAGGAAGCAGAGAATGGAAAATTTCTGTGGAAAAAACCCAGCAACTTCCCCTTAGGGCCTTTGCCGAAAACATTGAAATCTGTGAGAAAAATATGAAGAAGTTAGGCTGGTGGGTTTATTCTGCACTGAATGCCAAACAGGTTTTGAGTAACATTTCAATTATGACTGCTATTGTGACTGGTTAGACAGAGAAGCTTACTGACTACTAATCATCAAAGACCATGGAAGTTATTCCACTGCTAGAATGCCTCTTTCTGAATGTGGCTTAGTTCCATGTACATAAACCTGGAGCTTCCTCCTTTCACTCCATTATTCAACAGCAGTTAAAAGTTGGGATGTTATGTAAGAATCACCCAATATTCCAAGCTGTAATTTAAGGTGATACACAGCTACCTGAAGCTTATGGGTACTTCCTCCCATGAGACGTATTCAACCACACAGAAAAAAAATCCCTAACCTGTATTACTTGTAAAAGCTCATTATGATTAAGCTCTTCACTGTCCTTTAATTGAAATAATTATTACGAATAACTGTCCCCTAAAAGTAAGCTCGTGGATACAGAATTCAGTTGTGAACCACCTGGTTATAGTTTCCAACCTTCTAGCATGGGTGGTGATAGCCATTATACACTCTAAAATGAAGTTTTAAACAATTTTATCAATACACACAGCATTCGAGTAACGAAGCCCAGAAGTCCCAGCTTTCTAAGATATTTCTGCATTAGAAAAGACAGATGACTCCTGCAAGGTAAGTTAGCATTTCTGCAGCAAACACTACCCCAGTATAGCACAGGACATAAAACTTGCCATTTGCACCATTAGGTTTGCCAGGACAAATGAGAGGCTGCGTGTGATGTATAGCACAGGAAGGCAACCACAGCTGTTTGCTTCTGCAGAGGAGGACGTAGGTGCTCTGCACCTGAGTCTGCAAATATTTATTAAGCCCTTAACAGTGAGGTTGTGATGTTCAGAACAGCCACTGCTGAAAACCATTATCTATGGATAATTAACTATGTCAGGACACTGAGGTCCTAACATGAGGTCCTCATAATTCCCCACTAAGGGAAAGACAGTACAACATTATTATAATATATTAGTAATATTTAACAACAGGATCATACTATTTGTGTTTTAATAATGAAAGCTGAATACCATAGCTGGGTTTAAATTAATATTAGTTTCTGATAGCGCAGTTCAAGCCAAGCTTAACAAATTCTCAGTTTTTGTCACTACAAAGCGATGTGATACACCAATAAACAATGAAAGCATCTAATTAGAAAATTATTTTATTTATAAATAAAGAATTTGTATCCTTGCAGGTTTAATTATTATTAATGTATTTTTTCTATCATTTGCCAAAATAAGCCTAAACTTGTGGCGAAGAAAACCAAAATTAAAAAAAAAATCTTATTTTTTACTTAACTAAAATAATTCACTTGAACTTTGGAAGCCCTTGTATTTTTTTCAACCATTTTTTAGAAACAGCTAAGAAAAAAAAATTTCATCACGCAATAAAAAGGCTTTTTGACACATGAAGACAAAAGCTTCAGGCCGTTTATTAAGACTACTTCCTACTGTGCTGGGCTTTGTTTTATCTCATAATTAAAATCACACCTGAGCTGGGCCATCTGTGAGAGTGTATTAAGTTTCTTACAAAACATGAAAATCCTTTCATTTTTTCCATACAAACGCCAATAAATCTTGTAGGGTTATTTTTTGTGTGTGACACAGAAAAATAATATGCTTAAATAAAGGTCAGGCTTTGCACAAAAAAAATGAGCAGGCAAACAAATTTATTTTTCTGTATTCATCTTCAACTGCCCCTCATAATATAATAATTGATACATTTTTAAAAGCTGAACACTTAAAAAATAAACCTTTATTTTAATATTTGATAGCATGTTGTTTTCTTAGTTTCTTTTGTAGGATAAAAATAAAAATTAACAAAAGTTGAAGGATGAGTTTTTCATATCAGTTAGCAATTGAGAGGGTGCAGAAAACATCAGTCAGCACTTTTTGAGATCAGCGTCTATGTTAGCATGCTAATGCAGATGCTAATAGCTTCTAGTGAGAAAAAAGAAGTTACATATTTCATAAACATAGGTACTTCATAAAGTTAAAGGGGCTTTTGATTTTATTTTGAGGGATTTTTTGTTGGTTTTGGTCACTTTGTTCGCTTTAAAATACTCTGATGAGATACCAAGAGGATTTCCTTGTACAGCTATTGTACAGAGCATGAAATCCTAAGTATATCCAACTCCATCAATAGAATGTCTTCAACAAAATACTTCTGTGTGCACAGTTAAACTGAGTAACTAATGACAAGAGGACCTGAATTCATGCTAAAAGTCAGAGAGATACTTACAGGAGCTTGCCTTAAACTCAAAGATATACATGATTCTATTTACACTCTTTCAAGCTATTTTCCTTCAAAGAGACTATACACATTCTTGAAATGATCTTGTTTCATACTTCTGTTGAGCCAGGAACCAAATACATACCATCATCATGTTTCTTAATCCCATAACTTTGATTACACAATTAAATTTGCATAGTATTATGGCAGTCGAGCAATCCTACTCAAAGTTTTACACTTCTCAGCCAAGGCCAATTACAGAATGGCTGTCTTAGAGAAAAAACAGATCAGAAGGACCTAAAATGGCAGTGAAGAACAGTGATTCTCCATCTCAAAGTGAAAAAAGAGCAAGGTGTGGGAATATTGTGAAATAAAAATTATAAAAAGTATTTAACACCAAAACATGCTATATTCGAGCACAATAAGAGAGAGAAGCAGTACTCAGGACTTGTTTTCATGGGCAAACTGAATGAGCAAATGGTCAACTGCATTCAGGCTCCAATGATTTCACAAGATTCAAATTGCACACAGACATTCCCCCCACGCTACTGGAACTTAAAATTAACTATTAACAAGCAGAAAACTCAAGCCCCCATTTTTTGTCTATTACAACAATATTAAAAATTACAATTTCTTTGTACATTTTGAAGTACCATGCTTCAACACTGCAAAACCTATAACAGATTAAAATTCCTTTTATATTAATATATATTTGAGCTACAAAATTATTTTTATCCTTGGAAATTCATTTGGCTGATAGTGCACTTAACTGAAAAAGTTTGAGTTTGTATTCTTTTAAATTACTTATTTTACAACAACAACAAAAAAAATGTGTCATAAATAACACTAAAGTCATAAACAAATCCATGTTTTCCATTTTTCTGGAATCTAATGACTAATACCGAGCTATTTTGAAAATACAGTTTTTCTTGGGTTTATAATAGAACACATTGAGTCATGTTAAGCAAGAAACAGCAACATTTTTTAAATGTGTCTGCCTGTGAAACTGAGTGGTTTGGATCCAATTCTTAAGTTGTTCTCTCTACAATTATTCTACAGCTAATTCAATCCATTTTCCTAAAATGCAAGTTTGCAATACTTCATAGTTTTCTTTCCAAATGCAGATTTTCACTACCAAAGTTGGCCAAGAGCTAAGAAAAAAAGGCACTTTATTCTGAAAAAAAAAAAAGCTTTTCTCATACAATTGCATAAAAAAGATTTCTTATATTTAAGAGAATTACTTTGGTAATGATCATTTTATGTGTAAAGACTTTTCAAATCAGATGCACCTTTCTTCAACAGTATCACAATAAAAGTCTGAGATTCTATCACAAGAATATATGAAGGATATTTACCAGACCTGTGCTCTGATTCTCTTCTCAATCACACTAACTTAAATCAAGGGTAACTCTCTTAAACTCAGCAACGTTGCAATGGTGCAAAATCAAGCTGAGAAGAGATGATGACGACAATAATCCAGATACTTTCACATGATTTTAAGTAAAATAAACGTTATGGTTTTGGATACTCGGCAATCAAGTTATGGGACATCCAAATTCTCAGATCTCTCTCCTGTCCCCAACCTTCTCTACCTACACAAATGCACGAGAATTATGCTACAGCAGCTGCAGATACCCCCCAGCTGTGTTAAAGAATCCTAACTGGGAAGTACCTCACAATGGAAGAACTGCTTTGGCGTTCCTGATGGACAATCTTTATACAGAGGCTGACATCCTACAGTGTAGGAGGTGATGCACATGACCAGGTGAAGCAACCCCACATTAAATGGGATATACTAACAACACCTAGGACTTTCCCCCCCTCTCTTCTGTGGGAGACAAAGAAAGGATGAAGCCAAGAAGGAACTCTGAGAAGCAACACCTCTGGGTCTACTCTTGAGGCGATCCTGGTTTTACACCTCACTTTGCCCATGGCTGTGCCTAATGCACAGCTTCCCTCTGAATAAATGATACAGATGGAAATACAGGATTCTGGTCAGTTGAGACTTCATTGTTGCTTCTGGGAATAAACCAAAATGTTGTTCTGTTGAATCTGGGAAAAGGATGGATATCACAAGGCACATTTACTGGAAATTCCAAGGGAAAAGAAATAAAGAACATGCATTAAAAGGGTACTAATTTTCAGGCTCTAATGAGCCCTTTTCCCCCTTTTCAAATATATAAGAGCTCTAATTTACAATGTCAGCACTATTTTGAAAATGTTTTCTTTCCTGTATAATGAACAATCAGAAATAATTAAAATTGAATGAAGACTGTCAAAACAAACAAACAATATATATTTAGATGAATTATCCTTACTGTTTTTCATTATTGTGTCTGCTCATTTTCTCCTCAATTGAATTCATAACATTTACTCATTCACAATGGGTCTGTACATTCACATCCGCACAGTGGTTGCCTATGGAAAAGTATCAGCTTTCAGTATTCCTTCTCATATGCTCTCCCAGCTGTAAATGAAGTTAGGAAACAACACTGTAAACACAGAAGGCCTTTCAAAAGGTAAAAGAGTGGAAGAATAAAAAGCCTCTCAGGAAATTTGATTTGCACTTTGGTTTTATTCTTAAAGGAACATCCAAAGCTTAAGAGCATTTAAAACTATTGAAATACAAAATATTAAAGGAAGAGATAGCAGAATAAGGCATTATATTCTATGGTAGTCCTGTATTATTACTATAAAGAGCAGAATAAGGCATTATAGTAATAATAAAAGTGTGCTACAAAAATATAAATAGCACTGAATTTCAATCTCATTGTTCTGAGCAATGGCCTTCTTTATTTTTATTATTCCCTACCTTTTATTTTTTTAAGAAATGAGTCTTTGCAATTCCTTCAGCAAAAAAACAGGGGACACACACACACAGATGTCATAAATAATGCCCATATAAACCCATGCTAATCTATTTAATGTGAAACTCCAATACAAATTACTTAGCAGTGAAATTGCACCTCCTCTTATTGTGTATGCGAAATAAAGGCGAACAGATGTGCTCTTCCAGACCAAGCTATTGCTACAATTAAACCAACAGTCATTTTACAAACCAGCGAGCTATTTCATGTGCCTCTACGGCGCTAATCATCTTTTCTCCGCCACCCCAGCCCAACAGAACAGCGAGATATTTATAGAGTTATCTATCTTGCACTTTGCAGATGATGCCTAACATTATGACAACAGTGAAAAGGTCTCCGTACCTGCCTACCTAAAACAAGTTTCTGTAAAGTAATGAATAGAGACAGCTTGGGGACTATCCACCTGCACCGCCTGCCTTTTACTGCCTGCAAAGTGAAACCACAAGGGACTGGCAGAAGGTACTTGTCTGACAGGGCCAGGACAGCCTTTCTCCTCAGTGACAGCCTGGGCCTCGCCTCTTAAACCTGACCCACCATAATTCCTTCACAATGCAGCAGCGAGGCAGCTGACAGTAGCAGCTGCACCTCCTAAGCGAGATGGATGGAATTTTCATAACTAGTTCCCCAAGTTACATTTTACCTTCAAGATAATTTATGAGCTGCTGTGGAGCCTTGAAGAGACAATATGCTTGCCATAAAATTAACTGTAACAGTCTTGTAGGTTATAATTAACACTGGGAGGGTAGCACCAACTGGATGAAACACATGGCATAATTGATGGTGAAACTGGAAATTAAGGAAGCTAACAATATCATTACTGTGCACATCACTTTAGTGAAACCTATGCTTTCCAGGGGTTAATTACAATCCCCTTCCAACGTACACACTCTGACGGGGAGTGGATGAGTGTCACAGCTCGGAGGAGGCAGGTTTGCTGGCAAGGCCACCTTGCACCTGGACTGATGTATATATTGTTTTTTTTGCCTGGAAGAGATATACATGTCAAAGCAGCAGCAGCAGCACCTGAACATCTGGCAGCAGGCACACTGTAGCTTAGAGATAGATGATTGCTCAAGCCTCATAGAATATTTCATTTTCGCTGCAGCCAGCAGACTTAATGGCAAAGAAGAAAAAATCCTCTGTGAGATTTCACTTAATGACACACATTATTAATTTAAATGACTTGAGCAAAGAAAAACATTGTAACTTTATACTGCTGTAACTTAGCAGCAAATTAAGGGGCTTTTTTATTTTTATCAGTGTATTATCATCTTGGTTTATTACATTAGTCTTTAGAAACATGCAGAGCAATCTTTTTAGCATCTTACCTTTCAAGGGAATACCGAACTGAAGATGCAATGCTAGTGAGCTAGTTAATCAGAAATAATATTATAAACCACTGCCGTCTTTGGGAAGGCGAACATGCAATTCATGTACCTGTATCTAAGACTCTACTCTCTAGCCAAGGCTTCAGCAATCATTAGTGAAATGTATTTTTTTGAATCTCTCAAATTATTTTAATGAAACTTTTTTTTTGTCCCTGGACAACATACGTGAAAACGTACAGATAAATGATGCAACAGTGTCACCTACAGGCAAGCAAAACAGTTAGAAACCTTCTCCAGTATTGCACCTTCTCACTTCTCAAATCCTTCTCTTCCCCTCCTTTCCCCTCCTCCAACCTTCCTCTCAATCCCTAATAATATACATCTGGATTTGCGGATTATCCATATCTCCAAATATAAAAAGAAGGGCAAATACCTAAAATGCTTTCATGATGGTCTAATATAAAATACTTAGATCTTTTATGCAGTAAACTACGCCTTACAATAAACATGCTGTGCAGCCAGCAAGTCATCTACACTGGAGTGAGTACTTGGTTTACTTTACCTCTCCTGTGCACTTGCTCAAATCCACCTTAACCAGGTGGTCAAAACTAATTCTGATAAGAATACTTTTCAGATCTCAGAAAGACCAAATGCTGACATTACTAAAAATGAGAAAATGTTGACTTGCTCAAAAGTAACTGGCAAAAATTTTAACAGTATTGTCCAAACTTGTACAAAAAAAAATACCCTCCAGCATAATTTGGAGCTAAATCGAACTCCAGCATATCCACAGGCATAATTGATGGATCCATTCAGCTTACCCTTGCAGAAAAACTGCAACATCCTCTTATTGGTAGCTCTTAGAATTCTCAGAACTCTCATTTTCCAACAGAACACTCTTTACTCGTAGTATTATTGCTCTCACTTTAACACTCAACAGACTTTTCTTGGCTTCTCCCACAAACCCTGCATTTTGAGAGCCTGTTTGTCAATCTTTTTGATACTGTTCAAGATACCTTTTGTTTCAATCATTTCTCTCTGTTTCTAATCATATCACTGATGTCCACCACTGTTACTTTAACACCCTTCCTCCCATAAGTCCTATCTGTTCCACCACCAACCCAGGGTAGATAATCTCTAAAATACAGCAGTATGGAAATATGAGTACTCTGAATCACAAGCTGGGGCGTTGCATACTTCTGAAAGAGTTATCAGTTGGCTAAGTTACGCAAGTAAGCTATAACAGGATTTTCTTTCATTACTATGACATATGCTTTAAGCACTGCTCCCATTTGGGGTTGCTGTCATTTACCAAAATAAGACAAAGAATACGAGAACAATGTATGCTGTGTAACAGGTCCCCAGGTTCTCTGTTTTTACAGAACCTCTTAAGCTTAAGAAATGCCAACTTTCTTTTTTAACTATTTTAAACACCAACATACTTTATAATTTAATAATTCCACAGCAATGATAGATTAAGTATTGAGAGTTGAGACAAAATAAATGGAACAAATAATAATAGCCAAATTAAACTCTTTAAATGCCCAAAAGATCTCATTAGAAGTGAAAATAAGCAAGTAAATCAAATTATATTCTCCAGTTCATCTTAATTCCTCAGATTAATTGATAGATCTCCCAGCCAATCTTTGACCTCTCTGTGGACTGCGCTTCACTCTCGCCAATCCTGTTAAGATTGCCCAGGAATTTACCCTCTCTCCCAGCATATGATTTTCTGCATATGCTACCATAACGTTAATGCAAGCAAACTGTAGAGCAGTGCAACAGACTGATCCTCTCTTTGCGCACAGTCATCCACGATATTCATTGGCTTATCATCACCTCACAACCACGGTCTAGACTGCTCAGAGCACTGACAGCATCTTGCTCAGTTTCAACATCCATTTAATTTTTGGCTGCTCCAAAAGTGCCAGCAAGGGTACCAATTAGTGTCAGCTGTAGCCGTTGCTTTATGTGATATACACACCTGCCTACGAGGGCTGGAGAAGCGATGCATTTTACATAGGCCATCAAACATAGATACCCAGTGGGAATAATCTTTGGCACTATCTACCTGAACCATATTTAAACTGCTGACCTGAAAACAAAAGGCTTTGTATTTCATTGCCAATCCCTGGAGCCATCAAGTTCTATATATGTGGAAAAACTTTAATAACACAAGGCTGACAGCCTTTAAGACTTAAGTCATGAACTTATGTAAGCATCTGCTCTCTCAGGCCTCATGGTATGACATGATCAGCACCATTTGGCTGGGTAAACCCTTTAAGTTACCCTCTGTTTTGTCACCGTTGGTAATGAACACAGATTATTTAACATGCCTCCAAATTAAATTTATGTAATTCAGCTTTATGACAGATAAAGCTGTGACAGCAATAGCACTAAAATCATTAAGAATAAAGTCATTTTTGTATAAGGCTTCTACTCTTTTACAGAAGAGAGAATTCTGTCTCTAGACTCTTTTAAATTTAAATGTCTAGTTTAAGGTATAGTTTTAGGTCATAAGTTTGCCAGTAGTTTAATGGATGTTACATGCCATGACATTAGCACATTTTGCTGAAGGCAAAGGAAAGTATGGATTCATATTGCAGGAGAAATAAACCTCAGCGGATAAAGTAAAATAAATCTATGACAATTTTTCATTCACTGGACCACTCACACCTTATCCCCAGTTCATAACATCAGGTCTTTATCTAACGTGGACAGCTACAGAGCACAGTACAACATGCTGAATTCTCCCAGCCCTTCTCCTTTTCCCCTGCCTCTGGTAGACACCGTTCTCTCCTACAGGAATGATGACAGCTGATGCTAATGCTGCTTTGTGGTTCAACTGTCTGATGATGTGGCTAACACTTGGTCTCCACAGATTATAAATTTGTCACCTCTGTGATCTAGTCAATCTCCAGTATCCTGTAGCCTGAAAATGCAATAATCTCCGTTTCCAGCACTCAGGTCTCCCAACGGTAGTGAACAAATCATTGTCAAGCCACTGGAAAAACAACACTATCTTTCTTGTACTTGCAATTATGAAAGCTTACATAAATAACGAAATGTCACCCATGCTGACTTTAAAAGCCCGTCCAAGTAAAACTAAACATAAAAATCATAAATCATCAAATGGTCTCTGATAGAGTGGGAAAATTCTTTATCACATTTTTTTTTTGAGACTTTAATTGCACTATAAATAAGGACTAAATTTGTGTCATTTGCCAGTTTTGGAAGTGCCATTGCAGTACCATTTGAAAAACCCATCTAGCACAAGAAAAAAAAATCATTAAATCAAAAAAGGAAAATGTCAAAGAAGTTTGATGCAGTAGCTATTCAGGTATAGGATGATGCACCTCTCTATGGTTTTCAGAAGTGAACCATTAAAATTAAACTAAAATGATAAAGTAAACCCTCAGAGTAAACAATCTCTATGAAGTGCCTTAATGAAAGTCTAACACAGACAAAAGCTACACATAGAGCTGAAGTTCTGCAACTTTTATTAGACTGCCCTTTGATACCATTTGGTTTAGGTCACTACACCAAATAACTTTTTTTGCATGATATTTACTGTGTATATAGTGACATCACAAGGTAAGAGGCAGCATTTTCCGCAAGTAGCCACAGCTTGTAAACATATAGTCTTTCCAAGGGTAAAGGGTCAAGACAGTTTCAAAAGAACAGCTAAACAGCAGCATTTAATCAAGCTGCACTTCCATTGTTCTGCAGAATACTTGTACCTATTGATCCCAAGCTTGGCTGCTTCAAAGACTCCTCCATACAAGGAACACAGGTGAAAGACAGAGGCAGAAAACAGGAAGGGTCACGAGAAGCAAAAGAAGTCTGGCAATAAGCAACTGGAGAAAAGTCAAAGGTCAATCAAGGCAGCTGATGTCTGAGCATAACTACAGCAGGAGACCTGACAACTTCATCGACGTTGCAGTGTTTTCTCCATTCATTTGAAAGCTGCAAGGTTGGTTTTCAGTCTGCCTCAAAGCATCTTCTTGATTAACATGCAGCATTCAGGATTACTAAGCCACAGTTTACTTTCTGCACATTGTCTAGGTACATTTACTGTCTGAAAACCTGTTTTAGGTTACATACCGGGTGCTGAAGAGTTTCACTTTCTTCTTTTAAGGAATATTCACACACACATATAAAATATGAATGTCAAAGAATCAAATGTAATTTTCTCTTTTCTCCCCGTAATTTCCAAAATGGTGATTTAAAATTTTGCTCTATGCTTATCGCTAGTTTTACTGAGACACATTGTCCAGAGAGGACAACTGTTACCAAAAAATCCCACTGGAGATCACACAGCTGTATGTACTGAGACCCTTACTAGTTTCAGAAACATGGATACTGGATTCCACTGCATGGAAAAAAAACCTCTGTCATTCTAATGTTACACAAAACAACCAACACAGTTTTAAACAACCCAGATCCTTCCCCCCCACTCTCTGACAAACTTTGATGCCTCCACAGTTTGTCTGTAAAATCTTTGGAACTGGTGTAGCTCCCATTGCAGCAGTTTCTGAAGAGTTCACGTTATTTCATATACTTCCCTTGCCAGGCCTGTGAGAGTAGAAAAAATTTCAGTATTTGTCAACCAGTCTTTCAACTGGTATTATCACATCTCATTTAAAAAACAGCACTCATGAGTTCCTGAAAATACACAAAGTCTGTGACAGAAGGGAAAAAAAACCCCTTTGATTTTCCCAAAACCCATGTTGACTTCTTAACCCATCAACATTTCCTCTGTTACAGAGGAAACATGGTCCTTCTTTACATCACCACCACTTTCTCCTACTGGAGCTAAAAAGAGTAAAATCTGTCTCAGTTACCTCCTTAATTACGATCTAGAATTCTAAGGTATAAAGAAGTTAGGCTTAAGGTGAGAAAATTAACTTTTTCTTCAAAGCAGAARACAAAATATATAAAATCTTCCAGTTTGTATCTCATTTAACATGCATACTATTTTAGGATTCCACTATAAGATTCTTCATTTTTCTTATTATAGAATTGAAGAGCATTATCACAGATTAGGACTCAATTTTYACACTAGGTACTGATAATTTAAATTCCTACGTAAATATCCACATAAAAATCCAGATTTCACTGTTGAGAGCTAAGACTACCTCCATAGTATAAGTGCTCCCTGTAGCTAAGAAAAAAATACATACCTTCACATTGTTATGTCAAAATTGTGAGATCTAAGAAAGTGTTTGACAAAGGCAAAAAATGCTGAGGAATTATAGCTCATGACTGACTCGAAATCTGAAACTAATATGATTTGCCATGAGTAAGAGGTTCTTTCTTCCAGTGCCATGCAAGAATATAACAATTCTAGAAATAAAGTGACCCAGTCTACAAAAATATTACGGGTTGTAGAATGACCTCATAAAAATAGATTTTTATTGTGCTATTTTAATGATGCAAGGTTATAAGTTATTGATTTTTACAAGATATAATCAATTAACACTTTTCTGCTGTTTATCTCATGAACCAGAAGAATTTTGTGTTTACTTTGGTAGAAATTATTTATTGAATGTTTATTCTGTTTTCACTATGTCAATCTGTCATTACATGATGATTTAAAGAGAATTTAAAATTTCAGAATTTGGCTAAGTAGCACAACTGTGAAAATACAACAATCATAAATAATTTTATCAAACTTTCCACTTCATTATGCCTTTCTCCAAAACTTTACATTTTCTGGTTGAATTTCCCCTAAGAGAAATGGTACAATTTCACTGAGGGAAATAGCAAAATGGGCATCAGAGTCTGTATCACAATRAAACCATTTTGGACTAATAAATTTTTTCCATAAAAACCTCCATACTTTAGTAATGGTTTAACTAACCATATTTTTTCATAGCAGTCAATATTTTCAATGCAGTTAAACACTACTCTTTAAATTAATCTCTGGTTGATTTATTGATGACAAATTAGTTTGGTAGTAAATGTATCTCTATGAAAAATACAACAAAAACCTACTAGCAATTAAGTGCAGTATGTCATGCAAGCATTAAAGGCAATGTTATTATAATATGGTACAAGTTCTATTAGGAGAAATAAGAGCTACAATTTTACTTAAATATAGTCCAGTTCTCTCAGGCACTTACTGATCAGAAGTGCAACATTCTCTCTTGAAATTCAAGTAGTTTTTTTTTTTGCCAGACTGTTTCTTTGTGATATAACAACTTTTCTGGTTCCAGTTAAAAAGTAAAATAAAAAATGTCAATAGCATCATCAACAGGGAAAAATATTAAGGCCTTTTTAAAAAATGAATCAGGTGCAGATATTGAACTGTACTTTTTCATCCTTTGTCTCACTTTTCAAATGATAATTTCTTCCACAGTCACCATTAAATCTTGATCTATTCCAGCTCTCTGTATGGGTCATTGATTCTAGATGTACCATGGTTATTTTTAAATGTTTCCCTTTCGTAGAGAAAAAGAGGGCTGTCTAGAGCCAGATGGGTAACTTCACACTTCATTTATCAAACCCAATGCATTAGACTCCACCCTCTCTTTCCCACTATTGCTGTTAAATTTCCATATAATTTGGTAACAATTTTCATTATCATACAGTGACCCTAAAAAGTCTATCCAGGTTTGCATGGTTAGCCCAAAATTCACAGCTGTTCCCTTCACCCTCTATTTGTTACAGTAGAATCTGAGGTTCCCCTCACTTTATAAGCTGAACAGTGACCTTCTGTAAGCAGAGGTCAAGAAGGGGTCAGTTCAAAGGGCTAGAGCAGCTCTTTAACAGCTATAACAACCTGTCCATCAGGCACTATCACGCAGTATAAACAAATCTGGGGCTTTAGAAACTCTGGACCATTTCTGTTAACACTCAGAGGACATTCACTGAGTCCTACCTGAAGTATTTTGGATCACTACCACTCAGAGAACAACTTGACTCCCTGGAAGACTTGCTCAGATACTTAAGATACTGATGACATCTTTGCATCACAAGTCTGTGAAATGGTGAGTGCAACACTAAGCACACTGCCATGTGTTTCGGACTAGGGAGCTGAAATAAAATCTTAAAGAGTAATTTCCATTCGTTAATACGCAGAAACACTGGTACAACTTCGAGCAAATAACATGAGAGCATGTTGTAACCAAGTAGCTACATAGTAGAACAGTTCATGTGCCTTTCTCTGAGAAAGGCTAAATTTCAAAAAATTCAATCAGTTTGTATTACCGGTTCCCAGAATGCATGGGGTTTTTTTATTATTTCAGGTGTCAATGACACAAATAAAACACAAGAAAGAACAGAATGACTATGTAACTCTACAAAGAACAAGTGCAGAGTGAAGTTTTTTGCCAGCTGCCCTCCCTTCATTGACCTAAATTTCTTGAAGTAGTACTGTTCATAATCTGCTCTCTAATGCACAATGTAAGGTAATTAGAGTCATCTGTATTTAACTTCCACAGGAAAAAAATTCTATTATCTAATCTAGCTGATCCCCTGATAGCCTGTTGAAAGTAAAATACTGTAACCTATTGCCTGCCCTTTGACAAGTGCTAATTATTTCCTGTCCAAGCACATTTTTCTCATGTAATTCCAAAGTACACAATAGACTGATCTCTAAAACATGGGCAGCCCTGCTCATACCACAGCGGACRTTTTATAACTTTCACCATCGTGTGCTCCATGGCTGCCACAGCCAGTGTTTCATTCCAGGCACTGAGCTGAGGCTTTGATGGAGCAAAGTGAGGTGTACGGTAACAGTCTGGTTATACAGATCATATGGATGGGACTCTCAGATAGGTCACTGGGATGGGAAACATCAAATGGAAAGAAAAAGGATTACGGATATTTAATACTCAAAGGACACTTTCTTTCAGAACTTTCAAGGCACAATGCTCTTGAAATTTTCTTTCAGGTGTTTAGTTTTAAGAAGGCCTGCACTTCATCCGCTTGTGCCTCTCCCACCCCCCAAGAGCTGCAGCTTTGCTGTGTCAGAGGCTGGGCTAYGTCTCCAACTGCAGCCCTGGCTCCAGCCCCGGAGCTCTCTGAGAGCAGCGAGTGAGGCCAGGAACACTGAACCCACATTACCTTTAAATTAGTCATGATTTCTGATGACTTTGTATATTAGGAAATCATTGTTAAACAAACTGAAATCTAAAAAAGTATTCCAGAAGCTTTCTATTCTGTTTGACAACAAAGATGCACATGTTCCACAGAAAAGCTTAAACTGATTTCTTCTGTTTCCAACATAGCCAAAACATTTGCATTATTTAGCAGGCATGGTGATGGAAGGCAAAAACCCAAACAAACATTCCCCCAAAAAAAATCCCAACCAATCAAAAAAACAAACAAAAAACCCCAACAAACCCCCCCACAAAAATCCCTTAAATTGCTCAAAAAGAAAAATGCAAAACCCACATGATAGTATGGACAATATTTTAGAGCCAGTTTACTCTGAAACCTTAGCTGAGTAGCATACAAACAAACGTTTCATGCTCATAAGAACACAAACTTATAAAACACACCCTGTAATTTGTAAAATGATTACATGTAATTATGTTTAATTTTTATCTAAAGCTTCTAAAATGTTTCAACTCCACTTGCTGTAATTATTTGGAACAGCAAAGGTACTTAAGTGTCAGACCCAAAATCTACAGATAACATTTTAAAAGCAATCTCATAGAGTCTTCAGGAACTACACCATCAAAATACAAGAGATCTCCCTTAACATTTAGTGCAGCTTAAACAATCATGCCAGTTAAACGCTAAATCTGAATAACAAAAATCTCATTTAAAAACACTTTTGACTAAAAACTGTATTTAATTGTAAGTAAGGAACATCTCTCGATTTTAAAGAAAAGTTGTATATTTGGCAGAAAAATTTCATAGACTGCTAGATCTTTTATGTAAATACCAAGTAAGAAAGTAGTAAGAGATTGTAAAATGAGTATAAGCCTATAGCTTTTAGAAATAGGTGTGAAAAAACATGACATCAACTCATTTAGCAGCAAAAGACAAGGACATAAGGTGGAATGTGGTGGAAATTCTCTTCTTTCATTCACCTGTTTCTGAATGATCTAAGTATATGGTGTATTTGGTGCTTCTAAAATGCATTCAGCTGATTACAGTGCAGTAACATAAACCTTTCCAAACAGAAATATAAACAGCTTTTTAACATTGTTAACAGCATCACTTGATCTATTACCTTGGCAGTGAGTTCTATTTAAGAACTCAAGTACAGTAAAACGGTCACCTGATATGAACTCCAGCAGTACATACATTTATACCAATCTCACCCAAGACAACCCAGCTAACACCAGTAGGACACCACAGGAAAATGGGAGGATCATGAAGAAAGCAGCCAAGAAGGGTGGTTTTAGCAGAGCATTCCAGCAAAGAGCACTGCTCAYATTGTCAGCAATATATGGAAAACCTTAGGGCACGTCAGGTGGCACCAGTCCTCAGATCTGCGTGCTGCCTACTGTATGAGCACAGTAAGGGAGCAGTCTACCCCACAGAAACACTGGCTGTTCCATTCAAGGAATTACTCTCTAAACAGTGAAAATCTAGCAAATTTTTTTAAATGTCACTTCGCACCCCTCAAAGGGATTTATAGGAGTATTTCTCACCTTGCTGTCCATTCCTTACGCAGCTTTTGTCTCTCCTTAAGAACTAGCAGGAAGCAGCTGATGGTTTCATTCTTTTGTTCCTCAATTTGTTGCTCTTTTCGAACTTCAGAGAGGACCAGACTTGTCTTAAAGGGAGGAAACACATAAAAATTATAATCTAGAAATAGGAAACAATGTGTAAAATTAATAAAAAGCCCATAAGCAAATAAGGACAGTAAATCAATAGCCTTTTTTATTACAGTTCCACTGCTGACAAATCAATACAGTAAATGATGGTTAGAAATGGCCACCATATATTTGGTATTTAATCAATATACATGGCACATAAGGTAAACCTTAAAATCTCATTGCCTTAAGTATCACAACAAGACATTGTGCATTCTAGCCCACATTTTCTTGAGGCATAGTTATTTTCTAAATATTATCTTGTATCAAATAATATCAGAAGTATTTTCCTCAATGTAGCATTTGTTTGGGGGATTTCACCCTCCCCTTTGCTCCTTGGTAAAGCTATTGAACAAAATACCTGTTTGTATTGCATCTTCTGAAAGGAATTTCTGCCCATGTCCCCATGTTCTCTTTATCACTAAATATTTCAAGTAAACAAGTAGGGAAGTGTTTTCACACATGGAATAAATTAAAAACTGCTAAAAAATATACATATATGTACATGCAATGGTTGGAAGCAGGATGACATTCCGTTTCTGCAGAACAAATGTTACTGGCATTGCCAAAAGTTGTGCTGAGTTAATGTTGATGGAACAGAACTGCAGATGTTCTTATCATCCTTCATCCACGCAGCAAGCTAACTCCAAATCCCTCTCTCCYTCTTTGCCTTCAACTCCTAACTCATGCACCATTTTCCCCTCTTTCCCTGCCCTTCCCCATGCCTGCCAGCTTGGGAAGGMAATGGCTGATGCTCACGCTACCAACCAGTCCTAGGCCACGAGTGCCCATGTGCTTCTTGATGTGCAGCAGTGTCACCATGCCAGACACTGGAAGTCTTTGCCTTCACTGAAGATATTACATTGTCTTTTCTGCCTTAACCAGCCCCTGATATACACAGAATGATTTTTGCTATTTTAATATTCAGTCACATGTTCTGGAAATGTATCAAAGTATCTAAATGCTTTCAGGAGGGATGAGAGAACAGACAGAAATCTTGCACAAACCTATCTCCTTTTCACAGAAAAGGAGGCAAAAAGTAAGTTTCTAGAATGAGAAGTTGTGCATGTGAGTTTGAAAACACAATTCAAATGTAACCAAGAGCTGCAATTCCTATTCCCAGCATAACCTCTCTTATAGGAACAACATGACAAAAACACATGGCATATTGCCTCCTCCTCAACATCACATACACATTACACTCTGTCCTGCCCAACTAAAATTTCTCTAGGGATTCTGTGAGAGAAATAAGTGTTATTATCTTCAGTTTGTGAAAACATGAAAATCTATCCTCATTCTGATAGGGKTTTTTTTTCTACAAGAAACAATAACATGCAGATTATACACTTCTTAAGCTATGTAAAGTAGGAGTAGCATTRCTACTGCCATGGTCATTCCAAGAGAGAAGCACGACAGGGTTCACAGAGACAGAAAATAATTTTATTACAGCAATATGAGGTGACAAAGAGCAAAAAGCATCTTTCCCCCCACCTCCCAGATCTATCAGTTAGCCCACCAAAAGGCATTACCCCATSATATGGGACTTACACATCAAAAAGAACATTTTCTTGTAAAAAATCAAAACRTTCAAAACTCTGCCTATACAGATCACATTCTTGACCCTGCTTTGACATTACAAAGCAAACAAAAAGCCAGAGAGCATTTTCAGATAAGGATTCCCTGACATGGGTTTCCCTTGCAGTGACCTACAACATCTTTTCCACAAGCTCTAATATCCGCCAACTTCAACAATCCTGACCTTAGAGCCTCACTTCCAGCAGCTGCACAGTTTAAAGCAGGATTTGATAGGACTTCAGCATGTGAGAACACACTCACATGAGATGATGTACATTCTTTAACGGTGCAAATTAACACTCCTTGTCATTCACAATAAATATACCTACTAAGGCGTTAACTTTCATATTTATCGTGTGCAAGACTTGACAGAGCRCTACAACCAGAGTTTACCTCTGTATTATACGATGATCAGACCATAGCCACACAGCTAGGTCACAGTCCACCAAGATTTCCCTTTGAGAATCTTTGGATGGCCATATTAATCACAAAGGGGTAGGAAAATCTACTGGTGATGGTGAGATGTCTACTTCTCTCCAAGACTCTAGAAAAGTCCCAAGTTTAATGATACTATGCCTCATGAAGCTAAAAGTATAGCTATTTGCAGGAAACAAATATCATGATCCCCTAAATAAATGATTCACATAGTGCAGAACATGAAGAACTGGTAGTTCCTAAAGAATTTTCAGTCAAAATCTGATGAGAAGATGATGTTAATAGAGTACTGCCAGTCAGAGATGGGTGATCACTTCTCCAAGTATTCACAATCACATTGTGTGTGATATTGTATGAACTCTGCTGACCTGGTCAAATTGCAAGTTTAGTCCTGAGTTTCATTAAGTAAAGTCCCCTCCATCTACAGAAACATCATAATTCTGGAAACTGAACATAATTTATTTTTTACTGAGAGAACAATTATATTGTTCCAGCCTTCTGTTAGCACCTTTCATTTATGTGGTGATGTACATAGCTCAAGTCAAACGCATAGTTTGACACTGACATCATAAATGCTTCTTTATTGAGCCCTGTGAGTACAGTCGCAGCTACCTGGAGGGTGAAATAGTATTATTAAGCAACATACAACAACAATACACAGCAATTTAACTGATTTACTTGTTTTCTAAGAGTGCTGAGAGGGCAGTAAGGTTACCTGGAACACCAGTGCAGGGCTTGATGTGTAGCTTTTATAGAGGCATTTCTTAATAACTTGCTATTCTTATAATCTCAATAAAAATCTCAAATTGTAACAAAGCAGCATTCTGGGTAAAATAATATTATAAAACGTGTTCCTTTGAAAGTTTTCTTTCCACGTAACTTGTTTTGGGATTTATTTTTAACAAGGGGATTCAATATATACCTTGACTGATAAAGGTCAAGGGTTCAAGAAACTCGGTCAAAGATGTTATCAGCTGGGAAAGCCATTTCCTCACATCAACACTGATAAAAATCCATCAGAAACCTGGCTGATACCACCCCTGCTCTAAAGAGCAGGAATGACCTTCTTTTGAACATCACTACAGTTGCACATCCCATCAAAGAAAATCTGATCTTGTGTCTCAATTCTTTTAATGACAGATAATTGCCTGCAGAGGCCCCCTCTGCCCAATGCTGAGTGAAGCCTTCACAATTCTGAACTGGACTCAGCACTGACTCTAGTGTTTTTCAGCACACTTGGGACTGCAGGACAGTAGAATAAATAAACAATGCAACCAGCCCTACAGCCTGTCTTATCTCATCCTTGTGTTCACAGAGATTCTTGAGGGTGGTAATGTTTACAAATTGGTGAAACTTTCTTTCTTCTGCTTCCTGAGCTGGCAAAAACATATCCTGGACAACCTAAGCAACGAGATTACGCAAATTGCTTATCACTTGTGGGAAGCAACTCCTTGCCTCATTGGCCAGCATATCTGTTTAATAAGCAATATTGCTAATATTTTCAGTAAATCTTACCCAATTCTCCTTACGGATCTACTAGTGTATTTAGGGCATTTCCTTGTAAATCCCAAATGGCGCAAGTCTTAAAAACAAGCATACCCTCCTCTCAAAAAGGAGGTACACACACACACACACACACACACATATATGTATATATCAGGTGCAAATCCAGCCTTTTACGTTAAACATAGTGTTTAGGAAACTCTTTGTCTTCCTCCTGGTACAGCAGCAGAACTAAATTTAGGCATATTAGGCAGCAGCCATCAGAGCATCTTTTCTCATTATGTGAGAAAGGAAGGTACTAACCTTCCTTAACACCCTCTTTCTCTCGTTACCACTGACAAAATATATCAGTGACACAGGACTAAACAGAAATTGTTATAACCAAGTCTTTCTATTCAACCAGGATATACACACAAAATTAGATACCTAACAATACCTAATCTAGGTATTGTTACAGAATTACAACATCTTTTTCTTACATACACAGCAGAAGAAACTCTGTTTTAACATCCATAGGCCACTACCCTGCTGAACTGTGTGTCCTGGGTGAATATCACAATGTGCTTAGACACAAGCAAGAAAAAGCAACATCTAAACACTCCAAACCCCACATTGGTACATTTTCAATCTTATAAAGCCAGATTTTTCCTTCTTTCAATACAGACCCCTTGAGAAGTCAGACATAAGGTTAGAAACATTGTATAACTGGAGACATGAAGCCAAGTGTTCTGTCAAACAAATTAGCCTTCAGTCTGAACTAAAGTGGCACTTGGGACAGTTTGCCTCTTGGTCTTACTTTATTGGGTCAACAAATCAGATTTTTCACTCTAAGTTAAGATTTAATTTACTCACCACCAGTTTAAATAGGATAACATTCTGAATCTTTACCAACTACTTCTACTTTAACATAGCAGCCATCTCTAAAAAATCGATAACTAATACAGAAAGGAAAAACATAAAAAGTAAAATCTGTAAGCAAGGCTAAAATGTTCTCTATTTTCCCTATTATTTTTGTAATTTTATTTTGCTTTTAGTGCAAGAAGTATCCTGATGAAATTCTGTAAAACTAGAACACGATGCCTTTTAGAGGGGAGGGGAAAAGAACCTGAAATCTATTAAGCCATGTTAACTTAACATGTTGTAACTCCTCCATGATAAAAAATCTAGTAATTGCTTACAAAACCCTGCTCATTTCTTCTTTACTTTTAAAATTTTACTTAAAATACGAGCAAACGTGCCCATTTTCATTGATACGATGGAAACAGCCAGTATGGTTTAAGTTATCACCCGGTAATTTGGGCACATTAAACCCAATTCTCTGCCTTTTGTTTATTAATCCACTATGCCAGATATCACAGTTTCACTCAGCAACCCTCATGTTTTGGATGATATTGAAAAATGAGTCATGTTTGTCAAAGAAAGTTAAAAAAAAAAAGGTAAAGAGGAAAAAAGTGTTGTTTATAGAAGCCAGCTGCTCTGGCTTCGGCGCCAGCAGCTCTTCATCCTGCTATTTTACGCTCGCAACCCCCACTGCCCCCACTGGCACAGGTACAGCTAAATGTTGACTTCAATGCTTCAGAGAGCACTCAACTGATTCTGTACATGATTAATTGCCAAAGACATGGCTGACCATATGGAACAGAGAAAGCATCAAGTAATTCATACTTCTGTATATGATCATTTGGCCCCTGTTGTTTTAATGTACAGGAAAGAGCTAGTATAGCACAGACCTGGTGTCTTGCCCTTGACAGCCCATTAAGAAATCTCAAAGCACCTAGTTGAAGTTATGCTGTTGGCTTTTCAATAGCAGCCTAATAAAACAGAAGCAAAGCTTTCCAACTAGTCTTAAATCTTTCACATACAGTACATTAACCACTGCTGCTAAAACAACTGGTTTCTTATGATAGGAAATGGGATTTGATTTCTAGCCTCTGCATACTTACTGAAAGCCTTTTTCTGACCTTTGGAGGGTTTACAAAATCATTGTTCGTTTTTCCTGCCATTTTCCTGGTTTCTTGCCATAGTGATCCTAATAGATTTGTTTAAGGTTCAGTACATTCTACTCTTACTAGCTGTTATATGCAAACTGTGCAATGAAGGTAGGCTCATGGGAACTGAAGGAAAGAAATTATTATTAACTATTTTCTTTCTGAGAGTAAGAGAAGTCACTGCAACACCTAAAACATAATTTACTTTTAAGGAGCCTATGAAACAAAACAAAAAATTCCTCAAAAGAAGCAATATACTAGCGTGTGCTTTCTTTTATCAGACTGGAGACAAATCATCAGATTTCATTTGAGAAGGAAAGAGAATTTATTTTAAAACTGTAGTATTCTCAACGATTTCTGACACAGACCTCAAGAAAAGAAAAAGGTGCAGACTTGGAATATATGTCAGTATCATTAACTGCTTTATATTAGTTTTATCTACCGTTAACATCTTTTCCGTCATATGCAGTCAAAGAAAAAACATTTAAATAATGTTTCCCTGTCAAAGCTCTTAAGATGACAGTGCTAAAAAGTTAATCCCCATCCTCACAGATCTTCTGGCAGTTTTGACATACGTTGGCAAGGATGTATTTGCTGGCACCTTCCATTAGAAAATATTAACATGGAGTTTTCTTGTCTGAGGATTTTCTAGGTGAGTAAATGATCCTCATGGTCTGAAGGACTTTATGCCCGATAGTCTAATCATTGGACATTCATCAGTGGTAATTTCCCAGGCTACTGAGAATTCAGCTAACATTGTCAATACTTCAGCAAAACACATGAATAATATGCAAGACAACATAAAACTCCCTAACTGTTCTGGTTATAGATTGAGAACTTCCAACATAAAACCAGGGTTTTAAGTCAAATATGTCTGGTTTTAAATAAAATATAAAGAAGAGAGAATTTTATGAAAGACATGTCATTTTTGTAGCATAACAGGAATGGAAACTCAAGTTGCTGGTGTGAAACCATTGCCACAAAGATTATACATTCTCCCCTACCACTATATTCAATGGTGCACATTAAAACTAAACACGTACATAACCCAATTATAGAGCAGAATGCTCAAAGTTAGACATATGCTTAAGCTCTATATACAAGTCTACATGCATTTAAATGTAGGCAGCCCTGCCTCCCTTTGAGGTATTCACTGCTGACAACAAAGGATGAATACCTGACTTGATAGATGAGTAGTTTGACCTAGAAAAACCTACAGCGAGTAGATCACTTAGACATTTCCAAAGAAACTGTAGGTCTTGTCTGCACTAGAAAGTTGTTCCATTTATCTATACCTGTGGAGCTAAAGCAGCACATTTTCTAGCTATATGAGTTTAAAGGTCATAAATTAAAGCAGGTAGAGCTTATTTGGAAATAATCATTACTGTTATGCCTATAGAAGCACATTTATACTAGGTTCTTGAACCGTATATTTAGGAAAAAGGAATCCAAACACAAGTAATGACCAAGTAGTTTTTGGTTACTCTGGCATGCCACAACTGAATGAATTTCCAACTGAGAAAAAAAAATCCTTTTTACTGGATGATTTAATGCAGTTATGATGAGTCTCTAAGATTTTCAATATGTAGTTACAAGGTATAAAAATGTATAAAGATCAACACTTTCAAAATATTTTTGCTGCACTAATCGGTTTGGCAGTGTTCTAAAGGTGAAGTATAACCCATCTCATCATGAAAGAGCAACCAAACCACTTAAGATATTTGGAATAAGAGTGGCTTAGCATCTTCAGATGTATGGGTGAGTGAAAGGTTACCCTTCAGCCACAGTCTGCCAGAGCATGGCCCCTCCACCTCTGAATCATCAATAGCACAAAGACTAAGGCAGGCCTAGCATGCATAGTGGATTATATGAAGTGTAAAACATTGTGAAGGAAAAAGCTTTTGAAAGAAGTCAGGAAAAAGAAATCACGCTTGCAAGAAGATCCAGCTGACAGGCCAGTCCCTAACAAGTGAATATGTTTGAAAACATTGTGAATGCAAGAAAAGAACACGCCTTTTGTTTCCAAACCTACAGTGTGTCTTTACCCCAACTGTTGCCTGCATGGCTGAACATATGTTTTCTGAACAAGAACTGAAGCAGAAAGTGTTCTTTGTTATAATTCACTCCTTTGTATACACCTCCCTTTTTCCATTTTGGTCACATGCAAACAGTAGTTACGCTGAACACTTAAGCTCTGAAGGACTGCACAGCAGTGTATGCTTCAGTGATTATCTACTATTGCTGAAATCAGTTGATCTAAGATGCACTACAAGACTCCCTTAGCTAATCTGCACTGTGGACAGCTTAGATTTTGCAGTGCTGAATCACACTGAGTACAACCTGCACATGCTCACTCAGCCAGCAGTCTGAATCTTCATCATCAACAATTATGTGCAGTTCTAATAAGCACTGAAGAATTATACAACAAATGATTTTATGCATTCAAAAGAACTCGAAAGAGTACCCTGTAATTTCCTTGCCATCTCAAAATTAACATCATCAACTATTATGAATAATTTAGGGTGGAGGAGAGAGGAGAGGAAAAAATGATGGGCTTCAAAGCCAGGACTAGGTTAATATCCTCTCACAAACACTGAAATGAACTGTAGCTCAAATTAAATATTCGTATAATTTTACTGCATCCAATGAAATAATTCTACACGTGAGGCATTGCTTTGACTCATCTAATCTATCCTGAAGTTCTAATACCATAAGCTATACACAAGCTTCTCATAAAATATTTATAGATGCTAACTTGTACCAAAATCTCCAAACCACACTCCTTGTGGCACTCAAAATGGAAACTGGAATCACTAAAGTTAACATTATTGGTCACAAAAAAAAAAAAATTTAAACATCCACAAGCTGTGAAGAAAAATGGAAAACAGTGAGTGCTAGATTCTGAATTCATTATTGCATTTTTATTTGTGAATACCTTTTACTGTTTAATTACACGTCATGTTACTGATTTTCTTGAACAGCACATCTCAGTATCTACTTAGTATGGAAAAGCCTAGAATACCAGCATTTTCCTCCCATCACTGAAGCCACTACCTGTTGCCATCAAACTACTTACTGCCTTAATCACAACATTTTTTAACACTCTGTCTACTACAATATAGTTGTGCAGAAATTTAGGCTGTGTTTCTAATGTAATTAGTTTTACTGAAATCATTTAAAATGCAGAAAGCTGAGTTACAGAATGGGTTAAACACTGCAGAATGAAGAAGCTGCAAGCCACAATCAAATGAAACAGCAAGCCACATGTCCAGAAGTGCCTGTGGGCATGCTTTGTCTAAGACACATGCCATAGCAGAATAGCAATTTAGTACATATGCAAGATAACCACATACAGCTGAATCATATCTTCAAATGACATAAGGGGTTCAATGCCTTTATCATCCTCACAGCACTAAATGTACCAGGTCTGTGGAGATCCCTGTGAGAATGGGATTCTCACCATGTTTTTTCAAAAATGAAGTTTTGTCACACTTGGCTCAAGTAACAACTTCATTACCCCCRGTGACACCATGGCACACTGTTGTGAAGATTTGAAATCCATACTCATTTAAGTGCAGTAGTGATACCAAAAAACGGACAGAAAGAGAATTTAGAGCACACTGCTGGGAAGAGCAAAGGAAATAAAACCAAAACAGAGGCTGCTACATTATATGTATTTAATGTAAGGGGAATATGACATTGTCAAGCAGCAAGGAGAACATCATCAGACATTACTAGTAGTTGATCATGACAACAGCATTTGGAAATATCCTTTTTTGGAAGCTATGAGCCTTGTTCCTCAACTGAAAGCTAGGCTGTCTGATTTCAGTGTCTTAYTCTCCTTCAGTTTCCTACATAACTATATTTTAGATCAAGCCACGTGCTAGGTACTTCATGTCTAGGCCATGCAAATGGTGATAACGTGCAGTGTAAAATGTACAACAAAATGCTATGTACTAGCAAATTTTAAAAATGGGGACCTGACCAAGAAGAACATACAGAAAAGTCTATTGATTTAACTTACTTGAAACAGTTGCCCAAAATATGTACCATCATTATTTCGGATTCAGTATTTACACTAAATATGGATTCCTCTTGAAAGAGCAAGGCAACTACTTACTCTTAAATCTCTTGCATGCAGAGCACATTTAGGAATAAAGTTTTGCACATGTCATTCTGACTTATTAGAGCACAAAGCTACATAAACCTGTAATATATATATGGCACCTATATATGGACACTAATTTTCCATTATGAATGGTAAAGGGGAATATATCTCACTAGCATATAAAGGCAACACAAATCTTACAAGAAAAAAAGATAATTGCAAAACTACAGGGCTAACTAAGGCAATGCTTATCTATAGTAAATATTCCTGATCAAACTCAACATCCTGCATGCTCAAAATATTTTTTTTTCATAATAAAAAAAGAAAACACAAACCACAGCTCCTCCTAAATTAAAGAATATTAAAACCCTGTCTAATCTTATATGTGTAAGCCCATATTCACTGTATACAGATATACACACCAGGATACCACATACCTGCAGTCACTGTTTCATCACATTCCACTTAATTTCAGGACAGCATCATGGATCTGGAGCATTAACCCACAGTACACCCACATACACCTCTACCACTTCCGAGGTTCTCATCCTCTGCAGACACTCAGTTGCCAACTTCCATCATGCCAGGAACTCACATCTTGCTATTTACTTTTCTTCTGAACACAACCTATCTGTAAAACCTACACTTTATAAGGCTGTTAATGCCAACTATAGGCAGCTGTTGATTATTCTGATAGAGTTGTGCTCCAGTAAAACACTGTGCTACGACACTGAGGACAATTGAATCTCCAACTATTTTAAAATGCCACTATATAAAAAAATATTGTATAGACAATTTTCATTAACGTCACAGCATTCAGTCAGGGAAAACAAACTTACATCAGCTGATTCATGTGCCTAACAAAGAAAACAAACAGTGTGATCACCAGATTACTGCAAACATATGCACAGTGATTACTCTCTGAAACAAAAATCATGTGCTGCAGATTCTGGCAACTCAACAAAGATGACATTTGCATGATGTGCTCATGAATTATGACAATATAATTTGTAAAACAGACAACACTGTTACAACTCAGACACCCCGTAACAGTGCATTCTGTTACCCTGCACCGTGACATTCCCAGCTCCTGCCTCACCACTCACCAACGCTTCCTTCTACAGGCACGTGAAACAAGATATGCGTTCTCAAGTTCAGCTGCAAAGTCCAACCTAAGAGAGAGGTCAGAGGTGGCTGACTAATCACCTCTGCACTCCTCCAGAAGGAGCCGTTAATCCACTGGTAAAAAAGCAATGTCAAGGATGTATTAACACAAACTGGCTGGGCATCCTTAACAGACACGTAGTGAGTACGTGGCACGAAGGAGATGTTCTCCACTAACCCAAAAAATCTTTTGTATCTCCTGGGTTGCTGCAGAAATGAAAAATAGCAGTTTGTGGAGAAGGGTTTGACCCGTGTTCTCTCATACAAAAACTTCTACTGTTGAAGATACATCATGATGAGCAATGCCAGAGCTCTAAATCTTCATGTACTGTTACTGGCTACCTACTGCACCTTCTGCTTTACCATGGTGCTACAGGGCAAATCACACTTCACAGCATTTAGAGCCCACTCATAAGAGGTACAGTCTATGTGAACAGTCATCCAAACTATTAATGGGGTATATATAAATATTTCTCTTCTTAAAGAGGAAAACATGTCATTTATAAACTGGGGTCTCTCCTCAGCATTTGAATTCTGGAGTTTGTGTTCTTTATTTTTTTTTTCGCTTTTAATTTTTTTATTTAGGATGTCATTATGTGATCTTTTTGTGTGTACAAAACCAATTTTCAGAGATAACTACATTCCTTTAGGGAAAAAATAATCTAAAACATTTTCATATAGRATATGGACTGTCTTTTAAGAATATTTGACCTTTTTTTCATATTCATTAACAACAAAAATGTTTCTTAAATATTTATTAACAGAACTACTTAAATATCAAACTACCACTATGTTCTTGACAACTAAATAATCTTCTTTTAAGATTAGCAGATTTCATCCTGTTTACAACTAGTCAAATCAGTTATTGTCATACTAGAGAGATCACTAGATATAGTAAGTTGCTCTTACTAGAGATGAAGTGTAAGAAAATTAAAACCCAAGACAAAATTACTCTGCCCAAAGCCTAAGAGCATAGCAGTTATTATGAGGAAAATAAGTATTTTGAGAAGTATTTCTGAAAACATGTTATCACAACATTTCCATTTTAAAATAGAGCAACCAAATACTATGAACCTAAGTTCATACTGAAGAGTTTTCCTCTTGGGGAAAAAAACAAACAACCTGGAACTGAGATATCCTCTCAAAAATGGCTCCATTTTTAACGCAGTGCAGCACTTATAGCATGACTTCAACTTTTTTGACCTAAAAAAACAACTGAAAATGCCAGCCACAAATTACCATCAGCACTGGGTTTGAAATCACCTAAAATTTTGGGACTCAGGGCAAATTCTAGATAATCAAAGCAACTTGTAATATTTCAATAGAATTCTTCCTCCATACATCAGTGACTACGGGCAGAAAAACATGACTTAAAACTCCTGAAGCCATTTCAAAAGGCTATATTTTATTAATTTTTAACTGATTAAAAGCATTGAGCATAATATTTTCATTTGACATTTTTATAAAGTCTTAATTTTAAACCTCTTCATAACACAGAAACAGTAACTGGCAAATTGTTATGTAAAGGGTTTTGGGTGGAAAAGAGCAGTTCCAGCTTTGTTTACTACTTTTAGGATATCAGGAACAGAAAGAGAAAAAACTTATTCATTTTGTATTATTTGAGGTGAATCCATTAGTTCAGTTAAAAAAAAAAAAAAGAAAGAAAAAAGTATCACAGGTCAAAAGAACAAAATGACACACAAAAATCCATTGCCAAACTGGCTGTCGGTTGGATGCACAAGAGTAATGCTAAACAACTGTGGTATGGAGACAAAATATGCTTTCTTTAAGACACTTTTACAATAAGTTATTTAAGCCTCGTGAACAGCCTTGCCTTGCACCCACCCCTCACACATTAATGAAAACAAAGGGGGCCCATTTACATTGTAACCCCGCAGTGGGGTTAAGCATGTGACCTTAAAGTATGGTGCTCTTGTGCTCAGTGGAAAGGTTCTTGACAATATAAACAAGAATTACTGCTGTTAGAGAAAGGGAAGACAATTAAAAACAATCTAGGATGCATGTTGTACAGCTGTTCAAGTTTCAGCTACGTCTGACCCCTAAAGATGCTACGGGTTTCATTTCAGAAACTTAAGCCATTTTAGTTTTATTAAAACAATCTTTCAACAAAAACTGAATTCATATGACAAACATGAGGTTTTATATGAGTAACACAATGAAAATTATGTATTGCTGGCAAAACATGCCATTGCTGCAGTTAAAAAGATGTTGTGGTCTGCACATCTCTTTCCAATACTTAAGCTCGCCAACAGCTGAGCAAAAAGGAAATCTCTATAATGAATGCTAAGGGAACCTGTTGAGAAAAAAACCCCTGTTCTTCAAACAAATGAGACTTTGACAGGTCAAATAACAATCAAATCTGTTTGACAGACCTTTGTACCCAGGCAAAAAAAAAAAAAAACACAACTGGGTGATTTCAGCAAAACTCTGCAGGCACAGTGGCCCAAAATAGATCAAATTGCAGGACTAAACAGCCACAACATTTTTTTTAAGCTCAATTTTGGATACCATTGATTCCAAATGCAATAAAGACAGACGGCAATTATGGTCAGTAGTTTCTTTATACATGCCAACAAATTTTCTAATAACCAAGAAAACACTTAAATTTTAAAGAGAAAATAATAGAACAATCTTTTTTTTCCATCAGTCACTAAGACTAATTGTCCTAATATTGTCCTTAAAAAATAGGGTTTGAATAGAAAAACTTCTGAGAAAATAACAAAGATCTTGGCTAAGTTTCATAAAACCACAATTTTCCTGCCTGTTTGATCTTTGTACAGTCAGCATAAGCCACTGAAACTCCTCCACAAATGAAAGGCATTCATGGGAAGCCATCAGAAAGCATTGCTCGTCCTCTGGGACCCAGGACAATAAAAGAAAAGTTTGTGTCTGCCACGTGGGCCTACAATTCAGCTTAAATGAACAAACCATTGCAATATCCTTCGGCTTTGTGAAAACGATACTTCCTACTTTTTTGGAAGAAAGGAAGTCATATATAAACAGAACAAAGGGAAGAGGCAACACAAGTAGAGCCTCTCATAATAAATATTACAGTGAAAGTTTTGCTCATCAAACCAAGATTAAAAACATATTTTAATCTCCCAAGTTTTATGCCTTTGATGTATGTTCAAGAGGAAAGCTTATATATTTTGTAAGATTTACAACATTTCTAGTGGGAATAGCTTCGTATTTCAGTTTTTTCCCTCTTTCTGAAATTGAGAATGTATGGGCTTGATTCTATCCCTTAATGCTGTGTCATATCAAACACTTCTTCAGAGAACAGAAGTTAGGATGTCCTTTGGACATCTTCTCCCCACAAATAGTCTAGTGTTCCACTGAACAAAGCACTGCAAAATCATTATAATGGTGTAATGGTAACCTATGCAACTATGAAATACTTCTTAAAATGCCCACTTTCCTAGACTACAGAAAAGTTCAAACATTTGCACTAAACTCCATAGCACTGAGAACCCCTAAAGTGCATTTCCTTGTGGTGCTAAAATTAGGAGAAGGTTATATAGCTTCAGTAGAAAGAGTAGTAATTTATTATCTGTAATTTCACCACTACATGCCCACAACAGCCTGATATAACACATGAAGCATTAATTTTCAGAATTACAACACACAAAGCATAAACCTTATGCATCAGGGGCTCCCTTTATAACATCTTCTGTTGAGTTCTGCACGATTTTCTTGACCTCCCATACAACCTTTCCGGGCAGCTTTTCTTGTTCTTTCTTGATATAGCACCCATTGCTATGACAAAAGGACCTGCTCTTAAAATCACATTTTCTTGCTATAACACAGTCAAATAGCTGCTCATGTCCACAGCCTTAGGTGAGGGCAAAGCCAAATACACTAATGGTCCCCCCAGATGGTGTGAGGAAAAATAGCTGAAAGTTTCAATGCAGGTAACAATGAAAGAGAGTGGTTAAGCACGCTCTCCCTGGTTTTGCAATACTCTTGGCTTTTTGCTTTGGTTTTATCTACCAGCCATTAACTTTGGGAGACATCAGCAGAAATTTTCAAGTCTGCGTTTACAAACACAGAAGTTGGAAGGGCAAAGGTGAAATTTGCTAGAACTGACATTTTCAACAGCTATTACAGTGAAGATTATATATATATATAATATAATGTATATTGGTAGACTTAGTTTAACAATATTTAGGGAAGATCTGGTAACTTCAGAGAAATACAAAACTACTATGAAACAGTTATAAGTGAAAAAAACTGGGCAGTAGATAGGTGTGTACTTTAGGGGGTGGGAAGGAAGAACAGGTGAGGAGGTGACAAAATCTTTCCAGAGCTGTGGCAGCCCCTGGAGAGCTGATAAAAGCTCTCCTCCTCTGTGTCATTTCAAAGGTACATGGACCACATAGCTATCTTTCCAGAAGCCAAATCCTTTCAACATCTTTCCAAGCACTCTCAATCAGTCCGTTTCATTCCAAAGATACATAAAAGAGARGTGCAGAAAGTTGTCCAGAGAAGGTAACTTGCAGATTAAGAAAAAAAGGAGAAAGCAGAGATTTCAAGGACAGAAAGAACCCATCATAGCAGATTGTCTTTCTTAGGGAAAATAAGTGAAATGCTGCAAGAAAAGAAAGGGATATAGTACCAGAAAATGAATATAGATTTTAACTTAGGAACAGTCAAGAAGAGATTATTCCAAAACTATCAGACAAACAACAATATATTTATAATCAGAGGTGCCAAAGCTGGAATTACACCAAAGAAACTTCAAGGAGCCTGACTGGGAAGACAGGTGTCTTGTCAATAAACACTGTGCCAGAAGAAGGTTCAGCCACAACTTCTTAAGTCATTTACCTTAAGCAAATAGCAAGCAAATGAAAGTGTGAGGAATAATAGGATTCTTGTCTCCTACTCTCTATTTCCCTTCATGTTGCCATATGGTATCCATATCTGTGAGGATAAGCAGTACTTTGTACCCTGGTGTTTCAGTTTTCATGACACTTTACAAGTCTCATTGCTCATTTCACCGCTTTCCATGAGCTACTCCTTAATGACACCCAGCCATTGCTTCCTTTGCTTTCCCGTAAAAACAACATACTCAGGAAATAATGAATGTATATTTGTCTCTTTCAAGTAACTGCAGCTCCGTTTTAACCATTTACTTTGCAATAAACTTTTTAAAGAGAGCTTTTTTTTCACTACCAAAAAAAAAAAAAAAAAGCRTCTGTATATCTTAAGGGTCACAATATACTAATTAAAAAAAATATACAAATAATGTCCCATAACTTCACTGCTGAGCTACAACCTACATTAACTCTTCCACCTCAGCAAAGAAAAGAATCACAATGCAACAAGTGAGTACTCCATAGCTCATTTTGATGCCTCAGCCCAAACAGAACTATCCAATGACTGGTACAGTTCACAGAAGAGACTATCAAATCGCTTCTAATGGTGAGTTTCTACATTAGTTTCTACATTTCTACAAAGCATACTTTGCAAGAGGGAGTTACTTAAGAAGTTGCTGTGGAAACAAGGAAGAATTGGTCCAGAGAAGAGGAGTGAAAGCTTATTAACAACAGCATCGAGGCCTCAACTGAAAGAACYGCCTGAAATGGCAGAGCTGTTTTGTCTCCTCTGATGAGTGCCAACAGTGGACTCAAACCACCTGTCAAGGCTGAGCAGTTTGGTGAAGATGCAGGTAGAGCCCGAGGAGACACTGGAATGGAAAAGGAATCCTCCAAAACTACAGAGGCCAGGACCAAACCTCAGGGAGAAAATAAAACAGCAACGAACATGACTCGAAGAGTTACCTTTTGACAGGGGAGTCTCTTATTCTTTCTGGGTACTCAACCTACTACATAGTCTAGATGAGAAAATTCTGCATTTTTCTGCATTACAGAAGCCTCTGAAGCAGGTATCAAAACTTATGTCTAAGAAACAGAATTGTAGGCTCAACATTTTAAGATACTTTAAGGCAGGATAAGGCAAAGCTTCTGAAAACAAAACATTGTTCAGAATAAACTAGAAGAAAGAAAATTGCTGGGAAATTGTAAATCTTTCACCTCTCCCCAAAGCCCAGATTTTCATAGAATTTTGAAGTCTATTCCATTCAGAGACCATTGCAACTCTCTGGAAACCATACTAAAGGCTAACTTTTCCCTGTGGTTAGAAAAGGGTTTGCAGAGTGTGCTGCAACATGGTCTAGGAATGATATTCTAGATTTTTCATCTTTAAATGATAAAGTTGAATATGAAGAACATATACAGAAATCCAAGTTAGACTTTTCTTTTTCTTGACAATACAATAAAATTAATATAGCAAAGGGAAAAGATTCATCACTGTTCATAAGAATTCATTCACCCAGGGAATTTTTTCATCTGTCCTCTCCTTTACTTAGCTAGACAGAAAATAGATTTTGATGGCTATGTTTAATTTCCACAGCTGTCACTGTGATCTAAAACATTTATATTGGAGCAATCACATTTATCCTCAGGAAACGAGGAACTGGAGTACCAGTTCAAATACTGTATAGGGTATCTGCTATCTTCTGACCCCAGTGGTGTCTTAGATTTAGATGCTGTACTGTGCAAATAAGCAGTAAAATATTTTTTGATTAAAATGTATTTGAAAAATGCAATTAAACAGCAAAAATGCAATGAAACAGCAAAAGTTGACATGGTTTATATATGCTTACTGACAGGGTTAGTACAAATGAAAGGCAAAAGGAGAAGTAAAATGAAAACTGGATACAAAGAATTAATATTTCTGAGGTACATCTCTAAGCATATTTTAAGTAGCATACTTTGGATGTTTAGTAATGAATTTAATTGTATAAATTCTGATTATGGAAAAAGTCACCAAAAAAGAGCATCATAAGTAACAGATTCATAGCCCTACTCATAAGTCATGTTATTTACTTAAGCCCATTATGCAAATTTTCAAACGGTTGTTTTTWAAAAAAGATTACAGCACTCCTGCAAATATTTATGGTTCAACGCAAGAAAATAAATGGTTGTTTGTGCTAAACGTAAGAAGAAATCGGGGAGATTTCAGCAGACTGAAACAGGACTAGCAAAATTCTACTATATTATATATTTGTACAGAACATAATCTTCAATATGAAAACTGCTTGGTACATTGTTCTAGCTATACCAGCCAAATCAGCAAACAACTTTGTCCAGCCTTCATGAAGCAAATCCCATATAGCAAGCTGGTTCTTATTATTCTCATTTAAAGCATTGACATTTATATGTTTAAATTACACCTTTAGTTGTATGTTCTTTCAGCCTTGCTTGCTACCCACTAATTTATTTCCCTCCCCGATGCTTTTTTTTTTCTTTTTTAGTATTTAAAATGGATTTACACAAAACCAATAACAATTTTCACTAAAAACGTACTCTGGTTTTAATCAGGCAGTTTATCACTTAAAATTTCACACATACACACTATTGCAAATGTTCTATCTGCAGACTTTCAAGCTGAATGTTCTGCTACTGTAAGGCCATAACGTAACTCCTTCAAGAAAGCTGATTCAGAAATAAGTCAGCAGACAAAAAACTATTTTGACATATAAAGTAAAATATACATTCACATAAAGGTCACATTTTTAACTAATTGCATCATTTCATATCAATAATTTACATACTTAATATTCCCAGAGCAAGACCCTATTAATTGCTGCAGGCAACAAGTTTAATAGATGAACATTCAGATTGTCGTATTAATACCTTCAGTTCTTTTAACACATGAAAGCAAATACCTGTCTAGGGTCCCTTGCACTTACAAGATTCTTTATACTTCCATTACAGAATCACAGAATCACTATATTTATTTCACTTGGTTATACTATCTTTATTCTTACAATTGCTTCCCTTGCCTGTTACTCTCTCTTTTCTGTGACTTATTTCCTCCCAATTTCTTGCTCTGCTCCCAAAACCACTTTGACCTTTAATTCTGCCTCCTGCCAAAGTACTTCAAATGCTTTCAATACATTTTGTGGTGCCAGACTACTCACAGTCTCTCTACAGAAGCAGAAAAAACCCCATTTCTAAGCGTAAATGAAACTATTAAAATGAAAGTGAAACATTAAAGGAACAAGGACCGAAGCCAGAGTAGTGTTTAGTATTTGCACAAGAGAACTAAAGCTAAGCACAGGCCAATAGTTGAATGGCAGTCGGCAGTTAAACAATCCTAAACAGAGAAATCATGTAGGAAGCCACAGTGCAGTACACAGCGTTCCCCCTGGAGCATGAACAGGAAAAAAGTCCCCCTAAAATTTCAGCATGTCTGCTTTTTATCCCACAACATAGGGACTAATTGCCCTCAGTGTCTGAGCTGGATTCCTTGCATGCTGGAGCAGAACAAATACTACTTTTTCACCTATCCGTCACAGCAAACATGAAAGATTATGACAAAAGCAAACCAGYACTAATCTTAGCACCTCACTGAGCTCAGAGCAAAACACCAGAGAGCAAAGCAGAGAAACCCAGCACACATAGACAGTGAAACACAATCATCTGGACAGAAGCAACTTTTCCTCTGTGCTTCCACTTACGTAACAATCATCATATCTGCTGTAGAGCAACATTAAAACACCCCCAAGGTTTGGTACATGGATTAAACGGTTAAGAATTATTAGAATATGTTTCAATTTTGTGGCAGATTGAAGGACTTCATCCACCAGTTCAGGCATTAAGCCCATAGCTGGGAACTGAGTTAAAACAGAGCTTTTATACACCAGTGAACTCCTGTTCCAGCTCTGCAAAATATACAGTGCTAACATTTGTTCAGCCTAGTCTGATGCTGAGTTTTCTTACAGCACCAAGTCAKGAGCAGTTATGCCTCTATTAGAAAATGCAGAGGGAGGCTTATCAATCCCTTTACAGCTTCCAAGGCTGGCGGCATTTGAGCTGAGAACAATCTACAAGCTCGAAACACTGACCCAACCAGAGGAGCTGCTCTCCTTCCATTTCTGGCTCTCTAACATTAGCGCTTGCTTTGCTCTCTGACCACCTCCTTCCTTTATATGCAAGTCCTAAACATTGCACAGGGCGACTCTGCATCAACACAACTCTCCTGGATTCTAGCAGTTTCAGGTACGACCAGAGAGGTTTGGGAGTGGAAAGACACCAATGAGGTATCCCACTTCTCCACCACTGTGCCCACACTTTTCCAGATTTGGAGTAGTTGGAATTATCACAGCACGAAGACATCTTCAGGTGGAACATCTACCTCAGCATTTGCAGTCAAGGAATGTATTATGGTCATCTTTATAGAAGAGAGCAAAGCCAGTGTCACAGCACACTTTGGTAAACACTGGTAAACTACTTGCTGCAGGCCACTGTAAAGGYTTTGCAGCTGGACACAGCAACTCAGAAAACCTGGACAGACAACTGAATTCTCCTGGAGCTGTGGGAACGGTTAGACAACCCCAGAACTGTGTGAAAAACAAAATGGCAAAAATCCTTTGGTGCTTCCCTCTCATCAGCTCCAGCACTTTAAGGAAGACAGCTGAGAAAAACACAAAAACCCCTACGGTATTTTGAGAAACKATTGAAATATTAGGGCAAGGGTAACTTCTGCACAGCCACAGCCTTTGAAACAACTGAAGGCTTTTAATATAGCTCCTCAGTTCTGAAACCACAGTGACTGGGATACAGCTGGCAGCTGGACAAGAATCTCTGCAGTATCTCCACATCACCTGAAATGACAGCCATATATATTTATACCTTACAAAGTGCGTGTTTATATGTATACATACACATATATATGCACACACATTTATAATCTTTAAGAAATCTTTCCAAAAAGGATTAGAATGAGACACAGGTAGGTATCTACTTTTTCATAGGCTTAAGTAGGGAATATCATCTTCCATGTGTTTTTGACTATGCTTCTTTTGGCTATGAGATTTTCATTATTTTTAAATGGAGGATTTCTGGAGGAGCTGTTCATTGCAAAGAGAACTTCTGTTCTAATGCCTACAGCTTCAACAGACTTGGGCCCCTACAGAAGAAGCAAGCTTCTCTTCTCTCCTCTCCCCACTCCAAATTGTCTCAAAACAATTTTCAGATATAACAGAGAATGAAGAAAACATTAGGAAAAAAAAAAATCAAAGGAAGGAACACTGAAAAAACCCAAAACCCAAATAAAAGAATGTACCTTTGACCTGTGGTAATTCAAATAGAGTGTTAATCACCAAAGGATTAACACCCTCCGTATTATAAATAACATAACCAGTCATCGGGAAATTATAACACCCCATATAATCAAGAAACACTGAAGTCTACAACAGAACTATGCCCAAGCAGTGGGATGAGAAATACTGAGATAAGAAACGAACACCTTGTATCAGTTCAGTAAGATTCTGCAACTTCAAGCATTATGGAGAACAGTTCAGTACTTAAACAGGCTTAAACATGTATAGATGTATGTGTGTATATGTGTCCATGTGCCATATAAACACAAAAAATAATTCACACTTCTTAACCATTAYGTGCATTTTTAAAATTTTTAAAAATCGATGCATATATAATCTCTCTGGGTTTTTTCTGAATAATTTCATGTTCGCTGAATTAAAAGCAAATACTTTCCAACATACTTAAGGTAGCTTTCTGCATTTGACATAATTAATTTTTGCTTAAATAAAGACTATTTCTCACTTATTTGATTCTGCACTATAAGACAGTAGCATATTAAATGTAGATTATTACTGCACAGAGGTATCAATTAAGAGCATGTTTAAAAAACTACTTTTTTAAAGGGATGGAAAAAAAAATCAAAGATATCGCTACCCACAGTACTCAGCTTTGAAGGAGACACACAGCTACACCCTTATCTTCTGCCATCTTCCCYATAACCACTTCCCCCCTCACATAGCCTCTCCATCCTATTTCTCTCAAACCACACCACTCCTTTTTGCCTGAGAGCCTTTGCTGTCCTTTCCTACTCCTCTTCAATCTCCAAAGCTTTTCCTGCCAAGCTTGTTTTCTATTCCCACTGTACCCAAAGGTCCATTCCACCTACACACCCCGTTTCAAGTTTTCCAACCACTAATGCACTCACTCCAAGACTCCTGCCCAGGAGTCCTCACTCACATTGCCTTCAGTCCTGTCATTCTGCCAACAGAAGGGCTCCTRACCCTCTTCCCATGTTTTCACTGGCTACTGGCACCTGCTGCACTCTCCCCTTGGCCAACTGCAACCTGCAGCCTGCTGCCCTGCCTGCTTTTTTCCTCCCATCCCTTACTCTTTCAAAAACTTACAGAGGTAAGTGAATAAGTAAACATTAATAAACCGGATGAAGCAAATGAGATGGGAAGTAGAACTCGCTCAGCACTGCTGTTTCCACCTGTGCCTATGCCTTGCTAACCAACCTCCTCCTCTATCCAGACAGGAGCGTTCCATTAGGACCAGAATCCCAACATTTCCACAAGAGGAGACCTTTGCTTTAACATGGAGTACCTCATGAAGAATATAAAGAGCAACTCATCTCAAGAAAGAACAACTGAGTTCAAATTTCTTTAATTTGTAATAGTATTTTCTGCTGAGACCCAAAGGTCAGGGCAGAAAAGATCCACATTCCCACAATCACACCACACTAGTTTATATCTTTCAAAGAACAATAAAACAATGTASTGTCATGGAATCTGGTGATACATCTACAAGCAGGCAAGCCAAGGTTGGGATGAACTTGGGCAGCTCTTCCCACATATAAAAATCTTCAAATTAGATGGAGATAAAAAGAAGAGTAGGCTTTTTCAGTTTAAGAAGCTTTYACGACCTAAACTGCATTAGAATTTCTCCTTTAAATCTTCAGTAAAAAGTACCCACTCATTTAATTCACTTCTTCCCATTGCAGAATAACTAGCAAATTTCATCTTTTTCAAGCTCGCTATAAAATCCCACAGAACTTCTCCAACTTTGTGTCATTCCAAAAGTACGAAATACAGTTTATAAATGAAATACACTTTAAAGCTGTACCATGAGAAAAAGCACAGCTTAATTAAGTTAACTAAGCTGATTAAGCCATGCTCTTTCACCTATTACAGGAAGTATTTAGCCCTGGAGCCATCCTAAAGGCACCTCGCACGGCGTATGACATGTTTTCCAGAGATACTGTATATATTTAGTCACTGCGGAAGGGGGAAAAGCAAACACCCTACATGTCAGCATGCCAACAAAAGAACAGAAGAGGTATCAGCTGATAAAGCAGCTGTTTACATCTCATTCTTGTCTGGAAGGCAGGTATTACATTACAAGGGAACAGACAAAGTTAAGGGAACAGTACCCCACCACCTCAGATCTGACTGTTATAAAATTATTTAAGTAGGAAGACACTCTCCAAAAATCTTGATGACTGATATTTCTGACTGGGATCTCTGTAAGTTTACAAACAACTCAGACAAATGAATTGAAAATTGAATAGATTACAGCAGCTTTACTTAAAAATAATTAAGAATAATCTTTCTCCCTTTGTTGTATTTAAATGAGTTTATAGCATTAAAAGAATACTTTAAAATTTTCAATCCTTTTAAAATTTATAAAAGCAATTTCTAAAATAAAGATATATCTAAGTAGCAGTATTCTTATCTTGGCTTTTGCTGGTACAAGGCTGCTGTTCTGTGTCTCATAAAGATTTCTGGCAGAGTGAGAAAACCTGGTCAGTATCAGAGTCTTTCCTGGGACCTGTCTGAAGTGTCGACAAGCAGCTAAGCTGAATATTAATACACTCTCCATCATCAAAAGCTGTTGCATACCCAAAGGATGAAAAATATTTTAATCAGCTTTCAGCTTGTCTAGTAGAAGTCAGTTTATTCCTTTGGGATTATACATCTATGTGCTCAATTTTTGTCTTCGCGCTCTCTCTCCGTACATATTACTTTTGAAACTAGCAGCAAAGAGCCTAAATCTGCTGTTTTGTTGGGAAAAGCCAACTAATGCTGTGATTCAATTACAGTATTTTACATTTAAGAAGAAAATGTAGAAGATGAAAAGCAAGGAAAAAACTTAAGAAAACAGCCCTGATATCAATTTTTTTAACAGTAGGATTTCTTAAAGAAACCACTGGGACTTTCTATGTTTTCATTCAACATTTCTGCAAATTTTAAGAGTTTTAAAGACYGGTTCATCTGTTGTCTTACCCATCTTTTCTTCTCCTCAGTGGATTCCTAATTATTGCAAATTCACAATTCCTTTAGCATAACAACCACCAGTGGAATTGACCCACGAACATATAAATGTTTTATAAACATGTGTATCAAGTATGTCCTACATGAAAACCAACAAAAGATCAGTAATGGAAAAATGTTTTGAAGAGCCTTGACCACACAACTCTACCTGCATGGCAACCTCTCCTTCCTCTCCTGTCATTCCTCTGAGAGACAATGCCAATCCCTGTAAGGTTGCATTAATAAAGATAACACCTACAGGAGAAGATTTTTAAAAATRAGAAATGTTAATAATCCTAATTCTGTATGTTTTTAATCTTTTCAAAAGCATTATAGCATTTCAGACTAAGACCCAGTCAAGACTTGTATTGGTCTTTGCTTTGAGCATCCACATAAATAAAATACAGAACTAATTTCATCTTGCCTCATCCCCGCTTCCTGGGGATAGATGTATAACCACTGGACATGCAACACCACGGGGCTCTTTCCTCTTGCCCATATGAGAAGACATGAAGAAATGTAAGGCTCTGCTGTTGAAAGATTGTCAGATACTCTATCACCTCATGCAAGCCTGGAAAGTACAACCTCTGTGTGGTACTACACAGCATCTGCATAAACTGGTTTGCACAGGCTAATCTTAAAATAATTTCTATCATTCATCATCAACACAAATAATCTTTAGCTTTGAGCAAGGGCGTGAATTCTGTGCTTCTACTAATGCACATGATTTGAGCACAGAAACTCCTATTTCATGAAATGGAAGCATGACGTTGGACAAAATGAGACCAAAAGGATGACAACGAGTTAATTTACTCTCTCATGTGTCTGAATTACAAAAAAAGTCTTATAATTCAGTTATCCAAGCTGAGTCCCACCACAACATCACAAAACAATTGACCTTCTAGCTAGCTGGTGAAGCTTTAATCCATTAGCATGTAGGACACAGCTTGAAGATCGAGCTAAAATGTAATTATTAGCAGTGTATATATGCATACATATATACACAGACACATAAAAATAATCACTTCAGTTTATTACACAATATATTGATCCCTAGGCAGCTAGACAACATGAACTGATGCACTATTCCCAGCTATTAACAGTGCACTTTGTGGATCACTGCATGCTAAGCACGGAGTTGGATTCATCTTTAGCACAGCTCCACTGATGTCATTGCCGTCCCTCAGCAACAATCCAGCCTGTTCTCACCATTCTCTAATTGTTCTATTATATTACAGAAATTTAAAATGAGTCCTATGAAAATTASGCTGATTGTGATAAACAATCACATTATTTTACTGGAATAATTTAAAAGATTCTCTACACTTAAACTTTATATTAGTGCCTCTGTTGAGAAAATTATATACAGTTCAGATTGACTAGCAGTCCAAGGAAAACTGCCAAAATCTGATGTTCACTCGCAACGTTTGAGAAAAGCCAGTAATTATCTTCCTACTGCAGAACAGTAAACAGTGTATTATATCTACAGCTTCAGGATGATTAAGCAGAAGCATGTGTAGTGACAAAGGGGAAGTGCAAAAAAGATTCACACAAAAGCTCCTGAGAACTAGACCTGAGAACTGCTAGGAGACAATCAGGGTCAGCCAAAACACAGTAAGCTCTTTCTTAAACAGATATAATTTTCCCAGCTGAAAAAAAAAACTAATCTCATATGTGGCCCGATCTACACTTTCCAAACATGTTAGGGGAAGGCAGAAATTTGCTGGGTTCCTTCAAATGCAGGATGTTCTCTCCCTAGGACATAGGCAGTAAGTAGCTGTCAGATACATTAAAAATCATAGCCTCATTTTATTGAGGAGGAATTTAAGATCAGAAATTGTCTGCAATCTAAAACCAAAGTAAGACCTCAATGTTTCAATTGCCAGGCTGATTTCAAAAACTACACCTAAGTTACTTGCACAAGTTAAACGAGGATCAGTGAAAGAATTAGCACGTAATTCATCAGAGCATAATGCTTTCCATAGCAACTTCTGAAGCCAAGTTTTATTTCTTTACGTATAAAATGAAAGCTGCAACTTTGAGCAAAGATGAAGCAACCTTTAAAGAACACATTACAAAAATACTATTCACCCATGATCTTGTTAGGAATTAGAAGGACTGATGATCAGATAGGAAAGGAAAGGTATCAATGCAGCCGCGGCAGCTTTTCAGAAGATGTCACCTCCTTTGCCTACCAAAGCTATTTGGAAAGTAAAGCAGCTGTATTCTATTTTATAGTGGTTACAGAGCCACTAAAATACAATAGCAATAAAACCACATTTAGCAACACTAGCCGTATTTAAAAAAAAAAAATACAGCAGTGGAGATGGTGACATTTTAGTCATACTGCCATTTGCTTTCACTTTCATTCAAAATCACAACTTACCCTAGTTTATAACAATCACAGTACAAATTATTCCTGCCAAACCACTGTAATTCACAGTTTTAACACCAAACCAAATCCTATTTTTTTCTGTGTAGCATGTCCACAAACATATATACACACATACAAATCCATAAACTCTATCTGATCACTTCTAGGATTGCATAAATGAGAACCAGAAATAATTTTAAATATTGGTAATCATTAATCAATTTCTATATAGCATATAATGTAAACAAATTCTAAAAATGCAGATTAATTTCTTTTCAAGAAGTATTATCCTCACATTCTGAGGATAATGTTCAAAGATGTTCAAAGATGGCCTTTTATTCAGTTTTTCTACTAAGAAACAGATTTCTGAGAACATAAAAGCACATTATAGAATATTCTGGGCTGGAAGGTACTTTAAAGACCATCTAGTTCCAATAGCCCTTCTACACCTTCCACTAAACCAGGTTGCTCCAAGACCCATCCAGCCTGGCCCTGAACACTTCCAGGCGTGGGGCAGCCATGGCTTCTCTGGGCAACTTGTGCTAGTGCCTTGCCACCCTCACAGTAAACAATTATTTCTGCATACCCAAACTAAACCTGCCTTCTGTCAGTTTAAAACCATTCCCCCTTGTCCTGTCACTCCATGCCCTTGTGAAAGGCTTTGCAAAATAATTTAGCCCCATACTACTACGTCATTATTTCCACAGCAAACCACAAGCCTCAATAAACACACTATCGATACGAAGATCTTTTGTTATTCTAGTGTATGCCCACCCGAGGTTCTGGGGSAACAATGGTGGAGTCAGCACGCAGTTTTATACAATCTACACCAGCCCCACCACAGCGATTCTGCTTTCACTGAAATCAGCATGGTTCCCAACAATATCGTTCCCATCAACAATAAAAGGGTGACAACAGCAGGTTTTAAAATATCCTTCCAGGATTGACACTGGATCGACAAGGATGCAGCAGGAACCTGAGGTTTGCCCTCCCTGCCAGACCCAGGGCAGTACTGTCAAATGCAGTCCAATGCTTTGAAACTCTTTTCCCTGCTGCAGGGAACTGCAAGCAGTTGGCCCCAGTACTCATTCCCTATAAACGCCTTTTCTCTAAATATGGTTATAGGATTCAGAAGGTACATAAAGAAGCTAATCAGAAGATCACCACAGTTCAAATCCCCAGCATGGCTGCGTATGTTTGTGTGTAGAGCATGTACATACACATGCAATCAGAGATGGAGAATCCTGTTTAAGCCACAATGCTCAGCTCAGACTCAGAGATCCATTTACACAATTCAAATACGAGACTGAGAATAACCTATGTACACAGTTTTGATTCCTGCTGATTGTGGTGTATGTATTTATGCCTTAAATACTAACACACAGCTCATCATACTTTACATGGAAGAGCATGTATTTACTACGCACAATTGTATACACCCAAGAGTATAAAAATATAGTGAAGATCACAGAAAGAAGGCCTGTTACAGTAAGAATTAAGAACAAGACAACAGAATTCTAGTTATCCAAAACCGAAGCTCACCAAGATCCAGTTGTGTGCACAAGAACACCTACAAATGTCAAATTGGTAACTCAGGTGCAAATTCACCTGGAGGGGAAGGCAGAGGCAGGACAGCCACACCACGGGCACAGCTGCTCAACCCACCCATGGCCCTCCCACTCACACCTCACTGTCCCACGGGACATAAATTGTCCCAAACTTCTCCCAGCTTATGCCAGTTTACATTACAACCATAACGTTGTCAGTGTGATTTTCCCAGAATGCTGAGTGGGAAGGCTGCCCTTTGAGCAATTCCAGTTTATAACAGAAATGTTATAGTGGTTCATATCAACGCAGCTTAGATCTCAACCAGCTCACGTAAGGGTTAAAAATAGAAAGTGCTATCCACTGGTTTGCTCTGATGTTCCTGTAGATATTGTCACTGGATGTATCCTCAGAAGAATTCTATTCAACACCTCTGTCTTTAAGTACAAAGCTGTAGGCTGTAGCAGCTTTAGGAAACATAAGTATCCTTTTTTCTGCTGCACAGTATCTGTGTGTGAAATTCTCTAAAGGGGTTTAAGTATTTACCCTGAACACTATCAGACAGTTTCTAAAATTTTCCTTATCCTGTTGCAGAAACACTTCAAAGAGAATCATAAACACAGTCTTTTGTGCTTTCAGCACACATGTTGTTTTGGAAGCTTAAGTCTGAATTCCCTCAGAATTGTAAATAATTTTTTTTCCTCAAAGATGTGCAATACAACTTTACTTTTTTTTTTCTTTTTACAGATTCATAGTGATTCTACTACAGACCATGCTGAATCCTTTCTCCCATTTCTGACAGCTAAAAATATCGGGGTCGAGGAAATCAGTGCCAGAAAAAGAATAAAAAAAAGAAAAATAAGTCTCCAGGATAAGGTTTAGTTGTTGTTGTTTAAGATAAAAGATACATTTCCAGCAACATCTGACTCCCAGTGTACATAAAATATAACCTGCCAAAAATAGGTTTATTTAAAGGCTCTGGCCTAAACAGATAAGGAGAGCCCCAAAAGACAAGAAATATGGGTAAAATTTGGGTCTTTGAGCTGCCATGTTGTAGCTACATTTCACAGCTCATGAGGCAAATCCGATCACCCATCGCCACATGGCCCTGCAATAAAGTGTGACACTGCAATGTCTGAGCGCAAYGGGAAAACCAAAACAGAAATTAAAATAATACCTCAGAGTTCCTGGAATTTTGGCTGACAAGGTCAAACCAATTCAAGTGTCAGTTAAGTTGCTATGCATTTTTTGAAAGAAGCTAAACAACCAACCAGCCTGTTTGTGATCTCATTATCTATTTTTTTTTAAATAATTGGTTAGTTGTTTAAAGTGCCAAAGTCTACAAAAGCTAGGAGAATTCCTTGTAAAAGCATATTTTGTCTTAGAGCTTTTCATGGTTATCCAGGAACTGAAATACTCTTGATTTAAATACATATTTAAACCCTTGCTTTAATTTGGAAAAAAAAAAAAATGGCTCTGGGCTGAGATTTTGCAGCTCAAGTTTCAGCGTAGACTCAATTCTAACTGTCAGGCTCTAAGCCCCTGACAATAGTGGCTTATGGCTGAAACTATGACATACCTCATATATAGCAATAGTAGCAAATAATGAAATAGACCTCAAAAAGGAAAGAAAAATAATTTTACCAGAAAATAGCCTTGCTCTCTGATTTCAATTCAGTTGTATAAAGTGATAAAGAGCCTGCTATTGAGAATAACAGTAATAACAAGACTAACTATAGTTTTTAAGAAGTTTTACAAGTCAAGATGAAAGTTGTGCAGAAAGATATCAGCTTGCATGAAATGCCACTTTGATCATTATACTTACAGTGTGTATGCTTCTGCTTTTACACTACTAAAAATTAAAAGGTGTGCTGCATTTCATTATCATCAGCTCTATTTTAAGATGCCAAAAAAGTGAAACAAATGGTGTAACAATTATTTGTGTTTCAGTTACACCATTACAAAATCACTTCCTTAAGATCTATGTTTCATCCCTTTAAGTAGTGCCTTTACCACAGGCAAACAGTTGTGCTGTTAAATGTAACTCCAAATCACTCATACTTTTCTCTGCATTTCAGTCCTACACTTTTTTTCGTCTTGCCAAATTCCTTCATAAATAGGTGGGATTAAATGGAGCCTAGCCTACCTAACATAATTATATAGGTTGTGATTTTATACTGCAATGAAATTGATACATTTTAATAATGCCAGTCTTGGCTCTTACCCACTAAAGTCAATAAAGGTTATTAAGGCCAACTGCCATATAAATACATTGCTACATTGCTAAATGGACTGTCAAAGCAGGAAATACAATTCACACCATATCGCACTGCAAGGATTTTTTTTTTTTAAGGAACACTAGATATGTTTAAAAAAGCCTTTAAAAAATTCAATATGCAATTGTAGTCATATATGTTTACTTTTCATTTCACAAACAAAAATCAATTTCATTGATTTATATTTTACTTTTCTAATGTGAATCAACCTAAAGCAAAATAAACAAAAAAAGACTGTCGGCCTTCTGCAGTTCTTACGGATTTGGTATGGTGGTTACAGATTTTCATAGCTAAAATAAATGTCAGATTGCAAGGTTTGCATGATATCAGACCCTGAGAGACAAATTGTGTCTCCACTGAATCTCAGAACAGCTACAGCAAGACTTGCTCACATCACATGAGATTTCAGCTTTTCAGACTTCTCTTTACCCAGAAAGCAAAGCTTGTACGGTCTTTTTTCAAATGGTAACTCTCCCTTTGAATTCTGCAAGCATTTATCCTGATGTTGCAGGCGATAACGTGTTAATCTTGGATGACTTTTAAAAAAAAAGAAAACCTCCAACATATGAATAGCCTTCATATTTTCAAGGGGGGGGGGGGAAAAAAAAGAGAAGAAGATTGGTTAAACTGCTTTGGATTTAATGGCTCATAAATTCATGAGGTAATATTGTGGGAAATGTGATGTTTTATCAGAATGTCATTCAAATGAAAGGTTTAACATTTACATCACAAGAGTGAGCTCTAAGTAAAACTATCCTCAGGGAAAGAAATGCCAGGAATAAATATTATGATAAAATTGTGCGCTTGCTATAATGTACAAAAATATKAAATAAAGCCCACAGGTTTGAAGACACTGGGTTAAACTTCCTGCAGTATCATATTCTGCTATGACAGAGGAGTAATTACAATTAGCAGAATCAGAGRTAATTTTGGAAGCTTTCTTTTCTTCTTTACAGCTACTTTACTAAACAAGGGGAAAAGCTAAAAAAGGCACAGACGGACCCCAAGACTGACTTTTGTATCACTCTAGATACATATATAAAAAAACCTAAGTCAACAGTTGTTTAGCTCACATAAAAGAAAAATACATTGCTTAAATATTTTCTTCTAAGAAAYAATTCCTTTTMAGCAGCAAAAATTCTTCCAAAACAAGACGAACAATTCTAAGACATTTTTACTTTTAGCATTTTACATGGCTTTTTTTTTTCTTTTAAGAATCATCCAGCTAAAATTATAAATTTGGAGGAGAAAATATCGACTGCAGACTACTGGGTACCTTCAAAAACACCCTTTTGATTTAACTTAGCCGTGGAAGCTAGGCATGCACCAAAACACTGCACTTCTTACGTTAAATTGCTGTTGAATTTGTTAACCCGCAATTGATTTCCTGTGTTATGGAATCTTAGAGATTACAGCTAACTCGGAGCAACAGGGATAATTCTCGCTGTTAATGCCACATTTCCATGGGTTTGCACCGGGGCCGCGCCTGGCGCTGCCGCGGAACCGCGGCTCAACACTGCCCCCCGACGGCGCCGCGCGAAACGGCGCGGCCCAAATCGCGGGATACGGCCCCAAAAACACACCCCGGCTCCGAGCCCCCGACGCGGCGAGCATCSGATTTACTCAGAGGCTCAACAAAACAGACATTCTCAATTAACATTCTCTTCTGTCTCCTCCAATAGCTCAAATTAATTGTGATTAATATGTTATAAGTCATAAAACATTAAAGCAATTCTTAAAATTTAAATTAGAAGCAGCTTCTGTCTTGGCCCAACCTTCGGTTTGCTGATAAATATCATCCTGAGGCCTGTTGAAAGGAGATACACTGACGCCACCATGTTTCTAATTAGAGACACATGGCAAYGTCACACCAATTGCAGAAAACCTAACCCTTGAGAGTTCCAGAGTTTGCTGTTTTTCCATGTTTTCAACACACAATGGATATAAAATATCAAACATTCTTGTCTCTACCTCATCTAAGCCTGTGTTACAAGAGAGTAAGTTGTCATTTGAAAGAAAAACAAACCAAAAGATTTTTTTTAAATTATAAGGGTCATTCAAGAATGTGAGCACATAAGAACACAAAAATGAGAAAAAAACACCCCACATAAGCAAGTAATATTTTTTTTTCTCCTCTTGTAGGAAAACTCAATGTTCRCTGATTCCTTGTGGCAACCGATTCCACGACTGAAAGTCCCACTTTTCCAGCCATGTTTTCCAAGTCTGAAAGCAGCCATTGCTGGAGAAGCTCACAGCGCGCTTGCGCAGCTGAGACACAGCAGTTCCTGCGAGATTCGAGAGCACCTTCTTGTTGCACCACAGCTCCAGAGACCCAAACACACCTCTGCTACAAATCATACTCAGCACCCTCAGCTACATTACAAACTCTTCCAAGCCAGCTACAGGCAAGTTGAGGCTTTGTGCTGTGACCAGCAGAAGMAGCAGCTTCCGGTGCAGATGATGGAGCACGATGGGTTGGCAAGTCCAACTCCTTCTGGGGGCAAATCCAGAAGCAGGCACGCTGGCAACTGCTTTGAAAACTTTGACAGCACAGTCTCTCACCTGAGGCTCTACATGGACAGCAGCAGCCAAGCAGGGTAACAGCGTTTTGAAGAAGTCCGTTTTCAAGGAATGCAGGATGTACTCTCAAGTACACAGAAACCATTATTACAATTATTCTTGAAACTAATCCCCTCTTGCTGGTTCTGGCTATGGTTTTAGTGTGCAGGTGGACAACAGACAGTTGTAGCTCCAGATCACCAGTTTTGTTCTCAACTTTCCTCAGATGCATTTGCCACTGTTGTCATTAGCAGAGTTGCCTATCTGGGTGTTGTACAAAATGTTGACAATGCACAGCATTTGTGTGGTGTAATGTATGGCTGTCATCTTATGAGGCTTTAAAAGGCTCATATGAGGCTTTTATGAGGCTTTCAAACTTTAAAAACAAGTGAAGTCAAGAACTAACTAAAATCTTGGGGGTTTGGATCTGATTTTGCTCACATTTTTTCTGGCTACTGGGGGATAAAAGTAAGAGGAGACAGTGAAAGGCTGACATTGATTCTGCTTCTCATATGTTCTGAATAAAGTCTAAAACCCATTACTACAGTACAATTAAAAACATAATTGTGAGTGCTCTCAGAATTAAGCCCTAGAGGCTTTAGACTTTAAAACTAGTACTTACCATAATCTCCATTTTTCTCCAAAATTCTTCCAGTTTAGCCATAGGCTTAAGCCACCAATCAGTGCACTTCAAATATCTCTTGCCTTGGAACCAAAACTGCCTAAGCCACTCAAATTCAACCTGCAAGATAAAAACATATGGCACCATAAACATCTATGGTCATTATCTGGGGCAGGAATGGGATAATGCAAGAATCCAGCTATACCTGAACAATCCCACACCCAGCTGTTTACTTTATATCTATTCCACATCAATTTATGACCTGAGCTACTCTCCCCAAACCCAGAGAGATGCAAAACTCAACTCTCTTTTTTTTTTCTTTTTTTTTTTTACATGTGGTACATGTACAACAAACATTAAAAATTCCAATTTACTCACAATTCAGTCAAATAAGGACCAACTCTGGCTTATGGTGATTAACACTGTGGGTTTCAAAATGTTTCAGTCATAAAAGATTGAAAAAACTTGCAGTAATTGCTAGAATGCAGCCCAGTCAATTGCTATGGAATGAGAGGATGACACTACAAGGAATCACAGTCTCTCATCCTTTACCAGACAGCCCAGTTACCAGAGATGCTGCTTTTCTTTAAYAGCAATCCATAGTTCTGGTCTTTAGAACTCCATATTTATCTTTGTTGTGGTAGTTGTGTTTCACACTGAGTTCAAAGCTGCTTTAATCATTATTTGTACCACAAAATTTGTTTATCCCTGCTCAACTCTGAAGATGCAAACAAAGACAACCTACCAAGGTGAAAGAATAAAGAAAACTGCCCAAAGCTGTCATCTAATGCTTCCTTTCCTGCAAGAGAGAACTCAACAGCTACAGAAATCTGAAAAGGGTCCAGTTAACATTAACTAAAGGTTTGGTCAACACATTAAAGATTACAATAAAAGGTACTTAAATTTCCATGAAATGAAATATGAAAATAATATTAAACCAAATTTGTTGGTAAAATATAACATGATTAGTTGGCAGACACAGATCTTAAAATGTTTTTAAAAAAAACCTGACTGCTAGCCAGTGACTTTTTAGCACAGAAGTTTGATGACATCTTTCCTAAAAAAAAAGCTGGAGGAAACTTTGCTTCCTCTATAATATTAACAATGTATGAAGGATCAAGTTGTGGTTTGTTAAAAAAAAATAAAAAATCAGTATATGCAGTTTTGGGAAGACTGAGAATATCATTATTCAACTAGAATTTTAAGAACTCAATTTTTTTTTTCCTCTCCCCACTCCTTTTTGTGTTTTTTGGCCTCTACTACATGATATCTGGCAAACAGGTTCCATGAAATTAATCATGAGGCCATTAATCTATGAAAAAATATTTCTTTTTATTAAAACCAATGTTAAAATATGACTCATCGTAAATCTATTTCAGTCAATCTGATTTTTAATTAGTCATATTGATTTGTTACAATAATCTATGTAATTTCAGTCTAATTGAAACCTGGCATATCGGCCAAAATTTAAATGTATCCTGATCCCATACAGAATATGCAATTTGACAAAAAAGAGCTGCTTTTTAGGTGTAAAATGTGAAGTTCAGCAACAAGTTAATTCACTTTCTGCAGGATTAACTGGTCTCATCAGAGGTCAGTGCACCTAATTGCAACAAGAGGCTGTTTAATGATGTGGACTGCCATCTAACACAGCTATCAAACTCAGCTCTGCATTCATCTCAGCATCCCCGTTTAGCTCTAAACTGGGTTAATAAAATGGGGGTTGGGGAGAAAAACAATGTTTTACCCACCAAGGTGGCCACCAAGCTGCTTGACAAGTGACTGCTCTGAACTAGCACCTCTGAACAGATAACTGTTGATTCAGAGAAAGAAAATTACCTTGGTGAGGCAAAGGTGATATGATTTCTGTTCTGTAATATCTTTTTCTGTAGCAGGAAGATGCTTGTCTTGGCTTGTCTCCTTCCATGCATAGGAGAAGCTGTGCCAGTAAAAAACCCTCACAACACTCAGTACTGGAGAAACACAAAAAGTTCAGTTCTAGCTCTAGTTGAACTGAAGTTACAGAACACTCATCTTGTGTGACAAAACTCTCAGGTTAACAGCTCTTGCTAAGGATTTTGTCAAAGAGTTTAAATTTGGAGACTCCCATATATGAGAGCTAACTTTAGATATCATTAGAAAGCATTTTACATGACTGAACAGGACAAAGCTTAAACATAATTACATATAAAAATATATAGGCTGAGTGTCTGAGGTATAATTTTCATCTTCTAATTGATTTTCACTTATGACATATCTGTGCAAGTAAGCTCAGAATCAGGCCTCATATGTCTAATCTCAACATATTTTCAAATTGTCCTTTAAGCAATGATTAAAGGCCGATTTTAGGTTATTGTCAATACTGGGTAGTAAAAGGCCAACAGTAGCATTTGACATTTTGTGAGGCAGTGCTCCTCAGTCAATTATTTAAAAGTACTGGTTATTAAATGCCACACATGTAGGYGATCTATATTTTCTCTCTGCCATACTAGTCAGCCACCAACCACGCTGTCAGCTCACTGTAATGTGCTAGAACATATTAACCTTCCTCTGGCTGCCTACACTGCTACCCTTTCTCATCAGTGACCTCAGTCTAACACCACAAACCTTCAGCTCAGCTAGCCCAGGCTTTTTACACCCCTGTGCATTCTCCAAGTTCAATTTATCTACTGCTGCCATAAAAACAGATTTGCTGTAGGAAAAAGCAACTGTACCTCACAAGCAACAAGGCAACCAATTCAGTCTCCAGTTTCAATCATGGTAATCAGGATCTCATAATCACAGCTGAGCAAATACCCTAATGAGAACAAACCCCAAACCTTACCTTTCAAACTTGAGTAATTTGGAATCTGACATATTTTCAACACAACCCCTAGACACTAAGAAGATTTCCTCTAGTGTTTTACTACACTGAGAACATCCAAATATTAGTTTGGTGTTGGCAAATACAAAAGTCTTGGAAGTACCTTACACCAACATGAACTATTAGCACATTTTGCATTAGCCACAGCAAGAAAAATTATCTTTGAAATGTGAAGAACAGGCCGCTAAAGATCTTTTCTGCAGATATAGATGTATGAGCATTTACATGATCTGTCCAGCCGTGTTTTGTTAGTTTAAAAAGCATTTACTTGCCAATGGTTTTCCCCAGGTGCCTTGTAGCTCTGTTTGGGATGCACTCAGCACCTTTACATATTTTGGAAAGCCAAGCAGGAGGAAAGTAGTAGGAGCAAGAGGTTCCYATTCAAAGAATTGTGTAAGATCATTTCTTTTGGGATAAATTATTACTGTCCAAACAGCAATCTGATTGTGACCGTGTGAGAGTTATTAGGTATTGTACTCCACAGTGTCAGGTAACTACATCTGTTCACCCTGCWACACCCCTGCCACTGAAGTATTTGTTCAGACTGCAAGCCCATAAGCTACTCAGAATAGCAGCACGTGAACATCCTTAATTAAGGTTATCTTTACTTACAACTACAAAGTACATACTGGGAGTGAAGTGACTCACACATCTAACACACAGCACATACCTTGCAATTACTCAGATATTCCTTTGAAGGCTGTTTTAGTGAGGGAGACCATGACAACAAAGCTAGGTTTAAAGAAACACTAACTTCCACCTGCCTGCCCGCTAGAGATGCTAGAATCCACCTAAGGTCAGCATCTTTTTCAACAGGAATACCTCTGTCAAGACATCCAAGACAGGGCCCTGACAAATGAACTCTGGGAAATCTAACATCAAGTAAGGACATCCCCCAGATTCTCTTTTAGAGGTTTCTCTGCCCACCACAAAACTGGAAAAAAACTAAGTCTCCACCTATGCTTCAGATCCTCAATTCAAACACACTTTATCAGCAAGCAAGTCAATTTTCCTGCCCAGGAGTACAAAAGTGAAGGCACAGAATCATTCCTCATTCTTTCAGGCCCGCTCTTAGGCTTTTTCCCTCGAGCAGACACAGATAATTCATCCAGGCCTCATTTGGCAGAGCAGTTAATTTCAGTGCAGACTGTGAATCTGCTAAACTACTATATTTTAGCTTGGTACTGTGAGGGTTCTGTTCTGGTTAATGTTCTCTGATGACTACTTAGGAGGTACCAGCAAGGGGGTAAAAAGAATGAACCCGTAGCATTTCAGGAAGAGAAAGAATCAAGAAGAATGGCTGCATCTACTTATCAGAGTTAAACCAAAGAACTTCAGTTATGAGAATAATTAAAAATAAAATACAACAGCACCACCGCCTCCAGAGATGGGAATACTATCTCATTTCAAGCTCATGATGTCTGTCCCAGAGGAAGAGAAAAAAAATGAGGAGGTTTACAAATAGCACAGAAAGCTGAATATCAGAAATACACAAGCAAAATTGGTAAATTGGGTGGCAGTTCTCCATGTTTGGCTTTTTGGACTATTTTGATTTTGCATTAAAAATTGCTAAGAAACTAAGAGRGTGAAATGAAAGGCTCATTTTCATCAGTAAGCAGTTTGATTCTTTAAAAAAACAAAACAGTCTCTTGTTCTTCCACCTGCCTGAGAAAGTTTGAACCTAAAACCTGTATTAGTGCCTGAAAAGACAAAGATTTAACATACAGACTGAAAGAAGGCAGGAAGCTTTTAAATGCAAGAAAAGTTGCATTAGCTTCACAGGTCTTTATATTTTCAGCTCAGTGACGTTTGAAAAAGAAATGTGCTTTTACCACAGAGATAAGCCACTAGAAATTTTGTCTACTTGTGCTGCAATAAATGAAATTTAAGTAGCACTCTAACAGCAAGTGAAGACATGACGTTGTCTTCAAAAATAAAACAGAAAAGAATAGAAAAATAGGTGAGTGGGCAGTCTCTTTTTCAAATTAAATATAGATCCAATGTGTCTACTAAGTCTAAGTGCACAAGTACAAGTTAAACAGGGATTGCTGTTACGGTATATCCCATATGCGTAACAGGAAACATCCCTGTGTGTCACATTGCAAAATTATTCAGGTGACTGCAAACACCAGGGGCTACTCTCTCACCTGATGTAAACAGCACAGGGCTTTGATGTTAAAGGACCCGTGCAAATTTACACCAGCTGTGCATGTGGCCCTTGCTGTGCAAACCACATATGCGTGTAGTTTTATGGACTGAGCCTGATTAATGTTTTGTAAACCCCTGAATGCATCAGACTTCTTTAAATTGCCCTAGGAGCTGCTTTGGTAAAAGCCAAGGGCGCAAAACTTTTGCCAACGCTATACTCCCTTTTACCAACTGCAAACACAATACAGATACAAATGTGTTCTACAAGGTTTTAGTAGCAGGACACAATATTATATTCCTCAGCGGACRGCAATTTAAACATTTTACACATATTCTAATTTCAGTGAAAATTACCTATGTACGGCTTCTAATTTATCTTAGTAGAAATACAGCACAGATCCAAGCAAGAAAGCACTGCCAGCTTCAGTGGAATCCAGTCAAAGTGCATTAATATCTTGCGTATTTTGAATAAATCACCTGCTTAAATATGTTCCTCACAATTATTTCCACTGTATTTTCTTCAGAACACACTTTAGAGCCCACACTCACAATTGTGTTGCACCTGGCACTTTGCAAAAACCTGATTCAACACAAACCAAGGAGGAACAACTAAAAAATTTTACCTGCTCCTTCCCTCTAATCCTGTGATTTCTTCTCTCTCTTCCTTTCTGTTAGAGAAGTGCTAGAGTAGTCTGTTTGTCCACCACCCTGTCAGTTCTGGTGTAATATTTTATGAAACTTCTCTTACTTTACCAGCAGAGGGATCTTAGGAAGGAAAAATGAAAACTTCCCCGATAATCCCAATTACTGTACCTAAGTAAAAAAAGTCATTAAAGCCACATTGCAACTTGTACAAAGCAATGCCTTGTAAGCAGCTGAACACACTTGATTGCCATTGACTCCATGAGGAGACTGCACTGCTCAGACGTGGCTGAAATATTTCCAGTGCTGATAATCTCACCTCATTATGGATTTCTTCTACTTGCTTCACAACTGCAGTTTCCAGTGATTTCAAAGACAAAGCCATTGAATCAGAATCAGTCTGTAAATTCTGGAGTGCTAGTTCACATTGTCCAAATATGTAGTCCAATGTTCCTCTTGAACACTATAAAGATACAATAAAAACTTACATATAGTCACTTCAGAAAATATTTATTTCTCAAATGTATTGAATAATTTGCTTCTGAAGTAATCAAAGTGGAGCAGAAGGGATGTATTTCTATAACTTTAAACAAAAGTGTCAAGCTTCCTGAATTGTCTATATAGTTTTTGACATAAACTATGCTAAAGTCTAATCCATCAAACATCTGCCAAACAGTACAGCATAGACTGAAAGGAGAAAGAAAATAATTTCTTTTAAATTTACTTTACAAATATGGCACACAAATCCATACCATACTTCTGACAGTATTTCACAATCAGTTGTATCTGCCCATTTATATGGGCTCCTACTAACACTAAAATGGAATTCCATATCCAGTCTGACAGAGATGTTTGCTTACAAGCTAGAGAAAATATGAATAAAACAATTTTGCACTTCTGTTCTATTGTTTCCATTAAAATTCCTTCAAAATTAGAAGAAAATCTGTAAAAATCCATTGAAACAGAATATGTACATGATTTAATTATATTCAATTAAATATTGATCTGCACCTTCAGTTAAATTTCCAGGTATAACCTTGAATAAGGACCCCGTGGTCTCACAGTCTTTGTAAAAAAACTTTCCAAACACTACAACTTGAAGTCACAAGATTTTACAAAAGCAAAGCATAATCACTTAACAGAGAAACTTTTCATACTATAAGTGTGCATTCTCCTGAAAAAATAAGAGAGACATAAGCAGCAGGTCAGAGYACTTTTACAATGAGAGACAAAAAATACGAAAATATTTCTTTTAAAATATACAGTGTACTTTAACTTTGTGTCAAAGCCCAGATCAAGGAAGCAGAATGTATATTTGTTTGGGAAATAAAGGCACTTATTTTGTGTATTACAACTTACATGCATGTCAATGTTTGGTGCTATTGCTTCATTTCCACRCCTCCACAAATAAAAAGCAATGAGGAAAAAAAAAAGCAGCATACAGATAGTTGGTATTATTTTGCCTTGCTGAAAGCAGAAAGTGGCAACTAATTTTTTAGAATATCTTTTTACAAGGCAGTCTTATTTTCCTCTGTGCTTTCCCATTGGAATGCTACATAAAAAAAGCAAAACTATTGATAACAGCATGGAAATTAATAAGGAGGAGAGATCTAGTAGGACAAAAATTTAAAAACACAAAACAAACAATAAAAGTTGTCTTAGCACTTGATAATAACAAGCTGAAGCCTTGTTATCACAGAAGAACTCCAAGACAAGGGACTCAATGGCTTTTCTGCTTCTTCAATCCTCRAATGCACAGAAGGATCCAGTTTAAAGCACACTCATGACTACTTATGGTTGTTCTATCTCTAAAAGGACTTTTTCTTTGCCAGTGGACACTGCTGATGTGTGTTCTGAGTACTTCTATCTCACCGTGAATATCATCTTTCAACTAGGACTGGGATGTGAACACAGCAAAACAGTTGCAAAACATTCCAGGTAAAAAGAGAGCTGCTTCTCTATTTCATCAGCAATCCATGAGGTGTGGCATAGCACATTCTTAATTCATATCTGATRAGCCTACCTGGGAGTTTAGGCCAACGACCAATACAGAAGCAAGTGTACCTCAATCCAAAAATAAACAATAGCAGTTGTTAAAGAAAAGAGTTCAAGTCATAAGCATAACATGAACCAAATTCTGGGTAAGATACCACAATGCTGCCTATATGGGTCCAGAGTATTAGTTTTAGCAGGGACCAAACAGCGAAATATTTTTGATACTTACATCTGCCACCCTGTGAGTTGAGCTGAATCGAGGTGTTAAACCAGCCAGAACACAGTGTTGATGTGTCATATTGAGATCATCTAGGGACAGACAAGAAAACCTTATTAAGCATAATTTTCCCTGTACTTAAAAGTTAATCTGGTTGAATATGAATTAAGTACACTACTTTTTTTGCTTTAATGCTTAAGAGAATTCAGTCACATAGCACTATCTTCACACACTTCTAATCTTTTGCAAAGCATGATAACTATTCACTATCTAACCAACTATTCTACTCACACTAGCTTTCCCTCAGTTTATACAGTTTAGAAATGGCATTTTCCCATTCCTTCTGGGAAAAGTTCAACTAACCAAATTAATTCCTTCAAAGATGAGGATCACACAACAGGCTACTCAGAAATTACACTCTCCTCTCCCAAAAATAACTAAAAAATTCCTTGTAAAAAAGAAAGAAAATTTTAAAACCCCACATATTATTTTATCTTTTTATCTGACACTTATCTGAAGTTCTCCAGTTCAGAGCAATGAAATTGAGAACCCAGAAAGCACAATCTGCTCAAAGAACTCTTTCCAAAGTAACCTCTTTTGTGATTTCCTTGTAGCCTGCCAGAGGGCTGACATGGACTCTCATTCATAAACTGGCAAACAATCAACCCCAGAAACCCTTTAGAAGGAACTTATTTGGTTGCCATCAAGAATTTAATCAAAATTATCATAACTGAAGAACACCTGAATTCTGACAAATCAGCACTTTTAAGAAGAGACTTATTCCTCTGGCAAAGTTCAGACTAAATCTAGTAACAACACTCACCTTTATGTTGAAAACCATTCATTAAGTGCTTTCAATTCAAATGTTTTGTTCTCAAAATTAGGCTGCTCTTTCAACCTTAATATGATATTCAGGAAAATCTATCAAAAAATCTATGTAAAATCACTCCTGAGATATAGTTTTGTATGGCATAGAAAGAAATTTTAAAAACTCATAAAAACTAGGTGACCTGATGAGTCACCAAGCAAAAAACCCTCATAGAAAAAATTAGAAGAGAACAGGAAAAGAGACCTACAAATATGTCAGTTAAGTGGGAGTCTGTATTTTTAAGAAGCTTTATTCTTTCAGGGAACTAGCATGATGAGGAATTATCAAGCTTCAAATAAACATTATTTCTCTTTAAGAGAACAGTATTTGCAAAACTGAAGCCCRATATCCCAAATTCCTAGTAATTTTTGAAAACACTCTCCTGATCATAATAATAAGACTATCATATGGAAAAGAATACAGAAAAAAATATATGGTCTAAAACTTCTACTTAAACTCCTGCAAGTCTGAAACTTTAAAACTGAGAAAAGTTTAATAATTAAGTTTAATAATTAAAAGTTTAATAAATAAGAATTCAAAAAAATTGCTTAATGTATCCTAGTTGCACAAAGTGTCTTTTTATGAATTTCACAAGCAACTATTAACATATTCAACACAGCAGAAAGCATCATAAACTTGAAAGAAACAAAAATAAAAATCAGAAAAATAACATAAGAAGTAGCAGACAAGTGTTATGAAACAGAATTAAATTTGCACTGAGATGGTTTGGATGGGAGGCTTATTTTCTGTTTGCATGAGGTTTGCAGATAGGTGCAGCTGAAAAGCTTGAAAAAATGCTACAAAACAAAAAAAAAGAATGTATGAAAACACTACTTCCTACAGAAACATATGAGGGTTAAATTGCACAGAACCAAGTCTTGCAAGGGCTGCAGAATATTATCATCTCTGGACATCACAATATTTAAATATCACAATTACTTGCAAGAAGAATTGTGACGGAAAACAAACCTAAACACTTCCAAACCCCTTGCAGTGCCCATTCATTGTGGTGTGTTTTATGTAGCAAACATAGAATTAGACTTACTGCATTTTGATTTGCACCTTTATTCAAATCCTTGGCAAATCTTTCATCGTAGAGCACCACCTTGGAATTGGTTCCAACTGTCTCTACTCCTTTATGAATCTTAGAAAGAAGCCTGTAATTTTCATTTAAGAGTTTACAATTCATCTAAAACACTACTTGTACAATAATAGTTGAAGCTTCATTGATTGCATGCCTCAAAGTATATTAAAAAATACATTTTAGGTCTTAAAAGATTGTGGTAAASATTTACTTTCTTCTTCTACTAAATATATATTAACTGAAAAGAAAACTCACTCTTTGCTAAATTTGCCATTGTCCATTTGGCATTAAAAGCTTTTATTCAGATACAGAACTCTACACCCAGATTACTATTTTGGTTTTAGAGTCAAACCAAAGCTGTTACATTCCTTGGTCACCCATGTTGGAACTACCATAGTGCTCTCGTGGGGTTCAGTAAAAAACAACACATAAGGAGGAGTGTTTTACACGAGTTTTACATGAGTAAGCATTGGTCAGTGAGGTTTGGAAAACCAAAACAGTGCCTCTTCAGTTTAGAGTGCAGACTATTATTCTCTGTGTGGGACCCCCTTATCACCAAAACTTCTCAGTGATTTTCCTGCTATTTACAGATAGCAGATACATTTTGGAATTTGGATGCTGCATATTCTATTTTAAATCGTGGGGCAAGTTCACCTTATAGACCTGTCTCTCCCTGTCCTGTAATGACATCTGGCTTTTTTGCCTATCGTTTTCTCAAATTTGTCCCTCCAGCACAGAACCTCAGCACGGTCCTCTCCTCTCCTCTCGGTTCTCTTCCTCCCTTTTCTCTCGGATCCTCAGTCCCTGCCCCTCCTCTGTCCACCGTGGGCTTTCTTCAGACAGCTGAATTACCTGGGCTCCAGCAGCAGGAGCCCTGAAAGCCCTGTGCTTACACAGCCTTTGTCAAAGAACAGACTAATGGATATGTCTATGTACAAACACTGAAATCACACACACGTTCTTAACTCATTCTACTACTTAACCAATTAGCAGAGCTCCAGTGAGCTGAGGAGCCAAAGCACTGCCAGTGAGCTGAGGAGCCAAAGCAATGACTTTAAACCCATGTCACTCCAGACTATTAAGACATAACAAATACAAGGTAGAAAGAAAAGAAATTCTTAGACAATTCTCACTTCAAGGAGTGGGAACTAGAGGCCCGAAACTTATTACCTGGGGATAAAGTATTTCCCAGGAAAACACAGATCACAATGAAAAATGGCTCTCAGAATTACCAGCAGGGGTTTATATAGTCTTTTCTATCTTCTCTCAAGTGTTCCTCCTGAACTTTTTAGACAGCTGTCTTTTTGTCATCTATTTCATGAAGCAGAAACAGTGATGTTTAAAGCACTGGCATAAGCTTCAATACTCTAACCACCTCAAATAGGAACCAACAAAAGTGAAATGGACTCTTGCTATTAATTTTCTTAACTACCATTAACAAATGAAAAAATTTCATTTTTAACCATATTACAGTGCAATCTTCAAAGCAAATTTTTCCACCATTTCCAATTTCATTTATATACAACTGCACACAATGCTTTAACAGGAGAAAATCGAACAAAACTAATTTTACTGCAGGTATATCAACGAAAGCAACAGGAAGGTATATCCCCTTCCCTAAGAAATTATGGGTCAATGGAATACTCTTTTCGTAACAGAAAGCTAGAGGGATGATCTAATTAAGAAATATTTTTAGTTTTTAAACTAGAAAAACATGTACAAACAAAACAGAATGAACTAAAAGGCTAAAAACTAAAAAAAAATTCATTTCAAAAAAATATATGTCTGAGATTTGTCAGACTTCATGATCAAAGTTTGGTAATGACAAATACATTTGTGGAGTTCTAAGTCTTAATAGTGGGGAATACAACATTTGGATTAAATGTGGACTCAAAAAAAACGGGGGGGGGGGGKGAAAAACTCCAACACATTCAAGATGCTAGAGAGCAAAGAGGGTTCAAGTTAGTTTGTGAAAATAGAAGCAGATTAAATATCTAGAAATAGTTTAATGAGTCACCATATACATGTGGAAGTGTTTCCATTAAATACTTATCTTTAACCACAAGCCAACCTCTGCAATGCGTGCAACCTACTTCTGGTTGGTTATGAAAATAATTTTTTGATACTTCTCAAACTATAATTTGCAGGGGGTGGGGAGTGCTATAAGATTCAAAGTTCATCTTCATGCTGTTTTAAAACCCTAACCTTCAAGCAAGAGCTTGATCTATGGGAAACAGCTGCAGAAAAGTAAATCTGCCTTTGAAAGAGTCCAGAATGTATTTTTGTTAAGTATGTTTTGAAGTCATGGTAGGAAAATTAGTGAAAATTGTAAATCTGCTTGCAAATCTGGTCATGTCTAACTCAAAGATTAGGGGAAAAATTCCAATTTAATAGTAGGACCATGACAAGCCTAGTTAAGCATGCTCTAGGACAGAGCAGATGGGGCCCTTTGCTCACCTCCACGCGTTTTGGATTTATTGCATGCACCCAACACGTTTCATATTAGACACCCCTTGACTGTGTACTTGAGACAGCAGGGTTCAGTGTGCACTTCCTCTGCAGACCAATATATTATTCTAAATTGAGCTAAAGTGTTTCCGTTTCATGAGTGATATAAAGTTTAGATTTGAATTTTTAGGCAGCAGACTTGCAGTCATTCACCAGACTTTTTTCTTCATATTAAGAAAAGCCTTAAAAAATTATTTTAAAAAATCTGTCTTACTGAAAGTAATTTTGATTTTGGTTGGTTCTGCTTAAAAAAAATACATTCGTGTTATTGTAATGGCTTAATAGATTGGATTTGATCACCTTCTAGTTAGTATTAACGTACACTTAAATTATGGTTCATGATTTCATCTGAAGAGGGCTGCTGAGARGGAAGATGTAAATTTAAATTTTAAAACATTTTACTAAATTTCTCCCCAGAACAACAAAAACCATTTTATAGAACCAATGAAGAGAGGAACATAAACATTATTAAATGTCTACTAAAAAATCCCATTTTTTTGTTACTTTGCTATACCCACTGATCTTGATTTACAAGTTACTGTAATTGCACATTACTATTAGAAATACCAGTTACCACAATTTCTTATATAAGATTTGTGTGTACCATAGGAAACACCCATGGTATTACAGGTACAGCAATTGATAGGGCCTGACTTTTAAATTATAAGCAACATATTGGATTTGATGTTTCAGCATTTTACAACACTCATATGAGGCCGTAACACTACACCATTTCAGCTATTGGAAGAATAGACCTACAGAGTTTTCTGCTAGAGTGGATGAGTCAATGGTGGTCAGAACCAATCCTACCAGGCCTATCAATCAGTCCCTGTACCTGAACAAATCCCAGCTGCAGGACTCTTAATGCTCTCTTTTCTAAATGTCTTGCATACTGCTGCCACTGCTTTTAAAATAATGCCAGTAAGAAGACCCTGCTTACTGAAGTTCTGAAATGTATTGTGTACAAATGCATAAGACAAATTAATCTAGATTTTTTCTTTACTGTCAAGTTTCTTTTTATACAGAGTTTCCATATTTTATCTTTTAGATAGCATCCTCATGATACCTCCTCTTGAAAGTTGGTGCAAAAAAAATCTGAACAGTAAAAAATAAACTAAAACTATATATGTCCTCTTATATTGTCTTTCACTTAAAGTAAAATTATAAAGACAGTTCTGCTGTACATAGAAACCTAATAAAAGGGCCATTTTGAGAATACYCTCTTAGGCTATTTAGAASAGTAATTTTTTTTTTCAAGTAATTGAAAAGAAATACAGACTATAGAAATGCAGAAGAGATTAACAAAACACCTGGCCTACAGAGCTCAAATCTGTAGCTCTTCAAAAGCATTAATAAGAAAGTGATTTACACATCATCTTCAAAAGAATGTTTAATATACCCTTTGTTTCCACCTAAACATGCTCATGATGTTATGGATTAAATAAACTAACTTTCTGACCCACCCTTCATATAGCATCCCTGAAAGTACTTTAGTCACTGTATAAAGTCCACTGGGGAATAAAAACCCCTTATGATCTGGTAACTCAATCAACTGCAATCTACAGTATTTTGCAATAAAAATACTGAAGTTAGTCCCCTTCTTTTATTAAATACCTTCTGAATCTTTTGGCCAGCACAGCTCTACACGCACCAAGTTTCCAGTCAGGATTAGATAAGAAGTTTACTTGATGTCCTAACTGCTATTGCACAAAAATAGATTAATAACAACCTTTCTAGGAATGTTTAGCTGCCACTTAAACTTCACTTTCACTGTCTCTCTTTCCCTCTAGGCTTTTACTTTATACTGTCACAAATACAGAAAAGGGAGGCAAATCCAGGCCACTCTCCCAAAGGATCTCACACCTTAACCCTTGAGCTGTTCATGTCTGAACATACTTCAGAGCCCAGTTAGCCCAGTATTTTACACAAGATACCTCCCTGATGACAGTGCACAACATCTGACGAGGTAACCAGGAACAAGGAACGGTACGTGGTTTTTATGGTGGCTTACAAATGTATTGCTTATAGTACATAAATTGTGAAAGGTAAAGTTCAAAAGACTGTTCTGCCCATAAAGTCAGGAGTGTGACAGGTCATTCTAGGGATATCCCACAGAATATGCCTTCCAAGTCACAAACACATAAGCAGTGAGCACTGCAAGTGCTCTCAGTCTTCAAAGATGATGTTTGTCAAGCCAAGACACTAAACAGGCAAACATGATGTTGTCAGAAGCCTTGTTCTTGTTTTGTGTGGTTTATAACTAAATTCATTTAAACAAAAATGATAACCAAGAGAAACACAAGCCAAAAGAGAAAGCAACAGATTCTGTGTCAACAAACCTTAGCAACAGTTCTTGCTTCATTTCTTTCAATGGATAAACCTTAGCACATGAGCTCAGCCGCTCAAGTAAATTAACTCAATTTAATTTTCTTTTTTTAATCCTTTACGCTTGAGACATTGAGACTCATTCTTGGAGTAAGACAGCTCTGTTCATTATGATCTTAGTATAATCCCACTACTAGAAAATAACATGTTTGAATACAGACATGAAAAAGTGTAGCAGATGGAGAGAAGAGTCGTGTATAAAACTGGTGACTAATCAAATATCCACAGATTGGCACAGATTCAATCACAATAATGATTGAAACTTCAAGAACCATGATACCAGAAAACTTTCAGACATTCATTCACAGTTTACATAATACAGGGGCCTTTTTATCAGCCAAGCTGATGAACAGGAATTTGTGTGSTGAACTTAAGAGATGCAGATGCTCACTGTCACTCAGAAAAACTGCATCAAGAATAGAAAAGGGATCTAGGAATACAAGGGTGGGACAGATACAGCACAACTTCTCACAAGATCTGCGGAAATTCTGGTTATGGCCTGAAGCCKGACTTGGACTAGTAATTCTGACTGCACAATAGACAGAAAAGGTGAGAAAAGACTATTTCTTTCTTAGCTGTGAAGGGAAAGAAACATTAAGAAAAAAAGTTCCCCAAAATACTCTGGAAGTAGACAGGGTAGGAGGAATTTATTACATACTCCAGCCAGGCTGCATGTCTTTCTAAATAAGGAAAGTCCTAACTGAAAGGAAGGCGTGGTAACTTATTTTAATATAAGTGTCCCTTTCTCTATTTTCAACAGAAAGTTCAACTTAGTCCTTGAAAATTACCAAGCATCAAGTAGATGTCTCCTTGGTGAAGTGGYATTGCTAATCCAGGTGTCTCTATGTCCCATGCTACCTTCAAGCCCACATGCCAAACAGCTGGGTTTCTTCCCTTCAGTTCTTGTTCATTACTTTCTTCTCCAGCTGAATCTTGAGAGAGAGAGAGAAACACCACAAAAATGAGAAAATAGGTAAGAATCATAAATACAAARTCTGGTTTAGACTTAAAGATATCCCATATTGGTACAACCTCAATAGGCTTAAAGGTTTTTTAAATTCCATTTGGTATAATCATCATCTCCAAATTCAAAAGTATGCAATAGGTTATTAAAAAAAAAAAAAGCCACATGAAATCACAAATTTTTTTGTGACCAACTTTATGAAGATGAAAACTTTATGTTAACTACCAAGTAAAGGCTAATCAAGTCAAGGCTTGTAATGGACTCAAGGTTTTCTGAAGTTCYCAAGCACATGTAAGGGGAGTTTTAGTTAAGGTTCACTGAATTTTTTTCATTACTAAAACYATAAACATAGAAGAAAAAAAATTAAAAATGCCACAACACTGATATAACAACAGATAACTTCTGAAAGAATTTCAAGCCATAAAGAGCCAAAGCATTTTATGAACAATTTCATTTGTTTATGTACTTGCAATTTCATCAAATCCTAAACTGAGGCAAAGTAAGGTGAAATAATGGTTACAAAACACAGTCTAGACCAACAAAGTTGAGCAAATCTTGGAATCATATCTKTCATTCTTCTCTCAAAATTACTAATCAAACACGCTAGATAACRTGCAAGAGCCAAAGAAGCTTCAATACATTTGTCACAAAACTTTTCTTATCATTAAGCAACATGAACATGTTGAGCTTGGGAAAAAAATAATCCACTGCATAGAAATAGTATTTAGAGCTTAATCCCTCAGAACTATTTTCATAAGCTTACTTCACTGCAGTATAAATTGAAAGATACAGTCAGCATTTATAACAAGGTATTTGGGAGCTATGGTATAACAGTTTTACAGCTAAAGTAACAGAGCATTTTGACAGAGGGAGGATGAAGTTTTAATAAGGAGTTGGCACCGAACAGCAGTGAACAGTTAGAAATGAACTATCTACAGTGCCCAGTTCCTGCTTACTATTTGGTAACTGTGTCCATTTCACTGTCCACTTGAAATGTGCTTTCATGTAACAATTTTTAAAACCTTTGTCTTAATTTAATTCTAGAAGAAAAATATTAAGGATGTATAGCTCTTATCATAATAAGCACACACAAAACGTGACCTCGAGCTCAAACATTCAAAATATTCACATCACTCATCTCACAYGGTTACTGCAGGTTGTTTAGCTGGGGGCAGCCTTTAAAACATTAAGACAATTTATTAATTATTATGTCAATTAAATATGGTCTAAATTCAGGAAGCAGAGAGCCAAAACCTTTCAAAGAGCCAATCTAAAAAGTTCTTAAGTTAAAATTCTTACAGTACATTCAGTCCCTGAATTCCCTCCTTTCACTGCTGCAGTTCTCATCCAGCTGAAGCTCTGGCTCGGGAGCAGCTCTAGGCCCTTCCATCAAGGAGCACACAAATGAGAAAACAAGAGCTAGCAAATACTCAGAGAGATCAATACTAAACTCTTCAAGGGGCTTTCATATTTTCTACCCTGTTCAGATAAATYGTAACTTAATTTAAGAAAAATGTTTTCTGAAAACTGCAAATAGGATAGCTTTCAAGGCATTTTTAATGCAATACATCATGGATATTATAAAAAGAAGTAACCTTTCCGGGTTAACTCTCTCTGTTATGCTGCTTTCCCATTCACTTTGGCAGCAGCACTGTTCACAATATGGCACCAATAAAATATAGAACTACAATCAGAGACAGCAATTTCAATCAAAGTTTCCTGGGGTCTCCTCATAAATCCAGCACCTTTGGAATGTGCTCGTTAAAATGACTTATTTTTTGCAGTTTGATAAATTTTTTATTGCTTAAGTACTGAGTTCAAATACAGCTCACAGTCTCCTTTTCTCTATATTCTCAATTATTGCACCTTATAATTATCAGCAGCAATTGAAACTGATTTCTCCTACCACGTTATTTTGGTAACAAATGGAAGCAAGCTGCTACTTGCTTTTAAATGCAAGCTACCCTGAAAGTGAGAGCAAGGGAAAAAAAGACACTTTAACATTAGTGGCATATCCCCAGGTAGCACTGACAAACTTTTACATTAAAAGAAGTTGTTATTAAATTCTCTATGACACCTCAAGCATGACTGAATGCTGTATATTTATTGATATAATTACAGTTCCCATTTAAGTGAAAACATTTGGATGCATCTAAATCRTAGGTATTTGAGAGTAAATCGTGGATCTTGCACATACCCATCACCTTAAAAACACAAACTTATTTTGTAATAAGCYATACAGAAATGGTCAAATATAGAAGTATTTAATGGAAGTATAACAAAACTATGTGCAGATTTGAATTCTGGTCAGCAGAGATTTACAGACTTGGGCCTGCAAGAAACCTTTATGCTGGCATCCCRAATGAAATGGTGCAATGAGGTAAGAAGCTTACCACAACATAACAACAATACCTCATCAAACCTGTAATTATGGTAGAACCATGAAAGAGAGAATGTAGCAGCACAAAAYTGGCCACAACATTATGCTTATAACTAGACAGCTCAAATTTCAGAGATGTTCCAGCACTAAGATCTGATCTTATCAGGTTTGGGTCGTGGTTAGGTTCAGAACAATATGAAACTTGTTTTCCTGGAACTAGTTTGGTTATTGTTCCACAACACAGAAAGTAAAAGTAGCTTTGAAAGGTTTCTTTGCTAAATCTTCAAGAGTTTGAGACTTTTTTGATGCTCTGAGACCTAAATGTTCTCCATTCAAGTCAAATTGTAATGCAAAATCATATCCTAACTGTAATTTTACACACGATTTCTCAAGACAATAGAATCACTGMCAACATATTGCTAAGAACAAGGGCTTTCAGCATGTACTTTGTCATTAAAYCCAACTGACCATTCTTATGATTTTTTTTTTTTTTTTCCAGACTGATTGATTTTTCCAGAGTGTAAAAGAATTTGGGCACATGTTCCTCAGTTAATCAAATACATAAATTACTAATGTCTTTCAATAGCAATTTATATATGTTAGATGCAAGAAGTGAAAGAAGCAGAGGATGCTTTGCTTCTCAGCAGTCGATAAGAAAGAATAATCTACCCAGAGTTATTTCTTCTACCTCATTACTGAAAAGCCATAGTATAAGAAGTTAAACTCTATTAACATTTTAATTTTTGCTTGCAACTTACATTCATAAAATAAAAAATGGTAAAATTTGACAACAATGTTCTTATCAATTCATGTTTGGAATGCTGTGTCTAAATATATCAACAAGAAAAGCACTAAAATAAGAATAAATATTGTCATCCCTTCATTCCAGAAGGAGAAGCTGTATTTGACCAAATCAGCGAGAATATGTTTAAAAGAAATCCCACCACCCACAACAGTCAATTCAAAATGATTTCTTTGTAGACAACAGGGGTTCAAATCTATTATTGTAAAGGTAATTGGATCACTAAAAATTTGTGACTCTCAGAATGTAATTCTAGCTGGCCAGGACGTACAAGTTAGAACTGTGACCATTTCATGCACATATTCATTTCTTAAAAAGTAATATATAATTTTCTACATACCATTTCTGTTATTTCAACAAGCAGTATTTCGATYATATTATTGACATTAGAAATCATTCTAATCCTGCAAAAACATCTACTCCATGACTTTTATGCATTAAGCAGTACATGAAGAGGCTTATCAGTCATCTACAAAGTTAGATTGACTTCAATTCTGAACAACTTTTGTAGTTTCTGGATTTTTTTTTTTAACATGCTGAGGAAACATACATCCATAGTGAATCTCTAATTTTATTCTCAATTAAATGAAATAGCCATCATTAGGCTAAGTGCTGGATGTTGCTTCTACCATCGGAGATTAAAAAAATACAAACAGCATTTTACAAAAACAAGCACAAAAGCTCCTTCAAGATCAGTCATGACTGTAACTAACAGTAAGTTTGTTAAACCTTTTAACATTACCTTGTCAGCAGACAGCACCAGTTGTTTAGAATTCAAAAGTTAAGTAGGCCTTACAGAAAGAAGACAAACTAGATATGGTTAGACGAAACTACTTATCTAATCTCTAACACAGTCTGTGGGAAATCCAGGTAAGAGAAAGATGGACACACTTCAAGTGATTACATTTTTTTCCATCTCCTTGAAGTTAGTAAGTGAAGCAAGTCTCTACTTCAAAGAACATCTTTAGAACCAGTTAGTGCTCTGCTAAGTAATAAAACTTCCTACAAAACTTACAACGACCTGAGGAAAAGTTGGTCATTAAGAAATTTTCATGGATAAAATCCAATTTTTGAAAATGCCCTTATTCTACTGTATTGAATTCACTTTTATAACTGCAGCAGGAAATAAAAATGGGTTATTAGCTTACTATATTAAAATCCCGAACAATTTTTTTACCTTAACGCTCTCAGGTGATAGGATATTTGTACGCTGATGTGTTATTAAAAATTCTGAATTGGTCAAAATTTGAAATTCCTGTTCCTTGATAAATTCTGAAAAGTAAATTAATTCCAAATAGTGCTAGTGAGAGTATAATTGAACACACATTCTGTAACCTATTCATGGTTCTATATATGCACCATGACCACCACTCATGCACTTTCATGCAGCATACATACTAAAAGGAAACCTCTCAAATTTGTATGAAGGCCTATTCTTATCAGTTGACAACCTACTCTTAACCTGGTGTAATGTGAATAAAAGCATCAAATAAAATGTTTATCTTATTTTGTTGTTAGAAATGTACTTCATTTGAAGTTGCTTTGAAACAGTTTGACAGTGGAAACAAGTAAATAAACACTGATACCAATTAGAGCATCAGCTTCTTCCAATATCTTTATGCTGGTGTCTACATTTCTGTTCTAGCATATTAAAAACTGCTTCTACTCCAATTAATACTGATCAAAGTTTCAAACATGAAATTTTGATTATGGCATCAAAAACTGAACAAATGAACAAGAAAATAAATTGTTTCAGTTACAGTAGTATCTGTTTTAATGCTATTTAATCAAATAAGTAGGGTACAAAACAAATAATGACATAAAAATGTAAATTAAAGTAAAAAGAAAACCATATAACCTCAGCTGTGCATCTCTAAACAGTCTGACAGAGCTGCCATAACACAGTAAGACTGCTTGACTCCAAGGGCTCCTGCTGTTCAAAATTTGACAACCTGGGGATTCTGCATTTGCAGCAGGGTAGATCAGTACCAGCCATGAAGCTCTGGAAGCCTGAGCTTCCACACGTTAAGGGCTGCCACAGATCCTCAGTGTTTGGAGTTCCTCAGAGACCAGCGAGGATTTGAGGAATTGAGAGCTGACAAAACAAGCGTGCACGACCTGACAGGAAAGAGAATCAAGCCAGTTCCAACAAAAATCTATGTGCTTAATTTGTGTTTGCATTTCCCACAGAATCAGTGTTTCATCCCAGAAAATTACTAACCCGTCTAATCTACATCTTCTAAGGAAAAATAGTTCCATCAAAAAAATTCTGACCGCATCTACTCTTTTTATTATGTATTCTGTAATGATTCTGTGATAGTCTTTTTGCAATACAGTGAGAATTCAATGCTAATTCGATACTAAATGAATTGATGGAATAAGAACTAATGAAAGAAACTGGCATTAAAGTAAATATATTTATGGAAAGTAAGAAGTCAAGATATGATTCTACAAAGCTATAACAACAATCTTCAAAAGGATGTTGAGATCCTCATGTTTCASATTTATGGAGACCTCGGTAAGAGATATAGGAAATACTGAAAGTCTTTGTGAACTGCAGAAATGATCAACAAACTGAAGTGATACAGAACTGGAAAGAATAACATTATAAACACTTAAGAGGTTATAACCACCAGCACTGGAAAGCTGTAAGCAGGAAATTAGAAGAGCAAAAAGACAATCTATTTCTCTAAAATCAAGTCAGTCTATGACCACTCCTCTTGGATGCGCTGGGTACAAAACTTTAACACATACAAGTATTTACTGTTATTTCAATTTCAAAGCTATAAACAGGACCCATTTCCTCCAATTAATGAATAAGCAGGTCATTGCTTTAGGGATATACAATGACAGCCACACCCTTAACACAGAGATGGGAGTGAACTGCTTGCTCATAAAGCTGCACTGCAGGACATTTCTCCGGGAGGCTCAGGAGCCACACCAGGCACCTTAAACTCGCCCCTAAAGCTCAAGAACCCAACTTGAACAATGCTCAAGAGGCATTAAGAGGAATTTAATCTTGTTCAGATTTAGAGTTGACTTTATAAATAATTTTCTTCCTCAAAAAATTTTTAATATTGTCACCTCCRGCCATGGGACTCCTCCCCGCCCTCAATTTATAATCAAACTTCAATTTGAGAAAAATCTTTTAAAATCAGTGCAAAACCAGAAAAATTTTAAAGTAGTGATTTTTTTTTTTTCGTGTAAATGATAGAACAATCAATCTCTTCACTGGAAAGCTCCKGGTTTCTTTGTTTTCATTTCTGTTTGCAAACCTTTCAGAACAAAACCCAACTTTTAAATGTAAGCGTATTTATGAAAAAACTTGTATTTGGCAAAAACATTAATTGTGCACAGATATCAAAATAATTTTTAGTCTGAGTATATAAAATATCTCTTTCTACCCACATCAATCACATCTACAGAATTTGCAGCGGTTTTAAAACACCATCATTTTTACTTACTTAACTTGCTGAACAAAAGAAACAAAATCAACTGACGAGTTATGAATAAACACAGCAGCTTTCATTTTTGCTAATTTATAGCTCTCTGAATTTAAAGGGACTCACTTTTTTCCCCTCCATAAGCAAATTTTGTGTTAAAGTAAAAAGATTTTTAAGCATACTACAATAAATCCTCATACACAGTATTATTACTTCAAGTTCATGTTTAGGTTTCTTTAACTTAAAATCCTACTGAAAAAATATTTATCTACAGTACCACTGTAAAAAACTCAACACATCTATTGGRCATAAAATACCAACACCTTTGACAAACAGGACAGAAAAAAGTTCATGAAGAAAATTACACTTTTACCAGTCTTCAGTGGTACATTAAGTAACAAAGTGACCCATAGTTTCAAAACTAGTAACAAAACTGATAAGAGAATGCACATGGAAGCATTAACTACTATTTTTACATCACAGTCTTTAGCCAAAACCTACCAAAGTCAACATGAATTCTTCCCGTGTTTTAAAGCAAACATCACAGGATTTTTGGAATAAGAAAAAATCCATTGTGAATTATGAAACATTACGGAACATTTGCAAATTCAAATCAAGTGTCTAAATTCTTGACTTACATTTGCAAAACAGAGTCATTAAAATAAAAATAAATCCAAGCCTTTGTTCAAACATTGTTAGTAACAAAACAAACAAAAACCCTCATGTCTGCTCTTAAATAAAGATTAAAATGGGAAAGGTACTTTAAACAAAAAATGAAATACTTAATGATGCTTCAACTGCACTTTTATCCCCCGCTCAAATACTGTATGCAAATAGTTTTTAAATAAGCAAGAGCCTGCAAAGCCTGTCAGACAGTTCTTTTAATGCAAAGTGTCCACCCTTCCCAGCTACAGAAATGTTGGCAAGTCCTCCATAAAACACACATTAACACTACAGCATGCCTAGACAAAATGCATATACTTCCAAGACAGTAATAGTTTTAACCAAAACCAACTGAAAATGATCTTTCCAAAGAAAGAAGCATAGTAAAAACAGCATAAAGCAAAGCCAGTCTGTATATGATAAATAACACCATAAAAATTGTGATCTCAACTACAATGAAACATTTTACAGGATAGAAAACATGCACATGCATTAACCTGAAAAAGGTATTTGACAGATTTTGATTTCCTGGCTCTTAGTCAGGGAGTTAATTATACCAATTTTTAAATCTACTTAGAGAACAACTGCTAAGCCAGCTGCAGTAAACACAAGTATTTTRTACAGGTTTTAGTGGAAATAAAGATAAGGCTTAAATAGAAAAGGTACCACAATGCATTCAGAAGCACGTGACAGGTCTAGRTCAGCATGCAGGTGTGCTTCTATACATACACACACACAAGGGAACAGACAAGAGCTGCAGGGATTTAAGACATTTGTGTGACTGGTCAAGTCCCATCACTCACCTTCACAACTATAACTGTACACAGCCACCGCTGACCTTTCCACCAGATTCTCGTCGTGGTGCCAGCTCACTGCCATGTTCCCCATTCCAAAATAAGGTTCTTGTTTCAAGTACAGCATTTGCAGTGGATCCATATAATTTAATAAAGTCAAGTTATAAGATGTTCTGTTCTTTAGACTTATGTTATCCTCTGGTACACAAACACCACTTTGATCTTTTGAAACAGACCCTTGCTCTGTAGGAGAAGTAGCAAAACTTTGCTCCCTATCTATTACAGTAGTATCTTTAATTTCTTTGGTCTCAAACGAATTTTGTCCTTGTAATGCCTTGACTGCTTCTCTATGCAAGTAGTCATTAAGTCTCATTAATGCTTTACAAGCATCATGTATTTGAGGACTGCAATATTTTATATCATAACCTTCAGTAGGCCAAGGAACTGTAAATAATCTTGTGTTCAAGTACTTGTAAGTGCATCCTGGGTTTCCAATTAATATACGAGACACTGGAGTAAGAAAATCTTTTCCTTTGATCCTTACAAGATCTTGAAAGAAACAGTTGTGTTCTCGCAAGGTCAGAAAGCTTTCTTGCACCATTCGATGGAGCTCTTCAGGTACTGTATCAGATTTCCTGAAAATCAACTTGGAATACTTGGTCTTCCACTAAAAGAGAAAAAAAACCCACCAAACAAGAAAATAGAGGAAAATAATTATTCTTTTTACAGGAATCAAGATATTTCAAGACAAGGCAAAGGTGTCAAGTTAACAGGCATGAGTCTAGAACGCAGTGAAGAAATAGATGCCAGGACTTGTCACTTTATTGTCATATCTCAACATATTTCACAAACTGTGAATAGGTACTACTGGCCTGTCACCAGAGAGTATCACCAGGACAGATCTCTAAATAAATAAATAAATAAATAGGACAACTCCAGCAGAATTCAGTAGAACACATAGCTCATCTGATGAATCTGTACATAATGCTACCTTTAAGTGTACAAACAATAGAATATCAAGCAGTAAGAAAGTGATTCCTCTTTTGGCAACGGCTGCAAAGACCATTCTACTTCATTCTGGTGTACAGAAAGCTAGAGAGCTACCTGATAAACTCAAACAGTTTTATATAACATTACCTTTTAGGGAAAAAATAACAAAATCAAAATGTAAATTTAAAAAAAATGCACTGTATGTCTGTTTTCAAAACAGTCCTTGGCATTCTAGTTCTTTGTATTTTTACATTCCTTAGCACCTGCCAATTAGCTCTCCTGTTTTATATAAAAGTTCCCTTTTGATAACAGAAAATGTCCAAACTTATTTTCCTCCCCAGCTCCCTACCTGTAATATCCTTTTTCCTCATATCCTCTTCTGACCTCATCAGCTCTGGTATCAGCTGGAGTTCAGAATCCAGCAGTGTATGGAGGCAACAACTCCCAGCAAGGTGTAATACTGCTAATCAACAGTATCTTGCTTTGTATGCACAATACTGCTTCCCACTCCAGGAAGGCTTGGATAATTTTATTTTGTTAATCTGGTTTTCTAAGGAAGTGAGTATCACATAATCACACCTTTTATTGGTTGCCTGTAAATCTGCTTTAACTACTGCTGAGACTGTTTGGCAAACTAGACAAAGGCTAGAGAATAAGTTCTTAAAAAGCGTGAGCTCTTACGCATTTCATTAAAATTAATAGATAAATAAAAGAAACAGATGCAAACTAGTGCCCTTAATACGGGAAAGGCTGTAAGTTGAGCCCATCATGTATCAATTAGCACGTGTGAAGCTCCAAAGGACTCACCACACCTATTTCCTTTTGTCCAAAAATTAGTCACTAGTCTGGGGTAAAGGTAGGTACTGATAGTGGTGTGGGGACACATAGCAAGGTAAACTGAAATCTGAAGGCATTAGGCAATGGGGCAAGAGCCCATGGATGCACAAAACTGATCTGTCGAAACTTTTACTAGTCTAATAGCTTATGTTCAAAGTGCTTTTAAAAAGACAAATAAAAGTCACCAGCACAAAGCACCACACTGACCTAGAATCCATCTGTGAGCTCCTTCTGGTACAAGTCAAACCCACTTTACTAGTACTATCTACTTCCAAGTCTTATTTGAACCTGCCTTTCAGGAAATTAATTTTGAAATCCAAAGAACGTGCCTTTAAAAAACACAAACCAGGCAGTAAGTGAGTACGCACATTTTCTACTGCATGGAAACAGACTTTTGCACCATAATGCACTGTTATCCTRCAGCACTGAAGAGCTGGCTTTATAGGATCATTTGTTTCTACTAAAAAGGAGAACATAAAAGGAAGCCTATTTTTAAAATAATGATTACACGTAATAAATCTAAGTTTATCTATAAACCTCACCACCATTTCTTGTGAAATTTTTACAGTGAAGCTAACTCCTTTTCTTTATACATTCTTGTGGTTCCAAACACTAACTTCTAGAGAGAGGAGGAAAAAACCAACCAGTAACAGCATCTACAGACAATAACTTCTGACAATTGTATTTACATGCTTAACTTCAAACACCAAAGCTTGAAAACAGTCCTGGATATCTGTCTGAAGGTCCCTCTGCAATCCCCAGCACAGAACATTGGATCCCAGCTTTCATTGAAAGGACTGAATCTAAATTTGATAAATGCAATTCACCTGAGCTTGTCAAATGCCTGAAATGATTCCTTTAGAGGTCCTGAACTGTCTCTTTTGTTTCTATCAGTGCTGTGTATCTCCAGCCTTTGAACAGTACAGTGAAAAAATCCTTATAAACAGCAACTACTGAAATCAGCAACCGTAAATTTAAGACTTACAGCTATAGGCTGCAGTCAGACGTGTAGGTACAGGCTGATGAGAATCATAAATGTTCTTTCACAAACTTACTTAATAATGACAGAATATTATATGTTGTGGCATATAAAGATTATTACTGCATTATATCTTTCATTATGCAAATGCCCTGTATAAAAGAAACAGCACTAACAGTGCTATAGCAGTACCCAGTATTTCTTTAAATAATTCTGTATACTGGACATACTCATGCCACATAACATACGGTATTATGGTACATTTAAACAGTCATTAATACTACATATTTTTAAACCACTTATATGAAAATATAAATACCCTGAATTTCTGATGTGACTCACACACATGAAATTCCAAACAATTATTAGAAACAGAAGGAGGGAAATAACAATATGACGTAACGCAATTAAATGCCTGAAAACATGCACAAGAAAGGAGGAACACAGATTTTACAAAGGTAACAACATCGTATTCCCCTCCTGAACTGCAGAGGTAATGCCTTGCACATTTTGTTGCCAGCTGAGTCAGAGGCATTTCACCTTTGGGTCGTGCTTTAAGATCACATGCTTAAGAACTATTTCATCATTAAGTTTTATACTGTACCCTAGAATTGTACCTTAAAAAGAAAAAAGCACCCTGGTACCTCAAAAGAAATCAGGAAGTGGAAACACATTTCCGACACATCACATGAAAACAGCCTGGTCTTCTTTAAATCCCCAACCAGTGCCTGTGCTGTGCCCTCCATAAGGAAAGAATTACAGGATCAGAACACGGGGTGAATGCTGGGTTCACACTGGACACCTTGTTGTTTGGGGGGATGGGGCAGGGGGAGTGCTCATGTACTCTGTGTTGTAACTCTGACAGCAAGTACTAAAGGTCAAGTCACTGCTCACTCTGAAAGAAGTGGGTGCATTACTGGAAACTATAGGACTAAAAAAAAAGAAAAAGCACATTTGATGCTCAAATCTTCATGTGAATGTTAACACAAGATTTTAAATATACAGATGTTTTCACTTCTAATGGTCACACTCAACACAGAGAATCCCCCTWTGGACTCAAGTGACAGAATAAAGTTAGAAACCAGCAATAAGGACCCATGATAAGCAAACTGCCATGTGCATCACAAAATCATAGTTCATACTTCGTATACTTGTGAATTACCTTGTTATAGTCTTTTTCTTGTTCAGAAGTGGCTTTAAACATTATATTGTTTCAGCCTATGGCTTGGGGCCCATTTCTAAAATCCTTCATCAGGCAARACACATTGAAAGAGGATGTCAGTGAAATTTTGCTTGTGATGGAATTTCTTACTTCTGTTCAGGCTGTCCACTTCTACACCCGACAGGATATCACAGYTTTTTTAGTTGCATCCTACCTAACTTTTCCAACATGTTCAAAGAAAACTGCTTTATAAGAGCTGGATCCTTAAAGGARTAGGGCAAGTCTGTCCAGGAAAGACAGGCTATAAAACTAAACTGCATGTGATATGTTACTTTGCTGACTTGTTGTCTTCAAGCTCTCACCCTTCTTTTCCTCTCCAGCTGTACTGCATTTAAGCATCATGGAACTTGCAATTTCTACAGCTGTGATTCAAGTAACATTTCATAACCACCACAGGATTTAAAAGGTGTCTGTGATGCTTATGATTATCATGTATACTTAAAAATACCTAGCATGCACACATACACTACATAAAAAGTATAATTCTATATTTGCAAAAAGAATGCATCAAACTTTATTAAGACTTGAACAGGTCTGATTTTACTGTTTATCTTGTTCCCACTGTCTTCTATATTTATGGGTTACTTACCCTGAGCAGATGAGGTGCCACTTGGGCAACCTTGCCTCCACCTTCTCTTTTCCCATCAGCTCCACAAGAAGGTGAATTTACAAAAATGGGAAAAGAAAAAAGATACTAGGCAAAGCAGCTTTTGGCAGGATGAGAGACAGAAGAAGAGAACAAACAGGAGAGGATGTAACAGGACTAGGGAGGAGAAAAGTCAGCTGCCCGAGTCTTAAAAGGGGGAAGAGTTTCTTCATGACCATTAATTTAAGACTCAAAAGAATGTGTTTGGGTTTTTGTGTAAAGAAAAAAGAAATAATAAAATCCGTCTGTTTAGCTCTTATAAATTCTCCCAGCTCTTCTACCCTTGCACATCTTTGAGCCATATATCAACACAAGGCAGGCAACACTCCKGTATCGTGTAACGTGAGCATGTTCACTGGAGCTCTTCAAACAACCACGTTATTTCTTATGCTTTTTGTCTTACTGTGATCCAATTTGATCTGATTGAACCTACCTGGAGTTCCGCAGCTGATCTAGAAAGATCCAAGATAGATGCAGAAAATTTTATTAATTCATTATATTCTTCCATACACTCMCTTGGTTTACTAGTCATGTGGCCACTAGGCCTGATCTTACTTTTGTTTGGTTTCATTTGAGGCATTCCAGTTTTCACAGTTCATTTTGTAAGCAAAGTCTTAACAATTACTTATTGTTGGAAAGTAGAATTAAGCCCCCCAAGAATTTAAATATCTATGTTAAAATTCCCCCTATCTTGCCAAACATGAGCTATAAAGAAAAGGTTCTCTTCACCACTCAGAAAAAAATAAATTAAAAGAATGGTGACATGTATTTTATTTCAACAAAGCATGAGAAACTGTGATTAATTGCTACACATTACTATTACTCAGGACACACACCTAAAAATAAAAAAAGTTCACCAAGTTCTCATTCGTGAATATCCCAGTTCTAGAGATCTTATTTCACACCACCTGGAAGTACATTATCAGCCATCAGGAAACCTTTTTTCATATCAGATTTCACAGTGTCTCTTTGAAGAAAGATTTATTTCTTGTTCAGTGCAAACAGCCATTTTAGTTTAAAACGAGTTAAAAGAAATACATTACCAACTGGTGGAAATCAGCATCAGCTGGTGTCAGGTACGGCAGCCTATTCTCCCCAAGTTCTTCGAGAAGTTTTTTTTTCTGTTTTGGAGAAGGAAAATTTAAACAGAAAATTAGACTAAAAACCAAGATATAAACAGAGAAGTATAAAAGTAGTTGTATTAAAATGACAAAAAGAGGTGCAATTATTTCTCTTACTGACTTCAATTCTGGAAAATTAAATAAGGAAAAACGAATAAAAAAAAAATCAGTGGAACTTCTCCACTTACAAAGCAGTAATTCAGATTAGGTGGTTTCAGAGCACATGAYTACTTTTACTCCTAAATTCTTTTTTAAATAATCAGTCCTTGTCACACTGATCAAAATTCATCTTAGCCTACTATTCTTCAAACCTGTGCCTACTTTATAAATAGACATGAATTTCTTAGTCCTTTTTCATTTTGTTTTTACTTCAATTTGTGCATCCAATGGGTACAAAGCTCATATTTCATTAAACGGTTCAATAACCCGCTGCACCAAAACAATGAGCCCCAGTGGTGGGTGTACTCTAAAATATTTCCTGAAATGGGTTACGAAGGGAAAAGAAAGCATAATCTACTGCACCCCAAAGCCCCTACAGCCTGATAATATTTAAAATGCCAACCTCAAGACCTGCCATCCCAGCAGACAGACACAAATCCCATTTGACGTRCACACAAAGAACCAGATGCCTTTCTCTGTCCCCCTTACTCTCAGTCCAAAATTGAAGTAAAAAGCGATTTAAGAGAACATCTCCACCAATATTTAGTCAATGTGACCCACTAATAAGTTGCTAAGATAAAAGTCTAGTTTTCTCCAAACTGCATTTTTCACGTTTTTATTAACCAAAATAGATTTTTTGATGCATTAAACAATTAATTTTGTTAATGATTTGGAAAGTCTATGAGACACTTGAAACACGCCACCAGATTTTTGGAATCAAACAATCCTGATCCATAACAGGTCCATCCACATTTATCTACCCACAGACTAACTCAACACTAACTCAATATAAGTACAGATTAACAACAGTGTAAAAATTGTTAGAGTGGAAGCATTGGCCTAGAAAATTAATACAYTCTTTCCTCTACTATTTCTTTGTTTTAGCTTGGAAGAATGGCTTTTTACAAACTTAGATTATAAGCAAATTTTGACTTATTTGCAACTCGAAGATTATAAAACTACATCTGCCATAATGCTTAMATATATAACAGGATCCAAATTCTTATTTTTATTACAATATCTTCAAGTGCATAAACACTAGCACAAGAAATAACTGAAGYTGCAGCTCACCCAATATTTTTATGTTTTAAGAGCAAGACCAGGTGAAAATGGAATGCGGTTTTTAAAAGAATGGTGAGGGTGTAATACAAAGGGAAACAGAAAAAGTTAAGAAAAGGTATCATTAACACTTTCACAAAACCAAGTTCAAAACAAGGTCAAAACAGATCTTCCTTATTCTGGCACTACTATTTAAAAAGGGAAGAAAAAATATCACCCATAGTAACTAACTCATGGCTTATAGGAAACACATAAACAAGGAAAGCTGAACTATGAAAAGTATAACTGTGCATTCTGTGACAATAAATTCCATTTATTCAAATTTAAGTATCAAGGAAGATGACAGAGGCTTCAAATCATGAGGAATTGTAGAAGATTTTAAGGTTCATAGATCAGTCAAACTACAGTAAGAGCAGGTGGCTCTCACTTACCCATCTCCACACTCACAATATGCTGAGCACCAACTCTTAACAAGCCTGAGAAGAGCAGCACTGACACTTCTGAACTAGTGCTGTAATTTCTCTATGTCCTCAGTTTTCTTTGGGGACAGGTTGTTGGTATGTTGACATGAAGCCATTGGCGAAACCCAGCAGATTGTAACTCCAGATTAAGTTGGCAGAAAATGACATGCTGATTTGCTGTATATTCTAAAACAATTACACTTCTGTATTACTAAAAGCATGCCGGAATTTTATTTCATGAAATTGCTGAAAACATTAGAGRGACTTTGTTATCCGTAAGATAAACCATATTAAACTGCAGGAAAAAAATATTTCGAATGAACTCCCATCTGTGGGAAGAAAAAAAAAAAGTGGGAAGAAGAGAGATTCTGACAATTTCTTTGTCAAGTATCAGCCTCTTGGCAAAAAGCACACAACATTAAAATGCACTCTTGTGTATAGGTAGTAGTAGTTCACATTTGATTGTCAGATCTGGCTAAGTGCCGCTCTTCAGCTTGATGTGCAGACTAATACACACAGCTGGGTGGTATAACATGCTGCTCATCTCTTATGCAAGAAGCTGTCACACAGATGTCAAAAACATCAAGCTACTCACAAATACCTCCAAAAAGTAAAAAAAAAAAAAAAGGAAAAACTGAATATCTGGCTATACCAGCTGGCTGATGTGAAAGTCTAAGCACTGTTACATAAGCATTTTTTATTGCCTCTTCAAACATATAAACCCCTAAATAAAAATTTTAAAAGTGCCTTTAGTTGAAGATATCAGGCATCTTAAAAAGGATTTTTCTAAATCTGATTTTTACATATTAAAAATTATTAACATGTAACAGCTTATTCCAGTATCAAGATTATATTTCTTACATTTTAAAAACAATGTGATTTTTCTACATAGATTAGTGATGCCAACACATGAAAGACAATCACCATCCCTGTCATCAYGCACTGAGCACTGCTTTAGAAACTTTAAGCGTTGCACTTGGGCCTTCAGAAAGGAGAAAACCTCTGCAAATRCTTATTTTGTGGTCTGCTGTGAGTGTTACTGGAGCTATTACAACTGACTCTGAAATGAAGATCAGAAGCACTRATGCCCAGTTTTAGTGCGCAATGAACATCTTGCAGATATTAACAATCTCTGCTCATTTATTAGGAATAAACAGGACCTTTAATGAGATGGTTGATTGCAAAATACAGCAAGTGGAATATTAATAATTGTAATCTCTCAATCACTATACATGTAATTTTTCTTTTTTCCTAGCAATAGAAGTGATGCATTGAATGTTACAGAGCAGGAGAAGTAATAGAAACACAGCTAAGACACATCAAAAACATAGGACAAAATGCAGTTATGTTACATATACAGTTTGGTATTTTCAAATTAAGTGGTATAAGGAAAACATGGGACTTAATGACATTTTCTAACCAAGAAGCATGACAACGTAAAAATTTTTGCAGCTGACATTTTTCCCTGCAGGGTGTCAATACCATTCTCAAAAAGCTTAATTTCTCTCTTAATTGTAAGACAGAAGTTCAATATGTGGGCTATAAAGGCTTATGAAGACTTTAGCGTTTCCAACATAGAATTCCCACTTAGTTTCCTCATCAACCAAGTCAGAAGACAATAGTTATTTTCCAATTTACGGATCATTGTCTTGGCAGAAATAATTTACTATAGAAAACTAAATTATTATAATCACACTGAAAAATTACTGAAATTAGTTCTGACAACAAATTTAAGGCTTCACTGTCACAACAATTTCTAACACGTTAAACCACTGAAAACATTAAGCAGAAGTTTGGGATTTTTCCCCCCAGTACTTGGCACTGAAGAATTCACTGAAGTTGCAAATGTTAACACAAGACTTAAATCCATGCAAGCAGCATTCACCTCTGAAAAGATAACCTTGTTTGCTGCCCTGCATTTCTCCTGAATTTTGGGAAAATGACAGCTCCGCTACAACAAGTAATCTCTGTGGACCTGGAGCAGCATCCCATACAGGTGTAAAAAGTCAGTCACATAAGTCCAAGACATGGAGAGACACAGCAGTGCCTATGAAACATTTACAGATGTTAGTTCTTAGTTACACAACAAGAACTCAATCTGATTAGCAGGTAAAATAAACACTTTATTCAAAACAATAGACTCACAAAAAACATGACTGTAACTCACTATTCTGGAAAAGTCCATCTCATTATTCCCAGAAAAAGATTTTCTTTCAGAAAAGATGGTCCTTTGAAAATTCTAACAGACATATTCCCAACCTCTGAAGGGATGCAAGCAACCTTTTTTCAGCCACTGATTACTTATTTACACCTTACAATGAACATTATGCAAATGAAGCAAAAGATGAATCATGCTATGAGAAAGACACATGAAAGAAGGCAATTCAAACAAAACACAAATACCTCAGTGTTGCATTTAACTTCCTACTCTTAGATATTATTTACGCAGAGAAAACAACACAATCAGTAAAACAATTCTACATACTCATACACACTCTTCCCTGCAAAATAACTGAATTTTCTGACTCACGTTGCAGTGACAAAGTTCCACCTAATGTTGCCTTAATTTCATCATTAATTTCATCATTTCATTTGTCTCCAATACTTTTTCTCCCGATAGTCTTTCGTTTTCCAAAAGCTTATCATGTTTAGAATGCCTGAGAATGCCTATTGCCATGAAAGAAAGATCTGAATCCCAAGTTCAGATGCAAACCTTTGGTTTTCCAAAAATCTCTACTTTCTATTACCTTTTTTCCCCACATAAGAAAGTCCATTAGGGCTTGTGTTTCCCTTTCATTCTTTTTTTTAATCAGCTCTAATAAAACATGGACTTCATTCAAGTCCTGCATGAAGCAAAGGGCTAGTGCTGTGAAGTAAGAGCTCAACAGCTTTATAAAGGAGGGAGATTAAATATACAGCAAAAATTTTGTGACACAATACTAAGACCCCATCAAGAAAAAAACCACCATTTTACAGGAACTTCCACAACTTTACCTCCTAACAGTCTTTCACTTTTTTTTTTTAAATAAAAATAAAATTGGGATAGTTTCTTAAGGAATGAATGTAATTTTGAAGTTGACATTTGTTTAAACTACAATGCTTTCCAAGTGTTAGCTATTAAAACTTCACAGCTACCAAGATCATTCATGTGGCTCACTAAAAMAAGTTATGTCAGAAATGAACCTAGAGTAATAAAAAATACATTCTAAATGTACCATTAYAGCTTTTATTTCTCCATTATCACATATATTAGCTTTCAGATTTTTTTTCTTTCTTCAAATTATTTCTGTAAACCCTACTCATCAAAAGATCTTAAGGGACTGGCCAATTTTACAGCACCACTTACTGACATGAAAATGTTATATTTCCAGCTTACCCTTCATTGCACTCAAGACTTACCAACAGCCTTGTCTGTGCTTCATTCTATAATCCAGCCTCCCAAAAATACTGGCAGACATATGACCACACTGTGCCACACTTTGCATACCATAAGCTGCCCTCTCTGCACCTCAACCGTATGTCAAAAACATTTTCATATTAAGGGAAAAAAATATGCATTATTATTATTATATGTAAACTCATATTAAAATTACCTATAACGGTCTAACAATACTCCATGTCCCATACATCCACTTGCTAATTATACTAATTATACTTGTTATTTAATATAACTACAGTGAATTCTGTTCTTCCACAGAACAAACGAGTCCAGCTACAGAAGCAACAAAATGCAGTTCAAGTGACTTGGGCATAAAAAAAAGTACATAATGAACAATCCAATGCAAAGACCTCAGGTCCCACACCAGCATCTGTGAGGAGCTGTCTGAAAAACTGTTTGATATTCCCTTCTGCAAAGGTACAGCTTGCCTTCGCTTACTAATTTTAACCCYTCTTACCCTTTCTCATTAATCAACAGGCCCAGGTTTTGGTTCACACAGACACAGACCAGTCATGCATATGCACAACATACTCAACTGATGTAACTGAACTAAGAGTTAATTTATGCATTGAAGCAGCTTAGCAATGTGTATAAAATGCCTGCTGCCAGCACCCCCTCTGTCCCCACCCTGACGTGTTAAGGGCCCCTTAATTGTTGTTTTAACCTACRGGAACATTGTTCCTTCGGCCAGTGGCTGTTAATGGAACAGAACCGGCAATTTCCTTACTTAGCTGAATGTAGATTTGTCACACATGGATTAGCACTGTAAGTAATCATAATAAAAATGTGAAGTAGTAAATAGTTCAAACACAGACACTTTGGGCTGACAAGATGTCCCCAAGCCTCCTCTGTATAATTGTGAATAAACTTCTGGTTCTTCTACCATCACTGCAAGCATCTTGATACCATCATGCATGTCTTGTTCCCTCTTATCATTTGTGCATTCTCTTCCAGCAGGTACCACTTAGTAAATGGGTCAGCTCTATATATTAGGTGAGAAGTAAGAACACGCAAACTTTGTTTGAAAATGATCAAGTTTCAATCAGATCTCCAGTTCTTAGTTTCTTCTTACGCGTAAGGACACGAGATCATATATGTACTTAAGGAAATATTTAAAACAGTGAATACTTTTAGCTCAATGTGGTTGAGTCACAATGAATAGGTAAGGGCACTGGGGAATTTCTGCATGCCATTCTTTGCCTAGTTTCTGAAAAATACCCAATAGTTTCTGAGAAACTAGATTTCTTAATCGAGCAGTTCTTAACCAGCTCACCTCCAAAGAATCAGCAGTCAGGAACCTTACTGACTGTTACCAAGAACTGATTCTCCAGGCAGTAGCAAGAAGACCTCTAATCACCCAGTCCCAAGAAATCAAGGGGTTTTGACCAGCTGTGAAATACTAAGCAACTATTTCTGACACAGAAAAGATTCAATAAAGATTAAAAACAGATAGAACCAAAACACAGATTATAACAAGAGTAAATGTTGAAAAAAGGATACATTTGGTGGTGCTGTTCATGTTGATGAATGTGTTCATCTCATGTTCTAATGACATGAAGATATCAATGTTTCCTAACTTCTACAGAAGTCTATAACCAGGACACATGACACTACAGCTGTGCAGCCCTAGGAGCTGCATATAATGCATATTATGCTTTGGAAAATAATGCTGACATGGTGCTTTTTCTCCTTGAGTGACTCAAGGAAACAGAAAGAAACATTAAGGATCACCACACTGTTTTGGGAAGTATTGCATATCTGCAATGTGAAATTGTACAAACTTTACTGGGATTCAATGTCTAATTAATGTAGTAAAGTAAGAACAAACATGCTGACCAACAACCACAGAACAGACCAAGGACYCCCAGCTTGAAACCCAAGGGCTGACATGGCCTGAAATACAAACTCAGAACTTTTGCAACAGGCTCGTAATTTCTGGAGATACGACAAACAAACACTGTCCCAATAATACAGTTTTTCAGAACMACCAGGAAAATCAAAGACACAATTAATTTTCTTGCAGCTTTTCATCATTTCCAGAAAATAATGTGCCTTGCAGATATGTAATGGTAGAAGCAACCAATGTATAGTAAGGATAATTTAGAAAGGGGGGGGAAAAAACTTTTAAGTGTTAAAATATCACCCAGAAAAAAAAGCAGMCAAAAGTAAAGTGAAAAGGAAATGAAAAAAAATTTTATTTCCTTAAATACTTCAGTTTAGCATGAAATGCAGCTTCTAACTTCCCCTCGATGACACTGCTGAAGATAGTGCTAATGTAGAAAGAGCAGGTGTTAAGTGCAAATGCGTGTGCCATACAATCGGCTACAAGGAAGATCAATAAGGAGCTAGAGCATTAAATTTCACACACTGTAACTGTCATGCCCATTACACAGTATTTGAACATCTTCGTAGGCCATTACAAAACTGTTGACTCTTGATATTTTTTACAGAAGCAAATTATTTTCCGGAGATTTTATTAGCACAATAAGCACTATGAAAGTCTAAAAGCACTTACAAACTTGGTGAAATCTGAAGACCTTTACAGCCTTCCAAGACATCACATTTACATATTTGCAGACTACATAACTCTATTCTTCACTCCAGAATGAAAAGACAGGAAGACGGTTTAAAGCCTTACAGATAAAAGGAAAGGTATTCCAGGAACACTTTTCTTTTGTGTTACTCACATTTCACCAGACACACAGCTGATGTATTTTAAAGGAGGCATTTACAAGGTAATTCCTGAGAGTATGTGCCACAATTAACAAAATCACTGCCAACAGAATGCACCAAAGGAAGCGTATGCCAGTCCCCTGGGCTTTGGCTGCAGAAGCAGCACCAGACTTCTTGCCTCGTGCTTCTTGCCTCTGCTCTTCAATCTTTGTCCTTTTCAAGGACATGACAAACTCAAATTTTCCTTCAAACATTACTCACTAGAGCAGCCTTTGAGCAGAAGCTTTGAGCAAAAGCTCTGCGCAATTCTCCCTCCTCTCCTCAAAACAATTTAAAGCGAACCATCACTGATGTGTAATCATGGTTACAATGAATTCACACGAACTGTCAACATCTTCCCAAAAGGGCACAACCACTGAGATGTCATTTTTGAAGATACACAGGAGTACAGCGTTAATACAGTTGCATCACTTTTTACAATGTATTTTCAAGGACATAAAAATTAGAGATCACTTCATGCACAAAAACTTAACAAAATTTGTACGAGAGTATTCACGAGGAAAAATACAATTTGTAACATTTTACACAATTGGACCAGATAATCCCTGAGGTCCCCTTCCAACCTGGTATGTTATGATTCTATGATTTATAAGAGTGACCTGTGTAATAAAAGCACAGACACTGGTTCCTATTTATTACTTACTAATTTCCTAACTTTGCATGCACTACACCATTGGTCAAATGATGGGAAAATTCACTTAGAAACCTATAAACTACAGTTGCTGCCTCAACTGTATCATAAGACAACTATTAATGAAATATTGTTGAATTTTGGCATATAAGTTCAAGAAAGATATTGCTATATGGTTTGCTGGGGAAAAAACGTGTTTTTCAATAAAAAATCATTTAACGAAACACTTCATAGTAAATAATCCAAACTTGGTTAACTTTGCTTAGCTTGAAGCCTTTGTTTTTTTCACTGCCTCTGAAATAAGCCATATGGGGAACAGAAAGCTAACATTTAAATGTTAAGTTTGCAGGCAATGATTAGCAAAATTCAGGGTCTGAAACGTTGGGCAAGTTCAGACCGGAAACAGGGAGCACAGTTTAAAAGGAAGGATAATTAGGCGTTGGAGGAGACACCTCTGTGAAAGCCGAATTTTCCTTCACAGGAGTTCTTTCTCATATCAAGTTTGGAAGTTTTTCTAAATGAGTGGTTCTCAAACCGTTTAGACCAGCAGACTACAATGAATCATCTATATTTCCTTAAGAAGTTCYGCACATACCAAATAAACTGCAGGCAGCAGAGCCACACTGACTGAAAGTTTGATGCATCTCATTCCTCACTTTGGTTTTGATTAATCACTTTGCCAGTCACTAGTGGTCAGTGAATCAGCAGACCCTGGTCTGCTTCTGTAAGAATATATTTTACTGAAGTCCTAAAGTAGTATTAGAAATTCTCTTCTGCCTCACAATTAAAAATACAGGAGTTTGTTTGGGATCTGTGTTTCATAGTACTTAGAACATTTGCAGTACCATCATCAGGTTAAAGAACTACAGCTAAAAGAGGACTACTCATTGTCTTTGTCTCACATTTTATTCGTAAGCTGTCTCCGCATAACGTAAATAATGTTAGGGTATACTAAGAGCTAAAATACAAGACAGCAYTGATGTGCTGTGAAAGAAGTAGATCTCTGTTAAGCCATTTCCTTTGTACCAAATCCAGGCGAATTTCATAATGCAAATCAACATTTTGCTTAAGAATACATTTGTTGAGCAAACTTAAGAACTTCGACATTTTCAAATAGTGCTGCTTTCATAAAGCTATTCTGACTCAGGAAAAAGCTAATACTTAATTTCCAGTCTTCATTTCTATTATTTGCATATACAGACCTTGTTTCTCACTAACTTTTCCCCTCACTTGCAGTGTTCAGATGTAATTTTGCAGAGCAGCGCTACTCAACTAAAACAGACATGCACAAAAATTATTTCTTAAGTCTTCGTTGTACATTTGTTCAGGGAAAATTCTTGCCTGTCCTTTCTTCCAATACACCTACATTCCTAACTGGTCTAAGATTCAAGATAGTCCTGCTGCTACCTATGTCTGTATTTCGAGAATGTGAAGTAGTACAGTAACGACAAGTCTTTTAAAAATCATCTCTTCCCTTCTCCATGCTATTCTCAAATACAGGCTGGATTTCTGAAGGTGAAAAAGAGAGAGGCTGGAACAGAGAAGACCCTTCCAGATTTCAACACAACTCTCCTTTGCCCTACTTGCTCCCTTCTGATGAAAAAATATCCTAGACTTATACTACTGCAGGTTTCTTCTGCCAAATGTAATAAATGAACAATTCCTACCAAGAGTACTAACTCATTCTACAATAGTTTGGATTCAGTGTCTAAACAAAGGAAGAAGAGGGGCAGCCATACTGATCCACAACAGATACTAAAGCTGTGGCAGCCTGATAGGAAAATACAGACATGCTTCATCAACTGTGTGGTGACACTCAAAATTGAATCCGTGAAATGACCCAGTAAAGAAAAAGCACCAAATAATTTCTGATTGTATTTTTAAGTAAATATTTTTATATGCTATATAAGAACATCATAAAAAAGACCACAGTAAATTAATACCAGTGAAGGAACAAGGATGGTGAGGAGATGTAAAAATCCTTTATATAAAGAGATACAAGCACACAGAAAATAATCCTAACATGGAAGCACAAATTGACGAAGAGAAGGATTGTTCTAAACTATCATAAAATTAACGGCACTCAGGAAAATCTCTGCCCAATTGAAAATATTGCAGACACTTTAAAATTATAAACTCTCTTTCTTTCTTAGAGGATAAGTCAAAGACAAGAATAAACAAATTTCATTTCCTTCAGAATGTCCACAAAGGCCAGAGTCAACCATTCTATAATTTGATAAAGCGGTTTTGTACGTTGGGGTACTCTCAACCTGAAATTCAAAAATCTAGGCCACCCTTTCTGACACGGAGCCTGCATGTCTGTGTTAGAACCCTCTGAGTGACAGCAGCTCAGTTGCATTAATAAGGGAGGCTGAGGGCATGGAACTGACATTAAGAGAAAGCTGCCAGACCCACCTTTGTTCTTATTTGCTGGTTTAACATACTGTATTACTTCCCCTTCTACGATGGAATTGCTTCACCAGTAACTAGAATGCAAGAAGGGCTGAATGACAAGAGAATGAACAATGTAGGATTTAAAAAAAATATTCAAAGGGAGGATTTTAAAATTAAGTAACAGACAACTGCAAGAGCTTATGACCCACATTTGGCACTACATATGCTGCAATTCCTATCTAAACCAGAAGTGACAAAAGGCTTAATGGTCTCCATGCAGAGCTGAACTTCCATATGAAATATGCCTCAAACCACTGTTAGTTGAACTAATTCATTACATAAGAATTCCACTAGATTTTTACTTAGGAATTTAACTGAAAAAAGGCTAGAGTTACCTAATAATTTTGGGAACCCTTATCAGCTCCTGCATTTGGAAAGAACCATGACAAAGATCTCTACCCACTGCATTTATTCAGGGACATTTTATTTCCATCACAACAATTTTAAGCATAATCATTTCCAGCTAGGAAAGTCCAGAAAAAGATGTACTGTTTAACTCAGAATTCCTCCCTGTATTTTCATACCAAGCAGACTAACTTTGGACATCATGACAGCAGAGATCACCTTTAACACACGTATGAGAATTGTTCCTCTAGAACAAAGTACAGTGATCTGTACCAAACTTCATGAAGCACTAGAACAGGCTCCTAAAGCCTGCCATTGATAAAAGACACTGTACTCTAATTTCTGTAGCTCCTCATTCCATTTCTTTTTTTTTTGTTCTTTAAGTTGACAAGTTAAGTGTTCTGTCCTTACAAGTTTTCAAAAGCCTATTACAAAAACACTCAAATTTGTTTGCATTACACACCACRGGGATTAAAAAGGAGTTAATATATATCTATTCAGAACTATTGTGCAGAAAATAGCTGTGTTGTACAGGGCTTAGGCTGTGACCCGCTTAACTTTATTCATAGAATGCACAATCCATCACGTACAAAAACACAGAGGAAAATGTGAGGTGTTGGTAAGTAGTGCTGTTAGTGAGAAATTCTGCTAATTATTACACCAAATAAGCATAGTCAACAGGCCAGAGCTGTGAGGGGGCATGTTTCAGGGCATTAAATGGCTGCCTTGGATGGAGATGAATATATTACACTATGCCCTTTAACAATAAAACAATTTCCCTGACACTTCCAGATCCAGGAGCTGTAGTTTGCAGATGGAGTGTGACTGTGCTTGGCACAGGACGATGTTCCAGTGCCATCTAGTGACGTGCACATCCACTTCTGCATCGCCTCTGAAGATTTATGGAACAGCAAAGCTCAAAAGCCAGTTGAGCTCCAGTGAGGAGTCTGCACTGTATGGAAGAGAAGCTTCGCTCCTTGCCAAGAACAGAACAGACAGAGCGAGGTCCTGGGGAGACAGACGACTCCTCCTGCTTTATAACTCCAACACACATGTCCTCAAATAGCTGGTAACGCTCTACACACAGTTTTATTACAGCCTGCTCTTACAGCCCAAGCCAGTACATCTTAAAGACTATACTAAGGACTGGAAGCTTTGGATAGTTTTTGAAACTGATTTGGGGAAAATATTTCATCAACTTCGTATTTTTAATTTTTCCCCCCTCTGTTTTGAACGGACTTTATCACTACCCTTTTTATCTGGAGTGCTTTCACAGCTTAATAAAGTGTTCTAGAGGCTGCAAACTTTGCACATTCTTCCATTCCTTGTTTGCATGTTGACACTTTCTGTACTTCTGCCATCCTATTTAATATCACTACAATGGAGTSACAGCCATCCCATCTCCCCATTACCCTGTTTCTCTTCTGCTGATCAGTACTGCAGCTCAATGTTGAGGTTTATGCAAACAAACTAAACTTTGCTGTGCAACCTCACTCATGAAAAGCTGTGAAGAGGCTGAAATATATTTTATGATGAATATAAACTAATGTGTGTATAAAACACTAGCACAATTGTCTACAGATAAAAAAAATAAATTTACATGCTTAGATCAAGTTAAAAGCATAGATTGCAGAAAAGGGTGCTAATACAATCCCTGCCATTAGTCTCTGCATTTCTATTTCACAACATTTTTACAGGAAAAGGCAAGAAAAAGTCTTTATGTTCCCTACCCATTTAGCATATGGACACCATTTATTTACATACATTCTATATATTGATGAATAAATTAAAAATTCTACATCTGAACCCCACATCTATCATCACAAAATGAATAACAGTACATTAATACTTTATAGTACTAATTTCAGTAGAAATTCATCCTCAACAAAGCTGCTTCCTATTACTGGCATTAAATTGCCACTTCAAGTGCCTCATGACTCCAAATTTCATGTGCTTAGCTTCATTAAACTAAAGAAAATTAATATATTTTAGTGTATGTAGAACTGTATACTACAGAACAAGGAAAAAAAATCCAAAATCCCCACCAGGCAGACTTTCTGCTACAGGAGGACACTAAAATGTCTGTTGTGACTGAAATATAACCTCTATCAAAAAATTTAAAGAAAGATGCTTAGAGCTTGCCTTAAAAATAATTTCTCCAAATTCTGAAGCCACAAGAAGTATGAGGGGCAAGAACGAACAGGAGGAATAACAGCTTTTAAAACACTGCTCATGAGAACATTATACAGGCTGCAATAGAACAACAGTTGCAGAGTTCGTCTCATGTAATTTCCCTACCACAAACTCAGTGAAACGGAAATATAAAACTTCAGCAAAGTTTGTATGTTCTTAGGTCCTGACCATTACAGGGTTTAGACCTTGAGGGTTATATGATGAACTAAGAATCTTATTCAGTTATGTATCTGCATCAGAAAATCCTGAAATTATGTGTAATGAAAGAAGATTCTGACATTAAAGTTGTCACCTTGATTAGATTAAGAAAATACAACCACATGGACTAAACTTTCCATTGTATTAGGCAAATAGTGATGATTTAAAGTGCCTAAATACTGCAGGACTAAAAAAATCCTTAGAAATCCAGCTGGGAAAAGCTTCACTCAGTGAGTAGGCAGCACACTGTAACTCTAAGTTTGGAAACCTTGACTAATAGGCTAATAACCTTGAAAATACCCTACTTTAGGACCTAAACTGCTGTCACAAGAATCAACATTGTCCCTGCTTTAAATATCAAGTGAAAAAGGAAGATTATCTTGTTCCTTACATGTCATATAGAATTCTACTCATGGCTTCTCAAATTGCTCTTCCAGATTCAAAGAAGGTACTTGTACTTTCTGGAGTACTGTCACTGCTCTGACACCTTGGAAAGCTCAAATGAACCGACTGGAGGAAAGATGTTCTGATAAAATGCAATGAAAAATGATGAGGAACTGTAGAGCCCACAAGAAAAGGAAGGCAGCATTAACAGCAAAAACCAAGTGTAACCCCCTGTTTACCATAGGAATGAACAAAAAAGTCCAAAGTCTGATGGTCACTGAAGTATTATTGTCCAAGCTTTTAAGAACCTGTTGTTTTATTGCTTTTACAAGAATACTTCATTTTTATGTGCCAGAGGCTGTGTTAGCAAGAAAAATAATTTAAACAAGAGTAACTCTTGATCAGCATGTTAGAAGTTTTAATCCAAAAAGACCACAAGCTACTAGCTGCCTTGAAAAATACATGTAGATCATCTGCTCCAAAATAGGTATTGTTTCTTGAGGGTCCTGAGATCCCCAGCCCTCTGAAAGCCAGGGGCATAGTACTGTACTAGATTCCAGATTCAATCTTAAATTTAAATGCTGCATCATTTCCAATTCTTGATATCCAAGAAGCAAACAAGAAATATGGGTCAAGTTTTAGACAGCGGAATGAGCCCACTTGGGCTTATCTTCAGTGCAGCCCCCATTCAAAACATCTCAGTTCACATCCACTGGCATCAAGTTACCAACATTCTAGCTCTGTAGCCCACATCAATTTTACAGCCACAGAGGAATGCTCCTCAGAACAGCCATCACCTGCAAAACTTTTTCCCTCAAAGTAAAACTCGTCCAAGAACAGAATACATCGCATTAAATTTCTGTCACATTCCTTTTGCAAAGCATATCATTCACACATTTGCAGGAATAGAACATTTTTCCCTCTTGCAGTATACCAACGCTTTCCTCCACAAGATTCTTTCCATAAAAGCTGTAAAAATGTCTTTGCCCTTACAGCTCAAGAAACGCTTGACTGACCAAAGCTCAACTGGTCATATGCCTTAGATATTCCATATTCATAATTATTCATGTTCTCAAACGATACAGATTACTCATGGACATTGGCTGCCCACACCAAAGCCACCACTAAGAAAGGAATTGCTAAGCATGTTTCCAACAAAAAGTTTCCTGTATCCACTTCCAATGAATTATCTTTGCAGTAAAATATTGAAACAAAACAAAAAACAACCTTACTGATGATTTAAAGCAACAAATCCTAGTGGTCCGTGTTCTCTTTTGCTGTTACAAGAAAATGAATGAATGAAAATGTGGCTTAATAGTACTCAACTTTACTTCATTTTCAATATTAATTTGTTTTAATTACATGACATGACAGATCATTAAATGCAAACAGGTTCATCACAGTAACACAAGCTTCATACACTATTTAAAAAAATTCCATTTACTGTCATCATTGTTTTACTTCCTTCCTATAACAGAAAGCTATTTGGAATGCATTAAAAAGGATAAAAACCTCTAACAAAATTCATATGCTCCTCAGCAGAAAAACTGTTATCCTATGCTTCTGATAAAGTAATTTCCTTTTAAAATTATGTGGGAAGTCAAGCATGACCTATTTCAACAAGTCCAGTGCAAGGAATACCAACTGTTCTACAATCATAATCTGCAGGTTCCCCCAAAAACCAAAACAAGGGCACATAAACAAATATCCTGCACTTCAAGAACTCTGGAATCAATAAAATGGATGTACTCCTATGAAAGCCCTCAGCAGTGGAGAGGGCAGGAGGACTTCTTACTTCCATCAACTCTTCCGGGCACAGCCACAGTACAACTTTCTTTCGGACATGGTTATCCAGACAGCTCCTATGTCAGAAAATTCAATGTAAAACTGAGGTAGAGTGATTCTGGACTTCTAGAAACACGTAAAAATATACTTTGGTTAATATTAAGCATTTAATTATTATCCAACTATTAATTCTTATTTCTGAACTTGGTAATCGCTTTTGCATTACAGTAGGTATGAAGTGATATCGGCACCCGGAGATGATACCAATAAAGTCTTGAAAATTGTCTTGTATGACAGTAGATCACAATATGTGTCTAACAGAGAAACACTGCTAGTTATTAATAAAAAGTTGTCCTATAGAAAGGTATACTGTATCACACCGGGGTTTATCCACCTCACTGCAGAGACAGTCTCTTTTCTGCTGTCAAAATGCTTTTGCTATATGTAAATATTTAATGTTATTACCATCATTCACTCAGTGCTCATATTGTCTGTTCAAGCATCTATTACTGTCTGCTAGATACACTTGAGGATAACACTTATTCATGTCTACTGCTCAGTCACATGCAGGCCTCACTTCTCAAAGATTCTTCAAAGTTCCATAATTTATTAAACATTGCACAAAGGCCTGTATCATTTTCAGGATTTTATTTGTGCAAGTGTAAGCACAGAATACATGGAATAGGCTATAACAGTTTATACAATATTAAGAGTGAACTTTTATCCAGGGTTCTGTAAGCAATTTAAATCACAGAAATAAACTCTCCATTTCCTGAACTCCCAGTGGAAGGATATTGAGTGCATTTTAGTTAACATAATTCTCTAAAAGGAAATAAAAATAAACATCAGTGGTCAGTTTCACACCTAGTTGTAGCTGCATGCAGCACAATTTTTTTAAATTTACATAAATTCATAGCCCTGCATGTAATAGATATATCACATATGTAACACAAGATTCTATCATCAATATTACCCCTTGATATACCTTCCAGTAAAATATCTTAGAAAACATCTTTCTAAAACACTATAGTCCTGTTAAGACAAACAAGAAGAATCACCAGAGTCCTCAAGCAAGACAGCCTCTCTAGTGGTTTGAAACAATGCTTTGTTTCAAATCTCAGTTTTAGTTTAGACAAAAGATTTTTTAAACTTCATTTTCTGTTTGTTTGTTTTGTTTTATTGTGTTAGGAAACAGTAAGCATTACAAACAGCCCATCCTAAAAAGTACGAGACAGCACAATTACTCCTTCTATCCCGGTGGGCCCTCATTTTATGAATATATGACAAGATCTAACTGTTCATCAATGAGGCTAGAAGGAAATGAAAACGTTGAATTCAAAAGATCTGCCTTTCAGTTAACATCCTTAATGTAAATTAGGGTTAAATGTGAATAAAATTAATATTTAATCACTTCAAAAACTTCTATTCCTTTCTTCTCTTTAAACACTAAAACTTAATTATAAAATAATGTAAAACAAGTGTAAATTTAAAAGAATCATTTTGAAGATTTGCATTAATAGTTCAAGACCTATTGACACGGATGAAAAGAAAGAGAATCCCAACATTATGTTGCTTTAAAGTACAGTGTGATTCTATCGCTTGCCAACAGCCAGCAGGAGCCCAGAGGCAGGGGAGTGCTGCGGCAGGGAAGAAGGGAGCGAGCGGGACGGAGTGGCATCGCAGGAGCAGCACGGCAAGGCTGACCTCMGGTAAAAAGTCAAGTACAGCTACAGGAGGGGGAGTGCTGGGGAGAAGAAACCCAGTGTTCAAACCGCTAGAACAGGGTCTCGATGTATTGCTTCACATATCACCACGGAATAAAAAGTTCATGTCCTATAGGGGCACAATCCAATATTTAATTATGATGCAGAATGATACACAGAAAACGGCACAAAATCAGGGGAAAAAGCTTCTGACATCAGCATAGTACCTCTCCAAAGTCTTGAAGCTCTTATATGCAATCTAACCTGCAGCTCTCCTAAACTTTCATCCTCAAATCCCACACAAGTTGAATCCTCTGCGCCTTAGGGGTTTGCACAGCAGTTCATGTCACACAGTCTACATATATGGTTAAAAAAACAAGATATAAAAGCTCAGACTTTGATAATCTGTATCTCCATGAAAGGCAATTTAGCTGTAAAGAAACAAAGAGACTCATTCCACCACTCTTCTCTATGCAAACTTTGAACTAAACCCAGGTTAGAAGTTGTTTCCACAAACAGTAATGAAATTCAAACTCTCTGATGTGTTTCCCATTCCTTTCTTGGACGTAACTGAAGCACTTTGTCACTTGCAAACAACGTACACAGATGAATGAGCTTTCATGGCAAGCATCAGTCACACAGGGTATGTATTTGAATGCTGAAAACCCAAATCCAGGAACTTCTTTCAGATCAGCTTTTGACTACTCTGGGTTGAAAACTTTACCTTCCTTGCTTACACCCTAAAACTTCCCTGTGTACATGTTAAACTTCTTTTGACTAGAATTACCTGGAAGTTTTAACCTATTTCAAAGAATTCTGGCTTCTATGAGAAGGCGCATGTTTCATAAAATGGGGTATGTAAGTAATGTTATGAATTCTAATATTAACATCATTCAACAAAAATCCAGCAGGATCATTTTTAAAGCACACCACTCTCAAAAGCTTGGCTTTACCAGAGTGAACRCACCACTACAGACACCATTGCTCTATCTCATGAACATAATGCCACTTTTCCTCTTAAAAGGACAACTCACAAGCCAGTTGAGTATTGCGGTTAACCATTCCAAAAACAAACAAGTTCTCCCTGGAAGAAGCACAGGTGGTCATTTCATTTCTGTCCCACTCAAGTCAAAGATACGAGAGAGAGAGAGAGAGAGAGAGAGATTTTTAGCAAATAGCATCAAAATAAGAAAAGAGGAAATTGATTACCTGAAAAATATTTTTCTCAGTACAAATAACACAGCACTCTACCAAAACTATAAAGGCTTATTAGAGTTGACCATCACATTACTGGTATTTTGTTAAATCCCTTTTCCCAGCTATTAAAGTTCTGCTAATTGAACTTTAAATAAAAGAAAGTGGTCTTATTTCCCCCTTAAATGATGTTTTCTTGCCCCTTTCTGCAATGATTTCCTTTACCTGGACTTTGCTGACTGTACTCTAGCACACCACATTTTAAAACCTGAATCCCAATCAGGGCTACCCTCATTAAAGATATGACCTTTCACCTTCTATGAAGCACTACTAACATAAATTACATTTTGTTGTAGCCCAAAGGTGATAGAGATGAGAGCAGGATAAACAAGGTATAATACAAAAGCCAGTTGGGTCAGCCTTTCATTACAGCCCTTTCAAAAGCTATTAATCTCACTTCTAGTCAGTAGGCTGAAAAGCACTACTTCTAACCCATGTTGTACTCAAAAGTAGCCATAAGGACAGGTCATGCAAATAATCCTTGGTCCTCATAAAACCACTTCAAATGATATTAGGTGAACATCCTGGCACATTAGTTCAAATCTCACTGATCAGAGGAAACTCAACAATATCAATTTGGCCAAAATGTACCACAAAGAACAGATGTGAATTAATCATGTTAAATTCAAAGCAACTATAAAATAGTTCCTTAGCCTTCAAAATATGAATAGAAAATGCTACTCATCAAGTTTTCTTTCAAATCAGGGTCCGCATTTAAAACAATAGGAAAAAAAAAAGAGAAAAGTAGGCATTACTGTATTTCAAAGAACCTGGCACAAGCCAGGTACAAGCCTGTCCTTAAGAAATACCTATGACAGATTTTAGTAGTAGGCAACAATGATTTTGTCTACCTGGATCCTTCTTGTGGTACTTCATGGCCAATTACGGTAAAAGTTGCTCAACAGGATACACACATAAGAAAATTCCTGTCACAGAGCAGATGCAAATTTAATTACTTTAAGTTAAACCTTCCATCTTGTCTAGAGGTCCTTCAAAAATGCAACTGTAAACAAGCACTACATTGCAATCAGGTGTCAAGGGCTTATTTGATCTCTTACAAAATATGTCACAAATCACTGGCAGAAAGTGGGTCGAGAGGGAGAACAAAGGAAAAAACTGTCAATGGACTAGGTAGCTCATGTGAGTGTGCCTATTAGTGCACTGGATCTTTCTGCTCCTGTCTAATGCTGTCCATATAAAACCTTCTTAGTTTGACAGTGTTCTGTTATCCTGCATTTGATGTAATTTTTCTGTAGTAAGCAAAAAAAGAAAAAAATCTGTGAAAAGAACTGATAGAGTAACCAGAGAAAACACTGAAGATACCAAAATTATTTATTGTGCTAAAATATCAGTTTTGTGCTATTCTTCATTTGTGGTATGTTACAGAACTTCTAGAAAGCTCTACATTTTTGAGAAAATAATCACATAAAAGCTGGAAGTAAATTAACTTTACATTGCAACAGAATTATAGAAGGCCCCAAACAAATAACATATTACACATTCTTTTAAGGAAGAAAATTACAATACTGTACAACTGGCCAGAAGAAAACGTGTATATGTGATACACACATTTTACCTTTCTCTGAAACACCAGGTACTTTCGGGGACTAGAGTCAAAATACCAGACAGCTCTCTGCAGTCCTCTGGCGGTCCTGAAATGCTGGTAGGTCACTGCTCATGAATCCCTGCACTACAATGTAGCTCAGAATGGAGTGTTTCAATGACAAAGTATTGGTAGTGTTAAGAAATTTATGGATACACAGCTATGAGGACATAACTCTTACATCAGTAATACTGAGTAGTTATTTTATTTACTAGAAGAATAACTTAGATGTACATAAATGCACAGACTGTTTTCYGTACGCACTCAGTTTAAACAATTTACCACAGAGTCATAACTATAATTCAAAAAATCCATTAAAATTCACAAGTGAATATGCCAAATGGCTCTGAATTCTGAGATCTGTGAAGTTCAACAATAGATGAATTGTGAAACTTCAGCAACAAAGACTCACCAGTCTGCATAGCACAGCTTGTCTGCCATAAAGTACATGTTGGGGGTGTGGGGGCAAGTAACCTAAAATACTCTGGGCTATGACAGCCGTAGGAATGTCCTTTGTAAGACCACCCAGAACCACTAGGCAAAGTCACTCTAGCTTTAGGGCACACAAGCTCTTCTTCAGCCTTGTCAACTTTTATAACCTTACAACTTGGTCTAATACATATTACCTTTACCTATCAAACTTGTCTCAACACAGCAAGGAAAATATCAGAACTTAAATACTGCTGTCAGAAACTYGAACTTCATTTTCTCTGACTCAAACAGCATAACTTCTACATAACATTTACTGGAGATTTTGCTTAAGTGCCTATATATTCAGAAAAAACAAAATTTTGCAACGCATTTTCATGAAACCAAAGTATATCCTTATTACCTGTAGTACAACTACTTTTTCAAAAAAGAGTATCTTGAAGAGTCAGTTTAGAGAAGCCCTACCAAGTCTGACAGAACAGGCCAAGCTGTTCCTCTTTCACACAATCAGAATTAACCTAGAAAAACCACGGGAGGGAGGGAAGTATTTTCCTCTTAGGCTTACAAGACCAAGCCTTTCTACATTGATCCAAGCCAAAAGAGCAGATAAAGAGCAAGACTAGCTAAGAAGCCACCTGCATTGGACAAGGCCTGACTTTGCTTACTATAGAGGATGCTATTTTTGCTATTTAATTAGAGCTGCATGTCATATTTATCAAAGTGGTAAATTTTGTTTAGTTCTATTTAATATAATGTGTCTCATGTACACTTCCTTGCTACAGAGCAAAGACACCAAATTGTTAGTTTTCCTACTCACTTCTCCTTATTAGCAGAATATACACCTTTAAGAAAGAAATTGAACAGCTGACATTCTCACTTTTTTAAAAAACAAAAATTTCCTCTTGGTTCAAAACACCCCCAAAAAGCCAAAAAAAAAAAAAAAAGAGCTTTAAGTCTAAACTATTTTATTCATTTATTAGATAACAGAGTAGTTGCAATCACTTTGCTTAGAATTGACTTTTTTTAAATCCCTCAGATGACTCTAACATCGCATGTACGAACAAAAATGCACTAGATCTATTTATCTCATTCTAATAAAATTTAAATAGTGCAACACATTATTAATCTATCCATATTATAAACTGTTGTGTACATTAAGTGGATAATATTATTAACACTAATGTTTCTGTAGGCTATTCATTAAATAAATGGTAGACACAGTAATTCCATCTATTACACATGGAGCTCAATAACAGCTGTAAATGAGAAAATTGCAATAGACATACTGAGTAATAATCAGAACTAAAGCGACAACTGTAACAATATATCCATTGTGTAAATGTTCTGATTATAGAAACACAGACAAATCTGTAATTTTTCATCACTGATAAACACTGGTAACCAGCCAGAATTTAGATTATATTTTATCCAGTTACTAAAACACAGCTACAAAACCCACTTGATTTATTAATTTAACGAGATACAAGTATTTTGTTTACTATGATACAGAAATACGTGCAGCATGACATCAAATCACCATACCTGCCTAAAAACTACAGCTAGATAAATGTGCTATACCTTTCCACGTATGTAGACACAAATATGACATACAGAGTTTTGCCAGCATAATGTCATAAAGCTATACGGGCTTGTCAGCAGAAGTTCTCTACGGGTTCTTGTGAACATTCACAGGCACCACGTAATCCCAGTGTAGAGCCAGCAAGAGCACTGCTCATGTCATAAGAGATTGAGGTAATTTTCCAGTTTGAGAGCTTTGGTATCCTAGTTAAAAATCTTTTAATTACCCCTAATATCTTCACATTTTTATTACTGTACATGGAATAATGCCTAGAAATTATCCGTGGAAGCACAAAAAAACCCCTATGTGGCACGCTACAAACACAACTGACTAACACCGTAAGGTTAGCCAAGAAAAGCCTGGATCATTCCTAAGAATAAACACAATCAAAGGCCCCATATTTGGGATATGAGGCACTACATCATCTGATACAAAATTGCTCCAAACACCAGGCATGATTTTCTGCAAACAGTGCAATTTATTAACAGAAAAGACCCAAAGCGGAAAACACCAGGAATTATTATATAAAGGCTCCTTAGGAGAATGCCAGCTTTCTTTCATTTTCTGCCTCTTTACCAAGAGTCACACAAACTTGCCAGCACGTGATGGAAGAGGTTGAGGTGTGGTCCACCTTCCCGATACTGACCAGATGGGGAAGATGCTGCGATTGGCATAAAGCCCAAGGAGAAAGAAACCAGTGGGGACAGGAGGAGAGACAAACATATGTGACAGCAAGACAAGAGCTCTCCCCTAGACATCATCCATAGGGATCCTTCATTCCCCTTTGCTTATATTGTCACTGCACATGCACAGGATGATTGAATGTATTATGCATGGGAATTAATCACGCCACCGGCACTGTCAAGGAGTCACTGAGCTTTTATTATGCATGCAAAGTTCTGCCATTTTGCACACGCAGATGAAACTTGGAATTCTCAAAGAATTTCAAAACTAAAGTAGAAAGGAAAGAAGATTAGGCCCAGGGCCACAATAGTAGAGAAGATTCCACATGCAAAGGAGATTTCCTAAGAATAAGTTAATACATTCTAAGCAGTTCAGACTGTTTCAGCCAGGTACTTCTCTAAAGGACTCAATGGCCAAGGCCCAACAGGTCCTTAAGCATGAGCAGGTCATGTGTTCTCCCCGACTATTTGTTTCGATTTTTTTTCATTTTTATTATTTGTAGTTATGCTAATATTGCATGCTTAAAAAAATCTTCYATTTTTTCCCTCAGTATTAATTAATTATTCTTCCTCACTACTCCTCATAAAACAAGAACTAGCAGATGCTCAAGTAAAAAATTACTTGCTTTTAACAAAAATTGGTGCACTTACATTGCCAAGCAGCCTCTCTTGAACAGCAACCACACATGTAAACTCATTTATAGATACTGTACACAACAGTCGCTCATTATATTTCAGTCAAATAAATGCTAGAATATTACACTGGAATCTACTAAGYGTCTGGCTTTGTAACTCACTTTTTATTGATTCTCTATCACTCAGTTTTGTGCTACGTTTATGCTTATCTAATCTTCCTCCCAAAATATCACATTGCTTTAGTATTTTATCATCTTTCAACAAGTCCCTATTTCTTCTCATTTTGTTCCTTCATTGCTCATTGCCCATCTTCACTACTGACTTCATTCTTTAATTTATTCTCCATAGGAACTGGATTATATCCTGTTCTTTACTTAAATTCCTTGGAATAAAAGTATTTACAAGAAGACAATAACAAATCCCCCACTGACTATGAAACAAACAAAAAAGATGATAAATAAATGGGCTTGCTAATGCAAATTTTTAAACACTCTTTAATCACAAACTCAGATAAAATCATAGACAATCAAGTATGAGCCAACATAATACGCTATTCTATATACACTTAAAAATTGAAAGAGGAAAGTTCTCTAAAGCAATAAGCTTTTCCTTTATTACTAGCTACTACCCTTCGAGGGTATAATCAGAAACATTCGACAACACTTGATAAATCCAAATTCTTGGGACTGTTCTTTCAGTTTTTGATCCAGATATGTTTATAACCATACCAAAAGATGTAAGAATTAAATTCATATTTCCACAGATATAGCTATAGTTTCAATAGTTTAAAATAACCTTGATTTAATTCATCAGCTCATCATTCTCAAAATTCTTTCAACCAGAAGTCAACTTTACAGCACTCGATACTTCAGCATAGCCCCAACTTTAAAGAAACTGGACTTTTGAAGCAAAATTGTCCTAGCATAAGTATAATTTCAACAAGTTGAAGAGAATTGTCTGCTTAAAGCCCTTTTTCAGGATGGTCTGACAGTTAGCTCCTCTTTCCCATGCCTTATAAAAAATTTCTAAACAATTAAGGAAAACCAAAGTTAATTGTTTAGGCTTCACAAGAACAAATGTCAGAATTTTCAGCATCTAACAAGACACACTTCACTAATCTGATTTAAATGAGTTAACATTGACTTTCTAAATCTCACCTTCTACAGTAATTCAACCCAGTACCAACAGATTTCTACCTTCTTCATGAATATTTAGAGCTTTAGGCTACAAATACCTTAATGAGCTTGATTTGCAAACAGCCAAAACTAGACCAAAGTTATGGGGTTTACACTTTTTTAAAAAGGCTTCCATGTCTTTTAAAGAAACTTTCTCAGTTTCTCTCATGAATGTTCACTTATGATTTCACTCATCACAAAAATGCACATTTTGGGCATAGACTCATTTTTTAAGAATGTAAAAAAAAGTATCTGTTTGGCAACAGGAAGTCAATTTCCCATCCCCTGGAGTCTCATACCTTTAACAACAAAACTTTTTAAATTTATTTATGCAAGCAAGAGATAAGATTTTTATGCAAGGAACTCCCACAAGAGACATCTGCATTTCATAACCATCTTGCAAAACATGAAGAAGTGCTGAAACCCACTCTACTCTTAAATATTGATAAAGAGTGTAACAGAAATCTTTCCTTCATTCTTAAGTCCGGTTTCTGATCAGCAGGAAGCACACCTTCCTTTACAGAATTGCACAGAAGTATTACTAATATCTTAAAGTACATTTAACAGTTTGAGATGTTCCAGCTCTGCAAGTTAAATCAACTCTCTAAATGTGAGAAATACATATATTTCCCTAAATATATACAACTCTCTAAATGTGATGAAATATATATATTTCATCATGCACAGCTATAGCAAATGACTAACAACAGTGACTGTTAAACTGATTGTTAAAAAACTATAAATGTTCTTTGGAATGCTTTGGAATGCTTAAAATGCTACCAAGAAAAGGTCATGAATATGACACCAATTATTTCCAGAATACAAGAAATATTGTTACTTTTATTAACTAAGTGCATGATTAAACTCTCAAAGCTGCACAGGCCACAGGTACATCAGAATTTGAAGACATGACTCAAGACACGACAGCCTTTTGTGTACCAAAAGGCCCCAGACAGGCAGAGAGGAGGGTTAAATACAGAACTGGAACCCTGAGTGTCTGAAGTGGTCAGAAGGCATCTCTTGATACATATCATACATCCTGTGATACCAAGAGCTCACAAATAAACAATCTCTTCCCTTCCTCATAATCTTGTTTAGTAGTGTAAACCAGTTTCTTCTTTCTGCCCCTGAGTATATTTTATCAGTAGCTAGAAATGTCAAATACTTCTGTGGTAAACAGAACTATCCTGGCCTTTTTTTATTTTCCTACACACCAACACTAAAGAAGGTGACAATATAATCTGCCCCAGGCAACTCTATCACCATCCACAGTAGACAGGTCATTTTCCTTTTTATCAAAGAGGAGAGTAGGTCATCACATTTTAGTACATGTTGACACCACTGCTAGTAAAAAGAGATAAGAATTCAGTGCCCTTAAGGTGCCTTAACCTCTATTTTACCTAATACAGATATTTCACAGCTCTTACATTAAAGCCAGAAGACAGATTTGTTCCCTGAAAGAATGCACTACAAAGGTCTCAACCTTTGTGACAAGCTGATATTTGTACTGCAGAGGGTAGAGGTGACAACAAAGCACTTCCCTTAAGGTATCTACCTCTCTTTTATTTTGGGTAATAGGATTTATTTTGTTCCTGTAACACCATAGAGAATCATGGATTTTTAACCTCTCAAATACACATAAGGGTCTTTCGAACACTTTTGGAAGTTGAAATAAAAAGCAAATGCACACCTCCTGTGATCCTGAAAACCACTTCAGAAGTTTCTTCACTTGATTAAAACATTTTGCTTTCAGTGAGGATATTCTTAATTCAGAACACAAAACAAAACAATGACACTTAACTGCTGTCATCTTTATTTACTGTGCTTTCACTTTCAAATTCTAATCGTTAAAGAAAGTTGGAAAACACTTCTATAGTGCTCCTTTTATCTTTTAAGGCAATGGGAGAAGACACCACCTCCTGATAGTTAACACATTACAATATGTATACGAGAATGTACTCTTTCTTGCATTTTATGTTAATAAACTGGTTTCTCCATATCCTTTCATAATAATGATAAGTTAAAAAGATCTCCAGGGCAAGAGCAAAAACATCACAAACTCTTAGTTATGGGACAGACTGGACAACATTCACAAAAGCACTTCCATTTTGAAAAACACAAAGATATGAACATGCTTGCAATAAACTGCATAATGACGCTCAGTTTCTTCTGCACATGAGTGTAAAATGTTACTTCAAAACAGGAAAAAAAGCAGCCTCTGGTTAGAGGAGGAACAGGTATTCCATACTTTAAGTAAATAAAAAACAAATTTGTGCTTGAAGAAGTTAAACATTTTTCCCCCCAGTAACACAACTACAAACAGCATTGATAACTCCCAGTAGAAATTAAACCTTGATTTGTACAGTGAAAGAAAGAGCAACATTTGTCTGAAATGAACAATAACATTCCTTTAGTTTGAAAATAGTCTTGTCAGTTTTCCTGTTAATTTTGGTAGCATTTTTTTAAAGTGTGGGGCCGAAAAGGAGTTCTGAATTCAGAGACCGTATCAACAAACACAAGGGCTCATTATTCAAATGCTTATTATTTATTTGTCTACTTAAATGCACTTAAATGATTGCATGTTTGCATATATACACATTTCCAAAATTCAGTCCTTCTTCATGAAAACATACTGCGTAGGTATACATTACTCCAGAAAAGGGAAACTTAAACCAAAACTTAGCAACAGCAACTTCCTGGCCAGGATAAAGTCTTTAGAAGATAACAGTTTTAACATCTAATAACAGACAACTTCATTCGCCAAAGACTTTTGCACATTTATGGCGTGCATGTGTACACACATGGATGCAAACACCTGAATGCATCCATTTTACACTCTGTTTCAGAGTAGCCACATATCAATGCACTAGCAAAGACTAAAAATCAAAGTTAGACTATTAATCAGCTACAGCATTTATGATTAACAGCAAGAAGACCAAAAAGATCTCCATGACACAATTCAGTATTTTAGATCAGTGAATCTGAACTGAGATCTCTTGCTAATGACACTGTAAGCAGAAAAAATAAAATCTGGTTCAGAAAATACACTGAGGGCAAAACTATTATGAAAATAATACTTTGTTTCTAAGCAATTTAAACAATAACAACTACTATGATTCTATTGTTTTTACTAAATTAGCATGAAGATGTTTTGAAACTTGAAGGAAAAAATCAGTAATTTTATAGCCAGTTTGCAAGATGACACTACTTTTTTTGGTTTGGATAGAAGTCATTATGAACAAGCTCTAGTGAATCTTTGGTTTTCCTAAGTTGATATTTTGTGATGTCACTTTAATATACCATTTCAATTGCAAAGGAAGTGATATATTTTGAGAGAAAACAGACAAGTTTCAAATCCAATAAAATAAATTGCAGTTACAGATGGCTGTTGCCCAAGTGAATAGCAAATATTACACTAAAGCTGGATTGACTCTTCCAAGCATGAAGCAATTCAAAGTATTTGTTAATATATGATAGATTGCATAAGTGATCTACCTACACACCAAGTTTATATTCACAATTAACCCAGGGCTACAATTTCTATTTGTTAAATTAAGTCTGATGTTCATCCCAAATATCTTCGGCATTCATTATCAGAAGATACAAACATGTCTGCCTGTTAAATATTTTCAATGTCAAGCATTTATTACTTAGCGAATTTCAGGCTAAGTCTTGATATTAGTTTTTGTTGCTCTTTTATGTATTCTGTACTCAAGAGAAAAATGACCATTTTATATCGCTTTCAGTTTTTTACTTTTTTCATGATAAATTCTATCTTCTCGTCAACTCTTTCAGAGGGAAAAAAAAGTACCTGAAATAAACATTTCAGTCATTTTAAGTTTGCACAACTGCTTTACAAATCACACAGCCTGACCTCCTTCTATAATATTACATTACAGCAAGATCCAAAATAACATTCCAGTTTGACAGCTAACCTCAGGCACCACTGGTCTGGTATCTCACTGCTTATACTGCTGGCTGAAAAGCTGATAGGATACGCAAGACAAGCTGAGAGTTTAACTGGCAGAGCTGTTCAAATCTAAATTGTGCTATTTGAAACTTAGACCACAGGAGACAACAGTTCACTTTTTACCATGGCAGCAGAATCAACCTCTTGGCCCTGTGAAACTCATATGAATACATTCAGCACACACAAAAAATATCTCCCTATATTATGATCAAAGACGTATTCAACACACATTTTTTATGCACATTCGATCGTCCTGTTGACAGTCCTGGAAGTTAAGTAATATGGACTGCTGCACATAGGTTTCAAACCTTGATGGAGCCCAATGGCTGGCTACTTTTGACAGTCAAATAATGACAAGCACGTTGCAGGCCAATGCCCGTCATTCATGAACATCCTGGCCTGCTCCAACCGTTGCGCGGCAACAAAGCGGGCGGTCAAAGGTTAAGTTCGAAGAAGACAGCAATGAAGGGCAACTGTCATGCACCACTGAGTACTGTGAGGCAGCAAGGAGTGGTTGTCTTCTGAAGAACATGCAAAATGTTCTCATTCTGTCCAGGCAGACACATATTTGAAGGTCCTAAATGAGACCACTGCCAATTCACGAAGAGCCAAACTGACAGCATGCCATTCAAACTGTCTCTCTCAAATTTGGCCTTTTTTTTATATATTTCAAATCACAAATGCATGCAAAGTATAACATTAAACAGAACTCTCAGGAGTTATTTTAAGCAAGGCACATTTGGCAGGGTAGGAAGAGTGAGGGGAAAAACACCTACACTTTTTCCCTTCTTGTTCTTTTAATATTTAAGACAAGTTCAATTATTTCACAAGAAATTCTGCCATTTTCTTGTAAGCATGCATTTATTTCCAAAATTATGTCTGTTGTAACCCTTGTTCTAAATACTGGGGTTTCTTCCAGTATTAAAAAACACCTTATAATTAGATCTAATACAACCACCTGGAATTTTAATTCTGCATTTGTATATTAATGTCACAATAGGAGCATACATTAAAGCATGCAAAGTAAATACTTTGCATCAGTCTCTAAATATTCTAAGCATTTCTGTTATAAATGGCATAATAACAGTATATTCTATTTGTTTAAAAGCACTGTTTTGTGTGGAGTTATGGCTTGAACAGCATGATTAACAATGAAATTGCATTATTTTGCATAAAACATATACATCTTACTTTTAAACCATTGCCAGTAAAGATGTATATTTTTTACTTACACATTTAAATTATGTGATCATAGTCATGTTTGCCTCTATTAACATATAAAAGACTTCAGGAAAAATAGAAGTACTTTTTTCTATTAGATAAACAGTGATGTGTCTCATCTTTCATATGAATGAATGCTCGACACTAAATTTAATCAGGCTGACAAAGGATCATACGGGTTAGCTCTCTGTGCCCTTTTCATGAACAGTCCATCTCTCCTGCACTTATGGGGCCAAATATTGCCCTCTCACAAAACAGATCAACATGCAAAGTGCTTGTTTCTTTCACTGGGTCACTGACATCATCCCGCCTGTGACATTACTGCTTTGTACCACCTTCTGTCATGACACCAAGCCATTAAAGACCCTAATCACAAACTGTGATTTGCAAACTGAAGAGAAAATGAATTGTCATTATTTATGAGGAATATGTTTGGATCATGAAGCATAAACCCATGTGTCTATCACATATACAGACACACATGGAGTACAAACTCCTTAAGGTAGGAATTACATTCATTTATTCTATTGCGAAAGTCATACTATCAACACTTATCAAATCATAGGTAATGACCAATCTACTGTCCTGATCACATTGAATTACTTTCAGGAAGCCAGAACCATAAAATTATAATTCAGCTTTTTTGGACTGAATAACAAACGTCAAGGCTTTTCTGCATAGGCAAGATGCTCCTATCTAAAGCAGAAATTATAAATTTGGGGAGAGCTCATCAATGTCTTTTATATTCTGTAAGAGTGGGACAAAGAAAAACATTATGTTTTAATTGTTGGAGGACACATCCATTTTCCCCAGCTGCTTTCTGTCCTAAAACGAGGTCCAAATCAATTCAGACACCCTTCTGTATTTGAGATTTCCAGATCCTAAATTCTGGATGCCTTGATTGCTGAAGCACATAATGCTCCTGCACACAAAGTGCACCTCCCGATCCTCTCACCACGAGCTGCACAGTACACACACACACACACACACACATGCACACACACACAGAGACTAGCTACTTCGGGTAGTCAAGCCCTGTCCAAAGGAACTGGACTTACTGCACACACACCACTCAGTCTCAAAGGAATGTACACAGTGTATTTGATGCCTATCATATTCTATCAATGTACTTGAGATAATGAGAAAGTTAAGTTTCTCTGCACTTTAATTTCTCCTTACGACAGAGATGCTTTGTGAGGATACTTATGAAATGGTATGAGATGAGAAGATACACAGATAGACTGTACAATGCAAATACTTTGGTAACATAAAACATTTTTAAAACAGTTCAGAGAAGGCTGACCAATATCTACAGTTCATTATAACAAGTTTAAGCTGTAACACCACCAAGAACTTTGCTGTATACTCTTATCAAGCACCACAACTTGCAAGAGTCAAACGGTTCCCACGGTCAGAAAATTTCATACAGGTTTCAACTCTTATTTGCAGCAATAGTGAGGAAAAGCTTATGGAATCTAATTTGAAAATATGAATATCAAGAACGCAAAGAAACTCAGAAGAACAACACAGCTTTTTTTAAAAAATTCCCCATGGCAAATTCAAGAAAAACAGGCACCCAGGAACATGAGATTTTACTAATGCAAGTAAAAGACTTTTGAAGTCTTTTATAATGGAATACAAGACTGTGAAATAAAAACATTGGCTGTACTCATTATCTATTTTTATTTCATTTATGCCTATGTATAAATGGTTTCCATAAACACTTCCCATTGAACCACGATTGATAGTATCCATATGAATATATCATGGACTATTTTCCTGGAAAGCAGCAACAGAGGCTCAAGAAATGACAGACAGCGAATACCTGAGGCCTTCCAAGCCTGACAATGCAGAAGCTTAGTGGCTCCTGTTTTAAAGAGTGGGGGAAGTCTACACAAACCAACATGTGTCCCTGTGCTTTTCCTCAACCACCTTGTTCATGAAGTTCAAAAAGAAACAAACTACCAATATGGTACACATTTTACATGCCACATGCCAGAAAAGCAGAGCACTGAACACCCACAAAAGATAACTGACTACTGAACTAGTTATAACAACAGTTGAACATCCAAACCAGAACAGCTTCCCTTCCCCATTACCACAGATGCAAAGAACCACACAACTGATTCAACCCATCTTATTCTAAATGACTGACATGGGCATATCTGGAAAGTGGGGAACAGAACTGCCTTTTGATCTTACCTCCTGTCAAGTCAGTTGCATTATACTCAACAAAAACAATATCTGAAATGACAAATTTAGTAAAAACTTACCTTTTGGCTCCTGCCTGGATAGAAAATAGAATTGGATTTTTTAAAGTTTCATAATAGYATTAAAAACATTTAAAAAATGTTCTACATTTCAGAAAAAATCCAGGCTTACAAAAACAGTTTCAAACTGATCAGAGCTTTGGTACAATTTCCAGTGGTTTTATATTGTATACTTAAATATGGCACTTCCATGGTCTCTGAATACACAGTGAATTACTTTACTTGAGATTTTTCTCATTGGAACACCTTTCCACAATCTTTTTTGCATAAACGTCTTGCAAAACTGGTATGTTTGACAAATACTCATTTTCTTTACAAAAGCTGATTAGAAATTTCTATTTAGATTCTAACTCTAAATAAGTTTTCCAACCCAGAAAGATGGTAATTTTTCCAGATGTTTATATGCACTGTTTAGGATGAAGGCCCCCAAAAACTATCTCCTACCTAACATCATAGGACTAAACAGTTTCTTCTGGTTTTATTCAGCAATTACATATAGCCATATGCATCATAGCCCAGTTCAATATTTTACTAACTGCAGTTGTTTGCCATCACATGATTTAGATATCAGACAGTGAAGTATTTCCCTTAAGCACGAGAACATCATTACCTGCTATTGACATAATTTACGCTAGAAGTAAACAGAGCATAAAATTAGAAGGTTTTTCCAGATCTTGAGTGCACATCCAAAATCAGTAAGATTTGGCTTCCAAAGTCCTTTAACTGCTTGTGAAAATCGTATCTATTTCCATTAGAGTAAAAAAAAAAAAATCTATTAAATGTGCATTTGAATACGAATTTTACCAGCTAAATAGTTAGAATTATATCTAAGGTGTATAGGTTTTACATGGCAGTAATCCAAAAGTTGCTTAAACTTACTGTTCACTTTTTGGAGATGACAACCTTTATCCAATCTTTACCTCCTTTTTTTCCCCCGTAAATATGCACACTATGTGTACAGTCATGATTTTTCACTGGCAAGATCCAGTGCATGAGATTTCTGTACTCAGAGGACAAAGCATCCATGAGAAGTGGGAGATTTTGCTTTAAGTAAAATCTTATGCCAGTGTAGAGGGGAATCTCTCTGGTGAATTACATACAGAAGTTCCAGTAATTTTAGTATCTGTACAGGAATATGCAAATCAGACCCTGAATTTAATATTAGGAGGTGTTTGATTTCAATACAGTTTTAAACCTTAGAACAGAACCAACAACATATTTTAATCAGGTACCTTTTCAAGTATTCACTGCATGAGGTACCGGTTGCCTGAGGGTTATGAAATAATACTAAAAACTTTATAATCATTCATTGATTTAGTTTTGAGCATAGTATATCATTTGAATCCAATGGGAACATAAAGAGCTATTTGTGAGGTCAACCACAGTACAGACAGAGGCTGACATGATATCGATGGCAAGGTGGAAAGAAATTGCCAAATACAGCAGATCAATACCTCGTTTCACTGTTACACCCTTCTGGAGACATAAAATATATATCTTTACAGCTACGAAAATAATAATAATGAAAGTGGGAGATAAATGCTTCCCTCAAGGTAAACTATTTGATTAGCTGAGGGCAAAGGTGACAAGAGCAGTTACACTAAAGTAACTTTACAGTCTTAAATAAAAATGGTGGGAAGAACAGCAGATAAAAGGGCAAAATGAAGCTGAACAAGTTCTAGGAAATAAAGATGTAATTCTTTTAGAAATTGGGGTAGCATGTATACAAAGGCAAAAAACTGCTAAGCTAAATAAGGTAGAGCAGTTTTCTTCCATAATCAGACTCCAGTAACTAATCACAAGTGTTTGGAAATTACAGCACTATCATTTTCTATCCAGAAGGCTTCAAATATATGTTGAATCTGTCCAATACTTTAAATGCCAATAAATACTCATAACCATATTTTGCACTTCACTAGTGAACCTAACAGAATACAGTAATACACTACAGTGCTTTTCAGCCTCAGAAGAAGGAAAGAGGACAATTTGATATTTTGGATGCTCTTGGTCATTACAGGTTAATTAAATAATTTAAGAAATGGATGAATTATTAAAAGCATGAGAGCCTAATCCTGCTTCAGCTAAAGGCTGCAAAAGTTTGATCATCAATTGCACGTGGAAGAGAAACAAGCTTTAGGCAATCACTGTTTGACCTGTCTAGTTTTCACTAACCTGGGTCAGATGGAACTGAATCTTCACTGATGTAAAAGGAAAAAGTATAAAAATTATTCATCAGATGTTTTCCAAATATATAAATAAAACCGTAAGTAGGCCCAGTACTGCACCTCCAGTAGAGATATTTCACTACAGCTTTATTTCAAAAATGCTGATTTCCATCTGAAACTTCTAAGGTTATAAGCTAAGTTCAGAACCAGAAGACTAAAGGGTCTGGGTGACCTACATCTGAGACTACCTGGCTTTCTGAAACTGAATCACCTGCTAACAAGGTCCTCAAGATTTCTTGTCAGAAAAATATTAATTCAAACCCCAAAATTCAACTCACATGAAGTTTTATTTTTCTACAGAAAACAGGAAGGATTTTCAAGACATACTTTCCCTCATTTCTGAAGGTCAATTTAATTTTCCTGAATGTTAAAAGCTATAGAAATATTTGAGAAATAATGTAAAGAACTATCATCACCTTTTTAGAAATTCACATCTAACACAGGATTTGTAAATGACTGTTTTCTTTGTCTCAGTGTTGCTGTTTGAGAACACATTCATATTTAGTAACAGTCTAGTTGCAATTTACTAAGAAACAGAAAACTTTAAAGCTCACCTTACATTTGGCAGTGTAGCTTTCAGCTGAATAAGTGAACTCCTCCAAACCACATCATTACACAAGATGCTTTGCTCTACACATTTCTAGTCTACTGCTTGAAAACTAGAGGCTGTTCAAGACGGAAAGTAGAATTTAGCAAGAAACATATACTGTGTTCATATTCTTCCTTAGAAGAGAGGGAAAAATTTAGTGTTCTGAGGCAGACAAGGAATCAAAATCCCTGTAAAGATATTGATCCTTCAATACATTTTAGGAACTGTGAAATCTTTCCAGACAATGCAAGTTGAATTGGTTAAATTATAATGAAGAAAGCAAGCAGAGGGGTAATTATGCAAATAAAAATCCTGTTCAATTTGCCAGAGCAAAAATCTATTTTAGACAACAACAAAAATTTCCTTGAGTGCACGGAACACTACCTGAGTCTTTAAAATAAACAACCAGTTCCGCAGCTTGTGCCACTTTTAGGAGACTTCTTGTCCACTATGAGCTGGCAAGATACCCATGGCAGGAGCCCAGAGCAGCGAGGCTAATGAAAGGTCAGGGTTAATGGAACCATCTCCCATAGCCATGTCCTACGGGGTATTGTGCACCTGGAACAGCACTGAGGCTGTACAAGCAAGAGACACGAGCTTCCAGTTTAAGCATACACGACTACAAAAACATAGATGAGGCAGATGGGAAAGAAAAAAAAAAGAAAAGAGAAAGAAGCCTTCTCATGTTCAGATACCGGACATGGACAGCTCTCCATATGACTGTCTCATGTTATCACCAGGACCAAAGTAAAGTGAAGACCTTTAGACCCATGGCACTGGACTCCTCTTACACTGCTCCCACGCAAAACAGCCTCACAGGCCACAATCCACAAAACACAAATCAGTGTTTTGAGCGGCCATTCTCCTCACATCCTTAGCTCCAAGATCTTCATAGATTCCAATATGCGAAACATAGATCTGTTCTTATTTACAGCAAAAACAAGTGACTGAATGTAAAACAACATGTTTAATAAATCTGCAGAGCCTAAAGTACCAATATAATTCCAAGCAGAAAGATAGACATGCACTTCTTAATTAAGTGGGTGATGTTCTAGTTAAAACAAAAAGACAACCCTGGGCCATAGCTAAGATTAAGCACACACTCTTGCAAAGGAAGCTCCTACTATTATCGATGTAAAGGCCTTAAATCACAAAAAATAAACCATCTAATAGTCTGTATTCAATAGTAAGCAGAAAGTCAGGACACAGACTGATTTGGATTAACACATTTTCAGTTATAACAAGTAATTTTACAGAGGATTAGTATCCTGATGGTCTGATCAATACCAGGCACTGCTGCTATTACAGATGAAGAGAAAATTACCCCTCCAGTAATAAAGTGTGTATGTCTCGGTTCTCCTTCATTTGCCGAGTCCATTACTGTAATGGTTCCAACATTAGCAGCTGAGGCAATTTAAACAGCAGAAATGTGACGAATTTAAAAGCAAGAAACATTTGCCATTCATTCTTTCTTGTATTTTATTCTGCATATGCAAGGTTCTACCTGACCATTTCCAATACACAAATCATGTGTTATGTGACTATCAACACTATTTCTTAATTATTGTCTCATTAATAATGGGAAGGTCCAATAATGTGATTACTACAAAAATTGCTACTGGCATATTGGTTGCTGATTCTGCTAAAACTTGCACACCATTTACCTAAGCAGAAATATGACATGACAAGAAGCTTATTTAACTGCATCTAAGCTCTTCCATTACCTTTAATTTTCCTAAATACAACTTCTAAAAGAATCTATTGAATCTGTCAATTAGAAAATTTTGTTTTGTTTGGGTCTTTTTAATAATGTTTTTTATCTTAAGAGGTAGAACAATAAATAGCCAGAAACAATAAATCAACATAATATTTGAACAAATCATGATAAAAATGTTTAAGTTTTTATACTTCATTGTATGGTATGAGCAACATCTTTCAGCATTAATTCTAAAATCATATCCTTAATCATGCTGTGAAGTGCTCTGAGAATATTTGCTTCATTTGCCTTGAGCATTAATATTTTGAAGCAACCTGTTTTACCTTGTAAAGATATATTATTTTCCAGGCAGCAAAAATGAGGATGATGCAGGAAGTAAGACTTTCATTGAAATATCAGCCAAAACACCGCATATTCCCTTTTCCTCCTTGTAAATAAAATACATACAAAGCTTTGTGTTATTTAAAGCTTTATATTTCCTTGCCACTTTGTCTAACATGTCTCACAAATGTGATACTGCACATGAATATCTTTGTAAAAGCCCTTGTGAATATTCAGATATGTGCATATTGATGCATTTATTATTTGTACAGCAATAACTTTATTGGATTGGGGTCCCAGCTGTGCTGGGAGCTGTACAAACATAGCAGTAGTGTCTGTGGAATACATTCTCTGCAGTCAGTATTCATAGTAATGTGAATTAGCATAAACAGCTACATAAGGTAATTGTGAACTGGGCTTAGTGGTCTATTCCAAAGACCCACCAAGGCAATACTTTTACTTTAAAAGAAAATAATACTTCACACTAACTATCTTCTCTTTCACGTGGTAATGACACAGGGTCTTAATATGCAAAGGATAGCATATGCAAGAGGAAGCATACACAGGAAATGACTAGAAATTGGCCTCTGTCATACTGAAACCTACTTTAAAAAACTATACTTTGACTAAGTCTTGAGAACAGTCTTACATTAAAGATTAACTTTTTTAACTCACCTGTGTATATCAATCAGGATAATAAACATTCTAAACGTGTAAAAGCTTTCTTCCCAAATCAAAAAGGATGAAACAGTCTACTTAGATTACCAAATAGGAGGTTTATGTTTGGTTTTACTTTGCRTGGTACCTTTTCTACATCCAGTAAAAAAGTGACCAACTCTGACCAAGAGTATGAAGAAAAAAGAATCAAAACAACTATAAAGTGTATTAATTAAAACTGAATTCTAAGCTAAACCAAACAAATACGAACAAAACCCCAATGGACTGTTTCATAAAAATGCCTTTTCAGCTAATGAGCAACATCTAGTCTAACAGCTCTGGTTTTATGCACAGAAGTAATATTTGCTATGCAGAAAACCACAGAAGCTGATGGCCTGCAGCAGCTCCAAAGGTGTCTTTAGAAACTTCAGAATAATTGTGTTTCGCTGTCCACTTAAGATTCAGAGAAATATTCTCCAGGACACTATCATGCCCAATATGGTGTTTAGGACAGATGAGTAACTTAGCAACTTCTGGCTATGGTTTCCCTATTTTTTTCAGACCCTCTTCCAAAGAATGAATTTGCATCCTCCTCCTCTCGGGCTTGGAACACCAAATACTAGCATAAACAATTTCATTTCTGCTACACATTTAATCTTACTCGACCCAGTTGAGTGATCTGCAAAGTGGAAATTGCTGTATAACAGCACTGCACTATACAGAACTTCTACCACATGAACTTGGAACAGAAGTGTTCTTCTATAACAGCATAAATCAAAACTTGCTATATACAAGAAAATTTGAGAGTGAACAGCTTATCACATATAAGAAACATACTGCAAAATTACAAAGCAAAAACCAATGACTGGGATTCTGATAGACAGCATTTAACTGAACACAATTATAGCAAAACCAAGAACTTTTATTCAGTATTTAATTCTGGAAAACAAGAGACATTGCCAGGAGACACATAATCCAAACCAGTTTCTCTACCCAACCACTTCCCTCTCAGTAGTAGGCCTCATAAATCTTACTCTCCAGAAGAGGTTGGGTTAACCTCACTAATACTTGGTTTGCTACAAAATATTTTAATCAGTACCTAAATGGAAGTCTTGGCAGAACTACTACAATAAAGGCACTGTTCCTTTGTATTCAGCATTTCTCAGGTGAGCAACATAAGCAAAGAGTGGTTAAGTTATGGACAGAAGAGTGACTCAACATACTGCCAGGAGCCCAAAGACTCCATCTCCAATTAAGTTGTATAAAATAATACCAGTATGAGGATGCTCCCCTGGAAACAAAAGCGTATGTTCCTTCTAGTATATTCCCCTCTATTCCCATTGCTGCTTTCTCCTTTAGCAGCCTTTAGTCTAAGACATTCTACAGGCCTGTTTTGCTTTGCTTTCAATATACTCAAAGCTTGTCTCAAGTAGTACCCAACTTACCACATCCCCCTAAGGTGTTCTACAAATATTGACACCTTTAAATACTCTGTAAGAATCTGTTGTCAATTTTCATCCTTCTCTGTCTGTGCACCTACAGCATCCAGACAGGTCTATGGCAGTACTCTTGCACTCTGCCTAAAGTTTTTCTCATACATTGTTCTTGACACCTCTTCAAGTGCCTTGTCCTCCTACAGCCTTTGCCAATGTAGTTCCCAGCACCATCCTTTTACTCCCTCATACATATCCTTGAATGATTATCTTATCAAGGGCAATTAGTCTCCTAATGCAAATGATTCCCAAATACATTCAAGAACTATTAAAAAGACAGAGGCCCTTGGGTGAACAGTACAACTGTATAGGCTAAAATAAGTATGGGTTGAGGTATTTTTATGTAAGATAAGTATATTGAATGGGACATCTGCATATGTTTTGATATATATGTAAAGGGCAGAATACAAACGTAACACTGAAATTGTGGTCCTTCATCAGTTTGGGATAGCAGAAAGACAAACTGACAAGGTAGTCCCTCAAGAGTTGTTACAAATCTTACTGCTGCAAACAGGCTCTAAAGTTTTCTATTAATATACTTGCAAACTTACATCAGACCTTTTGCCTGCCTCTAAAGTGAAATAGCTTTTAATACTGAAGAGTAAATTAACAGCAATACCAAAACCAGCATGTTCCCTGTTCAGGTGTATGAGATTAGAAAATGCTTTCGAAAATAGTGATTTTATAATGGAATCAACCTTCCTTTCATTAACACCACTAATATCAGTACTATGCTTTCAAACAAGTCATTTACTGCTTCTCAGTACTACTATTTTGTAAACAAAATCAGCAGAAGTACAACAACCATCAAGAGCTGAAGTCAAATATTGTACAATGTGGTAAAACAAGCCCTTCAAAGGCACCTGAAACAGCAAACATTCAGCACTGCTGTTTGCTCCCACAGACAGTGAAATAACATCTTCAGTGTAAGCAGGTAACAGCATTGCATCGAAACACGATCAAGAGAACAAACATTATAAATCTCGGGTGGTATAAGAGACTTAAAAATGTTTATTTAGGTCAGGCTTGGTGCGGAGTACTTTAAATTTAAAAATAAAGGCGCAGTTACATAGTGCATCATCTCACAGGGAACGTTTTGACAAAAACAAACATATAGTCCTTGTATAATTTTTTTTTTCATTTACCATAGAACTCTCTTTTAAATTGAAACATCTTGCCCAGATGGCACAAGCCTTTACCACTAGCTCCTGTGAAAGCTGTACTAGGTCCAAGGGAGAGGAGGATCCGAGACTTGCAGGCTAGCAGAGGGCCCTGCCCGGGCAGCCCGGCCTGGGGCAGCCCCGGCGGAGCCCCCGGGGGCGCGGGGCGGTGCTGGGCACACGCGGAGCTGCCCCCGGCCCCCGCCTGCGGGACCGCGGCGCGGAGCTCCGTGCCGGGACTCCTTCCTTCTCACACTGAACTCCACGGCGGCCTCGGAGTCCCCTCGCTCGGGGCTCCAGCACTGGAGCTGCGGAGCCCCGGCGGGCTGTGCCCCGCACAGCCCCACGGGCGGCGGGGAGAGGGCTGGCCACGGGGAGCGGGACTGCGGGGAGCAGGAAGCAAACGGAAGGTACCTTCAGTTCTTTCTCCCGCTCCCCTGCTCTCCTCTTCATGGTGCCGCCTTAGCCGTCCGCCCAGTGCGGAGCAGCGTCGCGGGCACTGCGGGAGCTCCGCCGACACCGGCCGGACCCGCGGCTCCGCGGGCAGTGCCCGCCCCGCCCCGAACTCCAAGTCCCGGCAGGCCCAGGGCGGCCCGGAAGCGGAAGGGGCCGGTTGGCAACAGCGGCGGTTACTAACGGAGCGCTGAGAGGAGCCGGGGCCGGCGGGGCTGTGAGTACGGGGGGAGCTTCTCCTCCTCGGGCACGGCGCGGGGAGCACGGGGATGCCGGAGCTGCCCGGGGCTGTGGCGCCGTGTCCTGCAAGGGGCGGTGCCTAGCCGGGGAGGCGAGGAGCGGGGCTGGCGGGTCCCCAGCCGCGGGCGGAGGTTCCAGAGCCGGGAGGCTCCTCGCTCGGTGCCCGTCGGAGAAGGCTGCGAGCCTCAGCGTTGAGTAAAAAGAGCTCTAGGCTTCTGTTTTGTACCTGGAGAGGCCGCTGGGCTGAAGCGGGAGCTGTGCTCCCGTGCCCGAGGGCGGGACAGCCCGGTGGGTGTAGGCGTTCCTTCCTGAGGCAAACGCTGCCTTCCCTGCGACCCTGCCCCTTCCAGCCCTGCCGGTCCCCGCCAGAACTGAACCAAAATTTGGGGAGCACTTGTAAAGTATGTTGAAGGGAAGACACGGTTGTTTTGATTTTTCTGTGTTGCCGTAGGACTTAGAGGTCTGAGGGGTGTTTCTTCCCTCAGGCAACAKCAAGATGTTGTGATCCCCTTTCCTAATATCTTCCATATCTTCTGGTTTTTTTTCCTGTCCACCTCCCAAAACTCACAGCACTGGAACAGATGATATTTGAAAGGTGGTATGTGTGTGTATTTCTACCAAGTAATAAATGACGTTAGATTACAAGCCCAATAAAGTACAAATATTTATCTTTTAAGGACTCAATAGAGGGAGAACATAAGCTGGAAATATGTTGTGATAAGCTGAAATAGGTGGGTGGTCCCTCTCCTTTTTTAAATTCCCTCTACCAGAGAAGTGGAGTAAGATTTTGTAAGAAAAGAATCATCTTGGCCATGTCTGAGACTCAAATTCAAAATCCATGTTGAAACAATTAAGTTGTAATTTTTATGACTTCACTAGAAATCCCTTCACTGGAATTCTCTTCTAGCCTCACTGGCTGAGAACTTCAAAAAATTTAAGTAATCCCTACTCAGTTTTGCTACTTTTGATTGATATTGGTACAAAAGTATACTTCTGTGAGTTATATAAGAATCTGGACCTAAAGCTTGAGCTTTCATAAGTATTAAACTCATTACTGTCTGGCGTTGCATAACAGTGCAAAGTTGGGTGCAGTTTTTTGTAGAAATTTTTTGGATACAGGTGGTGATAGAACTACTTTTGCAAGTAGTGCAATGTATAAGAGAATTACAGTTTCTTTAACTTCAGTAACTACACCAAAAATTCTTGCTTCTACCTAACTGGAAGTTTTTATAGGTTAATCTCAGAGATGTGAAGAATTTTCCTCTCTTTGTATGTGAAGTTCTTTTCTCTTATTTTTGAGGAACAATATGTGCTGATGTGATTGTAGGGTATCCTTTCTTGGAAATAAAATCTGATTTAAGTTTTTGAGTTTGAGGATAGTATGTGGATCTGTCCAGATGCAAGTACAAATTTATATCTTTCTTGCTTTGTTATGCTTTTTTTTTAGGAAATGCTGCACTCTTAAGTACCATCACTTTTGTGGCAGTGTTGCTGTACAATTTTGTCAGATGTAATCGCTTTGGAAATGCTTTCAAAAGTAATATGGAATTCTGTGAAGAAATCTCATATGCTTTTAGAAATAATGCTGGAACTGGACTGCAGGAAAAGTAATTTTGTTTAAGTGTTTGTGATTGACGCTGAGATAATATTCAAAGAGGAACTGTAGCATGTGTAACATGTGCTTTGGTGTTTGAAGTGTCCTCTGTCAAAGCAGCAGCATAAGTGAAGGTTATTAGTGATTTTCGAAGACATGGATATGTTACTAATCAGGCAAATAAATTGCCAGGCCAGATTCTAAATCCATTATTATATTTTGCCTCCCTAAAAGCAGGAGCCAGGTTTGTACTATTTCGATCTAAAACCACTCTTTCTGATAAAACCAATTAATATGGTTGGGTTTTTTTATTTTCTTTTCCTTTGGCCCAGGACAGAAAARATAGCTGAATGCTTAATCTCTGTCACTTTGTAATGGAAATGAAATAATTCTTCCATTTCCTTTTGAAAATTTCACCTTTCTAAGTTCTCAGGACAGTTTAGATTTATAGTTGCTTTATTTTGTCACTTGAAGTCGTGTCATGTTGGCAGTAAAAACTGGCTTTGTATGCCTCTGCTATGTTAGTTTGCTTACAGCTTAACTATTTCTGTGGTTTTGCTGCAGCTGGTAATGGATTACTGCTGACAAGAGTTTTTTCTTTGTTTGAGTGACAAGCATGTGTTGTTTTGTCTCTGTTTTTAAATGAATAGATTTCTTTCATACTGAAGATAACAGGTAGGTATCCATAGCAAAGTTTCTTAAGCAAGTAGCAAATAGTGAAAACCAGTAATATTTGTCTGTGCCTGTTACAGTGCTAGAGTTTTTGAAGCCTGATTTTGATGGATCACAAGCATTGTGAAGTCATGCTGATAAAATACTTGTTTAGCCCTTGATGTCTCTGAAACTTGCCAAAAAAAAGCCCTTGTCATTTTTGATTTGTGAAAGCAAAGACAACCACATTCTAGAAAGTCATATAATGGTAGCATCTTCTCCTTGCTACCATCATGAACAAATTTAGATGATCCTCTAAAGGTAAAGGTTGCAGTTTCCCTTCGATCTGAGTTGCTGTGGCAATATTGATACAGTGACATATAATAGTAACCCCAGTAATGAACCTAGACCTGTGTGAAGCCAATGACTGCAGATAGAGCTAATTTAACAAATTGCAAAAAAGTGTGGAGGATTCTGTGAGAACAAGGCAAGAAGAGCTGAGGATACCAAGGAACTGAATTCCAGTGGATGTGTATTTGTCATTGCTTGCCAGTTGTGCCATTGGCTGTGTGGTGTGGACATCAACATGACAGAGTGGTATTCTCTGTTTCTGTCACTGACAGCGGTGAAACTGCAACCATATTGCTAATCTGCAAGTGTCGATCAGTTCATTTCAATGGTCATGATAAGGAAATATTTGTTCCACATGGAATAAAAGTGTTTCTGTTTTTATAAACAGTGAAAGCTGGAAATAATACTTTATCATAAATTTTAGATGAAAAAGCCAAAAGATTGAAAGCAAGACTGACTTGTTGGAGGCTAAACTTCCATTAATCCTTTTTGTTCCTTTTAGACAAAGCCATAAGGAGACTTATTTGCGATGGAAGAAAGACATAGCTTCAGCAGCACTTTCAATGATGATGGAATTAACAGATATTTCATGGGATGTCTGTCAATTATACTGTGTCACTTCTGTCCTCTGATTCAGGTGTTTAGCATCGCTGTTAATTTCCCAGTGCTTTCCTAGATGTTTTTGGATTCACTAAGGATTTATATCACCTGAAGATAGGAACAATTGTTAACTTGTTTGTTAACAAGTATGTTCCCATATTGCACCAAAGCAAATGTAGTACTTTTTCACATTAATACTTTCCTAATCTCACTTTGTCGTGTTCCTTAGCTTTCTGTTGCCTCAAGAAAGAAATGTGTTTGGATTTATGAGAGTCTCTATCTTAAAAAGTAATTTCTTATATGACAATGAATGAAAGAAGACTAAGAGAATGCCAGGCAACACTGGGATTACTTCATAACCCCCAGCCCCTCTGTTTCAGAGTCCCATTCAAAATGTGGAAGATGGCATTACTCATCTACCAATTGATGCCTTAAACTTTGATCTCTCTTAAAACAAACAAACAATTAAAAAAAAAAAACAACTAAACAAAAAACCCCACAGGTGCCCTTCCCACATCCACTTGGAAATATGGCCTTAGCCTGAAGATTTCTGAAGACAACAGAATTGGAACTTTAGAAAGCTAATTCTACATACATTCAATACAAAGTTGTATTTTGTGAATGGATTAAAACTGACATAAAATTAAACTTAAGAGTTTAGGTTGTCCTCTGAGCAATCCAGTTGAAATAGGAGCATTCACAAAAATATAGAAGTCTGTCATTTCAGTGAATCTGCCATAACTTTTTCCTTCATTTTATATGGTGTATTCTAGTTCATTCTAGTCTCACATTTTAAATAACAGATGAAGAAGAATTTCATTTGAATTTTGTTATGCCTAGATAAGCCATGCCTGCTTCAGCTGATGAAACTGTGGGGGACCCGCCTGTGAGACATACAGGTCTAACTCCAGCTGAAATTGAAGGATTACAAGGTTTGTACCAGCTGCTATTTATTATAGTTACAGACTTTGATCAGTGGCTTCTTTAGTTTCTTTCTAAAAATGTTTCTGATGTTGGCACTCACAAAATTAAGTTCAAATACCATTCAGAATCTGGGTTAAATTCTGAAAGATTCTGTGACCCATTCTATGTTCAAGTTGCTTGTTATAAGAGGAGAGTTGCTGTGAGGTGCTAAAAACTGGAAGTGTCATTGAGCTATAACATTCATCCTTCAAGAAGAAAAGTGGACTCTTTTGCTGAATTGAGGACAAGGCCAGTTCCATTTAACAAAATAGGAACCAAAAGTACTGTGCAATTCTGATATGTTACTCAGCTGCTGTTAGAATGGAACAACTGGGCTTAGTCTTGTATCTGAGTTAATTTACAGAATTATGAGTTAATCTTTTCAAGCTTCAAGACAGTATGTTAACTTTGAAGCAGATTAGAAACTGTCTCTTTGGTAATGCTTATTTTTAAGTAGTATGTTTGACARAACCTGGTTACTTTCTAAAGTGTTACATTTCTCTTGTCTAGTAGGTAAACAGGTTGCTGTATGATTTTAATTGCTTTTTTTTTAAATCTGTAAGAGGAAGGAAAAAGGAAGTGATTAAAATGACTATCTGAAAAAATTAATCAGACTTATACAAGTGTAAAATATAAAATTACTTGAGAAGTTGAGGGGTTTTTTCAGCATTTCAAAATTAGTTAGACTTTGAACTACATGTTGTTAAATGTATTGAAAGTCATTTAAAGTTGTCTTGGTTTGGGTAGAATCAACAACTGCACAGAATATCAAAGCTCAACAAGCTGTGTAACAAATCAGTCGAGAAGAACTGAAGGACAGATTTCTTCATCTACATGATGATCACATCTTAAGCAGCATGCTCAAGCAAGAGGAGAAAATTAAAAGGTATGGCATTTAATATTTTTATTTTAGCTTACAGTAATATTTTTGCCCTTTAAAACATTATCAACAAGTTAAAAATCATGCTGATTTCTCTCAGAGCACTTTTTAAAGCGGTAGCAAAAATCACTCATTGTAATTAATTTTTGTATTAATTTCTTGTTACCTGTGTATATTTATGTCTTTGCAGTGGACTGTATTAGATCTCTATGTACAGAGGTGCAGCACTATCTGTCACTTTGGGGTTGGTAGCTTGGGTTCAGAGCTTTGCTGTCAGAGTACAAGTGTTCTCTAAACTATAGAAGAGGCTGTAGAAGCCTAATGATTCATCAGGAATTTCATTCTAGAATCAAAATGGATCTATACAGAGAGATTCCACCCCTTTTTTTTACTTCTCTGGCCTTCAAGAAGTTGACTATCATCTAGCCTTTGTTCTCAAGCTGTTCCAGGGAAGGTTCAGGTTGGACGTTAGGAGGAATTTCTTTACAGAAAGGACAATTAAACACTGGAATGGACCACCCAGGAAGGTGTTTAAGAAAATGTAGTCACATGTGGCACTCAGTGCCATGGTCTACTTGACAAGGTGGTGTTCAATCAAAGGTTGGACTTGATGATCTCAAAGGTCTTTCCCAACCGAATTGATTCTGTGATCATCTAGTTAGTCTTAGTGTCTTTATCATCAGTTCTCCTTTATTCAGTGTAACAGGAGACTTCAGTGAAGAAGTCCCAAATAGTGTGGGGAGCAGAGTACCTGAGCAACTTCAGGTTTGTTAAGCTTAGTACTGTGCTGGCAAACCAGTCTTGGCTCAGCAGAACTGTTYACGGTGTTACTGCATTGCAGGAGGGCTAATTAATCCAAAAGCACCGTGACACTGTGTTCACATTGTGCTGTACTTAATAAAATCTTGCTGCATCCAAACAAGGTCTGGTCAGAAGATAACAGATTCATAAAGGGGCAGCTGAAAATACTGCCTCTGTAGATGAGAGTATTTCATAATTTTTAAAAGTCGAAAACATTATTTCCTTTTGACTCAGTATTCAGGGAGTCAGGAACAAATTGACCAGCATGACATAACTTCCATCTTTTCTGTCAAGCTGTTGTCAAATACAAGATGGTGGAACAAATGAATTGTTTGCTTATTCCAAATGGCATTTCCTGTGTTTCCATTAGATGATTTACCAAATGCGGTCATCATCCACTTGGGTAACATTACACAGAGTGTCCAAATTGGAATACCTGAATTAATACTTTATGGCACAGAAAATAAAAAATGCAGTGTTAGTCTAGATTGCCAGAGAAAAATCTTAACTCCTCAAGCTAAATTTCTTTTCCAGCATCCCTTTCCAAAACCCTTATAACTAGAAGTTTGGAATGAATTTGCAGTAGAAGAACACTGAAAAAACCCTACGTAAACAAAAAACCTGCTTACAGGCAAGTAACATTCTGTGACATCCTGAAGTTATTACAGGTTTTTTTTTGTTTCACTTTTGTTCTTTTAAGTAGAAGCTTCTGTCCACAAGTATACAAAAAATAAAACAAGTCCCTTTAAACAAAYGAAGTGTGTCCTTATTTTCAGTTTTCTTTCGGGGCCTTCAAAAATAGATTCCCTGTAAACTAGATACAGGTCTCGAAGATGTGCGACCGACTTTGTAAAGTCTTGAACTTGTCTTGCTTATCAAAGCCACCTTTTCTTTCTTTGTATGCCAAGTTTTTTCCGTTCACTGCTGGGTATGTTTTCTGTTCATGTATGTTACATCACCCCCATGTACCCTTTCTGCCTTTTGTTCTAGCTTACCAATGTTTATCAAAACTAAGGGAAATCAAAGGTACAACTCTTGAGATGCCAAAAGCAAAATTTGTATCCTTTTAAAGACAGATGAAAACCATAACCTCTGTATCTAATTATATTCTGCAGCTAACCGTTCCTTCTCCAAAGCACATTGGTAATATTTACCGAGTATAAAATTGAGTATGGTAATGAGAACTACTTAGTCTCTTTTTCTGGAGTACCTTGTTAAATATCTCCACCTATATATTTTAGCCACTTTAGCCATGAAATATATATTTAAATCCTAGAATACTAGAAATTATATATCATTGGAATGTTGCATATTATTAGCATTCTTTCAATAGTTGAACGTTCTGTAGAATTGTAGTTTTTATAGTTTGCCCCACCACATCCCAAATCTGTAACTTTACTTAACAGCATGCAGAGGTTCCTATATAAGGTCATGCGTTAAAAATTACATTTAAGCAGCATATGGAGTAAATATGTGTCCTCCCTTTACTAACCTTAAATGATAAGCCTTAGGAAACTGTTATTTGTCAGTGCTATAAAGCAGATTGCTGCACAGTGGTTTCAATTATCTTCAAAGAGTTCTTCACAGGCAGTAATAGTTATATCAAAACCTGAAATTTATTATTCAGGTTCTATGCTGAAGTCTTCACAGTGATTATGTTCCTTTCAACAGAATGCTTTTTATGCTGACTTTTCACATTCTTTTTCATCTTTTTTATTATTTTCCCCTGAATGACCACCAAGTTAATACAGCTTGTTAATGATAAAAAAAAGTCTGAACAGATTGGTGGCGGCCCCAAGTGGCTGGGTCAGGCCTGAAGCTGGAAGAAAGGATTGAGCATTCACAAGAAAGAGTTCAAAACGAGAGCCTCTGCAGCAAACTCCTTTCAGCTGAGCAGCAGGTCCAGATTCCAAGCCATAGACCTTGTCCATACAGATGTATTCAATCTTTCTTAGCACTGGTCTCAAAAAAGTGAGTGAGGCTGCTGGTATGCCAGAGCACACAAAGAAAGGTGTAATTCACATTTCTTGAAAACAGTGGTTTGTATCAGTATCCCTGATAATTGCTTCACTGTAGCAATTCCGTACTCTTCTTTGTTCATCAGTGGGCAATAATAGTACCTGTAGGCAAAAAGATTGCTCTTTCCCCTTGTTCATGTATTTATTTATAGCAGTCATGATAACTTGTTTGCCTTTGAAGTCCTTATTATGAGAATCCACAGTAGTTGGGGTTAAACAAAAGTACAGATTTGAAAAGACAGTAGCTATCAGGCAAGTTTTCTAATGGTTAAAATCATTGGACTTCCTTAGTATAACTTCTCTACAAGTTAAAGAGTTATAAAAGTAGTATATGAAAAAGTTTACTGTTACCATGTTATAACAAAGTTTCACATCTGTAGTTTGTTTGCACATGTTTTTCCTCTTTTAATTTCAAGGTTTGTTCTAGTCTCTTGATACATGTGCACACAACACTGCCAACTTGAACAATCTATCGCATGTGTGGACTTTGAAAAGCAAATACTACAATGCAGCCATGTACAATGATGCTTTTTACTGTCAAGACTTACTGCTTAAGGCAGTCTCACCCTGAGTCCTTTATTTATGGTAGCTGCATTTGGAAATTGCAATTTAAAAGTTTCATATTTTCATAGGAACATTTGTAGAATTCGTTGTACTCACTTAACTTATACACTGAAGTGGTGTTGTGTTTAAAAAACCCCCAACAGCTACAGCCCTGATTCAAACCTGAGTCAGCAGAATTGTCTCCTTGACTTCCAGAAGCTGTGGATCAGGCTGGTGGCCAGTTACACTGTGTTTTTTCTCCGTCTCACCCTCACACCAGTCTTCATTTTCACTACATTGATTATTCAGGTATATGAAAATAGAAACAATTCTCATGTTTTTAGACAGACAATAAAAAGGCATTGTCTCTACCAATTTGCTTCTTTAATTTATATGTAGTGAAAGTTTTGACAGTTCTAATACACCTGTGTTTTTACACTTCATATCATTAATTGGCAGTTTTATTTCCGAAATCAATTTGTTTGGTTTCTGTCTTAACAATGCAAAAATAGGGTAGATACATAATACATTTATTCAGGCCCATTGCTACCAGAGAGAAGAGGGCAACTTGGTTCAAGGAATAAAGATCAAATGTTGATATGATACACTGAGGACTTATCTTGATATAAAAACAGATCAGATCCACATAACAATGTTCAGGAATTGCACAGAGGTTCTAGTGTGCCTATCTGCATTTTGAGGCCTTGTTCAAACTGCAGGGGATTCTGGTAATTTGAGTGCTCTGAATATGCAATTTCTTGAACACGTTTTTCTAAGGTGAAGACTTATTAGAAATCTAGTAACCAATACTTAGAACTTGAACACAGTAGTATTGTCTTCCATAAGGTCAGAGAATACTTGCTTTAGTATTCATTAGCACAGACTATTTCATGTTTTTCTCTTGTGTGTTTTCTCATTCTGCCCTTTTGATCAATGATGATAAACCCAACAGACTGGTGTTGGATTTGTGCCCCCTTCTTTAAAGACTGCTGAACTCTTGGATTGCTCAGTGAAACCATGAGTCTGAATCTCAAATAATTTTTAACGCAGATCGGCAAACATGCAGGACAATTATGCAAAAATAAAATGCCTGGAAAAATTCTGGAGAGCTTAGCTATTTCTAGAGTATGAAGAGCCAAAAAAAAATCCACGAACAATAAATATACCTTACTGTATCTGCTTTGTGTTTGGCTGCTTTAAAAATACTGTAGCTAATTGATCCAAAAGATGTGGTCAGATAGCAATGTTCACTAAATACCTACTGGTTTCCCTCATTACTTTATTGAGTGCAGCCATCTAAGACAGATATTGATTTGAACAAAAATAAATAAATGTATACTCTAGGTGTATATATACACACACATATATATAGCACAATTACCAATACCTTAAAATAATACTTGAAGTTCCAAATATATAAATAGATCAAGTAAACTCAGCACAAATGCAAAGTAGGTTAATTTTTTTCAGTTATTTTCTGAAACTGCTGGTATTGTAGCTCAAACCTAAATGACTCGGTTTTGGGGACTGATGGATGGCAGTTAATCTTGTGTTTGAAATTTAACACATAGTTTGGTCTCACATCAAAACTTCATTAATTTCTTCTGTAAAAAGAGAGCTAGAAGAAAAATTTGGAGAAACCATTGCTTTTGCTTCTGAAGTAACAATTATTTCTTAAGTAATTTCTCACCTTTCTTCACTAGGGAGTTAGAATGCCTCTGAAGTACATAAGGAAATATTTCACTGCTGCTAAAAATGGTCCTGTAGTTGCATCTCTAGGTGAATGACACTTGTGATTTTGTGAAGAAAATGCTGAGAAAAAGTGATTACAAGTCCATGTTCCTGTTTAATAATATTTATATTGTTCTTTGGAGGTGCCATCTCTGTTCTGTCTTCAAAAGTAAAATCACTGTACAGAAATACAAATTCTTTTTAATTGATTTTTCTGAATAAATTTCACTGTTAAAGATACATCATCTGATTTTTTTGTGTGTCGTTACCTATCTCAGAATAAAAGCTTAAAAATACTTTCACTGCTCCATCCATTGAAGATCTCATAATCTTTGATAGGTAGTAGTGATGTTTTGCTTTTCAGAAAACACTTGGTACTAATGGATTAGAAGGATACTTCTAATGTAGTGTAGAATTTGTTTTGTAAAGAGTAAAATAAACTCTACCGTCTGTTGCAGTGCATGTCGTAAGAAATACAAACTTTGTGGAACACTTCTAATTTCTGCTCTCTTCAGTGTTCATGTAATTTTTTCTTTCGTTAACTGCTTACCTGGTTTTGGAATGTAGCATGGTTGTACTTGCAGGGAGGCTGTGATTGAGTCCCAAAGAATACACTTTGAGGAACTAGAACACGCCAGAGGGATACTTGTGAGCCTACTAAGAAGGAAAGAAAAGGAAATTGAAGAATCGTCCTTCAGCTGAAAGAGCAGGAAACAGCAAGCCAAAGGTATTGTGGGAAGTGGAAGTCTCCCTGGTGGAAGCTTTCCAAAAGCTGTGCCATAATGTTTATATATACGTGTGGAAATTACTACATCTGTTAAGGAATATGTGCTTTATTCATTTTTTCTGTTTGGTGAAACCAAGTCATAAAATGTTTTACCAAACAGCCATGGATAATTCTAAGCAAGGAGATTGTTATGATAATAGGTTATGATRGGGGTTTTTTATAAATAAACAAGTTAATAATTTCAGATAATTCATTTCTAGCTGATACAGCTTCAGTTGAAGTTCAAGTCATCAAATTGTAATCTATTATTTATTCAATATAAGTCTTACAAAATTTTAGGTATAGGTTCATAGTGAGCAATTTAATGTTCAATACTACCCATTAATAATTTGGAGTCTAGAAATAGTAGAAAACCATTGGCCTTGTATAAAGGTAGATTAGCAAATTTTTGAAGGAATATGGTGTAGCTGTGCTGAAGCAAAGTCAGACAAACATGCTTGCAGAATGTGTTCACAATAAAGCCTCTATTAATTTAATCTTTTTTCTTTCTTTTACTTTTGCAAAAATACGTGCAAAATTCTATAATTTTGCATSTATTTTCCCCCTTTTGACTGTTTTGATTTCAGACTGTTACATTTGATTGTATTAAGGATCTAATATGGCATGATCCTGCATTCCTTACTCTTTTGGTTTCAGTGGAAGTTCTCCTTGGATAAGAAATATGTCATCAGTTCTGTAACTGCCTTTCAAGGGAGGGACCCCATTATTATGTGTGAGCATTCTTTTGTGCATCAGTGGTACTATATAAATAATACATCATAATGTTTGCTATTAAATTATTCACAAAGTCGTAAGTCTCCCCTATTCAGAATTTCCTTATATAGTTTAAATAGGTTAAAGAAGTTGTTATCATAAATAATTTCTCAGTCTGTGCCTACAGTGAATTCAGAAAATATTTTAAATCTTCTTTCATTATTTGAAAATAATGTTTCGAAGAACGTCTGTGCTTCATTTTTCCGTAGATAAACACTGTTCTTCAAATAAAGCAGACAGAAACTGAAGATAACATCTAAATTTGATGTCAACTACCATATTTCTGTGAAAACTTTTAGGGAGTTTGAAAGTAAAGATGCACCTCAAATTCAGCTAAAAAATCCTTAAATAAAGTCGGGCTTTAAAAAGTAGTGCAGATTTATGTTTATCAAATTACTTGTATCCAACCCATGATACTTGATGTAAGGTACTATCTGTGAGTTACTATCTGCATGTTTGAAGTTCTGGGAGTATTTCCTTTATAGTCTATTTCTTGTTTGAAACCTGATGGAAGATATGTTAGTATTTGAGAATTACTGTGTTTGACTGAATATACTAGGAAATCAATTGAAAAATGCCCACTAGTACATATGTAGAACAGTGTGTGTTCTATAATTTTGCCACCAGAATACTTTCTGGGAGACTCTTAATCCTCATGTTTTCCAAGTCATGTATTTTTTTATGCTGAATGAAACACAGCCAGAACTTAAAGGGATGCATACATGTTATATTTAGGAGACTTTCATTAGCTTGCTTTCTTGAAAGTCTTGTAACTGCTGTCTAGAAAAGTCTGTATGAGTTGTTTTATTGCACAAATACATTTATATGTTCTATGTAATTCTTATTTTTAATCTTTGTATCAGCAGAGAAGAAACTGTCAATACTGGTATACTGAAGGAAAAACTGGAAATTTGGGTGACCAATAAGGTCATCTTAGTTCATCTTTGTAGCTTATGTCTTTGAATGTTGGTATAATTAGCAGGTTTTTTTGTTTTGTAAGAATACACTTGTCTGTCACCCTGCTACATACCTATGCAAAGACAGCATTGAAATTCTTTAGCAACTGTGGTGCCAGGACTGTGCTTCCACCAATGTTTTTGCTGTAGCACCATTGGATGTCAGCCTGCTATTAGGTTGCTGTCAACCTTTAGGAAAACATTCTTTATTCTGCTACATTGTTAAGAAGTTCTTGTGATTGAAATAACTGTAGTTTCCAAACAGTGGAACAGCCACAGTTAATCACTGCTCCATCAGCAGTAAGGAAGGGAGATACTGTTTATCTTGAGTGCTATATCCACAAAAAATCCAGTAATATTTTAAAGCTGCCTTTGCAGCTTCACTACAGTTTCTGTCTAACACCACAAGCGCTACATAACGGAGCTGAGCTCATATGCAGTGTACTCCTTGAGATAATCATTGTAATGTGGCTGCAATCAATGTTTTTTTCCATATTTGATTGGAGTTCGTTCGGGGATTCTTTCAGGAATGTATAATTCTGCCTTAAGGGAGTAACTTGGCCTTTGGGTTATTAGATGAAACAAATTTTAAGTACAAAATTTATCTACAGTTAGCTTGACTGTTCATAATTAAAAGATGGCCAAAACCACAACCTTGTGGTTTGATGTCTATGATACACAGGGTGCAAGGTAAAACATTAGTGCTGTATGAAATCATTTTGCAAGCAGGTAGCTCCAAATAACTTAATAACTCATAGCTACTTTGTAAAAGCACTTTTAAAGCCATCCCAGAATACATTTGTGAAATAGGTATTTGCGTGTTTGTGCATTTTTTGTGTGTTTTGTTTTGTTGATTTTTTTAATGAAAAAAGCTTATTTGCCAGTCAGTTTTTCATTCCTTTGACATTTTTTGCTGCATGGTGACTCTGGATTTAAATCTATTAGATGTATTGTTTAAATCTATTAAGTGTATGTAGATCTATTAGATAGTACTGCACGTTGATGTTCTGGTTTTTGTTGGGAGTCTGTTTGTGTATTTTGGCCATTGGTGCATTTGTGGTTGAGAACAATTAGCTGAAAAGCCTTCTGCTTATTTTACCAGACAGAGGGCAAGTGACCCTGAGAGGTTTGGTGGTCATATGTATTTTACTTGCTCAGTTTTCCAGTTTTGGATATGAGAGGGAAAAGTTTGTGAGCCACTAATCCAGTTAATACAGTAGTCAGGACTCCTTAAGAGTAGTCTCAGTATTGTATCCATGTCCTGCTCATATGGAAGCAAAGACAAGATGCAAGGGATGTGGTTTAATTAGACCTCAATTTTATTAGCTTAGCCATATGGGATTTACTGGCATAAATTTGTACAGTGGAGGTCAAGATCCTTTCTTTAATCATTTCCTTCTGGTGTAGGTTGCTGTCAGTGCCCCATTCCCACACAGCTGGTCCCCAGCCTGTTATTGGGACCCCACTCTATATGCTTTTAATCCAAATGATAAGAGGTCTGGAAAAGAGATTGTGTCTTTGGTGTACTTCAGACATTAACCCCAAAGATAATTCTTAGCTTTTTTAAGAGTCACTTTCTCCTAGCTTCATTTTCCATTTCAGACTTTTAAAGCCAGCATGAAGATGAGGTTTAAAGTGGCAGGATAAAGTTCACGTTCCTTATTTCTGCAATTACGGTAGAAGGCATAGAGCTAGATCAGTTTGCCCATTAATTCACATTACTGCCTCCAAAGGGATATTAGTTCTTTTTCTTTTTCTGACTTCTGTTTCAGCTCTACCTCTATGTGTCCAGGTTCTGTGGCAAATTTTTTTTTTTACGTTTTGGGTAGTAAAGAAGATATTGACTGAGCTAAATTGACTAAATATTGACTAAAGTACAGCTTTCGTCTTACACATTAGTTTGAGGCAAATATTTGTTTAAGTGAAAAATAGTAGTTAATTTACATTAAATCTGCATATTTTTTTAAATCTGCTCTTTTTAAGTTATATCAGAATACCTGGGCAGATGTTCAGGAAGCAGAATATACCTATCTGGGAGGGAGAAAGCTGTGTAGATCATCAATATCTGTTCTATTATACTGGTTTGTGACTTCATTTATAGAAAACAGTCTTCCTCAATTAACTTTGCCTTGCTCATGAAATCTGAAAAGATCTCATTGTTCAAGAGCAAGCTCTTTGTCATATACCTAGATGCAGTGGACATTTCTTAGGCATGTTTTATTTAAATAAATGAAGAAAATACTGCAGACATACTGTAGAGAAGTAATATTATGAGAGGTTAGATTGTGATCGATGTAATGCACTAATAATAATTAATTGCACATGCTTTTGTAGCTAGAAAGTTCTTCAGATAAATACCCATACAGCTRTAAGAATTGAAATGATCCAAATAAAAAGTAATTTTTCACTTCTAAATTTGAATAATTTACCCCCTAATATTAGTATCCCAAACGTGTTTAAATCAAATGCTGTTTCATTCACTGTTGAAAAAATAGTTAATGTTGACTGTCAGAAGCTRTGGAGTTTACATCTGTACATCATAAATTTCACTATCATCTGCTCCTTTTTTTACTTAAAAAGAAAAAAAAAAGCCCCCTGCTTAAAAAAGAAGGGGGGGAAAAAAAAGCCTTTGAAGGCATCAGACCCTTTTGTTTGATGTGTGGAACAAGATTAATAAAAACGTGCCACTACATTAGCTTTTAAATAGCTAGCATGAGACAGTGCTGCTGTCTATACTCACCACAACTTTAATTTATGTACATAACATGTTTTAGACACATGATAGTTTTCGCATTGAGTTAGGCCTGTTTCTTGGGGACGATCTCAGATTTGTGTGTGTGTGTATCTTCTGTGTAAGGACAATTAACTGGGCAATGCCAAAACACAATAGCATTTGATATTTTGAAGAATAAAAGGAAAGTGTTTCACATACTCAGCTGGTTTACAGATGTGTAAGCTTTGTAGTCCATTCTCTTGCTCCAGCGTGGCACTGCAACAATATGTCCAATATGTCTAAAATAGATAAATATTGGAAGGGAAATTACATTTTCAAATGTTAAAGATTTATTCCGATTTTATAGTAATTTATATTAMTACAAATCAGAATCAGTTTCTTCCCATACTTGAAGAAACTATGAAAATAACAGTTGCACTGTTTGAAGTAAGGGAAAACATCTAAATAAATATTTCTTTAAATTTTCATTCATTTTAAACACCCTTTCTATTAAACAGTACRCTCTCAAATCTCACAGTTTTAATCTTAGAATTGTAAGAATATTTACGTAGAATTTAAGTGATTTTTATGTAGTTAAGACACACCTGCAGCTTGTTTGGATACCAGCCTTCAGGTGTTACAGTATAAATTGCTAAGTCACTTTTCTTAGTGGTATTTGATAGGTTTAAACTATAAGAGGAAATGCCATAAAATGATATTCTACTGGCACCAAATGCTTCAGGTAGTGGAAAAGTGAATGGAAAACAAATAATCTCTTGAGGTATAGGATTGGGGTTTTTTTCTGTCATGTGCTGTTTTATACAGTAATGAAAGATGTTGATGTATTCATTGAAGCTGCTGTATCATCATGTTTATTTGCTACATTCTGTAATGTGAATTATAGAAAAAGAAATTAATTTGGGTATTACACACTAAATCTTCTCCCAAATGTGTTGTAGAAAGCTGACTTGCAAAAGATTTCAACCTTTCAATACAAAAATAATATGATAATTCATTTTGTATTTTCAAAGTAATGATGTATTTCTTTTTAATTTTGAAGACTAAACATTCAGGACAATGTGGAAATTATCAAGTTCTGTAAACAGCTGGTTGAGAAAAGCAGTGCCCTTTCAGCAATGGAAGGAAAAGTTCTCCAGTTTCAAGAGATATTTGCAGTTTGGTCGGTACCTTCCTATACTCTCATCACATAAGCCTGGGTAAATGGAAAAAAAGTTATATGCAGTTCTTGATTTTGAGTCAATACTGAGTACATAAAAATGAACCACATATTACATTTCTCTCAAGCTGCTCCAAATGGAGTAAGGATTTTTAGTCTTAATTTATTTTTTTTTTCAGAAGGTTCTAGTAGCTCTTGATGATTTTTTCTGTGGGGTCATCCCAGGCAGGTTTTGAAGAATGAACTGAGTTGTCTGGTTATTGAAAGAGACTTCTGATGATTTAAAGAGAAGGCTATGACTTAAATGTACTGATCTGCCAAAAAAAAGGTTCCAGACTCCCCTTACTTTATCAGTCTTTGATAAAGTTGGGAAGGTTTGGCTGTTACTTGTGTTGATATGTTCAGGGAAATTATTTTAGAGGACTACTGTAAATAATATTTTTCTTTATAAAAAGAGCAATTTTATGAAAATATCACCAGAACATGCAATTGTATGGTGGAATCACTACAGGTTTTAGTTATACAGGTCTTGTCTGCTTTTTCCCATGTGTATTTGGAGAACTGCATGTGCATATGGAGGTGGTATGATCAAAGCTTGGAAATGGGAGAGTTCCTCTAAGTAGGAATACCAACTGCAATGGAGCTTTATAAAGTATCCTAGCCTTCTGAGGTGGAAGCACTTAGATATCCTTGCAAACTCTTACTGCTACCTGCTGCTTGTTATTTTAGCGTGCTAAATAGCACTTGTGCCATTAGATTTTTGTGACATTCCTTTTTTCCCTGTGTTGTTTCATTTCTACATTTTGCTGTACTTTGCCTCCCTCTCCCTCTTTAGCATAATACCTATATCCTTTCTGCCAAAGCAGGTCTTCTGTTAGTAGCTCAAATCTAGTTTTTCATAGGGTGAGCAATGTAGAATGTAAATTCCAGGGGAGACAGGTTTCACATGGCTTTTTGTGTTCTTAAACAGAAAGCGATAAGTAAACTGTTCCATTTTAAATCATACGCGACTTTCTGGTAATTTACAACAAACGTCAAGTGCTTTTGCCTCTTTCTTGGCAGCAGCTGAATAGAAACACGTGTGTAGGGCTCAAACTGGTATTTGAAGACATTGTTTCTAATATTCTCAGTGAAAGGTGCACTTTGGAGAAGGATGAGTGTTTTCTGTGACTTTTTTGTCATAAGAAGATTGATACAATGGTGTTCCTATTTCAAATAATTTGAATGTTTGACACTTGTCTACTAATGTGAATAACTAAAATCCAAAATTTCTTATTTAGATGGCATGTTTTAGTATTTTTTGTCTTTATCTTGATTTTTGTTGCCCATTGAGTTCCTTATAATTTACTTTCAGTTTTTACCAATTGAAACCCATATAATTTGTCCATGTTCATCTCTGAATTTGAGTCAGGCCGAAATGTGAATCCACAGAATGATAGGAGCCTATAATCCTGCTCCATCCAATGATATTGAAGTTGAGCTTGGTACCAAACATTTACAGGACAATTTTGTTGCTAAAGAATTTTAATGTAGCCAGTTGAATGATGGAGTTGTGCAATCTGCTTAGAAGAACCAAGGACACTGAAACAAGTATATATTTTATCCCATTGGTAAATTTATTTGTTTCAATTACAGACTGAGTATTCAGTGTTTCATAGGTTATAATATGAAATATGCTTACCTGTGGAACTACAAGCTAAAATACTAAAGAGAGTGACTTCCCTTGAACAATTGGTACAACTTCACAACAGCAGTGGAGAGAAGTTGATGTTCATTTGTGCAGTATTTCTGGGAGATATACATCCATTTATTTAAATGAGTTATTTCTAACTGACAACAATATCAAGACAGGTTTACCAAAGAAATGAAATTCCAGATAAGAAACGTTAAAGTGAAATCATTATCCCAGTTGTTGTCGTGACCTCGATCTTGGGATACTCCAGGGACAGGAAGATAGAAAACAGTTTGGGTATAATGGAAAAAAAGGGCTGTCAGAATACTTAGATGTAGAACAAGATCCAGGTAAAGAACTCATTTAGGAAAAATATAAAAATAATGAGAGTGTAGTCATGGTCCCCTTAAAGTTAATGTGAAAAGCTAATCCAAAATGGTCAGGAGAGTAGCAGAGCCATTGAAGGAATAGAATGAAGTGGAAGCAAGGAGATTTTTCAAGTGGATGTTTTTAGTGTTTTTAATGAGATTGTTCAGTAGAAAATATACAATTGTTGGATTTGTTTTCAACTCTTTTGGAAATTAAGGAAAGAGATGAGAGTTAAATGGTTTATGAAAGGAGCTTTACCAAGGTGGTTAGTTAGTTTATTTGGTTTTTTCCTATCTTGTGGGTTGAAGTGGAAGAGAACTTCAGGAAAAAAAAATTGAAGCTAAGAGATGCAAAAGAAAAACAGTTCACATGAAAAGTTGGAAGGGTTAGAGACGTTAAGGATTGTGATTTTGATAAGAAAGGAATTAAAATATGGAGAGATATGAAGACTGTAAAAAAGTTATTTCTAATTGTAATTTTTTGAAGTTGTTGCAATAGAGTTCACACATACAGGACAGAGAAAGAGGAGCACTGAAGAAAGATTGTTAAAAATTGAAGAGCAATACATTTCACTAACTCTCTGAAATAAGGCTGACTGCTAGTATTGTTTATTCTCCATGATATTTTCTAACTCAGAAATGAGATATGAAAGATCTTGAAGACTTGAAGATCAAGCTGGTGATTGGTATTCAATGGGGTTTCGTTTGTTTCTGGTATATTCAGACGCAAGTGAATCTAAACAATTTGTACAGGATTGAGAGTCAGCTTCTCCGTTTAACTACTTTGTAGGAATATTGTATGGAAAATCATGAAGCTAACTTTTTCCTGTCTGAAGTCATTAAACATTATCTATACTCACGTGGGTATTTGGCACACATTTTCATACAATTATTTTATTGAACAGAAGATTTGCTTGTGGGCTCTGTTGTACCAAGCCATACTTTGAATGAGATTTACACTGAAATTCTTAATGAATGAGGCTTTATTAAAGCATTTGTGGAATGTAGGCACCATAGTATTAAGTAATATTCGGAAAATAGAGGTTCTATCAGCATCCTTCATTTAATATTAAAATTGGTTGGATGTGCCTTAATATAATCCAGTGAAATAAATGAAAATGTAAAAGAAATCGGAAGTCTCTCTTTAAAGTAGGACCAGTAGTACTACCAGTAGGAAAATAGAACTGAGTGTATTAGGATTATGAAGCAATTATATATCTACAATTAAGGGTTAACAGAGCTGTGGCAAGCTCTGTGATTACCATAACTGTGGTCAACATTCATTTTTGCTTGCTACTGCAGTGTTTTTTGGTCAGCACATCTAACCACTATAACCACAGCAAAATCTTTTAATTGCTTAACAGATGTATTTCTTGGTCGTTTTCATCATGACCGAACTGAGGATTTAATGTTCGTGAGAGCACCAAGAATGCCACCTTCTTTGACCATGCATTTTGTTACTTGGATCAAGGGTGTCTCCTGTTGACCACATTGAGAATATATACACTAAATACTGCCAGGAGAGACCACTGTTGGAATATGCCGTGTTGTAACATTCTACTAGGTGTGATTTATTTTATTTTTTTCTGGATGTTCCTTCCTTTTCATAGAGCCTAAAGAACTTGAAGACCAACCATGATGCCTCATTAGCCACAGGTGATGAACTGAATGAACAGCTTAAGGAGGAGCAGCTAAAGTGCCTCCATCTTCAAAAAGACCTGTAATCAGTAACTATTTCAAACTGAAGGACAGAAGAGGTGAGGTTGTGGTCAAGAGCCAGAATCTTTTACTTTAGATAGCACATACAGATTAGGGAAAAGTAAATGATGCAATACCTTTTAATTGCGGAGATGTGAATATACCTTTCAAACATATTCAGAAGATTGACGTGGCGCTATATATATATTTATCCCATTCAAAAGAAAAACCTCTGACTGCTGTTTGCATTTTATAGAATTGTGAACCACACCTGATCCCTGTGCCACATTGTCCAAACACCAATGTTTGGACAGTATTTGGGATAAAATCGTAAGATTTCATGTCAATTCTGATGCTCCGCAAGTGGTTTATTAACAGAAAAAAGATCATAATACTTGTTTTATGGATCATATGTTGCTAGTTTTTAGTATTCTTTGAAACTGATTTAATTAGGGTGGAGTGTTACATCTTACTCAGCAGTTCAAATCAGCCACTTCAGTTTCTTTGTCTAATGACTCCCAGAGACTTGTGTCATCTTAGAGTTGTCCAGATACAGGGCTAAAAATTAAATGGTTTCTTCCTAATTTTCTTCAACGTGTGAGGAATAAGGGTGTACAAACATACTGGTTTTTTCTGGCATTTTGTAGCAACTTATATTAGTTTTGCCACCTACTTTACTTACTTTAAATGTATTTTACATGAACAAAATTTACCAGGGTTACCTCATAGATTTACCTCCAAACCTTTAATCTTTTGTAGTGTATGGAGAGTAGATGTTCTTGGTTTAAGTATCTCATATCTTTAAAACCATATCCTGCTTTAGTGAGTCTTTTAGAAGCAAGTGTTGTTTCTATAATGTCAGTAAAAATATTACTATGCAAAAAACATACACTAGCTAAGACCAATATTCGCTTACCAAAATGGACATTTAAAAAGGTAATGCTACAGATTTTTATATTATTTTGCATAAGACATTAGATACTGTTGATCAACTACAACATGCTAGTCTCAGTTTCATATAAACAGCATGAAAAAGAATTTGGGCCACATGTAAATCCTTGTGGATTTATCTTCTTATGCAGCTTCTAAGAGACAGTTGTATAAAAAGAACAAATAATAGCCTGACATTGTCTAAAAATTATTTGCTGTTCATGTTCACACATCCATTGTAATTTCCTTTTGTGCTGTGCATTGCTTGAAACTTCCCTCTTCATTTTAGTTACGGGAAAGAATAAACAATCTAGAAAAACAGAATGAACTCTTGAAGAAAAAATATGATAAGCTGCATAAGGGAAGTTAGGGTTTCTGGATATAGAAAATTTGATTCCTGTCCTTTTCTAATAGGTCTTCACATACTGTGTGCTGGAATGTGCATATCCATATTGTGTGTTTGTGCACACGTGTAAATGTGTTCATGCTGCAGTTCATCCTCCGAGTGTGTGTATATGGAAACTTTCGTGGTGCTCTGCTGTGTTTCATCTGCTCTGTTGAAAGAAAACAGCTTCCATACGTGTTGTAATTCTCTTGAAATAGTAGGTTACTTCTTWAAAAATGTAATTAAAAATAAGTAGGAGTCACTTTATTTTGAACATAAATTCAAAAAGCTCTTATTTGAATTTCTAGTAGTTTTTTTAGGGTTAATGTTGAAAGAAGAATACGTCTTGGTAGACATATATTCCTTTGGGTTTGCGTCAGTTTTGGGGTGGTGGTTTTTTGGAAAAAAAAGAGGTGTTTGAACCTTTCCTATAAATTCTTCCAGTGCTTCTCAGTATATAAAGTCTGGTATTTGACAGCTTCCCCAGTGTTTATTTTTGAGGGGTGGATTGGTTGTTTTGGTAATAGCTACCATTTCACTTTACTGATTCTGCTTGCAATTTTTGTGTAGGCTCATGCAAGTTTTTACAAGGGTTCCTATACATGGTAAGATGCATAAATTTTATCAGCAGTGCTTAAAATGAAAATTAATATTTTTAAGATATGATTCAAAAATTCTCTGGTACAGAAAAGAAGTAATTATAGTCAATTGCTACAAACGCATTAAAGAAAAAATGACCTTCAAATGAACTTTTCCTTTATTGTGAACCTATGTTGTCTTTTACACTGAAGAGGGTTAGAAAATAAGACACGTCTTAGAGCTAATAATTGCAGAAAGTAGATCTTGAAGCCTTTTCTCGTATCCAAATCATTTCTTTTCTTAAAATTTGTTTGGCTTGTCAGTGTGATGTATGTCAAAAAAATACCAATTATTGAGAATAATGTGAGTGATACCAAATTTTATTTGTAGTATTCTTACAATATTTTTCATACTTTTCATGTGGTCTATATATGAAACTATAAATACTACTAAAAATTATAGTAGTAAAAAAGTGTGAGAACAAATAGCTTAAAACGTTTTTTTTTCCCTATGAGATGTAACAGTTGTATAATTACAATATTTAGAGTTTCGTRTGGGGTAGTGTGTCAGTTGTCTCTTACTTATTTGCTGTAGATTTCTTCAAAATTTGATCATGTTATAAATATTTCTCATTATGTTTGTTTTCCTCTCTATCATTATGCAGATAAATAATTCTTGCTAAAAAATCAACTTACAATTTTGGCTTGAAATTTTCTGTTCTACTTAAAATCATAATAAGATAACTTAAAAAGTTGTTTAACTAGATAAATTTAAATATGCTTCCATTATAGCACAGTAATCTATTATATGGTGTTTCTTTTTCTGAAATGATCTGTGTTTTCATATACTGCCATTTAAACATTGATTCATGTTTCACCATTCCGTGTTACTGTATGGGTAACAATAAGTTACAAAGAGAAGGATCATTTCTTTATAATGGCCACCATTTAATGTCCAGCTTTTTCCGTTTCCTATTTGAACAATGCAGCTTTACTACAGCTTACCTGTTGCTAGCAGTGGATAGGCCAGTGTCTACAGGTGTCAGGTAATTAATACTTTTTTTTTTCATTTTTTTAAATGGAGGTAAAGATGCATAAACCCATTCTTTACTAAAGTTATTTTTGGGAAATTTATTTGACGTTGATGGGAATTTTGCCAAAGTCAAGACTGCAGAACTGGATCTGAAAAGTTTGTGAAGAACAAGTATGAATTTGTCAGTTGACTCTTATTATTTAGTCAGTATCCAAGAGAACAATTCGTTTGTACAAAAGGTTTGGAGGAATTGTTTTCATATGACCTTGTAATGCAAATCTAGCAATGGTTAAACTCCCTCCAAAGGAAATGGTGCCAGATGTGGTTGACCATTATAGTTACACAGATGGCTCCAACTCCAGTGAAATACAGTAAATATGAAAGAAATTCCACATGAATTCAAGTAAAAGTAATCTTAAAATTCAAAAGAAGAAAGCGACACACGTGGACTCAATTCAAACTGACATAAACGTTAGCATTATATAGACTTGGATAAAACTTGTCTTCTAAAATGTTCTTCATTTAAACATCTAAATTCTTAACTACTCTCATAGTTACTTTTATTGATTTTTCTGCCCATAGTCTTCTGAAAAACTGCAATAATATGTGGCTGCATCTTTATGTGAAGTAATTGTACCGAAAGCTGATGAAATCACATATAACTAGAGACTGTGGTCATTAAAACTTGAAAACATTTTCAAAAGTGTGAAAACTGATGGTACTATTTTTTTTTTTTAAATGAGATTTATGCTTTCCTTACAGAAGCCAATCAAACCTCAAGGTATTCGAGAACACACTGTATCTCTTCTGTACCTTTGCAGGACTATGAAGTGGTAGTGGGTTCAGTGTATTATATTGCCTGCATATTGTCTTCAAAATTATAGGAGAGTGATGCATATATTACTGCAGGACTTAGAAGCTTTGCTTAAGTTCATGCATGCTGTAAAAACATTTAGTCACACTATAAGATGCTCTGTGCCTAGAGAACTGTGTAAATAGGTTAGATATAGTGTGAGAAAAAGACAAAATACAGAGAAATATGATGGTTTTTATGAAAAATACGTATCAGGAATAAAACTCCTATATACCTTAGAGTAACTCATGCTATATATTGCTGTACTATAGTAATACCATATTGCTCTACTTTGTAGTATAGCAATTCATGCTGTATTTTTTTTCTTTAATCTTAAAGCCTTTCTTCAAATATATTAGATATAAATGCACTTAGAGGTACTTAGAACTCTTTCGGTCAGCATGTAGGGTCTGGGAACCTATGTGGGCTGTCCCTTCTGCAGCATTTCTTTCTCTTCTGTTTTTGTGGTCAAGGCCCGTTACATAGATCTCTGGAAGAAATAGGTGGAAGAATAGATATCAGTAGATTTTTAACACATTTATGTATGTAAAATATAAAGTTTGTTAACTGATGAGCTTCACCAAATTAAAGAGTTGAGAAACTGACTCTTACCATTTAAAAAACCCTACAGTTTCTGATTTTTCAGAGTACAAATGTGAATAAACTGGTTTGTGCTTAGTTAAGATGGACATTTTTCCAGTAAATAAGAATGCAAATATTAAACAATGGTAATATGAAGACCATACCACTCACTGTCTAATTTATATGAAAGCTTATTGCATTTCTTTGGGTTTTTGCCTACAGAGACTTACRCTGTAAATTACATAATGTATTTAATTTTTTTTTAATTTGAGTTACACATTTTGTTGTGGTTTCAGCAGTTCTAATTCTGTGTCCGTGCAATCCTTATTGCACATGGATTGGTAGTTTACCAGTAAATCATGTCTTACAGGCAAAATAGTTATTCTAATTTTATTTCTCTGATTTTTGTTTCTTAAAGTAGGAGAAAGATTACTTTAAATGTGCTTCTTAATCAGTATCAGAATTGTTGTTTTACAGTATGAGAAAACTGTTGTCACTTTGTGGTCAACATTTTTCTTTGAACAGGCAACTGACTTTATGCTCTGCATGTTTCACAGATTTAAAAGAAATCAGGTGGATGATCCCAGTTCTCTACATTAAGAGGTTTTGTATGCGGAAAGAATGGTTTTGTTAGTTGTCAGTTGCTGAGGTTTGGAGTTGTGGATTACTCTGGGATATGCATCTGAATTCCTTTTCTAGTCCCACAAATGTTGCATGCTGCCAACTTCTTGACTTTGGAGCTCTAAATTAAGGCCAGTTCCTTTGCTCATCCCACAAACTCTTTCATGTTTTTTAACCGCAGCCGGAGAAAGGCGCCTTGGTTTCAACAGCAGCAGACCAGCATGTGTTTACTTAATTCCTAAGACATGATGACAGTGGTCTCTGTGCCACTAAAAGCTTTTTTCTTTATTATTTTTTGTTCATGCTGATTTCTAAAAGTTTTTCACATGCCATATGTTTTATTACAGTGTCTTCTGTATGACCCATGAACAGCAATGGAAATCAAAGGAACAGCAAATGAAACAGCAAATTGCTAAACTAGAGATGGCTATCAAATCTGATTTAGCAGACAAAAATGAAATCCTTGACAAGATCAAAGTAGAAAGAGGTATATTTCTGAAAAAAACCTAATATTTTCCCAAGATGTGAGGTCATACCTATGTYGGAGTTCAGGAATATTGCCCAGAAAAGTGTCGTTTCTGGTGATTTCAAAGCTGCCTTTTAAGTGTACATTTGCACAATATGCTAAAGTTATGGCTAGCTATTAAGTACAAAAATTGACCAAATACAGATTATATGCTGAATGAGGCTCATACATTTTCAGCTGCATTTATTCTTCTGTTGGGTTAATACTTGCTCTTTATTCAATATTTCTTCTCTCCTCCACGTTGAAAGTTGTTATGGAAAAAAAGCCTATCTGACAGTCTCTCTCAAATTATAAACCACTATTCTATTTGCTGTACACAGTTACATGAAGACTATGCTGGCCCTTGGCCATGTTTAATTGTCTTTCAACTTTATTAATTCAGAAATTTTTAATATTTTCAGGATACACTAATTTTTATTTACAGCATTGTACATTCACAATAATACCTTTTTCTTCTAATCTGCTGAACAGATTATTTCATGTGTGTTTTTCCCATGCTGTAGGACAACTTCTCTGTGAATATTTAAGACGCTGCAATCTCTATTTTAGCTCAACACTGTGATACACTGTGGCAATATAAAGTTTACAAAGGAAGAGCACAGGCAGGAAGTAACCAAAATATTGTTAGAGTTGATTCTTCAAATGTGTATTTTTAAAAAGGTGTATTTCTGTGAACAATCGAATGGAATGAATTGGATCAACTTGTTGTGAATAATTCTTCTTAAGAGTGTGGCTTCAGTTCGTCATGTGCTTACCATCCTGAGTAGCTTTACTGACTTTTAATACCAGATTGAATACTTAAACCTTTTATTTGACCACAGCAAGTATTTGCAAAATTGACCTTAAGTGATACTAAAATAAATAAAGATGCCTTAAGATACATTAATATGAAGTTATGACATATTGATATTTGTTACTGACAACTTGCTTATGCCATGCTAAATTTAGAGCGATATTCAGAGCATGAAAATATCACAGGCTATACTATTATCTGGTTAAGAAGAATGTGGAAAATCAGGCAATACTTTCTGTCTTCTGTCCTTCCTATGGGCATTAAGTTTAACTGGCAAGTCTTTCCCTTCCCCAGAATGGCACTTAATTGCTTCTTGAACTCCTAACTGTATCGCCAGGGTACTACACTTTCAATTGCTATTGAATTAAGTTGCTGCAGCTTGAGTAGATGTTCTAATACCCTTCAAGGCCTGTGTATTTAGGATTTGATTACAGCTTCTTATCATTGCTATTGCAGAAGTATTCACAGAATGGTTCAGGTTGGAGGGATCACGGTGGGATCATGTCATAGAATCACAGAATCGTGGAACATACTGAGTTGGAAGGAACCCACAAGGATCATCAAGTTCAACTCCTGGCCTTGGTGCGTGGTCTAACCTCACTGCTCAAGCAGGGTAATCCTAGAGCACATGGCACAGGATCCCCAGGTCCTTTCACATGGTGGTGCTCTCCAGCCTCTCGTTCCCCAGGCTTCAAAAGCATCCTCGGGCATGATTATTTCCTTTTGTTTGGATGGAGTTTATCTTGCCTTCCTCTAAAAATTCCCAATATATAGCAGGAGGAAATGATGAACAAGTGGAGTAACTTTGGAATATAGCTAAATAGGTATCATGAACAAGTGGTTTGGCCACTTGAAGAAACGCCATTGCAGGTTTTGGCAAAAGCAGAGTTTAATATTGAATTTGTGAAAACATGACTTTACAGAGTTCGATGGTAAGGCTCACTCTATTACTTACTACACTGGTTAAGGCATACAAAGGAAGATCAAATTAGAAGCAATTTAGAATGATTTATTCTAATGTCAGGAATGCAAAGGGAGGGAAGTGTGCCAAGGGTGCAAAAGAGTTTAGCAGCACTTAATCACTGAGTTTTTTAACATTTACAAAGTGATTCCATAGGGTTCACTACATTTATAACAATGACTTAACTATAGATGTGAGATAGTAACATTCATACCATAATCAGTTCACACACAGAGGTGATGTGTGCACCTATTTCTGTGTGTCTACCTATCAAACAAAAAGGTACCTACCACAGGTTCAGTGAATTAATCACATCAAATCCCTTTGTGTTTCCCAACAAGCAGGGGTTAGACCTCAAGGACCTTGGCGATGTGTGGGTGGGGATTAGCCCAGGCCTTGTCAGTGAGGTCCTTCAAATGTTGCAAATTTTAGGGTTTGTGTGCCCTGGGAGGTGTCCCACGCAGAGGGAGCTGCTGGCACTACTGCTGTGCTCCAGGAGAGCTTGACGGGCCTCAGTTCCCTAAGGTTTAAGGTGATTGACTTGGGTCATCATCACTAAGTTTCCATCCTGTAAATATCCCTGCAATGTTGTATCCATTGGTGAGGAATCATTTTATGTAATGAACTCAAAGAGAACAAAGGGAGTAAGATTACCTCAGAGTGAGTTATGCGCTGAAGATATTTTACCTTAGATAATGTTTGTACTGTGTAGCAAGGCTGATTCTTTTTTGTATGATATTAAATTGCTTTTGAAACAGAAAATACTGTATAATTTAAGTTATAAAATTGCTAACTGAATAAGGTGGTAGTGGGTGGGGATTTTGTTTTGTTTTGGTTTTAACTGAGTCTTGTAGAACTGAAAGAGCTGAAATATAAATGAATCTGGAAGTCTAAGAGGCTGTATGTGTGTTGACAGGTACCAAATGATTATAATAGTTATGTTTTCACAAATACATATCGTTAGGGAATTTCTTTTTACTGTATCAATTATTTGTTACTGCAGTTGACAACTTCTCATTGTTTCCTGTGCTGTATAAGCAATACCATTGTTTAAGGGCTATGTATAATGAATATGGGCCATAACTCTTCAAGTTTTGAACTTCAGTAAGTTTTACTATTCAAGGGGTGTTACAAAGACTGTAAGTTTATCTTTTTATGTAGCATGTGAGACAGGAGGTTAAACAAGAAAGACTAGCAGATGATAAGGTGAAGGAGATGGCTGAAGAAATTCAACAGGAGACAGAAGAGCTCTCGCATCTGTCAGAGGAGCAGTTAGCTGACCAAACATCAATTACTTTTGGAAATGAGACAGAAATAACTGAAGAATTGGAACCAGAAGGTAGAATTCATTTTTATGAATAAGTAACTGTATTTTCTTAATAAATCTATGTCTCTTTCCATTTTCTTAAGCATTTCTTACTAACAGCTGGAGCTGCCTCATTATGAGAAGCTCCATGACAGAAATTATCTTCTGGTGTACTTTATAGCTGAAGCTGGGTGGTGGATATGGTGGTGTTATTTTTCTTCCCAAATGGAAACTGTATTGTAATTGAATGCAAAAATCTGATATCTGACCTAGATTCATAAAATATTAAAGGAAACCTGGCTTCTATTTTAAATGTCTTTATATTCTGCCTTAGAACTATGCCGTTCTAAAGACTATTTTAATGAATATGCTCCTTTTGTCTGCAGATAACAGCCAATGCTGATACTGGAAATCCTTTCAGACAGAGAGAGGGGTACTATGTCTTATATTTGTGACATAAAGTTGTTAGAGGCAGATTTATTTAAAGATTATAAAAGGCAGGTCATCCTGTTCTACCTCTGAGCTTAAACTGTTTATCACTGAAATAAACCAAGTCTGTGATACCAAGTTTAAAGTAAAAGCACAAGCATAATGCTAAAATTTCGTGTTAATTTGTTTGCAGCTTCTGCATAAGAATTCATTAGAAAAATTGGAAAAACATGGTGTTGAATCCCTGTTGTGTTTATACGTAATTTGCTTCAGAGAAGAAAACCCAGACTGCTCTAAAAATAATCTACCTTCATACAGAACTGCTTTTTTATTAAAAAACAAGGATACATTCTTCTTTACATGGGCATGGTGTTAAACATAGTCAGAAGAAATCTACAAATTCAGGCCATGTTCCTGTAAAAAGCTAACACTTGTTCATACCTCAATTCATCACAGCGTTTACATCATTCCAGTCCTCAACTTTCATCTGGGAAACACTACTATTTTTTCTGCAAACCAGAAAAAATATAGTTTGGATAACTCTAAAGGTCATTGATTTGCAGTGTTAATCTTCTGCAAGGAAGAGATTTACCTGGCACTTATTCTTCATTTATTAGAAAAGCAAATATATTGCTATCAGGTTCCTCAGCAAATCTCAGATGGACTGCAATACAGGGGATTTAACCACATTGATTCTTTTAATGTTTTTCTGATCAAGATGATAGAGAAGATGATGGTGCTGTTGAATCAATAAAAACTGACAGCAATGACTGTATTGTTTCAATTCCATTATCCATGAATATTAAACTGTTGAGTCAGAATGTTTGTGGCAATTATTTGGCAAGACTAAGAAAAATATTTTAAGCCTAATGCCCTCTAAGAGTAGCTGTGCTATATCTAACATCAGTTTTCAGTAAAATTGTACAGTATCAAATCACTTTAGTGTACTTGTTTTTCTGTTGTTAATTGTGGGCAAGTACACTAATGATGTTCTCTTGACTTACTCTTAAACCCAGCAGTTAATTATCATGAAGACACATACACAAAATAACACAGCATAAATACAAATTTGGAAAATTTACTTTGAACAGTATTTCAATAGGATAGTTCTGTAAAAGAAAAGAATATTTCATTCTTTCAAATCTAACATTGACTGAACAACCTTAAAAATATAAAACTAGTACTTAAAATTGCTGACAGTACTTCTAACAGTTAATACTTTTCTGATCTGTCTTAGCCTTCTTTTAAAGGACCAGAGGTGTACTGTTAGATCCTATCAGACTTCACGGTTTTTAATGTTCTGCAATGTGATATCCTAGAGGTAGTTTGATTTTTTTTTTTTTAATGCGCTTTTCAAGGCTGTGAGACAACCTACAAAACAACTAGCACCAAGAAGCAATTCTTTGTATGAGAAATATTGCTCCTTTTTTTAAGCTGTAGAAAGGATTTAGAAATGCTATCATTCATATATTCTTCAGAAGGATACAGAAGGTACTTTTGAAGACAGAATTGCATTGTTTATATGTGAAATGTTAAAAAATTTTCATCTGTAATTTTGAGAAGATGACTGCTACTCATCTCTATTAAATCCAAATATAATACACTTGTTTTATAATTTTCTAGTCATACTGTGTTTTATTTTATCACAATTATTTAAGAACACTTCTGAGAGAATTTTGTCTGTAGATTCATTTCAAGTTCATCAATTTCTACCTTTCTCCATTGATCTGTTCCTCTGGTAACAAAGTGCATGTTCATGAAGGGTGGATAAAACAATAAAAGCTATAAACTATTAAGACAATAATATTTTTGATACAGATTGAATTTTAAAAATATGCATTGATTTATTTGAATTCTTGGGTTAATTATAGAGTGCAGCATGTCAAAATTGTTATTGAATTTGTATTTTCTTAAGATTAAAAATCAGTGCCTTTTATCTTTTGAGATAAATATCCTGCTGGTAATCAAACACTGTAAATAAAACTTGTGATTTTTAGAGATCGCTATGCTAATTATCCTCTAAATCTGAGTTGTATGCCAAACTGTTTAAGCCATTTAAGATCATACTGGGGTTTTTTTGCATGTTGCAAATTAGACAGTTCATGGTTATTTCTTAGATATGTTGATCATAAAGGGTATCTAACAGATTTTCCAGTACTTAACTGTACCACTTGCTTCTTTCTCTTTTCTTCTTGTCTATGATGTATGATTAATCATAGATTACTTCATTTTGTTTCATTTCATTTACAACATTTATGAGCTTCACTTTGTCGGTATGAAATGCTTGTCCCCTTCTTTCCTTTCCAAAGTGGCATAATTAGTGTTAGCATCTTTTTTAACAGGCTACATAAAGTTTAGTGGCTGGATTAAATCAAGTCATTAACATAATGTGCTATACAATTTGCCCCTATCTCTTTTCGTTTCCAGTACATCAAAGTGCCACAGAGTGCCAGTGTAATTGGGCCTTGCTAGCTTGTCAGGTTCAGTCAGGCTGATGGCTGCTGCTTTTACTAAAAAGCTTCCAGGCATGATAATTAATAGAGAAAAGAAGTCTGAGAAATGTAAAAGTTTGGACAGTTCTCTATGAATATTTCATACATTTGAATAATCAGAAGTTAACATTATCAATTTGATGTATAATACATTGATTAAAAGCCTTGTTTCAGATCCTCAAAATAGACATCAAAACTGGGAATTTGCATTTTCTTTGGCATGGTCTTTATATTTGAAAAAAAAAATATTAAAAAAGTCTTTTCTCTTCCATCCCCTCCTCCTTTTCACTCCCATGTCTACACCATATCCTTACAGGACATTATATAGTATTCAGTTTTCATAATAAAATTTACTGCTGTCAGCTTCCAAGTTGTCTCAAAATGTGCCATAAGGCAATTACTGGCAAACCCAAATTATTTGGTGGTGGTTCGTTTTCTTCTATAGATCTCTGTTTTTTTCTTGCAGATGCCACGAGTGCTTTGTCTTGCTCTAATAGCAGTTTACTGATAGCGGTCATTACCTGTACCTGTAAATTAAGATCTCAAGTTCTAACTAATTTAAGAAAATCTTTCTTAAACTACAAAAAAGCAATACCAATTCCTTGTGATTCTCCTGGTCAATGAAACATGTTTGTGCTAAGGTGAGAAGATGGAAAGCATAAAGCTTATGTATAGCAAACCAATAGATACTTTTGCTTTTATTATGGTTTTTTTGGTACAACTACTTGAGTAGTGCATTTCCTCCTACGTAATATCTGCATTCATTGAAACAAAGAAAATTTTGTGGATATTGTATTGCAATTTTAAATTTCGGCTGACTTAATTTCTCTTTTGCTTATTTTCTGCAGCACTTGAGTGCCTTTGTGTACTTCAGGGAGATTTTTTTACTGTTCAGTGTTTTTTCTCAAACTGGCTTGTTTTGTGAATATCTAATCTGATTGTAGAGAATTAAAATTTTAGGTTTTTAGTATTACTCCGTGTTACTGAGTTGGCTTAATTCTACTGTGCCAGAAATACAAATCTTTTGTATTCTCCAAGTCCTGTCTAGAACTAACCTTACTTGCTTTGAGCTTTTCTTCTGTAAGAAATTAGGAAAGTAAAAGTGCTGCAGCAGCATATTTAATAAAACAAGAAATAAAATTCATGAAACAGAACAATCTTATCAGAGTAAGATAAAAGTAACTTACGAAAACTTTGTAGTCAGTACTTTCAAAGACTACTGGTAGGTCTAAGATTAAAAAGGACCATTTGCCACTCTCCATCTTTAAGGTGGTTGTTTGCTGTTGGGGTCACTATAATCCAGAAACTAAAGTCAAAGAAAATTTAAAGTATCCAGGAAATACCTAAGCTGTGTTTTGCCACTGATAAAGTGTGAGATGACAGAAGTTTGAGTAGGCACTATGCTGAAATGATGGATTTACAACTTATCTACCCCTTGTCAAATATACTTTGAAGTTGTAATTGGAAGCATGTACTGCAAGTCATTCTTTGTGATAGAAGAAACTAAAGAAGAGGGAAAAATAATACCAAAAAACCCCAAACACCAGCTTTTAGAATGACTGAAAACTACAGAATCTTAAGCCATTACCCATTATTTTTTAGGTAACAAATGAAACTAATTAGTCAGAATATGAAATTAAGTGGAAGACCAGATTTAAGGCTGAATGCATAAGCCCACTCAACCTAACTGGTAGGTTTTTTTGTGGTTATGAATAGAAATGCTCCTCAGTTGCTTCCTGGAGAGACTATTTATCAGAGCTTATGGACGTGGAAGTAAGTTAGGGTGACTTTACAAATAGTATTTTTCTAACCAGAGATCTAAAAAGCAAAGGATGGGGTTTAAAACTAAATTTTAGTTTGATTAGTTGTGATAAGTATCACTAAGCATCATTTTTTCACACTGTGCGTATTATGAGAATCAAATTCTACTCATTTTGGAATGTCTGTATTGTTCTCACACAAAACTGTAATGACAAGAGGAGGACACTATCAAATATTAAGTACTAAAACTCTAAATAAAAAGCCCAACTACATTAAAAATGTGCAATTTGGTGCAGTTTTTCACTACAAATGCACTCCTAACAAATGAAGATGCTATATTGATACTTCTGCTTTCTGCTCATACTAAAAGGTACTTCTTTCCTAAATGGACTAACTTTCAAATACAGATTTTTTAAATTTAATTTATTTTTTAAATCAAGCCAGAAGTCTGTTGTCTACATATAGAAAAATACAAACATAGATATATATACAGAGGCAGAAATACTCTTATATTTGTCTTGGACTAGATTTTTTACATAATACTGCTACTTCTTTCATCTTATTTCAGTAATTTAAATGTTGTACAGACATTTAAAAGATGTACAGCCATCTTTTTTTCTCAAAGAATTTTCTGTCTTTCATGCCTTTTTTTTCTTAAGGATCAGGCTCCCCTTTGAAATGAAACGTAATTGTAAGTTTGCACAACCTTTGAATTACTGAATTGTGTGACTGGTTGGTACCTATGTAGCTAAGTGGCTTTAAGATTTGATAGAGTTGGTATTTGGTCTTTATTTTTTCTGATGGAGTAATCAAAAGTGAGTGATTAAATGCTAAAAGAAGTGAAGTCTTCTTTTTGAGACAGTCTGCAGGAGAGAGAGGTGAAGCTTAGTTCAGGATGGTAAAAATATTCCATATGTAGCCTTCCTCACTTCTTGGGGAGAAAATAAAATTCAGAGTTATGGAAGTTTGTATCTCACCAATCAAACAGGTCCAGATATATCTGTATTTTTGTATTTATTCATCTGTAGAAACAGTTTATCAGTTAGTTGAGGCAGTGCCACAGGCAAGGTACAAAACCAAATCTTTAAAAGCAATTCCACTTGAGGAGAAACACTGAACAATTTCATGTTTATTCTTCAGAAAGGGTGTGAAGCAAACTGAAGGGAAAAGCAAGTATTGTTCAAGTGATCAAAAGTTCTCCTATGAGCAAAATGCAAATGGGACTTCAGGTTCAGATGTACAGTTCTCAGGGTCATGGTAGGAAAGCTACACTTCCCTCAAGAACTTTGTATTTTCTAAAATGTTTGGTGTTTCATACTGAATTATAAATTGTCATTTCAGAAAAAAAACAGTGTATTGCTGGCACGTTCCAGATTTGCTTGGAGAGCCAGTACCTGATCATTGAATTCTCTCAAGCTGTAGCGAGTGATTAATGCATTTGAAGATATTAAAGATGAATTTATGCTGTTCTGAGAAATGATGAATTTGGACTCTGCACTAGATAAAACGACAACAACCAGAGTTGTCTTCATTGTTGCAAGTAGATTTTTTTGTTCAGTGTGTTCTTAATTGCGGACAGAGCTAAAGGGGTTGCATCGAACCTTGTTCTGGTGCTAATCTTGGGCCATTGCATTCTCCTCCTGTCACATGGCAAAGCAGCGATGCTGGGGAGGATTATCTGTGCCTTTCCCTCCTTCAGTAGGGATTCAACTCCAAAAGAGCCTTTCAAAAGGAGACATCTCTTTGCCCCAGGTCTTAGGGACAGTCTAAAGTGCATGCACTTCGGTAAGTCCCATCCATGTGGAGAAGGAACAGGAGGCATTTCTGTATCCCTTTTTCTGTTCTGACATCTACACCATTGTGGGGAGAAGGTAAAAATAGAAGATGTTATTCCTAACATGAAAAGTCACTGCATACAGCTCTAGAATAATTTTTTGTAGTATGTATTTTTATGTGTATTTGATTCTGTGTTGCCCTGTTAATCATAATTACTTAATGGGTAATGGTTGTGTCTCTGTACACTTGAATTACATTGATGTTCCTGTAATAGCATTCCATGTGGCTCTGTTCTGACATTGTTAATAAGATGATCACAGGAATTTAGCACTTGATAGAGGAAGAGGATTTTTTCTCATTCAATAAATATATTTGTCAATCAATATTCATAGTGATTGAAAGCAAATTGATGATTACTTGTGATTATTGGAGAATAGCTTAGAGTTTATTTTATGTGCTCTCTGCTTGAAATAGAAGCGAATAAGTGGACTCTGCAAATAAATATATAAAATACTAAGGAGTAAAGCATGCATGGTTTTGAGCATTGGTAAAGATAGGATTCGAGTTGATCTTACAGTTCAGAAGTTCCCTTTGAGTTTTGCAAGGGCATGTATTAGTGAAAACTATGGATGAAAAAAATAGGAACATTGTTCCTATACACAAGGCATTTTCAACTCTGCTGTTCTGTGCAGAAAGCACAAACTTATTTTTTAAAGCACTTATTTCCATGGGATATTATTGTGGACCATTTGAGTCAGTTGGAATTTTATTTTTCACATCAAAGTCTTAGCCTTTTATTGTGACCAAAAAGGAAATCAAAATACAGAATATGCAGCTTCTTGAAGATGGCAATCAAGACTAATTATGGAATTAAAAAAAAGGTTTCTTTAATCTCAGAAATCAGAAAGATGAGAAAAGTTGAGATTTCAAATTTAGATGTAATGTCCAATGCATTTAGTACTTACCCTTACTTACTAATCCTAAAGCTTCTTGAAGGAGTTCAGTGATTCTTCCAAATCTCTGGGCAGGATTAATTACAAAGAGTTGGTATTAAATGGTAGAGAAAGAATTTTGACATAGACTTAAGTATCTTACCCATGTTTTGTTTTTGTCACCTGACATGAAAGCACTGAACCAGTTTCTTAGAGACATTTTTGAAAGCGTTTAGTATTCTTTATTTTAATATGTGCCTATTCTCTCTGTTAGGGGAAATTTTGTATTATATTTTGTTTCAAATACAAAATGTAAAGACTAATTTTATTCCTATTAAATGGAAGGGTTTGTGGACAGTAATTGACAAACTATCCATTGTTCACTTGAACACCAGTAAATGAGACTAATGCTTAAAAAAAGCAACTTAGGAAAAGATTTAAATAACATACTTCACTCTGCATCATAGACATATAAATGGTTGTTTAAAAATGAATTCCTATCATATATTGGGTGAAACATGTATTTTCAGCATGGCTACATAATATGAATGGTTTTGTATTAGTGATGAAATATGACATGGTAGCTATGCTGTTCTTAAGCTGTTCTATATTTTTATTTGTAAATATCCTTTTTAATCAGCTTGTGTTCTCCTTTGTGTATGCTTAATGTTTAATATTAGTAAAACTGGGACTGAAAATAGTCTTGGCTATTAAGCTCCAAGGTAATTTATTACTTTTTCTTACAATTTTCTAATAGTATTATTCAGTTATTTGCTTCCTTGTTAGTTTGAAAGCAGAATACCTGGATTTACCCCACTAGCCTTGAAAAAGTGTAATATTCTTTGCCTACTGTATGCAATTACAAGTGTTAAATATGTCAAACAAATTTTAAGATATGTAAAAGGAATACTTTATAATACAGGATATTGTATTTGGACTTGATTCATAAGCTACTGTCTGTGTACAAACTAGTCTGACATAGCTGCTAAATACTTTGGGGCGAACAAAACCACTCAGCATATCCCTTTAAATACAGATGCTAATACATCTGTTCAGTGCAAGAAGAAAAGAGTTGTTTCTGAAGTAAAATTAGACAATAGAGCCAATTTCATTTTTTATGCATGTGAATGTAGAGTGCTTGAGGTTATTAGTTGAAACTGAGTAACCTTTCCAGGCTTTCATCTCTTTCTTTTCAAATTTGAATATGAAAAGCATATTCAAGTCGGAGACCATCACTTTAATGACATTTGGCAGTCATTTGATTTATTAGATTTTAGAAAAAAAAATTCCTTTAAATATTTCATCATTCTATGCTAATCCCAGTAATATTGCCAGCTGAAGCCATGTACCTGTATTAGTGGAGACAGAATGGTGTGGAATTTTTTCTGTCATCCTAGTAAAATTTCCATGAATCTACTGAATAATAAAACAACCTTATTGAAATATTCAGATTTGGGTTTTTAGTTAAAGTGTCTTAGGATACATAATAAAAGGAAATGTCTTTTGAAAGGAGGGGGTAAAATTACTTCATCAAATATTGAAAGGACTTGACAGCAATGGAAATTGTTCTATATGATGGATATTTTTACAATAGGATACACCTGCTTTTCAGTTTGATTAATCATATAATTTGCTTGGGGAAATGTAAGCTATCTCCATAATAAATTAGAATATTGACTTGCAGTTCGAACACTGAATGTAGAAAGCTAATCTTCTGAATATGATTAATACTTCAAGTGATTTAAGTTAAAAATCAAAAATTGTCAAAATATTTCCACATAGGAAAAATATTTTTAATAAAGATATGAACTTGAAAGAAATGAAAGAAGTAAAAAGAATTCTTTTTGACATTTCTGTACTCCAGCATGTTCTGTTTGCTCTTTGAAGAATGCCGTCTTTGAATGCTCGCCTATGTACTCCACTTTGGAAACCAGAGTGGCTTTTCTTTCTTCAAATTACAGTTACCTAGGGAAATACCTGTGACTTTCTGTTGAGTCTGAGATTCACACTTAAATACATAAAGCTTATTACGTTGTATCTGTATACAATACTATAGACATTGCTGAACAATGTGAGACAATTTTATAAGGAGGAGAAAAATGTAATTTCAGTTGAGAATAAGAAAAGGTCTGATGAAGAACAATTGTGGTATTACTTTTGTGATACTGTTAATTTTGACTTTTAAAGGTATGTTTGGTTTAACTAGTCAAGTTCAGTATATGAGGTTGAATTCCATATAAATGCAGTGTTACTTTACATTCCGAACTACTTTATGACTTGGTGGATTTTTATTGAACTGTTTGTGGTAGAGTCTGCACTGGGCACTAACAATTCTCTTCCATTTGGACAAATTTGGTACCTAATATTACTGAAACTGGTTCGAGCAGTTAAAGGATAACTTTGCTGTGTAGCTAAAAATAATGGCAGCTGAAATTAGTGGTTCAGATAGCATTTGTACATAATCTTAACCTAATCTTCTCCAGCAGACTGTGTCTATTGCAAAAATATTTTAAACATCAAATGTCAATCAGTATCTGTTGCCACAATATCCTTAACTGCAAACCATGGGGTTTAGATTCTTATTGTGTCTMTGTCAAAATCAATCAATCAGTGTCAATTGTACAAATTTCCCGATGATTTAAATGTATGTTTGCTTTGTGTTAACACTTCAAGAAACACAAAATAATTATTTTGGTTTGTGTTTTGTTTTTAAATAGGAAGTTGAAAAATCTGGATTAAAATTACATCACTTGGTTTTACTAAGTCACAAATTACATCAGATGAGAGAATACAGCAGCTGTGCGTAGAATGCAGATTTAACAATTTCCCTGCACAGGACACCCCACTGTCACTTCCAAAACCAACAGGTGGTCAGAGGATTCACTGTAATGATAGCACTGGTGAGTGTGACGTATTCCTGAGGAGGTGTGTTCCTTCCCTTAAGTTCTGTTTTACGAAAATGCCTGCAATAAAGCCTACTTTCTATACGTTGTATTTGCATTTATCTGTGTACTGATTCTATGTATTTTTTCCAAATATTTTGGGAAATATTAACGATAATTTTTAAGAACTGAGGTAAGGAAGCAATTATTAAGTATAAAATGAAATACTGAAGTAGGCTTGTGTAAGAAATTGTAACAATACAATATATTTAAATATGCTGGTAGTGAATACATTTTAAAATGAGGCTTTACATAACTAAAATATTTATATTCTTTTTGAAAGAGCATGATGAACTAATTTTTCTATTGGTACATGAAAAACATTCTATCTAACCAGGTACAACTAAAACGCAGTTGGAAAGAGAAAATATGTAATTGGACTTGGTCATCACTTGTGTGTATCATCAGTGTATCTTTAATAAGAACTTTTTAAAATGGGAAATTATTCAACTATGTGTAATACTAATACATTGCAATTTACTTCATAGTACTTATTCCTGCATATTGCATATGCTAGACTCTAATAAATGAACATTTGAAAGTGTGTCAATACAACTGATGTCAATACACAGTGCAATTGTTAACTTATGTGACTCCAAGAAGGACATGGATCTTTGTAAGGCCTTAGGAAAGAAAAACAAACTCACAAAAAAGTAGTAGCACTGCGAAGTCCTGAATTCACTGAGGCTTCCTTCCATTCAAACAAATGGGATTTCTGGCATCATATGCTAAAGAAGACATTACATAAATAAGAACTCCTTTTATGAGCTGAACAATATTCATCTTGTTAGCTTCTGTAGACACTTCTCCGAATGTTCTAGATAGGCAGACATAGCTGAAATATCTTTTTTAAAACCTTGTTGAAGTAATTCCAACAGCCAATAAAAGCTTTTTAAGGCTTTTAATTTCTCTTGCTTTGAATTCTCATTGCTTTGAATATAGCAAGCGTTCAGAAGGTATAAAATTCTTACACAATACTTGATTCCTGTGTGCACTAGATATGGTCTAAACATAGTATTCGTTTTTTAGGTATTTACTCTGCAAAGTTGAACTAGCAAGTGCAGCAAAGTTATGATGAATGCAGAATAAAACATCAGGCTTTTAAGATAATTATGAAACTTCAATACATTTCAAGCTGTGGTATTTGAAAATAGCATCATGCCTTGGGGAGACTGTAGTTTAAAAGGCTTTCCAATCTAGTAGTGCTGTATTTTATTATTTCTGTTAATCATAACCTGACTCTGCAACTTTGATTTTTCTATCTGCTGCTTCGATATCCATTATAGAACTGTTCAAACTTCAAAATATCCCAACAGATCAATATTAAAAGGTGGTTTCTGGTCTTAATTGCTTCAGGACTGTGTTCTGCAGCATAATACTAATGTGGTTGTTATTTGCAGAGGTTTGCTTAGATAATTGGTTGTCTAATTTCTACTCAAGATTAGCTTTGCATATAGGGGAAAAAAACCTAATGAGTCTGCTTTTTGATAATGCCAGTTGAGAAGCCAGTAAGATAATAGTAATGAAATCTGCATGTGTGTTTACTATAGCTTTGCTGCATCTCTTATTCATGTCTAATTAGATTTGAGTATGCTGAATATTTGAGGTTAATTGAATATTTTCTTTAATAAAAATGAGATTTGCATGGGTAGAAAGAAATTTACTTTCAGCTTAGAAGGAAACTAATAGTCTTTTAGACTTTTGCATGAAGGAAATCAGGGTAAGTCCATAAGTAATCTAAAAAAATCACTAATTCTTATAAAAAATAAAGCATTTTATATTATCTATAACTGGAACAGATTGACTGTTTTTAAAAATATCTTAACTGCTACAGAAGGCTTCCCAAGATTCATTGCTTAAAAAACATTTGAAGTTTTTCCCATGCCTTTTGCACATTCTTCACTGTCATTGTTTGGCATGTGAGATACCAGAAGATTAACAGAATCTTGTTGAAAATATAATAGAGCTTCAGTGGACATACAAGATCCCATGAATTTCCATTTTCACAGGTGGTTCAAGTATGTAACTTGACATTAATTGGGTTTTTTCGACTATGACTTTCTCACTAAGAATGGTTAGATCATTTTCTTTCTTCCAGCATCTTGGAACAGAAACTTGAATGGGGAAGTTTATACAGTGGAGGATTATGCTGCAAACCTCTTGATTTCCCATGATGTTAAGTGTTGTACCTCCTGATGATCACAGTGACTGAGAGGAACTGTTGTCTTTGTTACCAATGGAAAGAGTTATTAGAATATCCAAGAATGCTTCCAAACACTACAGTCCCATAAATTCAAAGAACAGTGGAACTTGCCAAATTATACAGTGGTTCTAGAGAACAGGCAGCAGAAATAGAAGAAAGATTTATGAAATCTTGCAAAGATTTTAGATGAAATTTAATTGGAAAGCTTGCTTTTCTCAAAAACTTTTCTCCCTTAAGTGAACAGGTAGCTATTTGAACAACTTGAAGTACAAGTGGAAGTAGTCCAAAAGAACAGGAGGTGGGGGAAAGATGATGGGGTGTACTTTTTATTAAAAATGAACTTCTGAAGATCCTTATTCTAAAAGGTAGATTCCTCAGGATAACTCAAATGATTGGCTTTGCATCAGAAAACATTGTTATGTTTTCTTCTGTGTATTTATACCTTTTCTGCATTGAAGCTCAACAATGTGGACCATTTTTGTCTTCTTTGTGAGGAAACTCTGCTTCGTCATGTGGTCATTTAGTTTTGTTAGAATGTGAACTATGGAAAAAGTAGGCTATAATCAAACAGCTGTGTTAATGTTTTGAATTGCAAAGGTTTCTAGCAAGTACCCAGGTTCATTGTAATTTTCAGCTTTTAGTACTTCTTTAGGACTGACTGGACTGACTTTAAAATTATAATTTTGGATGCGAACTGTCACAAGTTAATTTTGAATTATTTTTGCAATTAATTTGATAGAAATATGAAATGTTCCATGCCTTGGAGCAATGTTAATTCTTCTGAGTTCAGGCAGTACTAAGGGGTGATATGAAAGCATATTATTAATCAGGATCTAAAAATATTTTTTCACTCTGGTTAATCATTTTCCTCAGACTTGAATGGCGTTCTTGTGCTGAATGTTTTACTTACTAGTCTGAATTTTTCCATTGAGTGAAATGAATTTGAACTCTTTAAGTTTGTTAATAATTTGCATTTAAAATTGTTTTAGATACAGTATTAGTAAACTTAGGAAATTCCATTTGGGTTGCTTATGGGAAAGGGAGGAATCTGTTGATGTGGCATTTCCTTTGAAGTTCTTTGGCTGTCCATCTGTCTCCCTGCTGCCTCCTCATCACTTCCTGTGGTGGCCTCAGGAGCACTTGGCCATGAGAGTAGCACATGTGGAAAGTCATCCACATGTCCAAAAGAACAGCAGATGACAATTACAGCTTTTTTCACCCTAAGAAAGTAAGGAATGATCAGTGGAAACTAAGGATTCAAAGACAACGCCAGTGCTTTGCTTTCTGTTAGTAGAAAAAATGGTGGCAAATTGCAGATTCCTTTGATTGAGTGACTCAGCAGCTGGACTGGCTGTTTGGTGATAGTAACCTGCTCTGAACAGCAGTTCTGCTGGCCAAGTAGGAGCTGAGGAGCAGCTTTGGAGAAAACTAAAAAATCAATAGCTCTAAATGTGCTTCCTAGGACTTTAACAGGAATATGTCCTCAAAAAAATCCCTCTACAAGGAATTTAGACCTTCTTATCTCTTCTCATACTGCTGTATTCCGATACTCTCAGCTCCTTGGTAGAGCTGATACTTTCTGTTTATAAATAAATAAGTTTATTTTGTGTAGCAGAAGACTATGAAATACGTTAGAGATTTCTGTCAGCCCACGGGAAAAGGAAACCTTAATGTGATGTGGAGAGTGAAAAAGAGCTGTTGTGAGTACAGTGGCAGAGTAACTAGAAGAGGTGAATATTAAAAATGTTGGAGTTTAGTGACAGACAAATTTCTAGCTCCACCTCCTCCTCTCGAAAACAAATGAAAGCTCTGAAGAGCTATGGTTGATACTTATGTTCATTCTAGTTCTGGCCTAGCAAAATGTTTTCAGTTTCATTTCTATATTAAAAAAAACAAGTAATTCCTTGAACACTTTTTCAATTTTTATAACCTTTCACAGTAGTTTGGTAATACTTGCAGACTGATACCATTTGCAAACAAGCAGCTACTTTCTTTATATAAGATGCCCAAAAACTTCTTAAAGAATTTCTTAAAACCCTGTTTCTCATTCTTTTAATATGTTTTCCAAACCAAGGCTAGCTTTCGCTGTAGGTCATATTAATAGTACAAAAATTAAAAGCTGATCCTTGTGTTTGTATTTTAAATTAAAACAATGAAAGGCTTTCAGAGCACTCACTCACACTCCCCAGGCTGTGGATTTTCTCCAGTCCATTGGTCTAAAGGTTTCTCTTATTGAAATATTGTGGCAGGAAAGGAGGATTAAATTACYGAGGCTGTCAAAAAGGACAAGCACTCTGCCATACATTATCATTATCACTAGCTTCCTCAGTGGAAGAAAATGCAGTAAATCACTTCAAATACAAAGCAATAAAGACCACTGGCTTTTAAAATCATGAGTGCTATTGCCATTAACAGAAAGTGACAGCTATGCGGCATGCTTAGATGCTGCTTGTATCTTTTCTGACAGTGTGCACATAAACCTGCCAGTGACACACTATTAGATCACATGACCTTTCAAATTTGATTCTAACATTGTTGCTTTTCCTTAGAAAAAAGCAAGAAAGAAAGAAAGAAAGAAATGTTTATTTTTCTTTGTTCTTTTCCTCATGTTCTTCTAAAAGGTGAAAAACATTTGATACTAATAGTAATTCTGATTTGCTTTGTAGTGATAAATGTGAATAAGGCAGATAATTGTGCAGAGAGTATCTCAAGTCTGTTCTACAGCCAGATCTGTGCACTGACAGGTACATGTTAGTGCTGGAAAACTCTATTATAGGTCTTTGTAAATAATGCTTGTGGTTCACCTTGTTGTTTCTCTCCTTTGAGGAGGTTTGACTGAGCAGTTAATACTTAACTAACTAACTAGGAAAAAAATTGTTTCAGCTAGGAATGATACCTGCATTCTCATGGGGCAAATGATCTTATTTCTTCCCTGTGGAGGTTGGCATGGAGTATTGCAACCTCACCTAATGTTGGTGTAGTGCTGTGGTTTGGGTGTTTGTTTTGCTGTTTTGCTTTAACAACTTTGTTTTGCAAAAGAGAGATTCCATCACTAATGAATTTGAAAAGCACATATATCTACCCGGTGTAGTGTAGCACATTTGTGGCTTTCTGAATTCAGGGTACTAAAAGGAGTCTAAGAGCTGCAGAAAGTGTTCCTTGGCCCTAGAATTTCCAAAAAGATAGATAGATAAGATAAATTGATAAGATAGAAAGATAAGATGGATAGATAAGATAGATAGATAGATAGATAGATAGATTGATCGATCTAGCAGGCAGCTGTTATATGAATACGTATGAGAAAAAGTATAAATCAGTCCTGTCCAATTTCATAATAATAATAAATTTGTTCTTATTCAATTTTTTTTATTGAGATAGTTATGTGCATTACTTATACAGAATGAATTACATCCTTTGATTCTGTTTTCTCTTGGAGGTCAATCTTCAGTAAAATGGAATAATTACTAAAGTAAGGGTTCATTTAGTTTGTAGAAGAATAGGATATGAATGTATTTGAAGTGTGTTGACTGTATTTGAAGTGCTGGACTTACTTGTAAATCTTTTAAACGTGTGTTTATTCACAAATCACTGATTGACTCCGCAGTAAGAAAGAGAGTGATCTCTCTTCATTTTGTTTCTAGAGCTGAGTTCCATGTCTTGGCCAGAAAACAGGTTTTACTGGAATGAAGCAGGGAAACACCATGAAATGATTACTTGTTGGGATGGAAATATCATACCAAAACATTCTTAGGTTTGGAGATTTAAAAATAAAAACAAAACAAAACTTCAATTAATAAGTGAGCGGATGACTTATTTTACCTTATAGAAGAGGAAAGTGGATAATGTTCTACTAGAACATCTTCTACTAAAATTTTACAATACTGGGGATAAAATACTCTTTTTTCTTTTTTTTCACCTGGGGGATAATTCAGCAAGGGAAAACAGCTAGTCTGTGTGCTACAATTGCTCCTATAAATACTTAGATATCTATACTAAATATTTTACAAACCTGAGGTAAAAGTAAGGGAAGATAGCAGTAGTGAGCTTTTTCTTTGAACAGAAGCGTTCTTCTTCTATGTGTTGTCATCGTGGTGTTGTCCTCAGTGGTAGTAGGTGAGTTGTTCTCTGCAGTTAGTGGTGTGTCTGGCTTGGCCTGTGTTGAAATTTCAGTTCTGCATTGACTAAATAGGAAGGCAGGAAGTTCATCAGTAGTCCAGTTCCCCACTTTATGCTAGCAAGAGGACCACCAAGAAACAAAATCTGTGGAAAGATTCTGCCCATACACCGAAAGTTTCCAACTTTATGCATTTTAAACCTGGCCTAGTTATATCTTCAACACATGTTTTCTATCACAAGCCTTACAAACTAGTATCAGAGCTTTTTCAGCTGAAACAGGAACTGAACTAAACTAATGCTTTAAAGCTCAGGAAACCAAATTATCAAGGATATAAATATCATTGAAAATTGCCTGCAGATGGTTTAGCCTGACACTTTATTGGTGTTTGTGCTATGCCAGATTATAGCAGCATAGCCAGTGTATTATATGTATTAAGTAGTGTATTAATTTATTTTTTTGCTGTCACAATGAATGTTGTTGGAAATGATACTCATAATGATTGGATCCATATTAGAATAGAAATAAACAGATACATCACACGCTACTTTTGTCTTCCAGATGAAGAGTCACTTTAATGAATGTCTCTTGAAAAAGATAAAACTTCTCAAGTGTTTAAAGATATACTATTACAATACATAAAATCATTGCTAAGCCAAAGTTGTAAATATAGGCTAATTCTGTAGTTGAAGCGGGACCAATTTGTCCATGAAAATAATGCATTTCACAGCTTTATACTCCTTTAGTTTATGCTTACAAATAAATAAATGTAGATTGACATGGAATTTATATGGAAAAGTATGCAATTTTTGCAATCCTAGAATCATGTAGGTGGGAGAAGAACTTTCAAGTCATTAAGTCCAACTGTTAACCCAGCACTGCCAGTTCCACCTCTAAACCATGCCCCAAGTGCCACATCTACACTTATAAATACCTCCAGGTATGGTGACTCCACCAGTTCCCTGAGCAGCCTGTTCCAGGGCTTGACAACTCTTTCAGTAAATAATTTTTTTTTTAATATCCAATCTAAAATTTGTTTGGAGTGGAGTTTACTGTGCATTTAAAGGTAAGATTTCAAAATAAAGTTGATTTTTCTTTTCTTTCAATTTCATTTATTGATACAGAATCATTTTAGGTGTTTATTAGAAATGTTGATTTTGGTTCCACATTTGAATAAATTACTTTAGTGGCAGAAAATGCAAAAAATATTCAGTATTGAAAAAAAGAAAACATGCTGTTAAATAGAATGATATAAAGTGTAAAATACATGAGCATGAGGTAGTAGGAGACTGAAAAGACTGTTTGAAATCCTGTTTGGGTTTGTAATTGTTGCAAACCACAAAAGTGATTTTCTTTTGACAAGCATATTTTCTTTATGTTTTCAGACAGTCATTATCTCTGTCATTAATATGGAGATTTTGTCAAAACACTTGCTTTTCTTATAGCTGTATTGTGTGACATGCGTATCCTTTTTGTTTTGTTTCTTTTTCTGTATAATAGGGATTCAAATTCCTTATTTATTTTAGGAAGATATACTTGCTAATACTTGTAAAACTTTGGAATAAAAAAAGGAAACAGAATTATTATTTCAGCATCTGAACCCCATCATTATTTACTTACACGTTCAAGTCTCTAAATCAGTTAACAGGACACATTCCTGGCAGTCCATTTAACTTTTTGTAACTGTATCATAGGGGTTTTTTTTATTCTTCCACTGTTGTCTTTCAGCATTTTAAGAGTGTAGAAATTTCAGTTGTGTAGTGAAACTTCCCTGATTCCTCATGCCAGACTGTACTTGAAATGCTGAGACCTGGAGGTAGAGTATATGCTCTTCTGACAAGTGTCAAGAGAGACATATGTGAAGAATGGAGGAATCCATTCCTCTACCAGTCACCCTGCTGTGATAACAAGAGTGAACAGGTTTATGCAAGAGGTTTCCAGGCTGATCCTGACAGGTGCATCATTTCTTGGTACGAAATGATTGTTATTCCAAGGAACAGACTATATGAAGTCATTGTTCTCCAAAGTAACAAAATCTATGCCTCCACGTTATACGAGAATAGAGCACATGTACAGTGTTAGCTTCACATTAATATACTGAACTAATGCACAAAGTTTTCTACTTGCTGCTTAAAATTCCAATATATGGAATAAAAAAAAAATAGAATCAATTTGCCTACATAAGAGCTTCTGTCCAGTCACTCTAAATTACCTGCTGGTGATAATGCCTTTAAGTGTTATTCTATCAACAATAATAAATAATCACCCAGGCTTTTCTGCTTCATTATAAAACACATTTTGAGCTTAAAGCACTTACTGTTTTTTCACTTTTCTTTTGCCAAAAAAGTTTCGTTTAGTTCTCTAGTCTTCCCTGCAGTGGCTAGCAAATATCTTCTCACATGGTGCTTTTAACAGGATGTTAAAATTTCTTCTTATTCAGTAGGCTTGGGTTTCCTGCAAAGAAATGAGTCCTGATTCTTGGTGTTACAGAAGAGAAATGCAGAAATCAGCTAGACAGAAAGTCTGGGATCCCAGAGTGAAATATGGGAGAGAAATGCTATCTGCAGCTTTATTCATGTAAGCAATCCTAATATGAGTTTGCTATTCCAACTTCCATCAAAGTTACTTACATAAGTGAGGCAGTGTTCAGGTGAGATGGACACTGGCTGCTGAAGCAGAGTCAGGAGTCTGTTCATGTGCCATAGGTCCCAAGGCACTTTGAAGTGTGGGTTTTTAGGCACTTCCACCAGAAAACAGAACTCATAATTTTTGGTAGATGAAGACAAGTTAAAGCATACCAAATACCGTTTTTAAATATTTTCTAAACTTTAAGGATTTGTAACATTTTTTTAAGGATACAAAAGTCAAAATTATTGCGGTGCCATTCTTGCAGTCTGGTTAGAGTATTCCATGTGATCCAGGGTGCAAATCTCCTCCTTCCTGCTTGACAGCAAAGATTTAATCCAATATTACCATCTTTTAGACATATTGCAACTATAACATGTTAGCAGTGCTGTTTATTCTCATCTGTTTTGTTGAAGCTTGTGCTATTCATGTAAAAATACTTGTGTTTGGTCTGAACTACAGGGTGGGTCTGTATGAATGACTCTCCCCTTTGGCTATAAGGTGCTGTCCCGAATGTTACTTTTAATTTATGCTTTCGTGAAAATTTTAGTAGTAGTTGTTACCCCTACGTGATAAAAATTAATGCAGCAGTAATGTCCTCCTATCACTCTCTTAGCTGCTAAGATGGTTTTTCCAAGTGAGTAACATTGTATCATAGCAGAACAGAGCTGTTCCCAATACACAACAGTTTTATCAAGTTATTCTTAAAATTTTTACTTGTTTTTATTTAATTTAATATTTATCTTGCACATCGAAGTATTTCTTTCTTTTTGATTGAGTTTGGGCAGTTTTGCTGCTGTTTAGCTTTGTGCCAAAATCCTAAGTTAAATCAATTATACTCAATCAAGCCACCTGCTGTTGGAAATAGCTGTGATATTTTTCCTTTTTTGCCTCAAAAAAGGTTTTTTAAACACATATATTTTCAGTAGATGTCTGGGTCTAGTGGCAAATATTCACATGTATATTTTCTATTATAAATATTTGTTCGTAAGAGCCAAGCACAAAAATAAACTATTATAAAAGCGTATTATAGCAGTTGTGTTTCAGGTCTTTTTAGGAAGATTTGATAATATTGTGTCTAAGATATCCTTTCCTGTAGACTTGGATGTAAAATTCCTTGATTGTTACCCATTTGAAATTATGCTTATTGTAACATTTTTAGGCTGTAAAGCTCACAAACATTCACAGTTTGAACAATGTTGCCAAGACATACCAAATGTTAGCTCTAAATTCCTGTCATTTTGTCAGTCTCAGTGTTTTTGGCCCCAACACAAGCCACTAACTCAAGTCAGCTCCAACACAATACTGGAATTATGTGTTTAAAAGGAAAACCATACTTGGATACAATGGGTGTAATTTAAGTTCTCAAAAGAAAAGCATAGATTTTGTATAGTCGTTTGTATAGCCATATGAACAAGAATTGTACCATGGGTGATGGGGAGGGGGAAGAAAGATGAAACATTTCTATAAACCTGTGAATCTATGGTTACAACCTCTCTGTCCTTTTAGTACAGCTAAATAATGCTAAAGAAGAAGGGAAGATTTAAAAGAGAGGGTCTTAGACTATGCTTGTGATGGAAAATGCCGAATTTAATTGGTAAAACTTCTTGTTTGTTTCACTTTAAAATAGAATGAGGTTTTGCCTTTTTTCTGTTTTTGAAGTTGATTTTCAACCTTTTTTGAAGGTAAAATATCTTCTTTCGTGTGTGTGTGTCTGTGTGTGTGTGTGTTTACCCTGAAATTTACGGTGCTCTGTGATGCCCCAGAAGATGAACAGGATCCTGAATGTGAAGATACTGATTTTGCTTTGGTCCGTTTGAAAGAGATATTCTGGAAGCAAAGAAATACCATGGAACAAGACATTGATGGTAAGTTTTAGAGATCACTTTTTTGTAAACTTTTGTTGAATTTCTACTTTTCACTGCAAGATTTACTGTGAAAGTAATTGTTTGACATTGTGTCAATAAGAAATTCTTTAATATTAACTAAAGGCTTCCACATTTGTTTGCAAAAGTCTACAGAAACTGTCTATTACTGTCCTTCCTTAAAATATGCCTAAAAAAACCAAAACCAAACAGCATCCCCAGCTCATAGTAATTAGTTTATAAAACCTAAGAACTTTGAAGACGTCTACTTGCTGTAATTCTCTGTTGTACAACATACTTCATTGTAGTAGGACTATAAATAAATATATTTTTATTAAAATTTATGTCAGTAATTCTGTTTTGCTGATGTCTGTATCTTATTTAAACTTATGGTATAACCCCCGGAGTACCTCCAGCTTGCGCCCTCCATGTGAAACCTGTATCCAAGACAGTGTGAAATACTGGGGGTGATGGTTAAGTGTCGGTTAAGTGTCGGTTTAGAGTGAGAGGAAGCCGAGAGTTCCTCTGTGGTAAAATTCTACGGGCACGTGAACCAGCTCCAAGACTGGACACAGTGCACACCAGGTACCCTTTGGAAAGCAGGAATTCCAGTTACCCCTACTGGAATACTAGGCTAATGTGACTTTGCTACTTCTACGGCTGGGTCTAATTACCATACCTTGAGCAACGGGGACCTGAGTAATGAGGGAAAGAAATAGGCTTTCTTATCCATTTCCGTTATCATGCATGATTTGCATCCATGCAGTAGCTAAAATACTCAAAGTATGCATCAAAGTTCCAGGAACACGATAAGGAAAATGGTAAGAAGAAAATCTCCATACCCTGGAAAAATAACATACAGATTTAATGTACTTCTTACTGTGACTGAACCACTTAAGCTTTTCTCCACCAATAGTTTTTCTCCAAGCAGCTGTACAAAAGCACATCTCCTCCAAAAAGGTATTTTGTGGTCTCTCACTGGAAGATTGTTTTTGTTCTGTATATTATGGCCATCATTCCCATTGTCATAGTTCCTATTTGATGAGATTGATTAGTGATATAATTTTTTACCCTTGAAAGTCACCTTTCACAAAACTATAGAAAGTTCTAGTCATCATAATCTGAGAGAATTATTATGACAGGAAGGACTGGTTTTTGTTACTAGTTATTGTTCTGTCAAAAGCTAATCATTGGGGTGTAATGACAGCTACTTCAGTATTGTGAGGAGCATTTCTTCCCCCAATCATAAGACATTTGGACTAATTTTTACTTTATGTGCATTATATCTATTAAAGTGATAGTAATAGATGGAAATAATTTTATTCTTTTTCCTATCCACAGTTCTGTCCTTTCTTGCTGATGCCATACTGTTATTTTTTTTCTATTGCATCCATAACATATAATATTTCATATTTTCTGAAAATTTAGAAATTTCAGAGAACTAAAATGAATTTTATGTTAATATATTTCAGATCATGGCAAAATAACATGTCAGTGTATTTTCTTGGATAAAGTCATTGGAAAAGGATCTGTTCTTCAGATTTGGACACAGACTGGAATTAAATCATAATGGCACAATAAATAGAATTCCTGAGTACTATTGTACACATTCTCAGCAGTGGATATTGGTTTGAGGGAAAAAGAATAAACCTAGACACAGGAAAATTCCTAGGACACTACAACATGAAGATGTAGTCATTTTCAGATAAACTTCCTTCATTCTCTTTGAGGACTGCAAGCATATATCTTTTTCATATCTTGTTCCTTTCATTGCTGATTGTGTGAAAGTGGCCTCCATGAAATTTGAAGCAATTAAGTGAATGGCTAAGCAAGAGGATGGATGAAAAAGAGTATAGTCAAGACATCGAACAATATGTCTCAGAGATAATATGACAATATGAAACCTGAGAAAATAGAGTTAATGTTCTGATACCATTAATTACAGTTATCCTGCTGTTCTTACATGTAAAAACAATACTTGTCCTTTGAAGTTGACAGTTCACTGAGTGATTTCTTCAAGGATATACAAAATGGTTTGGATCTATAAGAATAGCATCCAATCCATCCTATAATAGGTCTTTCAACAGAGTAAATGATGGAAGGTTTATCCCATGTTTTTCCTTCTCTAAGCCTCTTCTGAGCTGTCCCAGCAGCCTAGAAGTTGTAACATGCAGCATCATTGCATGTCCCAGACTACTTATCCCAGTTTATAGAGTAAATACATAACCTTTCCATTTGTCAGCTGTATGATTTGCTTTGAAAAGATATGCTGTCAAGATTATTTGTTTTTATTCAAATTCCTCCTAGAGTCATGTTAGGCAGCCTCATTGCTTTTTATGCAGGACTGGGAAAGAGCCTCATTTTTGACTTAGCAGCATGTTTTAATCACAGCAGCAGAGATTCTGGCCCTCTGGGCTTACTTAGATATTGTAACAGAGCACAATTTTAAATCATGTCAGCTAATTTCTGTAAAATAGAAATTTTAAGTACTACTATAAAACCCACATACACAAAGATGAAGGTAGTTAAATAGTTTAGTCTAGGGCAATTATCATCTTTGTTCATACTTCAATATTTTACAACACACAGACAGTTGGAATTTAAATAATTTTGCACTGCACCAACTGGAAAAAACAATTTACTATTTAAATACTAATAATTGTTCAGGCTGATTTGGACCCATCATACACGCAGTGTAGAAAAGACATTAATTGGTATATTTTTTACTTAAAATTATTTCTAAGGACGCATATGTGTTTTCAATAGAGTTTGGAACACCTTTATTTACGCAGTATGAAAAATGATTAATTTACATAGGCAATTATTACACAAATATTTTTATTTCAAAGTTAATTCCAGCACGAATGCTTTCACTGATGTACATTCTAGTTCTTAGAGTGCTCAGTTTCCAGTAGGCTGAGTACCTGAAATGGAAGATTTCTTTATTATTTATTTATTTCTCCTCTCTTTTCTTTTTTTTTCCTCTTTTAGCATATACTAGGTGCCTTTTAATCTGTCCAAATGCTAAGGAAAATTATCAGAACAAAAGTGAAACCTTAAATGAAATTGCTAATGCTGTTTTGTAATGTTTCCTCTCTAGTTTTTGATTCACAAGATGATAGTGCAGTAATTGGAAAGCTCAAAGGAACAGTGGAAGCCCTCCATGCGCTGCCCTCAGTCGAGGAGGGAATGCAAAGATGACTACGAGGCATGAAAGGAAGTTTGCCTACAGAAGAGCCTTCTCCCAGTGTAAATACATGCTTGATAGTGCATCAAAGATGAGGTCTTTGTAATTCTTACAGTATATTTAATGTATAATTTATATGAAAAGGACGCTTGATTTGTAGTTGTAAAGTTTTGTATACTTTTCAGTCTGTTTGTTTTTATATTTCCCCCCTAAGGCTAAGAATCTCTCCACAATGGACAACGTCTTGTAAATAATTAATACCTACATGATTGAACGATGTGCTTTATTTGCATTTTTAAGATTTTTTCCTACATAAAACAGTAATAAAAATGCAAGTCAAAATTTTAATTTTTAATAAAAAAACCATAAGCCTTAGAAAACTGATTAAAAATACTTTTATGTTATCCCTAATCACCCCGCTAAATGGAATGCCTGTGATTAGCCTCATTAAGAATTTTATACTGTGAAGATTTTATTAAAAGCAATATATGAAAATTACTTGGATTAATGTGTTAATCTGCCTCTTTAAAATGCTAATATCCATTTTATGCACATTAAATCTCAGTATGTGTTTTCTTTGATGCATGCAGTTCCTATCAATTAAATATAAAAAATTAGGCTAGTTGCAGGACTTATTAAATTACTGCAACCTTTTTTTAAATAACTTTTACCCTTCTACTAACATTATAATCAGCTGTTTATGGTTACCGTAATTTGAAGTAGGGGGAGGGCAGGCACAATCATTTTCTGTACAGTAGATGATTTACTTGCAGCCAACATCTGTCAAAGCACAAAAAGAAGCCATAGAGTATCAGATTTTGTTTCACCTACTTTGGGCTGTAGGGATGGGCAACTGTTTTCATTTGGGTTTTGTCACTTTCAGAACTTACATCAAACATATACGATAAATAGTTGTATCTGAATAGCCAGTGTCTAGCGTGGAAAGTTAATTTTACAGCTTTTAACCAATCTCAGTGAAGGATTTAATTGATATTTTTAATGGAGCTGTGAATCAATGCTGCAAAAGGATTGTCTCTTGAGAACAAGGATATAATACATTTCATTTTTTAATTTACTTTTTTATTTGTCATTTTCTTCAAAGGATTTTATAGACTGTGGATCTCCACTGTTTGCAAACAGGCTATGTTTCTTCATAAGCATATGTAAAGTATTCAGAGAGATAAGTAATTTATTAAAATCTACCTAATTTGCCGTGATATATTAAATCTCTGCTTCAGTGATCACAGACCATTTCATTTAGAGAATTAGGCATTCCCTCTTTGTGTGATTAAAGCTCTGGAAAATGAGTTCTTTGCTCCTATTTGTGAACATTCAAAGCCTGCTAATGGCAAGAAGATGGAATAGATTATGAGACAATTCATTACAGTTCAACAGAAAAAAAAAACCCTGCTATAATGCAGAAATGCAAGTATGAATATCTGCATATAGTTTGAACCATCTGTGCTCTAATGGCTTCAGTAATGGCTCTTCGTCTTCAGTAGGCTTTGAAATGACATCCATACAATATTAATTTGTTGATGTACATTATGAGGCCAATGGAATGAATATATTCTGACCACAGAAATCTCTGAATTCCAACATAATCCACTGGTTGACTCCATTTTAGGACTTACCGTCTTCAGTAGTACTTCTCATCCAGACTTTGCCAATCCTCGCAGCGTTTCATTCCTCTGGAACTTTTAGGAGACCACAGACAGCTGCATTCCTAAACCCCTCCATTCTTCAGTTAAAGGCCGTATGTTTGTTGTCATTTGGGCTGGCGCTTAGTTCATCATTTTGGCCACTATTTCTAGCTTTTTTTGGCTCTGTGCATCTATATTGTCAATAAGACTGTTATTATACATTACAATAATTTGAAACAGCCAGATTCAACACTGAGATTAACTGAGTGGCTTTTTAGAAATTTAGTTGTGGTATTCTGTCAGGAGGTTCCTATTATTCTTCTAATACTTTGCAAACCAAACTAAATATCCTGCACATAAACAAAGAGGCAAATTGTATTGAGTTTTCGTGTGTGACTGTTTACTGACTTGCAGGAGAACTATGTTAACTGGTGCTTGTTTTCCTCTGAAATAAACCATGTGGTAAAATTAGAAAATCAGTGATGTTCATCTCACTTAAACATTTACAGTAACACCCTTAACACTTAATCTTCGCCATCTGAAGTTGGAAACTTAGAAACCAAGCGTTCATATATTCATTAAACACAGACCTCTTCAGTAACTAACTGCAGAATATTCCAGTTGACATTTGGTTACATTGTGTTAACTGTTCTCAGTGACTCCAACATTAACATGTGTAATTTGCCTCAGGTTCCTAGACATGTTTCTTTGTAAGGCTCACTGTTACTCAGGTTTGGATTTTGAAAAAATAATCTTGATTTCTATTCMTGTTTATTGCTAAAACAGATATAATATTCAGCAAGGATTTTCCCAGCAGATGGATTGTGTTATCTTATGCAACATAAACATATGATCATACCAGAAAGTTTTGTTCTTRCATTAAGTAGTCTGTATTTCCAACATGCTCTTAATTCTAAATGGTACACTGTGCAGGGAAACTGGAAAATGTAACCTAGTACTATTCTGTCTAGATTTTAGCAATGGCTAGCTTGAAGAAAACTTGCATTTATGTACTCTCTAGACTAAAGCACAAAGGAGCCATATTAATGCTGGGTACTACCATGCTTTAAAATATTACTCAATTAACATTATTTTTTGTGGAATAAGATAAAATTTTACTATGGTGTAAGTTGGTTGCAACAGTGATCCTGCATAAGATGAAATGACAGTGTCAAATGATCAGTTCTGTTATTTTATCTCTTTTCCCATTTATTGTTACAGCTTACAGCTTTATCTGCTATTCTCCAGGTTCCCAGGTATGTTTATCAAGACAGAAACGTTTTTAGCTCAAAACAACTTTATCTGTTTTAAATCTTGCTTCTAACCTTTTATAGCCTCAACCTAGGAATGGAGCTTAAAGTAAATACACCATGAACCAGGTAACAGCTCTGTGAAGCTGATCAATCTTGCTGTAGAGTAAGTCACAGCTTATCTCATTATATGATTATAAGACCAGATAAAACATGACAAAATTTATAATGACTTGTTTCATAGATCAATATTAAAATTAATAGTAATATTGTTTTAAAATGCTTTTTGTTATCTCAAGGCATAGTAAGGCATTATCATAATTCAGGAAGTCTCCATATCAAGACTGAATATTAGCTGTTAAATTTAATTTTGTTGTTTTGTGTTGGAACCGAGAAATAAATTCAAATACAGGTTTAAAATTTTGCTACAAACCTTATTTCATGTTTCAGAGACAGAGAAATATTATATGGTTCAATTACAGACAGGTCTTTTTGCAGGTGATATCAGTGATTTATCCATCAGTATTTCAAGATATTCCAAAAGATAATAAATATTTTTATGAGACTTCCCTGACCTTACTGTTTGTGTTATAGCTCTCAGTAATTGGACTATGTCCCGATCCTGCAACTGATACTGAATTGAAAGAAATGTATGAAATCAGTTGTAGAATATAAGTTCAGGTTTGTACCTTAGTATGCATGTGATAAAAATTTGCTTTTGGCACAGTGAGCTCCATGTGTACTGCTTTTTGCTTTTTGTTAGTTCCTTTTTGGTATTTATGACAAATTTTAATTTTTTTTTAATTTTTTTAAATGGGATGATGCAGCTTCTAAGGAGCTTCATTTCATCAGAATCATTTCTCAAAGGAAGTATTTGACTTATGTTTTGTTTATTTTTGTAGTATAATCTTAGTACTCACTGGACATGACCTTTATAGTCACATTAACGTAGAGACTTTGATCTTAATTTGTAATCACCAAACTCCTAAACCCTGCATCTGTGGGTTTGAGAAGTATTTAAAAGGTTTTTATATTTTTAAGGTCCTTACTGAATCATACTTCAAGCTCTCAACCTTTGATATCATCAAGGTCTAACTCAGTCCTAGCAGAGTTCCATGTCAAAAAAAAGCTGCTTGTAAATGATCAGGTACCAGCTGAGGAGATTTTATCTGTGGAAATAAGCAACTACAAACCTTCAAACAGAAATGCTCAGAGATGTTAATAGTAGTAGTTCTATCACAATATTATGTCAGGATAGAATCATTTAGGTTAGACGGGACCTCAGGTGGTCTCTAGTCCAGCCTGCTGCAGGATTAGCTGTTGGTGTTAGACTCCATTGCTTAGGGCTGTATGCAGTCTGGCCTGGAAACCTCCAGGGAATGCCTGACTGTCCTGGTGGTGAAAAAAGGAGATACATTTCTAAACATCAATCCAAATTGAAGCCAAACCTAGATCTAAGCACATGGAAACAGCTTTTGCAATTAACGTACCATCTAATCATTTAATTTATTTTTTTTAATGCTAGGAATGGCATAAAAGCATGACCTTGTCATTTGTTTCAGCCATTTGACATTTTGCACAGAAATACAAATAACAAAGCATTTTACTGTTGACTTTCTCGCCTTGCAGTATGCCATCAAATTTCCATCCTGTTTTGTGAAGCAGTTGACAAAAAATAGCTGTGTTATTGTCAACTGGGGTTTGCTCAGATAATTTTTCTGTAGATTTCAGTGGTAAACAATTTATTGTGGTTTATTCATGGGTTGGGTTGTTGTTTGGTTGGTTTTTTATATTGTTATTTTAAGAGGAAGAAAAAAATGAGATAAATCAAAAAGGACAGTCTCACACTGAAGTTATCCTCTTCATGACCTCGATTACTGAATTCTTAACACATTTTAGATTTTTAAAGAAACTCTCTTCCCTGAGCTGTAAGAAGCAGGAATATATATACCTGTCTGGGATATATCAGGGATATAACCTCTGTCTGCACCCTTTCTTTGTACGAAAATATATCTTACTTCAGTAGTCCAATATCAATATCTGCAACTGTGCAAGACAGATCTTGAGCATGATCTAGCAATGATTTGTTTCACATTTTTGTGGATTTGGAAAATAATCTATTTTCTAGTTAGACAAACTGTCATTCTTGTTGGATGCAAAATTATTTCCTGATGTATTAAAGCTGTAAGAACTGAAGTGTCCTTGAAAAACCATTGGAAAAAATGAGGTCCTTCTATTACTATAATAACAAAAAAAATCAATAAAGTGAAGTTTCTTTTGCTTGAAGAGTTTTTATCAACCAGTGATTATTTTGATTACCTACTCATAAGTATGAATAGCTAGAGTAGCTGATAGTCTTTGACTTCAATGATAATGAAAACCAGAAGATGTTCTACCATATACAGGGCAATTTTCCCAGAGAAATGAAACGAGGAGACACCAATCAGCATCTTATTCCAAACACGGTACACCAACAGTAAAGAAAACATAGCAAACCGAAGAAGAGAACATCAGAAAATCTTTACAGAAAATCTTTCTGCATTCTTAAGACATTCCTTAACCTTTCCTCTGCAATAAGCAGTTATTTTAGTGTACCAAAATCAGACCCATTTGGACACTTTCCAATAGGTTGGTATTGTCAATGTACAATTTACATCTTAGATGAAATGCACAAAAATGGATCTGTTTATAAAGCAGAACCAGTTGTATATCAGCATGCAGTACATAAAACCTGAGCAACAATATATATGGGCAGGCCTATCTATAGTTAAGGCAAACAAGTCAGTGCAACTTGTCATTTATTTTAGAATGGAATTTATTTATAGTTATTTACTCAAAATCTGCAGTAACAGAGCTTTTTACAGAAGTTTTTGAATGTAAAACGGGATTATATTTCCACCCACAACATCAGACAGACACGATAAGGGCCTGTAACATAAGCCCTGTTCAGCTATTCATGGATTCTACAACAGCATATGATGTGGAGAGGACTGAGTGCTGTAGCTTTGGTGAATCTCAGTATGTTCTCTTTGAGCTGACCTGTCTAGGGAGAGCACAGAATCTGGCTGTTGGGAAGCCCATAAGTGTGAGACAAGCTGTTTTTCCATTTTCATCCTTCTCTGGAGGACAATCTCCCTACAGCAGGGAAGTAGGGGAAGATTTTCTACTAATGGTGAGTTTTGTTTTTAAAATCAACATACAGAAAGGCCTTGGGAAAAGTTGACAAGAACTTCTTAGGTGCTACAAATCAAAATATTTTTTGTGTTTCTCTTGCACTGCAGTAAATGGGAAATCCAAATTCTATCAGGCCCATAATCTTAATTCTTGCACTTGGTTCATTGTAAATTTTGGTGAACTTTTGCAAGTTGCTGTGGTGACAGAAAAAAACATAGCACAGAGAGATGTAGGGCAAAGAGATGAAGTTCTAAGAATTTGTTTGTATTTAAGAGGGCAACAGATTGAGTAATTTCCATATTGTTACTGTAGATATTGTCTCTTAGAATTTCTTTCCTGTTGCACTCAATGGGCTTCAAATTGTTTGTTTGTAATGAGTGCACTGCTTTTAAAATCACAGGATCACAGAAAGGCTGAGGCTGGAGAGAATCTCTGGAGACCACCTTGTCCAACCCCACCATTTTCTCAAAAGTTTCCTTTACTCCCAACAGAAAGAATCCTTGAAAAGGTCCCAAATAAAAGCATCTGTGATGTTGCAGAAAGAAAGGCTTTTATTCAAATAGGAGTTGAAATTATTTAGGCATTTACTGGAAGCTTCCCTTTATCTTTATGCTTGTCACATGAGAAAATGAGGCTTTAGAATTAATGAAGGAAGAAGCATAACTACTTGTGACTGTTCTGCTGTATTTAAGCTAATTCCTATCGGTGCCCATCACCTGGGAGGAAGCAGAAAGGACTGGCAACCTTTTCAAAACGTTTCCCACTTCTGGTGAGGCATGTTGAAGAAAATCCCTGTAACCATAGACCACCTGGATGCAGCCTGGCTGCTGCAGGAACAGGTGGTGAAGGAGAAAGCAGAGGTAGTACCTGTGAGTTTTAGGAGCTGTGTCTGCCCGAGAGTAAATTCATTGGCTGCAAAGGATGTGGTGACTTTTGAGTGCCTGCAAAGAATATGGGTTCCTTCTTGGGCTTGCTGTATGGCAGCGAAGAAATGGAGGGAAAAGGTGGGTCTGAGGTAGAGGAACTTAGATGGGAGATATCCTGGGAGACAAGGAACAGGACAAAATAAGACAAGGAAATGAAACGGAAAATGGGAGAGAAGTAAGCATTGAAAAGAAGTGGGCATGCTATACAAAGTGAGCTTTCCCACTGAGCTTCTCCCCAGCGTCTGTAACAGGCCTAGTTTTGGATGCAGAGGAGAGGGAGGGCCCAGGTGAGGATTCTGGAGGGATGCAGGGGGATGGTTTGAGTATGGTTTTGTCTTTGGTCATTTGCCTGTTTTAGTATTGAGCCATTAGTAGGCAAATGAAGTGGCAGTTGAGTCCTGGCACACAGCTCATGGAAGGGCACACAGGCAGAAAAACAGGGGTGATGAAAACCAGCTGTGTGCTTTCACCTGGAGTTCAGTCCTGTCAGAACACAGTAACAAAACAGCATGATGCTTCTCAAACTTAGGTCAAAAGACAAAAAAACCCCAACGAAATAACAAAACAAACAAACAAACAAACACCACGAAACCCTCCAACAAAATACAAAACCAGGCAACTGAAAAGAAAAAACAAGCCACCCAAACAAAAAAAAAACCTCCACCCCAGAACCCCCACCCAGTAATTTGTAAAACATCAGAAATTATGGGATCATGAGGTAATCTCAAGTAATCTCTTGTGGTAAAATGTCTGGTCTGCTTTTTTTTACTATGGTTTTTATGATTAATTTTTCTTATAAAGTAGTCCTGTTGATACCAGTGATACACATGCTCTCTGAGTATTAACATGAAAATGTAAGTTCATTTCAGGAACTGCTGGAGGGTGGATGTTATTCACATCTTGTAATTCTTGTTTATGTTATGCTCTGTCTATTAAATAAAATAGTTTAAGTGCACTAAGTGAAATGGGAGATTTATATTTTAAGGTGGGGTTATGTTTAGAGAAATAATTGTAGCCACATCACTGAGAAAAGCAAATACATTGTTCGTTTTCTGTGGGTTTAAAGCTAGGTGAGGCATTCATTGTAAGTTACTCTGACTCCCTAAGAAAGGCTCTTGAATTTACCTGCCTGAATTATTGAAGGATCTCAGGCCACTTTAGGAGAGAGGTCTGCAGCCACTTTCTCACTTTGTTACTGCAGTTTGACATCCAGTGTATTTTACTCTCAAGCTTGAAGCTTAAATGGAGCGTGAAGGATTGTCTGATTTGGTTCCCGTTATTTGACATCCTTCACTTGAAATCATGGTTCTACCCAAATTCGCTAAAAACTCACCCGAGGCCTAACCACTTCATTGTGTGAACCTCATGGCAAGACTAGCCCTGCTTTTGTGGGCTTATTACAAGTGTTATTGTTCTACTTGACTAGGTTTGCTGTAAAAATATTTTCAGTGCTACCCTACTTCTTTACTTCCACCAATCTGATCATTTAAAAAATTAAACATAAATTTGAAAGGGAAATCAGTTAGTTGCATATTAAATGATATAAATTATATAATATTTTAATTTAAAAATTAGAGTTGTATAATATAATGAGGCACATTTGGAAAAAGAAGTATTTTATGCCTGACTTTTTTTTTTCCTTTGCTAGCATGCCTGGTTTTAGCATTTGCTGTCAGAGGAAATGCATGGTAAAACTTTCATTTTTCAACTGATTCAAACTTGATAGACAATATAGAACACCAGTATATTCTTAAGTATGAATTCACTGTTAAACACAATCTCATTAAGCTTGTTAAAATCACTAATAAATAAATATTTTGCTATTTATGTCAGAATTTATATTAATCCACGTCCTGATTTTTAGGGTGTTAAATTGCTTTTATAAATTGCTTATTCAATGAAGAATTATTTATTAAAATGTAAGTGTGGAAAAATAATCTTTTTGAGATTGGTCTCTCACAAATCCTAAGACAGCAAACTAGAGGAATATAATTGTCTTCTCTTTCATTTCTCAACAGCTTTGAGACTGTAGTTTGTTATTTTATCTTGCAGCATTTTTCTAGAATACACACCAGATATTTCCTCAGCACACTGCCTGGAGAAAAAAAAAAAAAGGGAATTTAAAAATGAAACCTTCCATTTTACAGAATTGATATAGACCACACAGTAAAGTTAGGTAAGTACTGAAAGTACCCACTTAATATCATGATATTATTATATATCAGAATGAACAAAGTACCACTTGTGGGTGAAAGTTGCCCCCTACTGTCTGATGTGACATTTGCATACAGAATTGTAATTCACAATTGTTCAGATTAACTGGTCTACTGTCTCTTTAAAGAACATGTTTTAATTCTAAATTTTAGAATTTCGTATGGACACGTACAAGATCAGTTGTTAYTAGAAGAAAATGAGCTCAAAGACTGCACTAGTAAAAGCCTGAGTTTAGCATTTGCTAAAACCAAATTTCATTCTTATTAAATACTAAAATTAATTGATCTTACTCTTTTTCCTCCTTGTTTATTGGAATGAAAATTTCATGGGTTTCTACACAGTGGGACTCTTCCCTTCAGTGTCACAGTGCTGGATAAAAGGTGAAAAGCCAGTTAAGGAGGGGAAAACAGATTACAGACACAAGGAAAAAATGTGTTATTAACAAAAAAGTTATTGAGATAATGATTGGTGCTTCATTCTGGATATGTAAAATGTGATTTTGAGGGACTCTATCCATGCAAGTGTTATGAACAATTAAAGTGAATTTGTTTAAAATACTAATTTGCAGGGTCTATTTTGTTGCTACAGACTACGCCTTTCTGACCTCTTATTTCACTTACACAGTAGTTGCCGAGTATCATTCCATACTATACAAACTACACATGGTTAATTTGAAAAATTTTTTTGTCTGTTCAAATAGTTGTAGACATTGAGAAACAAATATACAAGCTTTTAAGTTTCTAACATATTTTCCAAATACTGTAAATTCCCTTTTTGTTTATCCCTTCAATAGCAGTAGTTAGTTCAGCTTTACCTATGGATGCTTCCTCAGAATTTGTCAGCAGTGCAAATTAGCAGTTCAAAATCTATGCATAAAAAATGTAGAGACCAAGGAGAAATTAATCACAAATGCCAAACCTCTGGGAAGCTTGTAAAGCATTGTCCTAGTCACAATGGTAAGTATGTGTCCCTACTTACACTGCACAAATGTACTTGAAAGCAGCTACAGTGGTAACAAAACAATTGCCAATGTTTATGGCATCGAATTATGTGTGTCAGAACAACTTGCATGTACAAATCGTAAAAGATTCAGTAATAAATGCCAAACATAACTTTGTAGCAAATGACAACTGGTATCACGTTGATATTATTAACATTTATTACCTTATTATTTTAGATGGATACTTTTTTTGTTGGCTAGTTTTACGAAATACAGTTTTTTTCAAATCCAATCTTTGGATTGCCCTTTCCAACAACGAATCCTTAAAGCATTTTATAACCTGTGTAGCATGTAGAAATTACTTGGAAAAGAGAAACAGTAGCAAAAAACTTCCTGGAGGCAGTCGGTGGGAGTGGAGGATCTGTCAATGGCAAAGTGGCTACACAACCGTACAAGGACTGAGATTACTGGGCTAATGGTCTATTTTTGAAGGCACATATTCTTTCCCCTCAGTCCTGCTACCTGTTGCTCCTGCTTGTACTACTTTACTTCTGTAGAAGACCCATTTCTCTTTTTGAGGATTCACTGGCACTGGCAGGGAGATGTCAACCAGGAGGCAGCTCTCCTTGGATGTTGCACTAAATGTTAAGCTTTGCATGCCTTCAGGGGACAACAGGAGAAGCTTAAGGAACAGAAATCCGTAGAGGCTTACTAAATACTTAGAAGTATTAGAAACCACTTGTGGCTCAGGAATGCCCTGGGCTGAAAAAGGGGAGAGGATGAGAGAATGTTAGAAGGTTGTGTTATACATCCTTTCCCTGCTGTTATTCAGGCACTCTTAGTGACTTTGCAATATCAGAACATGAAATTAAGCCTTTTATATCAGCCTCCTGGTTGTTAGGCTTCCTACTTCATTGCTCAAAAGATCTCTTCAAGAGAGTATAGTGCATTCTGCATTGTCCTGCTTGGGACAGCAGTACAGCAGAGACTTTTAAACTGGAAAAAGGGCAAAAAGAAATTAGGAACTAACATTATGAAAGCTGAAGCATGATACAGGTCATGTATTCTAAAAGTGCAGGTTTTTTGTTCTTAAATTCCTTGCAGTCCATAGGTCGTGAACTGTACACAGTTTTCAGTTTGGGGTCACAGTGGGACTAAACTATTCTGTAACCCAGTAATCAAATTATCACTCTGTGGTTTGCTGACTTGCCACTATTATCATTTCAAGAATTTRGTGTTTACTACATAGGCTTTCAAGCTTTCAGTAGATGTGAAAATACATACTTGAACAAGCAACCACTGTGTTGCACAAGTTTGAACTTCCTCTCATCCAAACTGGGATTTGGTCTCAAAATGTTCAGTTTAGCAAGGTTTCACTGTATCCCAAACACACACTGTAAATTTATCTGTGTTAAATTTAAAAGCAAAAACAATAACAGCATAACAATCACATTTATAAGAATCCACAAGCAGGGTCGAATCGAGTAACAGATCTGATTCAGTATTTCTGAAAGAATGTAGAATGACCAACCTAAAAAGCAAGCATCTCGCAAAACTGCAGAAGTCTTTCACAGAAAAAGAAAGAAAAAAAAGAAGAAAGCATTTTAATCCTAGAAATTTAAGGAAGGATAGACCAGCTGTTTGAAGGGGAGCTTCTTCCAGATTTCCAGAGTTTTGCTTTTTGAGATTTACTATTGTACTTCAGATTTTATCATGAGTGGATGTTGAGTTACGCTTTAATTTTGCTTTCATATTGTCAGCTTTACATCAAATGTTATTGAGTTCATTGCTCTTCTTGTGACACCAGCATGTTTAATCTTGGCTATATCTACCATGTTCCTGTTGATCGAAGTGACCAGAAGTGAAACCYTACCATTAGTTTTGGATATCACTCTGTGTGTTTGAGACAATAAGTTGTATAAATTAGAAGCGTGTACTAATATGCAGTATAAAAGCAAATGTGATATAGAATATTGACTTTTGTATTTTCCTCTGTATTTTCACCCTATAGATTTTCAACCTTAACATATGCCTTAGCTGCTATAGCACAGAAGCTGACTAAATTCTTCTATGGATTGTGCCTTGGATCAGCATAAAAGCAGCAACAAAGAGAGATATTACACTGGGCAATCTGAAGTATCTCAGAGAAAAGGCTGGTTTTTCTTTTCAAATGTATGGAAAGGCAAAAATCCATCTGTCAGAGGAATAACAAGGCCCTGTTTAAAGAAACAAATTTCTAGTTGTGTCAATACATTTACTGTAGTTTCCCATTAAACCTTGTTGCAATTTATTTTCTTCTTCACTAGATGCAACATATTTAACTGAAAAGTAGTTCAATAATGTGAAGTTTTCTGGAAAGTCATGAATACCTTATGTGAGTGGAAATGTGTTCAGTTGCCTGTTGCTCCACAGCCATTAATCTGATGAATAAAGAGTTTGCACATGGGTTCACTCAGAGAGTTAACATCTGATTTTACGTGGAAATATTTGAAAGAAAAAGTACAGCATAGCCTGAAGCCTGTTAGATTTTTAGAGATTTATTTAATGCAGTTTCTTGCTTTGGTTCCTATTGTCTACTTAGAAAGGAATGTTGTTTTGAAATGTAAAATGAAAGAAGGGGAAACAATTCAAACAGCATTTCTACTGGACCAAAAAAAAAAAAAATCCTTTACCTCAAACACACACAAAACCTGTCAGTTTTCATTACTCATCTGTTGTTCTACTGTTTCATTATCATCTACATTAAATCAGATGATTCCCCATCTTTACACTGGTGCTTTGGAGATAAGAGAAAGGAGCAGGAACTATCTTCATTTATCAACCTGAAATAACATCAGCATTTGTACTGGGATAATATTTCTGCCAATAATTGGGGTTTTGAACAAAGAATGAATAGAATTAGTAGTTATTGTTCCTCTCTGTGGAGATAAATGCTTGATGCAGGAGCTACTAGTCTTAAGTTATAGTGCAATACTGAATCTCATCTTGATCTAAAAGGGATTCTAGTTTCCTGGTGAATTCAGGAAATCTTCAAACATAACATGTGTCCCTGTTTGCTGCTTCTTTATTGTTTTTGAATTTATTGACTCTGGGATGTTGTTACTTAGAGTTGAAGAGAATGTGAAATAGRTGGGGCATCTGTATTAATTACCTGAATATGTTGAATGACCTGTTATTCATAAGACTGTAAATACTCAGCCTCTGAGATCTTCCTCCCTGTTTACCTGTTACAGTGCACTGCATGTGGATGATTGGAATAATACTTGATTGGAATATCCCCTGCTTCTTCCTATAAAGTTTTTTAGTTACATTGAAGAGACTTAGGACTTGAAGTAACTCTTGCAATCAGAAATTGTATTGCTTTGACCATGGATATGTCGTGTGTTCATATTGTGTACTTCACTTCAAAAGGAAGACCAGGTGCGCCACTTGAAAATACTTAATACTTTTGTTTTCTCCAAATTGCTTGTTTAGGATGCTCTTTGCCTCAATTTTTATAAAATCTAATTTTAGAATATTTTCTGACCTGAATTGGTAAATTGTCTAAAACAAGTTTGTTTTGATTGACAGAAGACTGCATGAAATCATCTGTTCTGTGTCCAGTGGCCTAAAATCTAATGCTCGCTCATTTCTGAGTGAATTCAATTCTTAATGCAGTTGTACATACAAAGTTTTTGGGTTTGTTTTGGGATTTTTTGTTGTTGTTTTTCTTGCTGTCTTTTAGAGTTAAATCTGCTAACTCCTACAGATTTCATAGTGCTCAGTAGCTGTGAACTATGCTCAAATGGCAGTCCAGAGTCCTTAGACTATAAACAAAACATTCATATTCTGCCCTGGGCTCTCTTGCACACATGGGGTTGCCCACAGAGACCAGCTGGCCCATGTGCCTGTGAGATAAGCCAGGACTGTTTAGATAGTTTGGGACCAAATACAGAGAGCTAGGGCAAGAAAATGAAAGCTTATTTCTTTACTTTTAGCTGCTCCTATAGATAGCAAATATTGACTATGCACAAAAGTCTCAGATCCTTCAGACACCACTTGGAATGTTTGGCTGTGACTTGTCTTCTAAGAAACTTCCATAGGAAGGTTTCCTTTTCTTGCCAAATCTTCGTGTGCTGGAACAAAGCTTGCTTCAGAGCAGGCTTTGCCTTCATTTAGCTTGCTTATTAACTTGGGAAGATTACAAAAACATACAGATACAGGCAGTGCAAAAAAGGGGCTTTGTTGGCCTGCTGAAGGGTGACAAATAAAGCCACAGATTGAATAAGAGTGGAGAGTAAAAGAAAAGTGTGAAACGAAATATCGGTGGGGGAAACACCTTTAACTCTGAGCTGCAGCCACATTTTATAGTACAATCTTTTATAAGATGACACCTCCGAAAGCAAGTTATTCCAAATGGGCCATCAATTAATTGAGATGAAATTTCTCCTATTATATTTCTTTTCCTGGTCTCTGAGAGATATAACAATAGGTCCATATGCTCAGGATGTGTTTTTAAATGGTATATTGACACCTATCAGCTGCTTGAGAAAGTTTCTGCCCCCGTGATTGATAGGGGAATATGCTGTTCACAGATCATATACTGTCCTACAATGAAATTAAATTTACTTAAACATGGCTTTCCTGAAGAAGTCAAACGCTCTTGAATGGATAAAACCAGTGTATTTAAGGAGCACTTTGATGAAGTAAATTCTTTAACATATTAATGTATATTGTCCAGAACAACCGAGGCATATATGCCCTGGAGTTAATGTATGGATGTGTGTGGCAGATGCAAGGCCTGCATATGGATGTTAAAATCCACATCAAGGCTTGTATCAACTCAGCATGATACAGCAATTGAGAATGGCTGTTTGTAGAGCTCTGGTCAGCATTAGCAGAAAAAAGAAAAAAAAGAAAAAGCAGGGGTTGCATTCCACAGTGGTGTTGTAAGTCAGCCTCTGTAAACCTTCCTTCATGTGGGTGCACATCATTCTTCAGGCACATCCTTGGTTTAGACTAACTCTGGCTCACATGGATAATGTGTTAATCTGACAGCTAATCTTGCTTAAAAAATGGATTAACTACTATGTTCACGACAGAAAGTATCTATCAARAGGCATGATTTTGCTTTTCAAATACTCTCTTCCAGTGGATTCCTCCTTTGTTCAAGGGGATGATCTGCTCGTCAAAAACGGTTTATTATTGCTTCTACTTCTTGAAGAAAGGTGGCTCCTTATTGCCATTTAATCTCAGAAAGCTTTTTGAGTTTTTTTCTCCCTGATGATTTGTCTTGACATTTTCATATAATCAAAGTTGACTATCTTGCCCACAAAACTATTGAGGATGCAAAACCATCTGTGAACCATGCCCTGCAGTTACATACTTCCCAAATTAGGATTAGCAACCTCTTTTTTGTTTTGTTGTTTACTTTTTTCCCAAATCAAAAAAAATTAGTGTGTCTTTAAAGAGAGGATGGATTTCTGATTAACAGAAAATTATTAGGTTTGTCCGTAATTAAATGTGAAAATAATTAAATCTCACTTTGAGAAGACACTAACTTCTGCAGTATATTCTTCCTAATAGGCTCTGAAGGAAGGTGTCAAGAGTCTCACAAAACACATTGTAAAATAGGAATGGGGCAAAGGTCATTCCACCTGGTGCGGTGATACTAAAACTGGTCTTGTTGACCTAACAAAACAGTAGTTTAGGACAGAAAGCTGAAACCAACACTAAGGTAGAGTATTCACCTTTCACTCTTGGAGACATCAGTATGCGTAACTGCAAATAGTCACCCAAAAGCGTGGATGGAGTTAAAAAGATTTAACTGACAACCAAAGATTTGTCTTCATGACTAACATTCAAACCTGCCATCTTCTGGAGATATTAAAAAAAAAGTTCTCAAGGTGTTTCATATAGATAATTATAAAACTCAGAATCTATTATACAAAGTAATGTAGGTAGCTATTGCCATACTTTCATTTTATTGCAATTGCTTCTGTTGCAGTAGTTTCCAAAGTGAAAATAAATCCTATTTAAATTTTTTGTTATCTTTCCCAGTAAATACTGTGGTGTATTGGTTTGCGTTTTGACTATCAGAAGCTTTCTTGCACAAGTCTGTGCACACTCATGTGCTTGGAAATTTGCTTAAGTATTCACTGCCAAGCAGGGTTTTGCTTCTTCAATAGTGATCAGATATTAGTTTGACTGTGTGTGGAAATGTGCAGTAAATCAGTGATGGATTTTTCCATATGTCTTGCATAAAGTCCAAGAGTGGTTATCTAATGTAAGCCAGAACACCAGAAAACAAATTATACTGTCATATATTAAAAAAAGGCCTTAGCAGAGCCATGAAATAAATAAATAACATGTTGATCTTAATAAAATGAATTGCTATAACTGTTTCAGTTAGAGGATTCTTTCATTTGGCTAGTGAATTTCTTGAAATAGGAGATTGTCTTGTTGCACCTAATTATGTACCGTATTTGCTGCAGGTCTAAAAGCTGCAGATAAATGATTCAGTCTGGGGGTCAACAGGTACCCAAAGATGCTGCAGGTAAATCCAGTTTCCTTACTTTTCATATGTGATCTATGTCATGAAGTAGAAGCTCAAATAACTGCTCTGAAACACTGGAGCTCTAAGGGGAGTTCCCTGAACTATGTTGTATTGGTTTAAATATATTGATTCTGTCACCGTAGGACAGATCTAACCTATTTTCTTCACTTTCTCTCTGCTCATTTCTGTATTTATCTTTATAAAGAGTGAGAGTTAAATAAACCTTTTGATGTTAAACAGTATGTACATCTATTAGACAATATTGTGTAAGTGATTACAGATTAAAACAATAAACAGCTCACACAGGAATTTACTGGGCATCTTTTGGACAGGTTAGCTTTTAAAAGCAACTTAATTTTATTTTAATCAAGTTGAATCTGAAAAATTGTACTTAAATAGAACACAGAGACATGTTTGATATTTCATACAATATAGCTTGGAGCACAGTTCAGCATCTGGATAGACTAAATTTAATATCATTCGTCTGTACAGGCTGCTTTTCCTTGAGTTAAAAAAAAATTATATGTAAAAATTACCAGATACCTCTGTCTTATGACTGAATAAAGAAATTAAAGAAGCTGAAGAGAGTTATTATCAGTCATTTAGGCAAATTTTCTGAGTGATGAGAAAATAACTTTTAGCTCCTTGGTTCAAAAAAAAAAATCATTTGCCTATAGACAATTTTGTCTTTCATAAATGTCTACAAAATATTTGGTTCCAAAATAAGGCAAATTAACAAAATTAAGCTGCAAATCAGTATAGTGCATTTAAATACCTAAGTACATTTGTAGTCAAGTCCAACTGAAGGAAACAATTTATAATTAATCAGATATATTGTATTTATTGTTTGAGAATCCATTAGCGTGCAATAAACCAAGATATTCCCAAGAGCTTTTAATATTAACATAACATGTTAATTGAATCAGCAAATAATTTTCAATCTGAAAATCATCTTCATGGCAATTACTGATATTAAATATACAATTTATTTAAAATGCATAGCAAGTGTAATTGACCCAACTAAACAGTAGTTTGCCTTCTAGTTTATGTTCAACTTCTGTGTCTATATTCAGTGTACGTGTATTGAACCTGGAAGTACTGCATGGTTCAAACTGAGATACCTGTCCCATCATTATGTAATGTAACATAGCTGATAACTGTACAACTTTACTGCACCATCAGAAATTCACTTTCATGAACACGTACTAAAAAAATTATTTTTTTACAATTGTGCATGTAAAATTGTCAGTTTCACACATGCCTACCAGAAGTTAACCTGTCTCAAAATAAACTCATGTACCTATTCATTTCATGTAACTTAAGGGATATAAAATATTTGCAATCGAGAGTTATCTTTTAAATCACCTGTGGTTCATATATATTTGAGTGTTGGCCAAGCAGCTATGCCATGAGAATATAGAAGGCAATACATGGGCTTGTGATTACCTTAAATTGTGAACTTTAAGAGGGACTGAGGTGACCCGGTCCCATCCCACAGTGCAGCACGAGGTCCCCAGATCTACTTTCTACCTGTGACTGTGCTGTTCCTTCCTTTTGCTCTCTCARACTCTCGAGAGTGACCATAATAATAAAGAAGTAATAGTATTCTAAAACTGTTTGTGGTTGTTACAGCTCTCCAAGTTCAGTCCTAGATGCCAAATACCAACCCAACACCAACAGTCGTTGCACATATACTTTAACTTCCAGAAGATTTGTGATACCAGTTGTTTCTTAAAGCTTGAAACAGGCAAAGTATCTTGAGAAGTATGAAAGAATGTATTGTTTTGATATTTCTGCTTATTTATTTTATGGAAGTTTCTGTTTGTTTTGCTGCAAGGAATCAAGAAATACTTTGTTTTTTGAACAAGTGAGTTATAGGAAGGAAAGGATTAATTATACTGCTGAACCCTGTATTGTTAGCCACAGTAATAACTGCAGACATATTTTACTCCTATAAATAGCTCCTCTTTTATCTAACATCTTTCAGTCAGATGGTGCTGAGACCCCTCCTTCTTCACTAAGATTCTTACAATCATATCTCAGTGGTATGTTTTATATGTAATACAGTAAAATCCACAAGATATGCTGTTGCCCTGCCTTTTGGTACAGTAGCATAAAATCATGAAAGGAATAATGGGTGCAGGGGATGAATAAGACCAGTGAGGTTTGGATTTCATTTTCTAAATGAATTCAGCTGGTCTGACAACCCTAGAGGTGCCCTTAAGCAGAGAAATTGTTAGAGAAGGTTAGATTAGGTGATAATTGCAGGACAGAATAAAAGTTGAACAACTGCTTTTCTTTCTTTCTGGATTTTTGAGGAGAGCTGAATAAATTCGGCATATTGAGAAACCAGAAAAACAGTGGGCCTCTCACATTGTTTGTGCTGAAAATTAAAATCTCAATGAGCAAAAATGCTGAAAAGCCTCAATATATTCTATGAAATTCCAAACTTGTATTGCCGAGAGGGTATTTACTTATGTTAGGGCTCCATCTACAGTCATGAGGAAGCAAATCTTACCATGGGTGGCAGCTATCTCAGCTTCTGGGGCACTGATTCACCATGTTTACCATAATAAACTCTCCTTTGATTTGGGTCAGCATATTCAGGCTGATTTGCAGCCACAGTTGAAGTATCTGATCTCTAATTATTTCTAGTAAAGCAGCAGGCAAGGTTACATTGACTATATAAGCCAGTATTCTGGTAGGGTTGGCTTAAATTTCAAGTAATTTTATTATCAAAAGGTTAACAGGCACAGAGAATGTTATCATATAATCCCACTCACACATTCCATTTTTAAAATAGTTAGGATTTTTGCCTCCTCACTATTTCAGTTTGAGAAGCTCTTCAAGAACTTCATTCCTCAGATGATGAGCACCATTCCAGTACTGACAGTCTAAATGTATTAAGGGGCTTCTTGTATCCTTTTGATTTTAAGCCACTATTGACCTTGAATTAAAATAGATTGGATGTAATCCTCAGCCTCTATTTCTGGTAACATTTAGAAACATTTCTGGTACTATAATGTAACTAAATAACTGAAATAGTTCTTTTATATTTGGTACTTTTTGCCATCAACATATGAATTGGAATTTGGCTTAGGTCTTCCATTTCTTTGGAAGAGTCAAGCAGAGTTGAAGACAGCCACTTGTGAGGAAGATGGAAGCTGAGCAATATGTAAGTGCAAGTGTGTTTATTTCTTTACTGCTCTCTGTAGGTTAATTTATTGAATAATGAATCTTATGCAAGGGAAAACAAGCAAACAAAAATACCCAAATTTTGTCCTTCACTTATAAAACAGATAGAAGGAGGTAGTACAGGAGGGGAAATATTAAAATACCAAAAATAGCAATAAAAAGGGACAAATATGGGACAATACAAAGCATTGACATGGTTTACTGGAAGTCTCACAAGCAAATAGACAGATGAAGTGGATGGGACAAAGCTTAGAGGTACAAAGATCACTGTCGCATTTTTTTATATAAAATTAATCTGTACAAATGACAGTTTAGCTACCAACAGCATAATAGTAGCTAAGAAAGACATGGGAGTAGGAGGCATTTGCTTGAGCTTGACCAAGTATTTTAAAATGTAAAAATCTAAAAAGAGTGTTGTTAAGAAATATGACAATTGTGTAGTAACAAAGGTTAACATTGAACTTTCTAATTAGAAAAGAAAGACTAAGTAATTGAAATAATGGATAAACAAAGAATTATTTAGGGGTTTTTTAACAGTTAATAACTTTTCAAAAAATAGCACAGACAAAAAAAAATCCAGTTCTCAGTTTTCTTCTAAAATAAAGCTCACACCAAGTTAATTCTTTCTTGATATGCATTTGCAGCAGTTCTCCAAGCAGTTGCAAAGGTCTTGGCAATAGCTGTCTACTGAGAGTAAATGTCAGTTCTTACTTCCAGTACCTCAAGAGCAGTGAGGTGCAAGACATTCCTATTTACTGGAGGGTAGTGCACAGCAAGAGAATGCCCAGTGATTATGTGGAGCAGGTGATGGTACCCTCTGGTAACCTGTGTGCCAAAACTGTTATTTGCTAATGTTCTTGTGGATATGAAACAGGAATGGGTGTGTGTCTGTTTCCTGGATGTTTGTGAGATGTAGGAAACATAAAGGAAAGAAACAAGAATTGCAAAATGATGACAAGCAACTCTAGCACATGCTGCARTAGGAAAATGTTGTAAAGAAAAGGGTGATGGGTGTTGGCACAAAAATATTTCTCTGGACTACTTTCATTGCAGTGATACTCATTTAAATGAGGAACAGCAAAATTATTAAACTCACCTCTTAAAAATCTAATGCTCCAAATCAACAAAATCAAGCTAATGGAAGCTTGAAAATATGGGAGAAACAGTTGTTTCTCAGCAGTTTTCTCAGCATTTGCCAGTAGGGGGAAGGAAAATTTCTTTGCAATAAAAAAAAGCATGGAAAGCACCACAGCTCAACTAAAGTAAAAGCTGGCAGTACTGGAATTTTGGTGAACTACAGGAAGTTCAGTAAAATAATTTTGAAGGGGTTTTCTGTTGAGTTTTGGGGTTTTTTTAACTCATGAGCAGATAATACCCATAACACTGTGGCAGGTTTCTCCTGGTCTTCTGGAGTGGATTATAAAAAAGATGTCAGCAAGCAGAAGAAAAGGTGGAAGACAAGAAGGACCCTGCTTACAGAGAAGGACAAAGTCTGTGGTCATTTAAAGTGATGGCCTTTAGTTATTGTGTTGTTTAAGTGCCACTACATTTTACAGACTTATAGAACGTGGTTGTATTCTATTTTTGCTTCAGCCTACCTAAAATGTATTTTGAAGCATGCAAATTTTTGATGAGCAGAAACCAATACACTTATAAACACAGTAACCTTAAAGTATGAATTTAAAATTCAATCTGAAGAAATGTGAATAGATTTTAAAACAAGTAAATTGTTTTGAGCATGCAATCAGTGAAGAGAAATTTTCACAACCAAAAGCTTAGGTTGTCCAAAACTTGCCAACTCTTTGGATGCTTACATATGCTCAGAGTTTTTAGGCCTCCTGTTACAAAAAGTTCATTTGTAGGTTGGCCAGAGCAGCAAAACCACTACATAAGTTGGATACAGAAAGGAAACCATTTCAGTGATCAGCAGTGGGTGATTTAGCATTTTGAGAGTCAAAGAGGCTCTTGTGATTGCTCCTGTGTTAGTCTGCGTGTTTCAAACCCCCTTTCATATTGTGCACAGCTGCTAACACTTACAGTTTGGGGGTAGTGTTGACACAGGAACACAAAGGGGTTGAGATATTGCTAACTTATTACCAGGGTGGGAGGTCAGGGGGAGGACACGTGGGGGTAGGATTTTTCCAAAGCAAAATTATTGCAAAAGTAACTCATGGCTATGGCTAAGGAGTATTTTCTTCGTTGCAAATTTATGATCAGGGTAGACCATGCATCTCATTCAATGGTTCTGTAGATTCAGGTATTCTCAAGGAAACTTGCCAAGCAGTTGCAAATGTACCACGCTTTGCCACAAACTGGAACACAATCATGGCAATGCTACTCTTGCGTTCATATAGGATTTGGATTGTTAGTTGCAAGTATTTCCACAAACAAGAATGAGTGAACTTGGTGAAAATAAGAAAAAAAGTGCCTTTTCTATTCTAGACCCATGAGTTGCCAAAACTGAAAGCGGAACATTGAAATCTGTGCTACCTATGAAGCAGCAGTTGTTAAACTGTTTACTTGGAAAAGTATCTTTTTGAGGTATCAGAATAAAAGCTTTTTGTTCACCATGTGAGATATGAAGTATACTACAGAGATGAAAACCAGTTGATGATGACCAGGATAGGGCATTGTAGTGAAGATGAACACGGTTGGAACGCCAGATCAGAGGACAAATAGAAACATGAACAGCATGTGGCCCCTCTGTGGGCTCATTTTAATTATGCTGGTTAGGCATCTCCAGTGATGGGTACCTCTAACATCAGATTGTACTTAATTTTGGGGGGGAAAAGGAGATAACACGATTTTTAAGATGCTACTTTGCAGGAACCTTGGCATTTTGCACATTATGCTTGGACCTGGGAGAGGTTCTCACAGCCTTGCAACTCTAGAGATTTCTGCAAAATGGCCCATAAGAAAGCAAGGAGAAGCTGGTTGCACTGGGACTGAGGTTAAAGACTTAAATTGTTTTAGTAAGTTAGTCAGGCTCTCTAGTCTGTAGGGAAAGACAGTCACTTGCAAAGTGACTCAGGTCAGGAATTTAACCAAACCTTGAAGGACCACCTTTTCTGTGGATTCATTTGCTAGAGAGAGGAAATCAAGAGAGCTCAGCCATAACCTTTGCAAATAACCTCAATGGATTTCATGCAGTATTTGGTAATGAACTGAAATAATACTATTCTGATGGATGAAGTTCCTAAAAAGGAAAGAAAATAATTTGGATTATGTATAAAACCTGCAGATAAAACCAGTGTTTATTTCTGCAAGAATTAAAAGACTCCAGCAGGTAAGGACACTTAGCTGTACTCTTTACAATACTTCCAAGCATGATTTTACAATCCTAGGAGAAAGAAAAGCAGAACTCCTTTGAGGAATCCAATAAAATGTTGATACATACATGGAAGAAGTAATGGATGGGATACATTGGGTCCCAAGACTTTATTCAGAGTTGTTCATAAGGAATAGATGATGTGATAACAAGGATTTCAGTAAAATTGCCTCAATATAATGATTGTATGATGTGCTGACTAACAAAGACTTTGAAGCAAGAAGCAAAGAAACAATTTCCATCTGTTCAAAACTGTTGAGCATTCTTTATAAATACAGGATTAAAGGAAAAAAACACCTGATTTCAGCATCTGTTTCTTTTCAAATGGAAACAAATGGAGGTTAGTAAACTTTTGGTTGTTGGAGTGCTTTTGGTGGGACTTTTTGCTTGTGTGTTTTTTCACAACTGAGGTAAAAAAAAATGGGGCAATAGTATGTCCAATAGTATCAACTTGGAATTGTGTTCATAGAGAAAGAATTTGAATTCCTATCCAAAACATATGTTTTCCTGTAAAAGTCAGAGGATGTGAAAAAAACCTTCAAAACTTTGAAACTAAAGAAGTTTTGCACAAAATGAACAAGTTGGTGTTCTTCAACTGGCAAGCAGTGAGTTGCCTGTAACCTTTTTACACTGTGTGGCAGTCACTGCATAGAGCTGCAGTTTCACCTGGTCCCTATGATACAGGTGAGATCTTCATAAATCCTCTTCCCTCCAGCTTTATTTCTGTGAAAATTCTACATACCCTAAACTGTTGTTAATATTTAGCTTGTAGTAACTCTGATTTTAATGCTAAACTATGCTACTAAATTAGTCAATTTTATTGCTTACTGAAAATTGAGAGGTTGGAGTTGAAAAAGTAGGAAAACTTTTACTGCTTAGGTTATCTTGCTGATTTTAATCCCYACCGAAATTCACGTTTTAACCAGCATGGTTCAAAACAATCTGTGTTGTCACTATCAGAGTACTAACCATCCATCTGAATATGCTTAAGGCCTCGACATGTGAAGTGTTTGAGTGGACTTTCTCTCCATTCTGCAAAGCATCCCAACAAATGCTGCTGTACAAATGGATTCATAAAAGTCTCCTGAGCAAGGTCAATCCTTGACTTTGTCTCTTCTTTCATTTCTTCTYATGACCTGTTGTGTTGAAGTGCTAACCTGTCAAGCTCAATTCAAGTTGTTTGCAGCTTTCTAGATGTTTACTATATAAGTTGTGTTTGCCCTTATTGGCTTTTGTCTTCTGCAAGGAAATAAAACACTCAGAAACTGAGAGAGATGGGGAAACACACACAGCTTTAAAACATTGTAGGGCAAAAGCAGTATGATGTACAGACTTCAACCAGAATTAAAGCAGTTGCGTGTTTGCATATTATCACTTTGAATTTATATTGATGCCATAGTGGTAGCATAATTTTAGCATTCCTGTGTGCTTCTCACTCATTTCCAGTCAAGTGTATTACACACAGAAGTTTGATTGTAATTTCTCTTTTCTGGTTAAATGTATACACAGAAAATAAAGGAGACAAAGGTTTATAATGGCTGAAACCATGAGACATTTGTTTCCCTGGCAGATAGAGATACCACRTAAGATGTGTACATTTTCAACCATGCTTACCAGCAAACAGAAGTTCTCGTTTTAATACTACATATTCTATCTGTTTTGTTTTGTGGTTGGTTTTAAGTTGGCTTGAATGTATTAGCTAGCATAACTTGCCTAAATGTTGTATGTGGTAGAGTGGAAAGGTGCTAATATTTGAATTGTGTAAACATCAAAGATGGTGTTTGGTTTTGCTGCTCTGAAGGGATAAGACTGGCAGAAAGAAGATCACACTTATGAAAGGCAAGAAACTTCATAATGGTGACGCGTAAAGTTGTAGGTTACTTTCACAAATGGAGTTGTGAAATCCCCACTGCTTGAGAGTTTTTAAAACTATCCCAAACAGGATGCATGTTCTCAAGCATAATCTGGGACAGACAAGGCTGAACGATGAATGACAAAAGCTCTTACCCTCTCTCAGTACTTAATATCCACAGTATGAGCTGTAATAATCTGTGATATTAACGATTTTGAGCAATTGTGAGAATTACTTCTTAGAAATCTCTATTGGGATTCAAAAGATATGACTGTTGCTTTTTACATGGGACAAATCAACAGGAATAGTTGTAAYGTTCCGTTAACTTTCAAGGGAGCATTACAACACACGATTCATTTGTGTACTCCAAAAAAATGTCAGTATTGAGTTTTAAGGCATGAACACACAAAGAGATGCTGCTCTACACTAAGAAGGTGTGTGAATGATCTTAGTTCTTGGAAAATGGAAGTAATTAGGCTGCAGTGCCCCACTGGGGCTTAACTGAGATGTATTAACTACTCTTTTATAAGTTCACACACAAGTTTGCCAAGTAGTGATTTTCTTGTGCAAGTGATCTAATTTTCATTGTTCTAGTCCATTGAAGTAGATAAATAGTTGTGTTAAATAGTTGGTTTTGACAATTGTTATTTTTTAACTTGGAAGAACTTGGTTTTTATAAGTACAAATGTTTTGCTCAGTAGTAAAATTTTACAATTGTACTTCAGTACAAGGCATAGGTTTTTTTTAAATTACATAGTGTGCTATCAAGCATTTGTATTGGCATTGAGCAGGATGATAGCTTTAGAAGTATTTGACTTTTTCTGTACTTCTGTGGTTAGATGTTTAATGAGGTCTGACATAATCTATCCAAGAATTTTGCATCTTCATTTTGATAATCATTATACAATTAATAAGGTCCCGTGATAAGCCCAGTGAAGTTGCACTGAAGCTGTACTAAACTGCCATTTTTCATGCAAAAGCTTAGCTAGAAAATATAATGTGACTTGCCTGAAGCCACACAGCAGCAAATCTTCGAGAAAGCCAGAGCAGGTTTGGACTTATTCTTTCTATCTTTTGTTTTAAATATAAGATATATTTCATCTTCCAAATAAGGTAAGATATGTAGGAAGAAATTATCATGGTTGTATACCCCAGAAATGAAATAGATTATGCACTAGTGTACATTAGCATATATGTTTGCACWTACAAGTTAAGATCAGTCATCAAAAATTTCATCTTAAATGAAAATTTTAATAAGTATGTGCATTTGAACAACCATACAGCTTTATTATCCAAACTGTAGCTTTCTCTAAAAATGCATAAATATGCATCTACTTGAAGGATTTCTAATATTGCTATATTAAAATTCTTATTATCAATAAAAAAAAATCTGTGGAGCAACAAATGATTTTTCCATATGCAAAAATCTTTAGAAATGTGTGGTCTGAAAATGAGACATTTCCAAATAAAATTGAGCTATGCAGAAGAAATTGAGGGAAAAGTCCTTAAGGTGACTTTTAAATGAAAATGAAATGTCTTTTAGTAAGTTTCAGAGGTACAATATTACAGACTAGTAGAATTGTATCTCATTAATTTCAAACACAGATTTTATGTGAGGCTATTTGATTATAATTTGATTATCTGACCCTGTAATTAAAGTTTATTGCCAATTTCAAAGCTTATGTGTAAAATGAACTGGTTTTCTTCAAAGCAATATACAATCCATTGGACTCATTGACTTCTAGTTTTGCATTTAAATCGAAAAGTCTGTTATAACATGACAAACAGGTTCAGTTTTTGATCATTAATCCTGCTAAGCAATATTCATAAATTCAATTTTGAATCAGTTGGAATACTTTTCTTTTATTAGTTTCTGTGTTATTAAATGAGATTGTTTCTGACTAATATATTTCTGGACTCAAACTGTAGCTCCAAGCTGTTATTCAAATCAAATAACATGCCCCTTACTTGTGCCTAGCACTAATAAATGCCAACTTGTGATACATTTGCTGGAGACTGTCACGAATATTAAAGGAGGCAATAATGCCACTAATGTCTCATAAGTAAGCTTATTTTTCTAAAGGGCTGAAATCAGTCATCCTACTGAGGGGGGCAAAGGGGGAAGAACCTTTAAGACTTAAAGCCTAAAGCATTATTTTACTCAGCTAAACATTATTATTGAGGAGGTGAATGACCAAGAAATTACCACTGCAGAGGATGAMAAATACAACATGTAACTTCTGGTGCCACCCTGAGCAACAGAAATGCATCCACTGGCTAAGCATATGCTGGGTTTAGTAGACTTGCGTGTTCATTGGTTTGGAGGCATGTTTTCCTTCATCTGAGGGTTTGAATTAAAGGAAGAAAAAAAACCAACACCCTTCTACTGTTATTGCCATCCACCTACTTCAATCCTTTTGAGATATTACTGGTAATAGTTAGGGGGTTTTGGTACAGAACACGAGTTTAATATGTTGACATGGAATTATCTAAACAGGATTTACTTGTTTAAGTTGTCATCCCACAATCTGGACAACTTAGGAAGGAGTTTATTGAGTGGAGCAGGGAGTATGACTGTGACTGAGGGACGTAGCAYGGATCCTACCTGTGTCCCAGATGGATACAAGGACAATGCTGAGATTCAGATACAATCATTTTACCTATTTTGCTTCCTCCTGTCTCAGAATATTCCTCTTTTTTATTTTGCTGAAGGTAGAATACTGGTAATGAGTGTCCATTGTAGGACTCCATGTACTTTTTAATGAAACTTTGAGCCACATATTTATCCCTTTGTTTCTCCAGCTTTTTCCCAAATCTTTACAATTCAATTTAAAAAAGAGGCAGTTGTGGTTTATATTTTGTGCAGTTGAGTTCGTAGCTTTCCTACTTTATCAAAAGTTCTCTGTAATAACCTTGTATTTTTTTTCTAAAATAATAATAAAGAAAAATCCCTTCCCTATTAAAGTTCAATAGCATCAGTATCACAGAATGTACCAAAATAAATTACAGGTTCTAGGAGAGTGAYGAATGTATTGGGTTATGGTTTAGGGTTTTCTTTTAAATGTTGATTCTTACTTGAAAGGTATTTTAATCAGGAAAGATGAAAGCATTGAGAGAAAATCTGATGGTTTGTTTTATGATTGCCTTCAATTGTACAAACTGTTCCATGTTGTGCAGGATGTATTCCAATTGGATTTGGTTTACAAATGGTCTGTGACCTCTGTGTTAGCTGTTTCAGCACAGGGCTCTTCCTTACAGCCATCACGGGGAATTTTGTAGCCCAGCTGGAGTGGCTGTGCTGCTCTCAGGTTTTGTTCTGCCTGCAGCCATACCACCTTTCCTCGGGCAGAGATCCTGTCAGAGTTCATAAGCTCACAGGTCACGCAGGATGACGGAAGAATGGGATACCCAGAAGGCGACATCACTTTACCCCCTGAGCTAACAGGGAGCCCCTGACCCAGCACTTCCCTTTTAGATTTTTCAGTTTTTCATGGAAAACAGAAACTAATCATGACTTAGCAGCATTAGAAATATTACTGAACTATCTGGAGCTGAGGCAGAGCTCCAGGTCACAGAACAGATGAGCAATACTTGCCTAAAGAGTAATTTAACTGGTTTTTGTTTAGTGTTCTAATTCTAAATTGTTGCCTAGTTTAACAAATACTGTGATCCTCCTCACAGAGGGATTCCTGTCAGTGCCTCCTCTATCTAATATCTCATTATTTCTGAAGTGCAGTGGAAGATTTGGTTTGAATGCTTCTATGGTATTTTTTCAATGGCAATTTTTTTGTTATTATAGACATAATTCTTAGTTCTCACAATGAATATGGCAAGGTGACAGACTGTCATATATAATGCGGATTATGACTGATAGCATGTGATCCTAAGCTTGGATAGTATGATGCATAAATGACTTGAAATGTATTTATATTTCCATCTTCTTGTGACCAAGATTAGTCCACAAACTCTGAGGCAGAACAGCCTCAGCCTGCATGGTAAGAAAGAAGGCCGTTCAAAAATGACTTGTATCTAATTATCTTATCTACATAACAGTAGCCACGTTCTCCTATCTACTGTTAGAACGTTAGAACACTGTCATGTGCTGCACTGCTTCGATATTACCAGAGGAATGAAATCCAGGCCAGGACTTAGTGGCCAGGTCCATTTCACAAGTAGCTTTCTCTAACAACAATTCAGTACTTCTTTTCTCACTACACTTTCCTTCAGATTTTTTTATTTAAATTAAGTTATTTTGGATGCAACCTAGCACAGTCARTTTTATTAACAGCAATAACAAAGGCCAATAATAGTGCACTGATTGCTAGGGAATCTCAATAAGCTTTGTAAGAAGTCCAGAACAATGGAAGTTTTTGCCTAAATAAAAGGTTAAGGATCTAGGGCCAGACACACTGGGAAGTTGTGGTTGGCTTTTGCTGAACATTTACTGAGATGTGTTGTGATCTGGGCTTTTTATCTCTAGACCCATCAATTAGTTTTTAGAAATGCACAGCCAATAAGTTTTTGGCTTAGCCTTCAACACCTCGTATCCTCCAGGTTTCCTGGAAGAGTAGACATTTGAAATTACACTTAGCACATGCTTAAATACTTCCTTAACTAACGRTGGGAATAGTAAGTGTGAAAATTAACACAAATGTTAGTGTTTCCTTAAGATAAGTTTCGAGTTATTATTACTTCTTAAGCAAATCAGTTTAATTTTTCAGAAAAAAAATTGACCATCCGAAGATGTGTTTGACATTTAATAAAAAGTTAATTAGGCTTGGCATGAATATTTAAACATTGCATAGGCTGCAATTCTGCTTTGAAATATTATTTTAGGGAAACATCGTCATAGTGGTTATTATAACATCTGGTTATCTCCCTCAAAGGATCCCTGAAAATAATTGAGGTAATATTTTTAGAAAATAAATGCAAAGTGTTTCTCTTATTCATACTTTAGCTTTGTAAATACTTATTTTCCAGTTCTGGTAAAAAATTTTCCTGTGATAAATTTTGTGCTAAAATTGTAAGATAGATGAGATTTTAATGATAGTGAATGCTACTAGCTGTACACTTCAAGAACTTGAGTATCTCGGTTTATAGTCTAAAACTTCTCTTCTGTTTGATTGAATTTTTTTTCTTTTCTTTCCTTCCAGGAAGGCCAACCTTACTACACTTTAGAATCAGTTCTGGCTCCACAAAAGCAAGGAATGAAGACTGTATCCCCAAAGGACTACCTAACATTTGCATAGCCCTGAAAGCAGGCTTACCAAGTGAGTTAACTTTTTAAACAGCCTGGAAATCATGACTGGGTTAATGTCTGGTTTTGCTTAATTTACACACTTGCATATTCATACTYCTTTTGCATAGAATATACAGACATATGATTTTTTGACATAAAATTGAATTGTTTCCTCACAGTGAACAGATTTGAGTTGCCTTCTGCAAAATGTTCAGCTTTCCATTATAATCACAGATATTCCCCTTTTTTTTGAAGGGGCTCATTATATTTTTTACAAAAAAGTAAGACATATAGAATTCATTCATCCTCTCAGTCCTATTTTTCCAATCATAAGAGCTTTGGGAATTTTTATCTTTCTAAATTTTCAGAAAAATGAGGGCCTTGTGTGTGCATTACTTAAATCTTCTGTTGAAGATGTGCACACCCAGCATTTCACTGACATGGTTAAAGTTGCCTGAAGGTTAAGGAGGAACATGTGCTGGTCCAGCCACACACTGGAAGTGGAAGGTAGGGCTTCATCACTCTGAACACACTGGGTTCTATCTGAAGTGTGATAGAAGTGACAAAAAGATTAATACAAAGGACTTGAGTTCTATACAATTTTTTTTTTTTTTGCAATGATTGGCAAAATCTTGAAACTCTGTAGTCCTCCAGCTTAATATCTCTCCACATTGTGGTGGCAACAGGAGAACATATTAGTACGATGTTTTAATAAATTTCCATACTTTCATATTCTATAATAACTTTAAGTATTTTTCTGGCATGCAATTAACAACATTTCAGTAAAATTAAAAAAAAATTAACACTATGTTCTTAAATCCACTCTATGTATTCTCAGAAAAAGTCAGTGTGTCAGTTAATTTTGAATATATGATTAGTATTTCTGTTTCTAATGGTTTTAGGTTCTAAATTGTCTCTTAAAAGATCTCTTTTTCTTAAAAGCAATTTTGCATTTTACAACATAACATGCACTTTTTTGGAAGTGACAGCAGTGATATGACTATAATTTACACCAGAAGGCTCACAAGTACTTCAGGATAACTCCTAATATTGTTTTATATAGTTAGTATATACTTGAAATGTCGAATTCTTTACTTCATATTTAAAAATTAAACTCTAAAAATTAATTTCGTTGTAAAATCTCAGACTTTATTCTATAGGAAAAGTTTAGTATTAGAATGAGATGGTTTAGATTTTGACTTATTTAGATACTTGTTTAACTGCTTTGTGGCAAAAAATGCTGCATATCAGGCCAGAGTGCATCAAACTGGACGCTAATTTGAAAAATATCAGGCACTCTAAGATTGTCTAGGTTGTACTATTTYTTATACATTCAAACTATAGTCAAAGTATTAAAAAAGGCCCCAACCCAGATATAGCAATATTAAGGCATAGGAAATCTTATGCTGACATTTTATTCCTGGTGCATAGATAGTATTGTCTATCCTTTTGTAACATTTTACTCCAAACCAGTGAAAAASCCTCAACTGTATGAAATTTGATTCTGATTTTCATATGAACAAAAAAATTACTAATTAATTTCCAACAAATGGACTAGATTGGTAGAGCATCTTGTTTTACTGAATACTCTAATTCCTTTTTGTAGAAATAATGTCATCTGATGCTTTTAAACAATAAATTAAATATTTGTGTAAGCAAATTTTTTATTATAACATATGGATGATACAACAAATTATAACCAATACTACAGCAAATGGATTTGTACTAAATATTTTATTCTAGTCTCTTTTTTTTTTCTCAGTTCACACCCCTTGAATGGCTCACTAGAGTTGGATGGCTCACATCCTGGAAAATGTAAGTTGTAGAGACTATGAGTCTTTTTTATCAAGCCTCTGTTATTCTGAGCATGTCAGCTCTTGAGTGGCTCTGCTGAAGTTTAGTTGCACAGTTACAGCACAGCACAAGAATCAGCTCAGGCTATGCAGAACCTTGCAAAGCTGGTCTCTTTGAAATATGTCCAAATAGATATTCAAATCAGTATTACAGCATAAATCAAAAATGCTTTCCACATTTTACAGTGTACTTCATATGACAAGAACATTTCCTCTCAGATATGATTCTTTTTCAAAGARTGGCAATCTTCAGCTTGATGGTACTTGATGGCAAAAGAATGTTCACTGAAGTGTGGCATAATGCTGTGGCTTGTTCACATTCAAATTCAAAGTAATAAAAAATATGAAGAAGTGGAGGAAAGAGAACTATTTATCACATGGTTTATCCACTAAAACAATTTCAACTTGTAAGCCCAAATTTATTCATGATGTTAGTGCCATAGCAGCGCAGGAGATTTTATCCCCTCTGCTTTTCTTCCATGGGTTTTGCTGTCAAAGCTTCCCAGTCACCTTGGTTAATTCAGTCCATGTGCCAAAAGTAATTATCCAAAGTTCCACGCTGTCTGCAATGATGTGGAACTTTGGACTCTGTGCAGCTATGATGTCACAAGGCGGTCGTTAATGTGAGAGTGGCTTACATGGAGGCTGAAGGCCCATGCCAGTGAATCACATTCCCTTATGAAAGATATTGATTTAATCATCCTGATGGCAGGCCTGTCAGAAATGTAATTGTCCACCGAAAGTACAAATGCGTAAATGGACGTCCCAGCAAAAGGCAGCAATCTTTCTAAGTAACATTTTACATTTATTCAGATCATTCCGCTTGTTTTCCTCCTCCTTGTGCCCCCATCCCGAGTCTGTTATTGATATAAAGGTTGAAGCTCAGGCAGCTTAACTGTTATGTGGAATGACCTTTACTTTTAATATTAATATATTATTGTAAAGTCTATGAGACTCATAAATGCAATTTTAGAATTCATATGAAATGCCACGTGCTGAACCTATTGCAACTTTTCCTCTAGTCCTGTGGCAGGTTGCAAACTATGCGAATTAATATGCATCATATTCTTTCCCCTTTATTTACTTAGAGAGGTTTGCAGAGCAACTTTATCAAGAGTAACATTATCAAGAGCTTTCCTGCAAGCTTCTTTATCATATTCACATCCGTGTCTGCTCGACACTTGTCACTGTCAATCAAATCGCAATAATACGCAGATGATTTGCTCATTTGGTTTAATAAAATCTCTCTGCTTATTTGCACTGCAGTCATTATGCCACATAATTGCTCCGCCGCCGAGGTGAAAGGCAGCCAGTTGCCTGGGGGATAAGAAGAGACTATTGCTATATGAAGGATTTGTTTCTTTGCCTCTGTCTCTCCCTAGTCACTCATATCCCTAAAATTAATATTGTATTTGAATCCAGTCCTGCTATTCTTATGCAGGCTAACATTGTTATTACTTATTATTTGGATGTGAAGTCATTTATTTTTAGTTTTGATGTCCAAGCTGTCAAGCTAAATTTCATTGTGTACTGCCACATACGATTTTTAACTGCCATTTAAACTTGATTCAAAATCCAAATTATGAAGAGAACACGTTCAAAGGAATGGGCTGACAGGAAGTATAGCCACAATTTTTATTTCCCAGGAAATCAAAGTATAGATCTCGTTATCGTTCTGTGGTGGAGATATGTGCGGTTTTCATACTTCATAATCTTTTTTGTATTGGCTGGACACTGTGATTCAGAAACAGAAAAAGGGGGGCTATTTATGCATATGAGCAGCCCTTAGGGTGCAAAACAAAGGCACTCACTTCCAGAAATGATATAGCACAGAACTAGCTGAACTGACTGTTGTAAATTCCTGAATGATTTGTACTCCATTTTCCAGTAGATTCTACTATGACGGATGGTGGAGGTAAAAATGAGGAATCTATTCCTGTAACACAAACCTTGGCTCCTTCACTGCACAGTTAATAAAGCAGTCACTGACATGTGATAATAATTACAACCCCATACTTTTGGGGTGATTCCACCTCAGTGGCACACTCGTTAGGAGCCTGAAATACTTACACATTTAAATGTATTCCAAGTACCAAGTACTTAATGTTTCTTTTAAAGAAAATTAAAAACAAGGCTAAAATTCCGTATGAAAGAATATGTCTATGTTCAGCTGTCCTATTTTTATCCAAAGTCCTGCATTGAGCTTAACTGGGACTCTGTTTGTAGGTCAGAGGAAGTGCTAATGTTTTAAGGCTGTTGAACTTGAGGATATCTTTTTTATTTGTATAAACTCGATCTAACGGTCTTTCAGATATAGAAAGAGAGAGTGATTAGCTGTAATATTAACATGGGGATGGTTAATGGGGAGCCCRTTAACTCACAGAAGTCCCAAAAAGGACGAATAAGTCACCTCCAGCCTTTGTGGTAGGCCATTACAGTTCAGCCAGTCAATGTGATATTGAACCCAGTGGCTAGATTAAAAAAAAAATTATACTGTGAGATTTTAAAACCCACTTTGAAGAAATCAAGAGCTATAACTCCATTCAGTAGCTAAAGTGGTTAATCACTCTCACTATTAAAATATTTACTGAATGTCTCGTTCAAAATTGGTTCTTGTTATGGCTTTCCACACTAGATTAAAGATATTTATCTTCCAGAATTTTTACTCTTTTTTTATTGTCTTTTAATTGAGTTCTTTCTCAGTAGTTTATAGCAAAATTAATAGATCCCTTAACATATCCCTGGTCTCTCCACCAGCTTCCTACGTGTACAGGGTTCTTTGCTTTTACCACAGGTAAGTAATGACATCAGATACCTGAGCAATGTTTGGTATAAAGTTAACCTTTTTTTCAGGGGGCAGGGAGACATAGCGGTAATGGGCAGAAAATATTGAACTTTTTAAATTATGGTTTGTTGCTTTTTTTTTAAATACAAGAAAGGGCTGCATTTGCTATATTATTTAGTATTTAGTTTGGATTTTTTTGAGCATATCTGTGAAGCAGTTGTGATCATCCTTTCGCGACGTATCTCGGTCATTATTTACCACTGTAAATGGATTGAACATTTCTATTATCCAAGTATGCTTGTAACTTATTTCATAGGGAAAAATGTGTTAGGTCTGTTGTCAACCCCTGGTATAAAACATTCTAGATCTGACAGTGTGTGCAGTGGAGCTCAGTTGGACAGTGTGCTGCAGTGCTGTGTTCAGACACCAGCCATGCAACCTGGGGTGTAGCTATCAGGAGCAAACCCCAGCTAGATGCCACAACATGGCTCGCCCAGGCTGSTTCTGCTTCATGGATGATCTTACACACTCCCTTCTGCACTCCTCATGGCAGCGCAGATTTATTCTAACTCAGAACTCTCATTATCCTTCCTGAATAACAAAATGTTCATCAAAGGAAATTGGTAAAAGCACGTACATTTCCTTCAGGTAGTTAAACACCCATAGAGATCTAGTGAGCAGGAAAGGGAGGTGACAGCTTTTACTCTTAGGTTTGAGACTAATAAAGACCTTTTCACCAGTCTGCATAGCTGTTACAGTGTACACAATACAGGGTTGTTGTTTTTTTTTCTGTAGAATACAGTTTCTCATCCTGTCCTCTTCCATAATTTACCTTTGCTTTCATACTGTGTTCTGACCCAAACAGCTGTCCACCGCAGACCAGCTGTTGCTACAAATACACAGCAGCCTATGCAGACAGATCATGAAACCTGAGGTCTTGTGAGGGGGATCAAGTAGTGGAAGAGGTTGCTCAGAAAGGCTTTAGTGTCTCTCCATCTTTGGAGATGTTCAAACCACAGCTGGATCTGGTCCTGAGCAATCTGCTCCAGCTGGCCCTGCTCAGAGCAGGGGGGATTGCACCTGGCAATCTCCAGACGACCATTCCAAACTCATCCTTTCTGTAAGTCAAGGATCCAGAAGTGCCATATGATTTGCAAAAGTTTTTTTTATATAAAGGGTATAAACATATAAAATTATCTATTGACATTGTTTGGTAAGGAATAATTGTCTAGTGAGATCAAATTATTAATCTGCATTACCATTTGTAAAGAACTTTATTCTGCCTGATCACACGTGTGGAGGGTTGTTTGTTTGTTCTTTCTGGGCATTTTTGTTTGTGGTTTTGGCAGGCTTTTGTTGTTATTTTGTTTTGTGTTCGGATTTTTGGTTGTTTCTTTCTTTTTTTTTTTTTTTTGGTGGGGGAAGGTAAAAAATACAGATCTACATAGCTTATTTTAGGCCATAACACTTTAGTCAATAAGAGCAGATTCAAAATATTTTTGCTAAATAAACAGTAGGTGAGTTTTTAAACCAGATTTCTAAAGAGGCCAGCCACAGAACACTTCAACAACAAGCCCTAAAGATTGCTTTAAAACAAAACTCTTATTTCGGATTAATCACAAAAACACGCAGAGAGGAAGGAAGGAGAGTTTCATTTTCCTGTCCTTATAGTGGGTTTTGATCCTTCCTATGTCTAATACTAAAAATATCTTAATTCTAAACATGTATATTTTGTCATGGTGGCTGATTTGGCCTTATAAATGTAATGAGTGTTTGGAAGAAATGTTAACTATTGTATGGGTGATGGTTTTCTCACATGGAAGTACAGCTGTTCTGTTGCTATTGTTTGAATGTTGGCTCCTGCTCTCCTTTCTGTATACAATCCATTGCATGTTCCTTTTCAGGAGCATCCTTATACAATTTATAATGGGATGTAGCAACAGTTTTGAAAAGAAATTGTTGACTATATTTTCTGTAGAAATATCTTAATTTCCGACAAACTAGCACATTGAATTGTGTATTGCAACAGTAAAAATAATATTAGTTTTTCTAAGATTACAGTGCTTAGCTTGGTAGGCAGCTGCCATAGTTACTTAAGAAAGGTATTGATGTGTTTGAATTAGCACTCTGTGCATTTATATACACAGACTTGTGCATACACAGACATACACACTAAGGTTGTCATAAATTTAAGAAAATGGGGAATTTCTGTCCAGCTGAAATACCCATACCACATGCTTGTGTTCAAAACTTTGGTGGGCAGGATTTTCATATGTGCTGAAAATAAAAATTAATTTATACTTACATAGTCTGTAATTAAATAATGAAAATTAATTAAATTGTGACAGTASTTCTTTGCTTGACTATTGAATAACTTACTTGACATTTTTCAGCAATATGCTCGGCTTTAAATTTGAATCAATATATAAAATAACACAGAAAATACTGCACTGGGGAACATTCTATCCAGGATTTTCATAAAGAAGAGAAATCTAATATTATATCCTGCTATTAATTAACATTAGATTTAGTATCTGAAAGAAGGTGTTTAAAATTCTGCAAAATGAGACATGTTTATCTTTTTATAGTCTCTTTCTCATAATCTTCATTTTCCAAAGGCATTAAGGGACTTTATGTTTGCAAAGTGGAAATTATGAAGGATAATTAAGATGAAAGTTCTATTTGACAGAGGAATTCTCAAGATGTTTGGAAAGACTCAGTTTAAATCTAATCTCAGTTCTTGCTTTTCAGAATGAAATGCTGTGTAATAAAACCACAAACAGCCAGGCCACATTTCAAAACTGCAGAGACACTACTTGTGTCCCTTAAAAAAGAAGAAAAATTAAACCTCCCAACCTCTTGTTGGTTTGGTAACTGACAAATGGCTAGAAGATAGGATTGAATTAAATTATTACCTTGAGGAAACAGATAGAACTGAATGGGAGGTACAAACTTAGACTAACCTACAAAGAAAAGGTTGCAGATGGCATAGAAAAGATACCAAAACTCAGCTAAAAAATAAACCACTTGAAACAGATGGGGAAAGAGATGTCCTATTGAAGATTTTTTTTGCCAACTGAAGTTCTTATTCATAGATGAAATATGTCAACTGAAATCTTGTTGAAGTTAACAGGAATTTTCCTGATATTTTAAATTGGTCTCTAATACCTCTAAAACATTAATTCATGACTAGTCAGCTTGATTGTGAATAGTCCAAACTGTGGGGCAGACTGAAGTTCCTGTATCCTGGCCACGATGCAGTAGAAGATAACAGTAACCTCGTTTGACTTGAAATTGCTTCCTACTGAGCAGATATTTGATTTTCCATCTACCGGTCTTCATTTTTCTGAGGCTCCTCAGCCATAGCTGGATAGCCAGATCCTGAGTCCAGTTGCATTTCCAAGATATTCAGTCAGCTGGGTCAGTGTTCCTCTTGCTCCTGTCCTGCTCATTACATGGGATCCATTTGCAGTGGAACCAAAATGTTACTGTTTTCCCACACCACTCGTCAGTTCAGCTTGTGTTGTTTAAAAATTTGAGAACAAATCTGAGACATAACCAGCTCCTCCCTGCCTGTTTCCAGTGAAAGAATGACTACCACATTGACATCTACCCCAGTGCCAGATTTGCAGCCCGTGGGAAGATGCTGAGCTGTTGGTCTTTTTTTCTTTCCTTGTGTGTTCAGTCTAGCTCTAGAAAAACCTAATGTAGTAGTTGTTTTCTTTAGACACAATCTACTAAATATATACTATCTACTGTAATGTTTAGTTTAAGCCAGAAATATATGTACAGAATATAGAACTAGGGGAAAAAAAATGGGGTGGGGTGAGAGGGGTGTTTCTGAGTTTCTCTTCAGTCCTTTATGTTTGCAATCATAATTTCTCTGCTCCCAGTTATAAAATCTGAGACAGTAGCATCAGCTACAGTTTCTGTTTAGAGATGGAGGGAAGAGAAAGTGCCCTTCTCACAAGCTTTCCTTTTACGGGAATACTGAGTCACCAAGCTCACGTTAGACATCACGACAGGGCAGCTGGAAATGGAGACTGGATCCCCGAGGGCTCGGAGGAGCCCTAGAGACAGGATGTCATGGCATGGATTGGAAGTGTGGGCYATAAGGTGATCCTCAGTGGCAGCCTTTTATTTAAGCCCAACATCATCTCTGTTTGGAACTGTATTAGCTGAGCTACAACCCTTGGTAGCTTTTCGTGGCTGTTCCCCATTGAATGTGAAAGCTTCCTTTGCATATTCACCCTCTCCCCAGTCTTTACTCTTCATATTCAGTTCTTTGATCAGTCACCCACTAAGTTTTTTAAATATTCAGCTTTTTAAAATTACCAACCACTTACATACCTGCTTAATATGTCACTTTACCAGGAAAGTAATAAGAAGATGAAAGGAGGAAAGTGACTTTCGTGTAGAAATATGGCTCAAGGTGTGAGCAGAGAAAAAAATAGTCCTACTTTATTATGTCTTATCATCTCTGAAATTATGTAGTTATTTTTCAGTCAACAAATTAACAGTGATTTTCCATCTGAAAATTATGAATTTGTTTTGGTCTGCCTTTCACTCATCATATCATACTATTATAGCAAAAACTGGAGTTCATAATGATATTGTGGAAACTGCTGATCAAAGGTTGTTTACATGGACTGTGTTCACTGATTTGCCAAAGTTGTCTCATACAGATGCACTTTAATGACTATTCTCTGCAAAACTGATTTTTCAAAAAGATTCTTCGTTCTGATTACTCTGTAATCTTAGCTGTTCTGGAGAGTGTGGGATTMCATACATATTGTTTAAAAGTATGTTCTACATTATGATGATTCAAAATGTTCCATGAAAGGAAGATAATGAAAAAAAAAGCTTATTCATAAGGAAATATTAATTAAAGCTCTAAGTCTAATTAGTCTGATTAACACCTTATAAAAAATTCTCAATGAGTGGCTGTAAAAATCCAAAACTAGGAATTTTAATTCGTCAGTAGATATACAAAGATAGGAATTAAATATATAGGCTTTTATCCTGAAAATGTCTCTATTACAAATAAATTGCATATATATGTAGTTTGAAGATTAATTTCACATTTTAGCACTTACAAACAGAAGATTTGTACGATTTTGATAGCTAAGGAACATATTTTCAAAGTGTGTGACTAATTGAGTGCCTCTCATCCACTTATCTTTCCCGGGATGTTTTACCTAGAAGCAAATATTCCCACAAGTAGAAAACCAGTGCAATTGGGATCTAAGTCTTCTTTCGAGATTTATTCTGACATTATAAGCTTCTAGTCAGATTCAAGTGTTCAACTTCTTAAAAATAATAGTGATAAAATAGTCCTTTCTCTTCTCATAATAGGAAATTACTTTCAAAATCATACTGTGCAGAATCAAAATTCAGCTTAGAACTGTAATTCTCACCATTCAAATAAGCAAATAAAAAAGGAATAAAAGGAGTACTGTAAGTCAGTTTTACAATTTTCATGGTTCTGAATTCTGCACAGTTGGACTCAAGAGTAACTAAGGTTTCTAGTTCATCAATTAAGGAATCTGAAATACTTTCAGATTTAAATCTTTAATGTATTTTTTCCACAATGTGGGACATGTTGCAGAAAGTGCAGTTTGAAAGCTATGATCTGATCTTTAATTAGTCATTGATAGGAGCTTATGCTATTCAGGAACCACTAACAGTCAATCTCTCACATTGTGAAGCACACTGACTGCCGTGCAAACACAAAAATGTCTGAATATTATATACAAATGTATTCTTTTTATATTAAGTGAGTCTAGGAAGACAGGAGGCTTTCTATGGGGAATAAATAAATTTAATATTTCCTTCCTTCTGTTATAATAGTGAGTTTGCTGCTGACTGAGCAGAGACCAACAGTAGATCCTGTGATTCTAGCCTAAGAACTAAATGACAAATTTTGATGATGCAGTTAGTGCTGTTTCATCTTACCTCTTCCTCAGGGAACATAAATATGCAGTCAAAAGCATTTTTATTTTGGTGCATCTATAGCTACATCCATCCTAGCAATTTCATTGTAATAAGAAAAAAAAAATAGGAAAAATAAGTACATCATCTTGAACCAACACTACTATTGAAAAATAGTAGCCTTACCAGCAGTTATCTATTCCAAACAGTTTGCTCAGATATTGTTTGTACTATTGTCCTTCAGAATGAGGAGACAACTGTGACCTGATGTCTTCCTCCTTACGGGTAACTTGCATGGCTGCGCACTGTGAATCACCTCCTTCCATTCGCTGCTTCATARATGTATTTAAATTGAAAACACCCATTTTTAAATACTTTTGTAGGTTTATCAACATATTTTAGAGATCTGATAATTTCTCTCTCTTGGTTTACTGAAAAGATATGTCTTGTTATCAGCAATTATGCAAATAGAGACCAGCATAGAGAAATTTAAAACAATCCCTGTATGAGATAATACAGAATTTTCACCAAGGTAAAAAAGAAAACAAAAATCGGAATTGTTTACTTGACTGCTTTTATTTTTACTCAGATTGCTCTATAAAGTGCTGATAGTATGTTCTTGTAGTATACAAATCACAAAGGAAATATGCTTGAAAGCACAAAAAAAAAAGATGTTCAGGAGTTCAAGCTTTTAACCTTGTTTGTAATTCTGCTTTTTAGCTTTGTAAAAAAGAAAATGCCTTCTTTCATCTTTGCATTTTTAGAAAGAAAATGTCATGTTAATAGCAGTAGTTATCAAGTAAGGTAATGTTTTGTGTGGTTATGTAGGTTATTTGTCAAAATTCTTTTATTAGCCTCCCTATAGGACTACCGGGGACTTGAGTGGGAGATAAGCAGGAGCACTAGGCCTGGTCATTTGTGTTTGTCTGGCAGCACACATTGTGTCCCTGTCAAGGAGGTGTTTTTGTCCCTTACCTGCCCATGGATTGCGATATGTGACTAGAGCAGCTGCAGGACACCATCTAGTGGTGCTGAGCTCGAGCTAATTACAGATTTATTTTAACTTTGCTTGTCTCTTTTTAGCCCATATTTCTTCTAAAAACCGCCGCCACCACAAGGGGAAATTCTGGTCCAGTCAGAACTATCCAGAGCAATTAAACATCATAAGCATGCCTCAAACGATACAGCCATCACACCCTTCCTTCTTCCACAAAGGTACAGGAAGGTGCTCAGCAATTTTGGGGTTTGGATTATGGGTATGCATAGTTTAGGGGTATGAACATAGGTATTGTGGAAAAATTCCTTACAGTATTTAGAATTCTGGGTGAAACAGATACAGATTATCTAAAAGTAGGAAAAAGAGTATCTAAAGGTTATTTAGACATGCATTAATCATACAGTGTTTCTATGGGTACCAACCATAGTGAAGGAAACCTTTCATGAGATAAATAATATACAAAAAGCATTCTAGGCCTGATTAATCTCTTGTATTGGTCAAAATACAAAGATTTTGTTAAGTAGAATTAATTCAGATTTGGTATGACTTGGAAGGGAATCTAAAAGGCATTTAAGAATATGTATTAAACAAAACCACTTTCTTGTCAGAGTATTATTTCTGTAGTTAGCAAAATAGGAAACTTTGGACTATAATGAGGTTTGGAGGATTAACAATGTTGTGTTCAAAGACCTGATAAAGTATTCCTCACAATCCTTGGTATCAAAGTCAAAATATTATTCCCATTGTCGTACAGTTCTGCAACATCCTGAACATGTACAGTCAACACCAAAAGGTTGTTCAAGTCACAGAATTTTGCAGGTTAAGATCTATGACATCTGCATAGCATGTAAATGAGGATTTCATTATCACCTTTCATTCCTCAGCAAGATCAGCAATAATAATACAGGCATACAATAATACACTTTGAGGAATGGTTAGGTCTGAAAAGCCCATTGATGGAGGTAACCACGTAAAAAAGATTTCTGGGAATGTAAGCTCCAAAGGAGAGTTGGTGGGAAGAGATTTAAAGCAGGAACAAGAAAATAGATAGCAGAGAAGAGATTAAGAAAAAAGGAGGTAACAAGTAACTGCTACAGCACGTAGCAGTGGAAGGTAGATAATTTAGGATGTGAGCCTAAAGGGAAGTTGTGCAGCACTTCAGTGGCATGGGCAAAGAGCTTGCGTTTGAAACACTGAAGAACAGGAAATTGCCAAACGGTTTTAGAAACTTAAGAGAGCGGTTTAGCCAGAGTAATAACGTTATTAACTGACTGAAGACTTTAAAGTGGCAGTTTGAGGACAGGGAGATAGGAGAAGGTTACAATAATTGAGACAAAGTGGTAACCTTAGCATGGCATTTTTGCTCATAGCTTAGGAACAAAAATAAAGCCACCCTATATGCATTGATTTTTAAAATTCTCTGTAATTTTTATACTTGAGATAGCATGGATTTTGTTGTCATCTTCCAAACCTTGACAAATTACTTCAGTTTTGGTATAGCCCTTTTGTAATTGTTCTACTGGGCTCAGAAAAAGTCTAATTACAAATAAAAACTAACTCCTGACGTTTGTTCTTATTTTTCTCCATCTCTTCAGCAGATTTTAGAGGTAGATTTTGTATGTACATCTGTGTGCATGTATAGTTAATACAAATTAACACTATGTGTGCATATGTACCTGCTCAGCAATAGTATCAGAAGCTGATATTATTAACTTAAAAAGAAGATTTTTAAAATGTGCTAGCCGTGTGCTCCTGTGGCCAAGAGGCCGATGGGATCCTGGAATGCATTAGGAAGAGCATTGCCAGCAGGTCAGGGAGGGGATCCTGCCTCTCAACCCAGCCCTGTTGAGGCACATCTGGGGTGCTGTGTCCACTTCTGGGCTCCTCAGGACAAGAGAGACATGGAACTCCTGGAGCAGGTCCATCCAACAAAGATGATGAGGGGACTGGAGCGTGTCTTACAAGGAAAGGCTCAGGGAGCTGGGCSTGTTCAGCCTCAAGAAAAGGCGGCTGAGAGGGAACCCCGTCAGYGTCTGTCTGTCTGCAGGGAGGTGTCAGAGGACGGGCCAGGCTCTGCTCCGTGGGGCTCAGCGACGGGACAAGAGGAACAGGCAGAAACTGATGCCCAAGAACTTCCACCTGAACACAAGGAAGAACTTCTTTCCTGTGCAGTGCCCGAGCAATGAACAGATCTTCCAGAGAGGATGTGGAGTCTCCCTCACTGGAGATATTCCAGCACCAACTGGACACAGCCCTCTGCCATGTGCTCTGGGGTAACCCGGCTTGAGCAATGAGTTTGGACCAGATGATCCCACTATGGTGCCTTCCAACCTGACCCATTCAGTGGAAGAAAAAAAAATGCAGTCGAAATATGTTCTTTAAAATGTCCATTTTTAGAAGCCTTCAGGAAAGAGTGATAAAAGTCCATGACTGATTAAGTCACCGCTAGTACGAGGCTGGAGTTCTTGGCTCATACAGGCAGCACTAGCTGCATAATTTGGAAGGGGCTGAGTCGATGTCTCCGGGCACACAAACACACGGTGTTTGTTCACCGAGCTGGAGCGCAAAGCAGGGCCATGGCTGCCCTGTACGGGAACGTGTCCCCGCGGCTGTCACGGATCACATCGCCACAGTTCTGCTTTTCCTGCCCTTTCCCTGGCTCTTCCAGGCAACCCAGCATCCCGACCCTGCTCCCTCAGCCCGACGCCCGGCCCCGCCGCGCTCCCTTCGGACTCGGGGCGGTGCCGGACGAGCCCCCAGGCCCGCCCCGAGGCGGCCGCTCGTGTCCGCCGGCCAATGGCGCGCCTCCCCGCGCGCCGCGCCGGCCAATGAGAGCTGTTCGCTCCACTAAGCTCCACCCCGGCGCGTTCTGTCAGCTGAGAGAGTGACAGGTGCTCTCGCGCGGTCCTATTGGTCCGCCCGCCACGAGACGGACAGGCCCTCAGACCAATGGCCATGCGCGGGGCGGGGCCCGCAGCTCCCGCCCGCCCCGCGCAATGACGGTCCCGCGGCGGCCCCGGCGCGTCACGGCCCGGCCCGAGCTGTGAGTGGCGGCTGAGGCCCCGGGGCCCGCCCCGCGGGGCAGCACCGGGAGCGGCGGGCGGCGATTGGCCGCGGGGGGCGGCCCGGATGTGCGGCCCGAGGGGCGGGCGGTAAATGGGGCTGTGCCGGGGGTAGCGGGAGCGGCGGCGGCAGCGGCGGGGCCTGGGCCGCGCAGGGGAGCGGCGGAGCCTCGGTGGGTGAGAGAGAAGGGCCACAGCGCTCGGCGCTGCTCGGGCTGTCCCTCCCGGGCGGAAYGGAGACGCTGGGCGCGGGGGGACCGTCTCCGCGGCACGGGAGGGCGGCGGAGCTGTTGTGTCCTCGAGGGGCGGCGGGGCGTCTGCGCCCGCGGGGCCGTCACCTGTCACCGGCAGGGCCTGCGCGGGCGCGGCCCGTTGGGCCCGTTGGAGCCGCGGCCGCCGCCCGGGCAGCGCTGCCCCGCGCGGGGTGCGGGAGGCAGCGCGGGGCGGCTGCCAGCGGGGCCCGGCCCGGCGGCCTCCGACCCTCCGCCCGTCCCTCCCCGCTCTCCGAACGGCGTCGCGCTGCGGTGCCCGGCACGGCCGCGGCCTCGCGGGAAACACCGCGGGGACCGGCGGGGTGGCTGCGTCCGCTCGGGGCTTCACGGGACTGCTGTTACCCTCCCGTGACCCCGCAGCTGACAGGTGCTTCTGGAGCCCAGTGTGCTGTGGGACTCGGCCGGCCATCGCCCCGTGCCCTTTAGGCTGCTGTATCTAGGAGCTGGTCTCGTTGGCGTGGGTTGCAGTTTCCTAGAGGAGTGAACTCGTCGCAGCAGGTGTTGGTATGGAAGGTGTAACCCGCCTGTGGAGGAAGAGTTGGCGAACAGGCTCGACTGGTCAGTGTTCCTGTTCACCGCCACCAGTGGCTCCCGTGTTGTCCGGCAGATTTAGGAGTGGGCAAGCAAGGGCCTTGGGTCCAAAGAAGATTAGGAGTGGATGTGCTGAGGAGAAATAAGTTCCAGTGTAGACTGACAGCTACAGTTGCTGGACAAGCACGTAACACTGTGTGTTCAGCATGCACTGTTCTCTCATACTCTGCTGAAGTAGCTCAGTTTGTTTTCAGGTCTAGGAGTGGTTCCTTTTGATTTTTTGATGTTTCCAGAAAATCTTTAGAAGAGTGCTCTGTTCCAGGCAGATAAAGTTTTTTCAAATTGCTTTAGTGTTGCGTTTGATCTAATAGCAGAAAAAAAGTATGGCACATACTGTGACAGTAGGTAAAATAAGAGATTTTTAATGAGAATACCTAGTGTAGAGAAGGAAAAGGTGCAAAAGCAAAGTACTTAAATTTTATGGTTTCGCTAGTGATAACTTTTTTCGAAGTCTTTTAGAGTGCTGCTGAAGTATCAGATGACTTTCACTTGCTCTGACTGCTCGTGTCTRTCACATACCTGGAGAACATGGACATGGGATTATGCCTGGCAGCAGATGGCTTTTGGTCCCAGTGTGGTGCTGTGTAGAAGTTAAAAGGCCTTTCCAAGAAGCAGCATTTGAAGTAATGTTTCTTCATGAGTTTGTGTTCTGTCTCTTTTTAATTGCTGTTGTACTGGAAGGAAAGCACTAGAGGGGAAGGTAGCTGTAAAAAAGCCCGTGGGAGGAGGACAGCTTAGGAGGGTTGCTGTTACTTGCTATTCTTATAGCAGGAGAAATGAGTAGAATGTACTACCAAGTGGCATGCTATCAAAACTTTTCTTGAATGAGGCACTGTGAATGTTGACAGAGTGAAAGGAGAGAGAGGGGGATGATTCTGAATGTTTTTATTCCCTTTCCATAGAATGAGGAGAGTGTATTGGGTTATTTTGGGAAGCTGATGGTTTCAGTAGTTACAGCAGTGTAAGATGCCATAATGATGTGTGCCTTGTGATAGTCACTGAGCCCTGTGTAAGAGTGACTGCCTAAACTGCCTAGAAATTCCACTTAATTATATCAGGACTTGACTCTCTTCTGTCTGCTGCAGACATAGTGAGAAGTAGGATAGGCAATCTAATGTGAATTTGCTGTTACTTGGTTATTATTTTTAATACTGGTTTTAATATTTTTTATAATTAATGATGGGTAGTGAATTGCAAGGTAAAGGTACTGGAGAGCATAAGTAGTTCTGGATAAATTTCCTTTAGAGCTACCATTCTCCACTTCCACGTTGCATAGCTAGGAGTGAATGTGATTAGAAATAAACTCTTAAAACACCTTGAAAGGCTTCATAAATGACCCTCTTCCGGGAAGCYGGTACTCTTAGGTTATTAGTTCTCCCATTGTAAACAGTATTTTAGCAGGTGTATGAAACTGGAGGCAATTTAACAATAAATTTAGGACAATGCCATGTATGACTTATTACTGGCAAGCAACTGGATAAAAGATGTCGGTGCGAGAGAACCTCTGGAAGTTATTATTTAGCTTAACTAGAGCTAAAATAATCTTTTATTTGCTCTTAATATCCTGTAAGTAGGCGTCTTGATAATGAAAGGCCTTTCAACAAAGCTGAGATGCATAGCTGCTTTTGAAAGGTGGATTTGGTGACTTAACTCCATCTAGCACCAGTTACCAAGCTTCTAGAACAGGTCCCTGTTTGCCTGGAGATAGGTTAGGCTGTTTTTTACCTACATATGTCATTCTTTGTGCTGCTGACTCCTGTCCTATCTCTGGTTCCAGGATAATTTTGTGTTACCTCATCCTAAAAAAACACCAGCCCAAAACAAACAAACAAAATAAACTCACCCTAATCCCATAATCACTCCAGATTCCAGCTAATTGTCTTTGAACCTGTACCTCAGCTTGCAGCACTTTTCTCTCTTGTCAGAGCCCGAGCACTCAGGTGCTCTTTGTGCGTCACTTCCTCCACCCTCTGGGCACACCGGAGTTTCCCGAGGAAATGTCTCCTGCTTTCCTAGCCCAGCGTCTTCCTGTTTTACTTAGTCTGGCTGGGATTGATGGAAAAGGCCTGTGGCACAGCCCTCTGGCATGACTCTGCTTTCCAGACAAGGGATGGGGAAAAGTGAAAGCATCTTCTCCCTGCTGTCACAGGGCAGGCCCCAGTGCAGTAGCCATGCTTTGACTTTCTTCAGTGGCTCCGAATGATGTGAGACTCTGGCTGCTTAAGAGGAAAAGTGCCTAGGGGAATCATGTATATTGGTATGTTTGAGGTGATTTTGGGTGGAGAAACTAATTATTTTTCATCACTTTTCTGAAAGGTGCTTGCATTTTTTTTGAATGCTTGGCTGCTGCATAGCCTAGAAGACTCTGATTTGATATTAATGTTTCTTTTAAATATTTAGCATTCCTAGACTTACTTTGGATAAATTGTATGTCTTTCGTTCTTTTCTTTTAATAAGATTGGCATTTATTTGAATTTTAGGAAGATTTTGGTCATAACGTTTCCACTTTCTCTATAAACTAATCAAACCAATGGTGAACAGATGCTGCCTTCCGTACTGTAGTAAAAATGTAGTGTTGACCACAGTAGAAGCCTGTGCCATTGGCTCTGTCTCTCTCACACCTCATTCATTTCCTTTGTCAATGTTGTACAACTTTCTATTAAAGAAGTTGAGTAAAGTGAATTGCTTCGAAACTTTAGTTGATGAAGCTAGAAATGGGAGGGTGGGATGAGGAAGGAAAGTAGAACTGGAGAGGAAAAAAGAGTGGAGGCAGTGGGCTGTGCCAGACAAGAGGTGCTGTAAATCAGAGTTCTTGGACAAGCAATAGCAAGACTTAAAAAAAAAAAAAAATAGAGAATAGAAAGCARGGACATACACAGTAGATGACACACTGAAACTCCAAATACTGCTGAAGTCCTTGTTATTGAGCTGCTGATCTAAAGAGTGCTAAGCCTTAGTGCTCATAATGAAACCATTAAATAAGCTACAGAGAAACTTCTGTGTTCCATGGCTTTGTCTATTCCTGGTGGTGTTCCAATGCAGATGAAAACAAAATGACACATACATGATGCAAACTCAATGAAAGGATCATCTCTGTCACCAGGAATGACAAAGAGTTTCTCAAACTGGGACACTTCAGAAATGTGCAAAGTCAACAGTGTCTGCGAGGAACAGCACTTAGCAGGTGTTCTGTCTGGTGCTGGACTGAAATGATGAGGTGATAACTTTAATATTTGCAAGTATTTAATATCTTCCTTGACTGTGCTGAGCCAAGAGATGATCCCTTTTTTTTCTTGTTGGCAAGATGAACATGGACTGCAGAATGTAGAGTCTCTAGTAGAAAGAAGGCAGAGATTCACATGCAAAAATAGACATATGTTATTCTTCTGGAGCATATAATAGAGCTTTGGCACTTTCAACTATTGTCATCTTAACTACTTGAATTTTTTTTTTTTTAAGTTACAAAAATATAATGCTGACTGCAGAATTAGATGTGGATCCTATTTATATATTGAGTGGTGTTTATCTGTTAAAATGCATATTCATTCTGTGTACTTTTAGGGTATAAATTGGAAGGGCCTGAGGACACTCTGAAGACACTGAAAAGTTGCAGGCCTTTATTTGGAATACACGTTATGAACCCTTTCTGGAGCATGTCTACAGGTTCTGTGCGCAAGGTATGTAATGAATGGATGCCTTGAAGTCTTGTCATGCTTGGGAGGGGTGCTAGCAGTTCTGGAAAAAAACATCAGGTGATCTGCAAATAATGTTGGAGTGTGTGTTTATCCTGAGGGTTGTGATCACCTTCAGTAAAAGTGTAAACTAGCTTTGAGCTGGGTTAACTGGAATGTGCCTGTGGATAGAGTCTACTCCAGATTTCGTTGATTTTTCTTATCTGAAGCATCTTTAAATAGGAAATGTGAAACAAATTTGTTCAAGTGGTTGGAACACGTTTTTCTTAGGACATTTTAGTGTCATATATAGCACTTAGCTGGATATTGCATGCACAGTGAGCTTTGGCAAAACTATGCCTCCGTGTTGCTATTGCTATTTTAGATTGTAGCAGTAATAAAAGCATGAGAGTTCTAGARTTAATGACTTCTCAGGTTTTCAGGACTAGGGCAAATTACATAATTTTGTTGATGATGATTGTGACATAGGTATTGCTACTACTCCAGGTCTCGGGCACTTCAAAACACTGTGGTTTAAATCCTGCCTTCAGTCACGTGTAGCCTAAGCACAAGTCTGTAGCCTGCAGGTTGGTCTTGGCAATCTTTAGAATGGTTTTGGGGTCTGTGTGTAGTACAGTGTTTGTTGGCAGTGTTTTCTTTTCTTCTAAGAAAAGACAGCAAAGGCATAAAAAGGTTCCTACAGTAAAACTATTTGAACTTGATACCTTGATACCACTGCCAAGTAGTGATTCTTTCACAGTGGGAGTGWGCTATAGGATCAGTTCCAAGTGGAATGTTGATGTTTTAAGCACAGGCAGAAAGTGAAATACATGAAACTTTCTTTTTTCATGTCAGTTGTACTACACTACTTTTGAAGAGTCTTTGAAGCCTACAGTGTAAGGATGCTTGTCAGTAGAAATGATTTATCTTGATGCACTGTGTGCTAGAAATAGATTGACTTGTAAGCTGATGTTGTATACTGTCTGGTTTCAGGTTCTAAATAAATGTAAGCCTCCTTAAGCATTTGTCCTAATCTGCAGATTTCCTATCCAGCATTGAATACTTTTGTGCTTGTAGGTTGGGTTGAATTGAATAAAAGTCTATTTAAAAACAAAATGCAAGGGGATACCCCCTGTGCCCCCCCAAGCATAAAACACCAAAACCCAAGATAAGTTTCATTGGCCTAACTTGTAATTAGCTTAGTTGGGTTTAAACCTGTGTTAAAATATATTCATATGTTAAATATTTATGAAATATGGCCTGTGATCTCATGGTTCTCCTTTGATTTAACAGAGATCTGACACTGAAGAGAAAACTTTGAGTGGAGAGCTGCGAACCAGTCCTCTGCGAGCCTCTACAAAGAAACAGTTGCCTTCTATTCCAAAGAATGCTGTGCCAATAAGCAAGCCTGCTTCACCTGCCACGTCCTCCCAGTCCACAAATGGAACACATGCCTCTTACGGGCCTTTTTATTTGGAGTATTCGCTTCTTGCAGAATTGTAGGTTTTCACTTTTTTTCATCTTTTTTAGGTCACCGGGCTTATGCTTCAGTGGGGAAAAAACACTGGAGGGGCCTAAATCTTGCATGGTATCTCTGCCATAGTCCTTGAAAGCAGTAAAACATTGTCTGCAAAGTTTTTTTCTGGAGCAGCAGCCTCAATCTCTTGAGGCRGAAAGGGAGGAGAAAGTGAGATGAGATTTTAAGGGCTGTTTTTGGATGTCATTCTCTGAATTATTACATTTTTCAAGCCTGAAGTAAATGCATAGGGAGTTTAGGTATCCTGACCAGTTATCCTAATGGTTTTTTGGTCAGAAATACCAAATGTTTGAAACAAGTATTAAAATAGAAGGAAGCAGATGTCGAGTGGGAAGATGGTTATGAATATATGGTGCTGTCTAATGGAGTTAGGATGTGGGAGCTTCCTCCAGTTGTCACATGGAACACTTGAACACTGCCTGACGCAGTTGATCATGTGGATGTTGGGAAGACTATATTCATTTCAGTGATATTTAACATGAAACTTATGAAGGAGGAGTTAAAGCAATTAAATACCTTTCTTTGGAGCAGTTGCATCTGACCCAATCTAGTGATTTGTAGGCTGCTGTGGGAGCATAAAAATCTCTGTCCTCAAAACTTCCTAGTTATATAACTGGTTAGTGCTACAAAGCTGAAGAGACTTCCTCTGTAATAGACATACTGGATTCTCAAGTATGTGGTGCCTTTTGGAATGAAATCCCTGGAGTCCTTATGCAACACTGAGTCTCAGTTCTTGCATTTAACCATTAAATTGAAAGTTAGAACTCTCAAAAGATTTTCTCGGGGAATTGACCCTGACTTCTTAAATCTAGAAAGATGTTTTTTTTCTGAATAAATATATTGGTACCATAATGTAAACTCCTCTAGTTTAGCAAATTCATTATTAGAGAAATAATAACAAATACTAAGGAAATTGTAAGTAGAGAACTGTGTTAATATTTTGCTTTAAGATTATGTTTATTTGTTTGACCACGTAGAGTTCAATTAATGAAACCATATGTCAAGTAACTTACGTAAAACTTACGAAGTTAATAATTTGGGTTTTGGTTTGTTTTGGCTATTGCCAGTGTAATTTCAGTTTGACCTGCAGCGTAGTGTCATCTAAAACTGAAAAACTACATGTTTAAAATTGAGGTTAAAGTTTGGTCACATTTCAGTTGTAACTACAATTACTTGCAAATCTGCGTTCAAAATTATTTAATTGAATTTCTTTTTTCTTCCTTACTTTGAAACTGGGGATTCAGTAGAAAATTGTAAATTAGTGTACTGACATACATTAAATACATCTACTGGGGCAAGAATTTATTTCTACTTCTCTACTTACAGTTTTATCAAGAGAAATAGTGTTTTCTGTTAGTAAGTCTGTAAGAGGAGGGTGCAAAAAGCAGGAGGGAAAGAATGTGGTTTTGCTGGTTTCACTTTTGTGAGCAGCCTGCCCTTGGGAATTGAGAGTAAGTTTGTGGAAGAAGGCCCTGTTGAGCTGTGGGTGGTACATTCTGGGGTTGCTGTTGTCAGTGTGGTTGTGGAGCTCTCTAAATGCTGGTTCTGATTGCAGTACCTTGGTTGTAAAGCAGAAGTTGCCGGGTGTCTACGTGCAGCCCTCGTACCGGTCAGCATTGAGTAAGTTTAAATAGAATTTTTAAATTTTTTTATGTATGTATATTTTAAAATTCTTTCACTCAAGCAAACTTTCTTACTTGCAGTGTGGTTTGGGGTGATATTCATAAGACATGGGCTCTACCAGGATGGTGTGTTTAAATTCACTGTCTATATTCCTGATAATTACCCAGATGGAGACTGCCCGGTAAGTGGTTATGTGTCTTGGGTTTTTCTTTTTTTCTGGTGGTATAAGGATGGCTTTTTGTTAAAGGTGATATACCAATTAGCTTCTCTTTTCCTTGAACTCATTTTGTTCAGTTGTCTGGGCTCATTTGCCATACATATTTGCAAACGTCTGTGGAGGAATTACATTACTCTGATTAGTGAGGCTGGTGTGGAGGGAACTTCCTGAGGTTAGATGCATTAGAGTGTTAAGTAATAAACCAGATTTTTCCCTCAACTCTTGATTTCCTACTTCCTCAGCAGCAAGTTGACATTAAAATGCTTAAAGAGGTATGAGAATTCTGAGTAGTGATATAATGGAAAATAAAATCCAGCCATCTGTGCTGTGCTTGCTATAATACTGTAAGATTTCTTGATTGTCTCTTCTAAATTATGTTGAAACAAAGAACTAAAAACTTGAGGAGAACATGGTGAAGCAAAGGGAGAAGGAGATAGGTAGTATGGTGTTATCTTCCATCTCTGCTTTCTCTTGTTCTCTGGTGAAAAGTTTTCAAGTTATGAGAACAACTGCTTTAGAACCTTCCTGTTGAAACGAAGTTTTCTTTTGGAAGGATGTGAACACTGGAGGAAATTAGATGTACAGAGCTGAAGACACCGTGGTGTCACTGCACTGTTTACTTAAAAGTCTGTAGGATAAAAAAAGTATTGATTGTAGCTCAAGTATGTAAAAAGCTTTCAGTCACAAACAGCTAAACCAGAAAAACTCCTTTAATCTGATCTTATCTGATATTATTACCTGTGTTGGCACTAGTGCCTGCGCAGTTAACTGGATTAGTTTCCTGATTTGGCGATAGCATGTGAGAGAGGACAAGACCCTGCATGTTACACAGGTGTGTTGGGTTACAGTTTCACAGCTGGTGGAAATCACTTATAGTTGCTTTAGTTTAATACAATAACAATTAATTAGTATTTGGAAGCAACATTTGACTGACCTTCACCCAGTGGTGGTAGCATTAGGATTCAAGTTGTCATCATGACTTTATTCTTTCTAATGCAGCGCTTGGTTTTTGACCTGCCTGTCTTCCACCCACTAGTGGACCCTTTATCTGGTGAACTGGATGTGAAAAGAGCATTTGCAAAGTGGAGGTTAGTGCTGACATGTTGATGTATAATTTGAAAAGTTTTTTCTGTTCTTCATTGTGTTTTATTCTTTTTAGGCGAAATCATAATCACATATGGCAAGTGTTAATGTACGCTCGCAGAGTCTTCTACAAGATTGATACAACCAGTCCTCTGAACCCCGAGGCTGCAGTGCTGTGAGTATCTTCCATGTATGTAGACTTGGCTTCTTAAGAGGTCTTGGCATAGACTTGCAGAAACATGAGGTTTGTAAAATTGTCTGTCCACTCGTGGTCTCTGCCTCCAGGCTTGGTTGCATTAGGAGCTCAAGCTGGGGCTTGGCTGCCAAGTCTGTCTGTGCTTCTAGAGCAAACTCGTGGCTCCTTGCAATTACTTTACACTACTTACTTCTGTCTTGCAGGTATGAAAAGGATGTTCAGCTGTTCAAAAGTAAAGTGGTGGACAGTGTCAGACTATGCAGTAGTCATTTATTTGATCAGCCCAAAATAGAGGACCCCTATGCAATCATGTGAGTACTATGAGCAAATTCACTTTGTCCTAATGTTTTGAGAGCAAGTTTTGGTGTAGTTGCTGATGGCAGCCTTTCTCTGCCAGGCTGACTGACCTGTTTTGTTTTTTTTTCAAAAATCTCAACAATAACCAAACAAACCTCAGAACAAACAAAAAGCCCCCAAATACCCACCTCTCTCAAGAAGAAATGCCTGTGAATTAATATTGCTTTCTGGCTTTCCTGAACTCAGTTTGTATGACTGTAGCTTTGATCAGTTTTAAAATCGTTCTAAAACTTGCCTGCATGGGGGATGGAGCAGTCAGCTTCAGGGTGAATATGAGTAGTTTTTCATGTCACACCTGCTGAATTTCCAGTTCTCATTACAAACAGAAACGAAAACCTAAACATTTATTGTTGAAAAGATCTGTGACAATATGAATTTGAGTTTTCAGTGCTAAAACATACAGTTAACAACTAGACTTAAAATTTACTTAAAATTGAACACACTAGGCAAAGGAAAATCACAGCTTTCTGCTCTGTACTGTAGTTTGCAAAAATGCCAAGTAAGAGTTTACTGTACTTCTTCCATAGTTTTTCTCCATGGAATCCAGCTATACATGATGAAGCTAGAGAGAAGATGTTGACTCAGAAGGTATGCGAAGTTCAGATTCTCACTCTAGGAAGGGTTTATTGCCTGATATGGGAAGAAAGATTCTCTGTCTCTGCGCGCTAGAGAGACCTTTTTCCACCCCTCTTTTCGCTCAGCAGGAATGCTGGAACTGATGTGGTGTCCTAACAAAGCAGTTATGTCACTGTTCTAACTTCAGTATGTTAAGCAATTAGTCACTTAGCCAGAAAGCTTCGTTAGTACAACTCTTGGCACACAGCAGATTTTTTTGTTGTTGTTTATGGATGGAAGGGAGGAGGAAGAGATTTGCTGACTGCCTGTCAGCTTGTCCTGCACTTGTGCTTGCTACCACTTCTGCATTACCTGACAGTCCCCAGCTTCCTCGTTGTCTTCGTTGAGAGATCTTTCATTACTGAATCAAAGCTTCAGCACTTTTTTCTCATTGCAAAGTTCCTGAAGCAGCCCAAGCAGTCTTTTGCTCACTTTTCTAATGCTGCTGCTTTCTAATGAGACATCACCTCACCAAAGGGTGCTGAGAGTTGCTTCCATCACAGAGTGCTCTTACTGACAGAGCAAGAATGTGTTGGCTCATAGAGCTTTCACCCGATGGGTGATGGGATATGATATGGGATGGGGGCTGTTTGTGGGGGTTTTTTTGTTTCGTTTTTTTTAATTACTACTTCGCTCTTGACAAGAGCTGGCACACAGCAATTCTAAGTCTGCTGAGTGGCCTGACAAGTCAATCCACTCAGAGCAAAGGGATTCTGAAACAGTGGCTGCTGCCTTAGCTGGGCTGGCAAGGAAATGTATTCTGTATACTTTAGTGACTGACTTGAGCTAAAGCTGTGCTATGGATTGCTGGGGGTTTTTGTACTGAAAAATTAATTTTTTTGGTAGTCCAAACTCCTCTTCCACACTGCAAGCTTTAAGTCATGTTCTTGCCTGTCTTCTGGCATGAATGAGATTTTAAAATTGATCTTAATACAATACACTGCCTGAGGTCAGTGTGGCAGCGCTCTCAATTGTCAGAGTCATAGCAGAGCCGTAGAATGCACAGGGAAATATTTTGGTCAGATTCTGTCTTTTTGATGTTCTTATAAAACTTATACTTTTGTCACTTTTTTCTTCCTTCTCCTTCATTTTCTACCTCTTTCTTTCTTATCCTTTCAAACAAAGAGAAATAATAGGTCTTGAAAGGGAAAAGATTATGATGATATCTCAGAGATTGATAGCAAACACTGACTTTTCTTTTGTACTTTTTCTTTGGAGAGGTATGGTGATTTCCTTTTAGATGAAAACTAATGTCTGCAGTAACTGTTGCATGCATGGTACTTAGTCACTCCAGTTGTTTGTCGATAGGAATGGCCTAACTTCTGTGCCTTAGAGATTTGTTCCAAAATGTCAGTGTAGCTGAGAACATTCCCTGTAAAAGCAAGTTCCCAAATCTTCCTACAGCCCTGGATCCTTGTTTATCACCCCTGTGATTCCTATGCCTTGGGAAGCAGCTAGGCCATTCTGGAGCTGTAGCCCAGGAAGGGCTGTGATGTCCCAGTTCCCTGCTGAGCACTTGGCTTTTCCAAGGTGTGGTTCCTGTGTGCAGCATGGGAGAGGCAGCTGCCACTGCCAGGCTCGGGCTTAACTGATGCCTCTTGTTTGCTGTTGTCAGACTTGTTACGGCAGGTCTGTCACACATTGTCACCTTTGGCACAAAACATGGGGAGGGCCAGAAGCGCAGGTTCTGTTTTCCAGCTGACTTAGTTTACTTTGTCAAGCAAAAGACTTTCCATGATATGACAGTCTGCTCATGCAATTACCTCTTTCCAGAGCTTGACACACCATTCCAGGTTTGATGTGGTTGTCATACATTTCCTGGTATTAAAAAAACTCTGCAAAGCTGTTCTGCTGCTTTGGCCAGCTAGAGTAGGTGTCTAATTTACTGATCTCTTGAGCTACTTTACATCTACAGAGCTCCAAGTTGCATCTTTCTCCTTCAGTTTGAAGGGAGTTTTTTTTGTCTTTTAAATTGCAATAGTCAGTCTAAAATATTTGTTGCATTGTTGAATAATAGTTACTGTTTGAGCATTTAACCCTGATAAATGTTCAGGGAAGGACCATCCTTGGAAAACATTAGGAAACTCCCAGGTTTAGCAAAGGCATTAATTGCTACTTTTACACATGGATTTGGGTTCCCAACCACCTGTGGGGTGCAGTTTTTCTCTCCAGCACGCCCAGCATTGCCAGGCAGAACTACAGGTGCAGTGCTGGGGGAGTGACACAAACGTTTTGGTTTAGGTTGACACTTCCTTGTGTAGAACCAAGAAATGTGGTGAAGAGCAGTGCAGGGGTGCTGGGCTGAGGCCTCCAAGCAAAAGGAGTCTCTTTGAGTCTTTATGGTGGGATAGGGCAGCAGTACCCCAGTTAAGTCATTAAAACTCCTGTATTGTCAGGGTAGTTCTGCACATGCCACACACATTCCCAGAAATCAAACCAGTAGCCACCTTACGATTCTTCTTTGAGGAGAAGACATATTGCAAGTCTCTTTTGTGCTTGTATTTGTCAAAGGTAAAATGGATGGAGGGGAACTTGAGAGGGTTTGGGTATGTAAAAATTGTAATTTCAACTTTTTTTCTCCCCAGAAGAAGCCGGAAGACCAGCACTGCAAAAGCATGCACGTCTCTGGCCTGTCCTGGGTGAAGCCTGGCTCAGTCCAGCCCTTCAGCAAAGAAGAGAAGACGATGCCCACTTAGCTTTCCTGGACACTGGTGCACAGAACACTTTCTGGGGGTGGAGGGAATGTAACGGAGGGAGAAACAGCAAAGCAGCAGTTTCCTTCTTGACTACGGATTAGTAAAACTCGAATGGTAGCAGTGACTCCAGTAAACCTGTTCAATGGATTACTGACTCTTAATGTTTTACATATGCATTAGGTTTTAAAGGCTTGCCTGGAGTTTGGAAGTCTCTCTTGAACACTACAGTACTTCTACCTGAAGACTGTCTAGGGTGGGTAATTCCTCAGGGCTCTGAAATGCCTGGAGGTTTTGGGTTGGTTTTTAAGCTTTTATTTTTTCCCTCCAGGAACAGCATTTTTTTWAAAAAAAATCTTAAATTACTGGCAGAAATATTAGTATTGGAAATATGATGCCAGAGTTAAGCTGTGTTCATGTAAACTAATATAGCAGAGTTAAACACTATATTTAATGGTTTTAAATACTTTTGGTTTCTATTGTAAATATGTTAGGATTTGAAATTGTAAATAGATGGTTCATTGACTYCATTTAGCACTTTCCAGAAGTAAAGCTGGGGATGATGTATGATGTATTATTGATTTGTAAATGGATACTGTCACTAAAGCGCACATTAGTCTGACAGGGTGAAAGCAGAATGTCAGGCTTGTTAGACTTTCAGTACATAAACACTAAAATCAAAGCTTTTAATGGTGGTCTCTTGARCTAATAAAAATCTTAGAGGGTTTTAGATTCCCTAGGTGTCTAGGGGATTTCTTAGGATAGCRTGACTAATGTGTGTTAATAGTGACATCTTAAAATAAAAAGAAACCATGCTCTAGCTTTTGGCCCTSTTAGTCTGTGTTGTAGCATCTAGTGAAGAGTGGGGGCACCTGGCTACATATGTACTTGTCTACGTGTATGTTTGGGATGTTAATGGGATACTAGGAGCAGCTCTGTATGGAAGAGACAAATGTTACACATAGAGGAAAACCTCTAAGCACAAGTGGACTTCAGACAGAATCTTTTACTTTCACACGAGTTTTCCTAATGCCACAGCCTAATGCAATGCCTTATTCTTGCTTCTGAGGATTGTCCTATCAAAACTTGTAGTGTTAACCCCTTAGAGCTGGGCTGCTTTTCCTTTGGCTGCCCTTACCTGTACTGGTGGCATTAGTGCCAGCCCACCTGTCTCGGAACAGCCTATAGTGACTCATAAGTGAACGTGATGTGGTGTTCTGGGAGGGTGGGCAGTGGTGTAATGTGGGGTTTGTGTTGGGTTTTTTATGTTTTTATCTGGTAAGCTAAGTTCACTTGTCATAATAACAGCCTTTCACTATTCCCTTTGAAAACAACTTGGCTTCTAAGGAAATAGAYGAAGACTTCCCAAGCACTGTGTCAGTTGTGCGTCATCCACCCAGTGACAGGAAAATGAGATGGCTCTGTGGCACTTGCCTTGGTCAGTGTTCTCTTATGCGGTGTTAATGCCCTGTTAGCCTCAGTATTCTGGACACCTGGCAGGTGATGAGGAATTGAGAGTGCCTTGGAATTGTCACATGCCTGATCTGAGTTTGCAGTAGAGGACAGAAGTGGAGGAACTGATCTGAAGGTGAGTTTGTATTGCCTGGAAAGTGTTGCTGTGCATCTTTCAAAGAAAGGATGTGGGAAAAGTTTTTAAGGATGCATGTACTGGCCTGGAGTGTTGCCACTAAAATACGGTGAATGTGAGCTCTGTTGCTGCTGTTGTTTATCTGACTTTTCTTGGGAAGGCTGAAACTGAAAGATTTATCATGGGCAAAGCTTTAACTAAAGCAGAGGATGGGCTGGGCCTTGGGCTGAGCATGGTACTGCTGGGCAGGGGCAGGCCTGGAGCTAAACCGGACTGTGATAGTTCCTCTGTTCAGTTTTATGATTATGCAGAAGCCTCTGTAATGGATCACTGACTTGCACGTTTCCTAAGCCACTTAAGTGAAGGACTGGCATAGAAGTTAAATCCCTTCTAATCTTGGGCTGCTCTTTGGTCTTGGCTGCAGCGTGGCTCTGGCTGCCAGTGCTGCTGTTGGCCAGGAAACACCACAGCAGGCAAAGACGATGCCCAGGAGGAGTGACAGGACAATGTCGTAAAAGCGATGGTTAGTGGAGTCAGTTTTGTTCCTCTGAGCTGGCACAGACCCCTGGAACGCTGGACAGGAGTTTGGATCGCTCCAAGCTAAATCCAGCTAACAGCAGTTTGTTGAGAAGAAAATAATTTATTTAGAGAATGTGGAATTTTGTTTTAGAATGAATAATCTGAAAAATTTTTTTTTTTACTAGATTGGGAAAGGGGAGAGAACACTGCGTATTTCTGTAATCAGATTTGTGTATTAAAAGCAGCTGTTCCAGGAGCAAGGTAGGTGAATGAGTACTGAAATGGTGCCATGGGAATCAAACCCTTTTCTCCTGGATTGTGCTGTGTTTTTCCTAGAACAGGTACATAATTTAATGAAAGACTTAAGTTCCTGCCAATACTTKGATAAGGGGATGTTTCTGAATATCATCTTTGAAGTTCTGAAGTCTCTAAAGAACATTTCCAAAACATCTYGAAGTTACACCAGTGGACTTTCCCACATTGTTCTGGGATCCTCCTATGCTGTGACACAGCCACCCCCTCCACCCGCCCATCCTCCTCTGCCACGGGAGCAGCTGCAGCCTTGGCATGCCCTGGCACTGCTGTCCCTATGCAGGCCCTGCCTGGTCCCTTCTGATGGAGCAGSAGGAGGGAACACGCTTGGGACAACCACGATGACTAAACCAGGGCCAGAGTAAATCCTTTCCCTTGTGCTGTRACTAAGATGTGATTATTTATTCATTTTTAAGCCCTTAATTGCAGTATGGGACTGAAGGCCTTGCACTGTCCAGTGTATCCTGGGCCTTGCAGACTCAGCTGTAGGATCTTCTTTTTTTCTTGCACTAYTCCTCAAACTGAGTATTTGAGAGTTGCAGAGTTTAGCTTTTGACATATGGTGCTTTTTCAAAGAAGAACATAAAACTGAGTTTATAAAGTCTTTATTGAAAAATACAATTGCAATATTTTCATACAAAGTGAAGTAAATGGAACACAATAACAAGAACTGTCTGACACTTCCATAAATATTTTTACAGAAACATCTACACAACTTCTGGACTTCAGCTTTTTGTTATGCAGGTAAGAACAAAAGATGTTTTTATTTTGCTTTAGTTGAATTTACAGTAGAATTAAGTCTTAAATTTTCCTATTATTCAGAAGGGCAGGAATGACTGAAAAAAGCTTTTAGCTTTTGCTTCCTTAGAAAATCTTCTGGAACCTGTGTGCCACATTTTACATGAAGAACACCACACCCCTTCCCCAGCAGTGCACTGGCATCCTGTACAGTGGGAGAGGGCTGAGGCTTTCCTAAAAAGTCTGGTATTTTGGAACTATTTCAAATGAAAACAAGTAGTGTAATATGTGCACCACTTGCTGATCCTGTTAGGAGGGGAGAGATTTCTCCCAGGCAGCCTGGTTTACTCCATTTAAAAAAACCAAAGCAAAACACAAAACCAACCCCTCATGCCCTGTCCGTTAAAACCAAACAGAAGATCTAAGTTTATGTTTTAGGAGATGGGGACACCACTGTCCTACTGCTGAGTAACCACGGGGGACAGTGCCTGACTATCAAAAGCAACAAGCATATAAAATTCCTTGAAAAAAGCACATATCCCTGGCTTCCTGCATTCATTGCTGCRTATACATCGAGTTACAATGAATTCGTAATGCCATCTGCTGACAAGAGGAGCAGGGGGATGTCAGATTGAAATAAATACAAAAGTCAAATTCTTTTAATACAGAAAGACAGCTGAAGTCAGCCTTTGCAAAAACTATTCACATTTAGAAAGTGCCATTGCAAATATACAGCAAAACTCCTCTGCCTTAAACATGATGCTTCACAGCCCCATCCCAAGTGCCACCTTGGGACCATGAGTTCACTTTTAAACATTGCACAGCTAAAACCAACCAACACCATTACTGSCCTTGGTACAGCAAAGGGCCACACATTAACACTGAATGATGTGATGGTTCTTGGGGGCACATGGAACACCCTGGACAGGATCCATCCATCCAGCTTCCTTCAGGGCTTAATTACTCCCATTTTCCCTTCCCAAGCAGAACTGGTGGTGTGAGAATGTTACTCTCAAGTTGTTAGTTTGGGGAGGTGGTTATTGCAGGAACCCCARCACTGTGGGTACCCTGGTGCAGTGCTCTGTGAACACAGGCTGAGGGGAYGGGCTAGAACAAAGCAAAGCTGTAAATACCTGCTGCAAGGTTGACAGCTGTGTTAGGGATGTGTTCTCCAGCCAAAAGCTCTTCAGCTGCTTTTGAAGGCTGGAGAGGGGTCACTTGCCTTGTGATGAGCTTAGCCAGGGCCTGGGGTTGTATTGCAGGGTCTGAGATGGATCCTTCTCCTCCCAAGCGCTGTCTCCCCTCATGCCCTGGCCCAGGCTCAGCGATGGCTGAGGCAGGGAGGGGGCTGGGGACACTTGCCAAGGCCTGGCCCGTCCCTGTGTGGGCTGAGCAGCCCCAGGTGCAGCAGGGAGGAAGAGCTGTGTGAGCTCAGTGAGACCCTCGGTCATTTGCTACATCCTGGAGTCGTCTTAGCAGAGCCGTGTGGTTCTCCTGGCAGATGCGCTTGGCTGGGGCTTCAGTTCCGTCTTCCAAGAGGATGCCTCTCTTCTTTGTGGGCGTTTCTCCAGTTCGGACCATGCTGTTAATTTCCTTTAGCCTCTGAAGGGAAGGGATGGGGGGAAAAGTATTAGCTCTCACTCTTTTGTTGCTACCTCAATATGATGTGTATCATTAGGTGCATTACAGTGGGATCACACAGGCTTTTTTGTGGCGATCTCTACTGTACCAAGGTACCTTCTTCATCACTGTACTGGTCTTTCCGTTACCAGAGTACTTAAAGTCTTACTCAAACTCAAGGGAGCTTGCTGTGTGTCTCTGCATGTAGAGCTCAAGGCYCATCCAGCTGTACAGCTGTGACAGCTGCACCAGTAGGCTCACGATGTGCRTATTGGACAAGGTAAACACGATGTTGCTTTGCAGTCTGCTCTAATTTCACTACCAAAAAGGAAAGACAGAATTAAGGAATTAGAAAGTCAAATTGAAATCCTTTAGTCTCACCTTTGAGGGGCTGCTGCTGAAGTAATAGAATATCTTCTCTTGTGGAGAGAGAGCAGTGTCGTTCCTATGTGGCGAGATGTACACGGGGTGGTGCTGGGAGAGCTGCACTCTGCGGGGGGAGCCGAGCCGCACGAACGGGTACGGGGACAGCGGCGGGGAGTCCGTCTGCTCGGAGACAAGGGAGTCACTCATCAGCTGCAAGCTGAGCTCAGGGTCACTGCAGCAAGGCTTCCCTGAGCTGGTCACCTTAAACACAGCCCAGGCTTTTTCCACAGGTGTGATGTACAACAAATGCCAGTTTTGTCACGCTATTAGGCCGGATTAGTATTTCTTAACTTAAGGGGATTTCACTGCACAGTCGGTAGAAAAAGCACTGTTTACCACGGAAAAGCACAGAAGGTAACTTACTGCATTTGAAGTGTACTTGAGGGCGAAGTCTTTGATCTGCTCGATGTAGATGTTATTGTAGAACTGGATGAGGTCCCCCCGCTCCTCCTCCTCGGTGTCGCTGTTGGGGCCGGTGAGGCGGGTGGGGGTCGGGGGCGCGCTGGAGGGCTGGGGCACGGGCAAGGTGCTGCTGGAGCGCATCACCGGGCTGGAGTCACGGCTGCCTGCACGGGGCACAGCCACTGCTCAGGCACTGCCAGCCCTGCAGGCCCACACACTCCCCTGCACACACACACACCCTCCCAGCCTCTGCAAACTGACTGGGAACATGGTGTTGCCATCAGGATGCCCCTTTTGATCCCTGAGTGTTTTCCCTTTCACAAAAGCTTTGTGTTGGTGCAGACACAGCTGCTTGCTAACTTCTTACTCTATAAACTGCAAGTGATTTTCTGTATKAGCTGAGTTTCATCACACTATAAGGAGAGCTGAAACTCCATTTTTCAGGCATTTGTGCTATAGTTTTAGCAGTACCTCTTTCTTGTTGCCACCTGGCACCATTTCAAGAAAAGAATGGTAGTCTTTTTCTGTTAGTAGCAGAAATATTTGGCTTGGTAATACTTCCTGCTGGTTTAATGTGGGAAGTTGCAAAATACATGTATTTTTTTTCCTCCCCTCCCTGCCACCTCCTGTGACAGAAAATATTAATACCTACAGCTTATACCATCATCTATTAAATATCTTGAAAACTGCTAGTAGGAATCTACASCATCGCTTCTTCGGTTTCCTTTATAAAAGTTAATTCAAGGAAAATGTGTCAGTTCATGTATCAAGGGAAGAATCTTCAGAGCTGTCAGCTATGCTGAAATCAGTGCTGTGGGTGGCGTTCCTATCTGTGCAGACAGACAGTGCTACAAAAGAAACGGCTGCAGCCCTGGGGTTGTGATAAGAGTAACTGTGAACCTGGGCTAGCCCTGATTTCCTCTCATTATGCGAAGACTCATTCTTTGGTGTGTGAGCTGAACTCAGAGCTCAGGCCAGCACAGCAAACTYCCAAGGTAAGAGCATCTGGGGATAGATTTGACTCTGTCAGAGTGGGTGTAACAGAAACCTTGAGTTACAGCAACTCTTAAATGCTATCAATATATTCTTAATTGTGTCTAAGTTTACCAAAGGAGGAACTGTTTGGGGTGGAACTACGCAAAATCCGACTTTTACTTTACACGCAGTTTTGGAAACAGAATTAAACYCAAACACGTGGCATTTGGAATCACTCACTTCTTTCTTTGTTCCTGTCTTTGCTCCTGTCTGTAGGCGAGTTCTGCTGGCTGCTGCTGTCACTGCTGGCGGAGTGGCGGCGGCGGCGCCGGCCCTTGATGAGGACACTGCGATAGACCTGCGGGACACAGAGCAGGTGACCAGGGAAGGGTGGTGCAGGTACCTTGGCAGGGAACAACTGCCTGCATGACTCCTCTGCTTCCAGAAACTTCACTGTGGTAGCAAACTGCTACAGCCTCCTAAGAGGAATAGTGCCAATGGGCACTGTCTCCTTAGGTTTTAAGTAAGGACATTTTCTATTTTAGGTACAGTTTAGCATAAAAAGCTTTCAGTAGTGCAGGATTTTGGATACAACCCCTGTCTTTTGAGAATGGCTCACAGACTGCATCCACTTACTACTAAACGTTACTTTGCAAAGTGATCTGTTCCCAAAATAGAAAGCAGGCATTTAATAAACCAGACCCCACATCGTTTAATAGTAACTGTACTCACATGACTCTTGGCTTGTGGCTGTGTCCGGTAGCAGCGCATGATGTTCTGGAATGATCTGTCTTCGTTAGTAACCTAAGCAGGGTAGAAAAGTTCACTGTTTTTCTGCAGGGTTGTTTTGTTTGGGGCGGGTTGTGTGCTTTCGGTTGGGTTTTTTTTGAGGAATTGTAGTATTGGGAATGTTAAGTATCAAAGGAGGTTTTTGTTTGCTTTTTCTTTGTTCACACTTCACCTTAGTCATGACATAGATGGCACACATCAGCAGCTGATCCAAGTGTCTGTCCATCATGATTTCAGGGCAGTGCACCAAGGAATACTCAAAGCACGTCCAGATCTTTTTCCGCAGCTCATCYGACACATCGAGTTTGACACAGAGATCCCTCAGACGAACACTGGCTAAATGATACACCTGTGGCAATGGACACTGTGCTCAGGGCCACAGCAACACTGCTTTTCTTAACCAGAAAGAGAGTAGTTCAGACTTGCACACCCTGCAGAACTTGTGCAAATGCTAAACCAAAAGAAGAATAACTAAATTTAAATTTACTTTTTTTGCTTATAAGACATAGACATTCTCAGTACTTGTGTCAGTACTAAGGAAACATTTGTTTGAGGCTTAAATTCTAAGCTGGCCTGAGCACAGAAAGGGCTCTCCATTGCCTACAGAAACCACTGTACTGAATAAATCAGAAAGTCTCAAAAGCAAACCTCTTTGTTTGGAAGAGCCTTCAAGAAAAGGGACACCTTTAAGAACCTGCTGGCCAAGCACAGAATCTATTTCATAACTCCTGATGTAACAGCACACTCCTCTGCTAGTAAGAAGTGATCTGCATGAAAAATCTACTCTTCAGGTATGTGTATGAATAACTAAAGGTAYAGATTAACTTTAAATTCAATCTGTTCTTATTATTACAACCAGCAAGTATATATTTTTAGAATTACTGCAGATTTACTCAAACATAAACTGAGCGAAGGAAAATTAGATCGAACAGTACCTTTCTGAAGAAGAGTGAGAGTGAGCCCATCTTCCGAGGCCTGGCAGATGTGGCAGTGAAGTGCTGGGTTTGTCTCTGCTCTCCAGGGGAGATCTGCTGAACTGTTAACTGGCCTGGCAACTGCAGTGCTGCTCCAGTCATCTGAGTGTTCAGGGTGCCAGCCAGAGTCTGGGCACTCAGAGGCTGCATGGGCCCAGAGACAGCCTGGGGCTGGGTACCTACATTTACTTGGACTGGGAAGAAAGTTATTCCTCCATTTTCATTGGCAATACCTGTAATTTAACAAAGAGAGTCTGAAACAAGAGCAAGTTGTGTGRGGGATATGTGTGTGTTTGTGGGTTTGAGTTTTTAAAAGTAATTCAGTACTTCTTTTATTAGGTGCTTATAACTATACATTTAGTATATTATATATGAAATTGTTTAATCAAAATACTGTAGACTCTTCATCATGAGACAAGAAGATAATGGAGCCGAACTAATGTTTTCACTAATGCAACTTTCATCCTATGCTAGTTCAGGAAGGAGGGCTTACTGAAATAACTGTTTTATAAAATAGACCTTGGCAGTCAGAACATCCTTGTGCTGTACACGTTCTGTCTATTCAAACAACTTTTCTTCTTACGAATCCTTAAACATATTTTTTTTCCCCTGGCCAACTGTTCCAACCCCTCTCCCTTTGGCTGTGTGTAATACTCAGATGGTTCTGCAGCAGCTTTTCCCTCACCTTGCACGGGTATTGTCACCGTCTGGCCGTTGTTGGCCGTCACGGTGGCCGTTGCCACGGTAACCAGGGTCTGGCCGGGCACCGGCGTCACCGACACGGCTTCGGGGTTCACGTTCTGCACGGGCACCGTGCTCACCACGGGCTGCGGGGGCACCCGCACCGGGGTCCCTCCGTCAGAGGGGCTGTCGTTGTCAGCAAACAGGCGCCGCCTCGTGGGGTTGGCTGTGGGAGAGCTGTACCTGTCGTACAGGGTAGTTGGAGGTGATGAAAGGCCTGTGGAGTGAACACACACACATATATATATATATATATATATATAAACTCTCCTTTTATAATCCCTTGTTATACAAATAGGTCATGGAAATCTAATGCAAACCAAAATACGTCATGCAAAGCTCTTCAGGAAACATTTTTTTTTAAAAAAGATTGCTTTTAGAGGTAACTTAATTTCCAATAATGCTATGCTTAATATTTTTGTAAGTTAATGTATTGTGATTTATTTTTGCCAGTGAAAAAAAGTTTGAGATGTCACATAACTAAAGATGTGGTGYAGCTTCTATTCTGGTACAACAATTAAACAAACCAAGTAGAGCATACGTTGTGTGTGTGTGTGCACATACAAATACTATTTAACACATACATACACAGATGCTGTTCATATACATCACCTGAAAACACCCTATCAAMGCAGTATTTTGTTCACACTGATATAATTAATCCATCAGTCTGAAACCTCTGATGCAACTCTGTGAGTTGCAAKACAAGTACCATTTACAAATGCATTTGCAGCTAATTGTACGCTGGCATTAAAGCGGCTTCCTTCCTTACCTAACTTAAATCTAAGTAAGCAATGCACAGCATGTACTGCTTTAAGAAGATCTCACCTTTTCCCAGTCCTCCACTCTCAGCACGAACCTCATTTATTCGTCGTGGTGTCAATGGTGAACCTACAACACTGCTCCCAGCAGATCTCTCAAAGTACTGAGGTGGCATTACCTAAAATACATATACTGTTGTTAGAGTGTCCGTATCACACATTAACTACATAGCAATTTTTTTAGAAGCTACTACACTACAAATTTTGAACAGGAAAACTATGGAAAAAGAACAAGGAAAGTGAAAAACTTACCCTAAACTCAACTAAAACTGGGTAGTGACTGTTCTGCTCTGGAAGATACAGCACTGTAACAGTCTCTGTGACTACTTTTGTGTGTACTTTTTACCAGTTTTCTTGTCTAGTAATCTTTTCAAGTGTAAGTGGCTGGTCCCAACCTTCCTGTTTGTCCATTTTGTTCACTGTTCTGCTACACAGTAAAGTAGTGCTGCCTGTCTGTGTTCTGGATGTCTCCACAGAGGTGACCCAGACCAGGCCAGAACACAGTGCAGGTACTGCTTTCCCTGCACTGGTGGGCTGGGAGGGTGGAACTGGTACTGGGCCATGCAAGGCCTCTCCTTCAGGGYGTAATGTCCTCTCTCTGCCATCTTGTCTGATTACGAAAACTATGTAACACATAGAAAGATGTGCTCACCTCTTCACAGGTAGGAACTTTGTTTTCATTCTCTTTGATCCTGTCCCACAGTATGGATTCCCGTTTCCATGCCATACTTTCCAGGATCTGTTCCTCAATGTGATTCAGGTGTTTTACTACTTCCCGACAAAGGCCGTCCTCTGCTCTGATGAAAACCTCAATTACCTGTACAGTGGATAATTATGATCAACATAATATACTTGTTTCATATATTTCTTCTTAAACTAAGACCTAATTCCAATTCTTGATTTTGAAGGACAAAGAAAATGTTTGAAATATTATGGCTGCATTACTATGACTCAATCCTACGTTGTCATATAGGTCAATGAGCACTCATGATTTGATAAGCATTTCTATCTATCAAATACATTACCTTATAAAAATGATAAACTGGAATGTCAAATATTTCAGTGATGAACGGGAAGTTTCCAGGTGGGTTGTATGTAAAGGTAATGATCTCCAGGCAACAAGCCAACAGAGACCTGTGAAACACGTCCTGCTCCAGTATTGCCTGCAAGAGTTCCAAATTTTAAAGCTTAATTTACAGTGTAACTATAGWACAATGAAACACTTTTTATTCTGTCTCAACAGCAAGATTATCAAGCTTACAAAAAAATGAAGTTATTTTGTAAGAGACCCTCGTTTTAAAYAGTTGACTATTCTGCTCTGCATCTGTGTTCCTTTTTTGTAGGTCCAACTTAAAAAATACAGTACAATTTGATTAGTTTTTCTTACAGATAAGTCAGTGTCTCCCAGTCTCCTCCTCTCTTGCTCAATGACTGACTCCAAGACCTTGTAGTAGAGCATCTCGGCACGACGGAAATGTTTACTAGCAACATCTGTAGGAAGGTTAAATAGAAGCAATACTGTAAAATGCAATAAAAAAGTATTATATTCTTCATCTTCAGATACAGAGATGCAACACTAGCTTGTCTGGATTTCTATGCTGCTGTGGCTACAATACTTTCAGGACTAAAGCAGTTACTTTGAAGTTACCATAGAAATTCTTCTACACTGCACTGTCTTGTGAATGCAGAGCAGAATAACCTGCTGCTGAACTCAGGTTTTGGTGACGTCACTATGTATAAGAACAATCCTTAACACTGCTATAATATACACATTTCAAATTCAGAAAATGCATAGAAAAATAAAGCTGTATGGATAAAACTTGCAGTGTGCAACAGAAAGCACTGAAGCAACTAAGCTGACAAGWACAAGTAAGGCCTTATTAAGAAACAAGGTCAAGAGCATCTTTCTTATTTTCAATCCATCTTCAGGCACTTCAGATATTAAGACAACTTTGCGAAGAATGTTTTTGTGTTTATACTGGCAGGATTTCAATATCTGTACTAATCCATCCTCATATGTAAGCCAAAATTGCTGTTAGGTTTTTAAAGACTACAGTTACTCAGATTTTCCTTTACTAGCAGAGAAATCCATGTCATCACTATTATTCTTATATTTGAGAGAAAAAGTGGTACACTTAACAGTGCTTTTCATTTCACTTCTCTAGTACTGAAAGTATGATCAAACTCCAGTGATTTAAGCTAAGGCTGATTACAAAATTTTGTGCAGCAATGAAATTTGCTATGTCTTAAGAATACAGGAAAAGGCAAGAGAAGTTGAAAAGACACTTGTGCTAAAACATAACCTGTAAGTAAAACTTAGTTACAAGAGACTGATGTGTTTACAGGCATTTTAATTCTTATCTAGATAAGCAAAATGTTTCCCACCTTTGGAAAAATTACTGAATTCTCCTTCAGACTGTGTGCTCTGACAGTACACTTCATGCATTTCTTTTACTCTGTTTGCAATAGCTTGAGAAGGATCTCTGGAACATGATCTGAAAATAAAAATATTTTTAATATTCCTACTAAGACCAAACCTCCCCCTCTTTTTTATATGTTGAAAGCATAAAAATGTAAATATRTTGCAAAGCAATACAAACACACCCATATGTGTCTAACTGCAAAACATCCACAGCATATTACCGTATACATTTTAGAAAATATGCTCATCTTTTCATGATCRGGGAGAGATAAACACCACTTTCCCCATAATATAAAAATTGTTTTAAAATATATTGTTCCTGAAGCAGCAGTTTATCCACGTGGAGAGTAAGGTTTGGTTTGCATCTCCTACAGTGTGATTTCCTAGRTAATGCCATTTGTTAAGTAGGAAGAAAGATCTTGAAAATTTTATACTGGCAATTTATGGTTAGAGAAGCTCGTAACTGTTGGGTTTCAAATGGTGGATGTTCATCAATCTCTACAGACAAATGTGTCTAAATAAGGAGAACAATCTTTTGAAATGTGAATGTCTCTCTGGATTCCATTTTACTCCGGGACCTTTCAAGACTGGCTCACATTTTAAATTACACTGTTCAGCATTAATGTTTGTTATTAAAACTAGAATAGAAAATAGAATTATTTGGTTGGCTAAACATCCAACTTACCTGAGTATTTGCTCCAGGTTTTCACTGGGGGCATTTTTTAGCCCTGCCAGCATTGTATGCAGGCGGCTCAAGCTGTAGGTTGCTATGGAAACAGGTGTCACATATGGGTTGCTCTCTTTAATGTACTTGCGGCCAGTAAGGGGGGTTGTGATCCTAAGTGATTTGGACTACAAATAAAAAAATAACCACATATACATATGTACACTATCATAAAACTTTAATAAAGGTTATAACCTAGAAACATCAATCTGCAGTATTCTTACTCTGTATTATGGAAAAAAATGGCTCTGGATCAGACAGCCCAAACCAGACCATGACTCAGGTAASAGCCAGCAAAGAAAAATTTGTCTGTGTTGCTCAGAGGTTTGTATCTAACAGAGGGACCTACGCTGAAATGCAGATGCTGGAAATGAAGTGTGAAACAATTAGGCCAATCTAAAAACTCCCCCAAAAAACCCCACCTGTCCCTTCCCATCTCCTGAGTAACAAACGAAGCTGTAGCTTATAAGGAGAAGTGTACTGAGCCAGGGTTTCCTTTTAGCAGGTTTAACTTTTAATATGAGAAATCCTTCTGATKAGCATTTTAATTCATTTGCATCAGATCAAGCCATCACTTTGAAATAATGTACCATCAAGGATATCCCTTCAAATAGCACACAGCAAAATCAATGCATCTTCTAATTACCTAACCACACAATTGCTTATTTTAACAAATACATCACATTCTTCACCATGAAGTCTAGTTCCCAATACTCCTCCCATTCTTCCCCCACACTCCTAGGTGTGTTTTATTTCTGTCTCCAGAGGCTGCCAGAGAAGGTGGCTGCCCCAGCCTCGGGCTCTCAGGCAGGCAGTGGCACAAGCAGGGCAGCTGCTCCCTGCTGTCACACAGCCCACACCCTTCACCACTACAGACACCTACAACACATGCACCSTGAACTATGCCAGCAGAAATTGATGATTATTTCTTTAGAAGTGATCAGAAGCAAAGAATTAACTATTTGCACTCATTTCACAGATAAAGTTATTTTGATTTTTTCTCTATGAACTGTTGAAAGCCATCAACTAACTCTTACTCTAGAAAAAGTTCACCTGAACATTTCTGTGACCTGGACTGGTTTACCCTTTTGCTCTCTGTAATCTAGTTGTGCTAATACAACTTATATCCTTCTTTATTTGCCTGTCTCGTCTCCTTCACCCCTTAAGATACCTTTTCCACCTTGAGGAACATTTTGTTATTCTGTAATTGTATGTATACATGGCTGCACTCAAAGCCTGTTTTCCAAAAGCCGCTCTGGTCACACAAGAGGCCTAATAATTTTGTAGGTCTTCACTTCAGTGTTCTGAAACATGTAGTGTCCTTTATTCTCTCAAAGACCATATTCTGGGCTATTTTATTCGCCATGGATAAAGACATATCTATATACCACGATTTGAGGCAACAAGGTGAAAGCCATTCCCTTGTAATTCAACAAGAACTGTAAGTAAACAGATGTAATATTAATACCTGAAGTCCATCTGTTAAAAGGAAAGAGAAAGAATACATAGAGCAAAGCATTGAGCAGCTCTGCGTCTGTTAAACAAAATACTCTGCATATGGGGCAGAGATGTGAGGCAGGGGAAGTGGGGCAGACAGGTCCACAGAGCYCCAGCTCAGCATCTGCCAAACAGCCAGGGAGAACTGCCCGTTCTGTACCTGCAGCTAAAAATTTACCTGAGGATCTCCCTTTAGGTAATTACCTAAATATTCTCTGTACTGGATTTAATCAGAGAAAACACTAATGAGAAATTATGTCCAAAAACCTCCAAAGTAAGCAATGTATCAAATCAATTACAAAACCAAACTCAGCTATGTCGTGTACACCCCCAGATCACCTTGAACAATAAAGACAGTAATTTTTAACAGCTGCTTTTCTTCATCYGACACAGACCTACTCAACTTATTTTCCATCTAAAACCAGCAACACAGACCATGCCATACTCACCCTGTCAAAATGCTGCTGCAAATTATGCTTCACTTGTACCCTTTCAGCTGTTTCCACTCCTGAAGCTGTGTTTAAGCACCTTGTAAGAGTTCCAATTTCTTCATCTGCATCCTCACCAAGGAATATTCGCTCGTCGAGATTTCCCACTGACAGAACATACTCCTCATAGGCCTTGTTGATGGCTTTGCTACAGCAGAAAGGAAAGAGAGAGACAAACTCCCCTTTATTTAGACTGCTTTGTTCACCTGCTTCCAGACTGAACACAGTTCTGGCCTGTGGGAAGTCTACTTCAAACTTCTTTTGACCCTCACTTAAGCATTGGAGCTCCTTTAAAATCTATAGTATCTTATACGTGACAGTGGCAAGGAGTTATTTTCCCTTCATATCTGATGCCTTGCCATTTATCCAGCTGCAGGAGGAATAAAATACTGAGAACTCTCATTTTCTGGAAACTCCTCAAAATTTAGACAGCATCACATCATGAACTACACTTAACCATTTTTACATCACTAAAAGAAAGTCCTACCCAGAAACACCTCTAGGTTTAGAAAAAAAAAAAAAAACACAACCAAACCAAATTTTTTCCCTCCCACTTCCCACTCCGTGTGCTCCCACATCTTTTTCATAGTAACTCTTTGAGCTACACAGAAAAAAAAAATTGAGGAAACAGAAACACAAGAATAAAAGCAGACATCAGGTAACACCACCCTGAAGCATCATTCCTCTTTCTAACAGGCCTCAGCTCACAGCACTCAGAGTAACTGAAAGGCAGTGTGGTGGATGGACATTACCAAATACACAGGGCAGCTGGCTGATACCAGTGCTGAGATACAGATAACGAGTGCAGATGTATTACAGAGGGACACTCACATAAACCAAACCACAAACAGTGACTTACACACTATCTCCAAAGTTCCCAGGATCTAGAAATCCAGTCAGATTTTCATCTTTTCCTTTTAAAAGCTGTAAGACAGTTAAGAACAAAGGATGGGCATTTCATTTCTTATATATAAAGGTTTTGAAAACAACAAGTAAGGGAGACTTTTCTACATTACGAACTTACAGACCAACCTTTTTGTCAAAAAGCTTCCGAATATATGGCTTCCAAAAATGTTCCTTTATACCTTTTGCTTCTAAAACTAATCCATAATGTAATGAACACAGTTTTTCAATGATACAGGGAGGATCAGATGATACTTTATAATCCTTACTATGGAAGTCTTCAGGTAGACCTACAATTAAGAATACTGTATTATTTAATTTTGCAAATCCATATGTGGTTTTCCTGTTAAACTTAAATTCTATGCCATGTAGTCTAGGTAGTATGAAATTAAAACAGTAAATTAATTTGCTCCCGTGAAAAAATTACTAATTACATAATGCCCACTCAATTGGATAATGTTATCAAAAGCAAATTTCAAGATAGAGATTTAAAAAAAATAGTGACTGAGTGATAAAAATTAAATATATTAATTCTAATAGGAAAAAATCAAACACTTGTGAACTACAATATTTATTTGAGATAAAGGTTCCAGTTCACATGTGAAGCACTACAAGTAAAGGCCAAAGCACTGAAAATGACGTTCAAGTCTGGGACGAGTTACATCAGAAATTCAATGGCAACTTCTCACCATTCATTTGCACTTGTGGTTATCAAGTCAACCAGCACTTCCATTCTCTTCAGAAAGAGAACAGCAGCAATCAAGAAATGAGAGAGAAATAGATCTCATATTTGAGATCTGTTGAGAGGCCAGTGATGTGTCATTATGCATGTTTTCACTGACATTAAACCCTCATTAACTCAAATTATTACTATGAAACTTCCTCCAAGGGTATTTCGATGGTAGAACAAATTCTTGACTTACTGTACTATCGACAAAATTCACTAGTCTGTTATTACATACTACATTAATAGAAAGGGAACTGCTTAGCCAGATACAGAAAATATTAATTTTCATGTATTTCAAATCAACACTATTCAACTTGTTCTCTGCCATGTAGATTCATACTCRTTTCAGTAGCTGTAGAAATTCCTGCAGACTTCAGATAGGGTTTTTTTTTCCAACATACCCTTAAAATTAGGATTCAGAAGTTCTTTACGGTTAGGACACTGCAGAGCATTTCCATACACRAGATCCAAAGCACATAACAAGAGATGGTAGGAATTGACCAAGTCATCACTGATCATAGGAAAATTTCCTTCAATATTAGAAAGACATAAAACATAAAATTAGCATAGATTTAAAWTTTTTTTAACCAAGAAGCTGTTGATATTTATATTACAATCAATAATGTCTTGGAAACACAGACTTTGGTGGCTATACGTACCTGGGTAACAACACAGGCAGTAGAACAGACTCACACTTAATAACATATAGCACATATAATAGTAAAGTATGTTTTCAGAAACAACAGCAATTGTGAAGGAACTCAAATATATTGTGCTGTTCTGAAATCAAACCTTACCCAATGYTGATAAACATGCTATTGCTGGCTCCCTTGTTCATAGTAATCTGATTAACCAGTGCATAAACAACTTGAAGCAGCACAAACTGTATAATACAAACTGCCTCAAGGAAGAAAAATGTGCTTCCATAACGCTGGCACCACCAGCCCCACTGCCTGGTGGAGTTCCATCCTTTGCTGGATTCCCACTGCACCAGCCTGGAACAAATCCTGCTCTGAAGGCCAAGAAGGGGTAGAACGGGTTCTAAGGCTCAACTTTTCCCTTTTCCCCAACTCCGCACTGCTGTAAACAGTTGCAAAGAACTTCAACTTTTTCAAGAGCAGACCCAGGTTTTCAGATGTCTCTCTCCTTCAGCTCCTGCCCCTCATTCTCCAGAACAAATCTGTATTTAACTCAAAGTCAGAATTTTTTTTTAACGATCTGGTTTTTTACAGAAATTTTGCTGGGGGTATGCTCATTATAARCAGTAATAAATGTAACTTTATTTCTCTTGTGCTTTACTAAAGAGCTAAAATGTGTATATCTCTGATCTAGTTTATTAAGCACTTTTTATTTATTATCTTCCTGTAGAAAAGAGTCCTTGTAACCTCTTCGCTCTTTTATCACCTTTCACTAAGATCATATTCAGAGTCATGAATTTTTTTCTTTACTGAACTGATTACTCTTTACTGTTTATGATATGCCTCTAGAGGAGCGGCCATAGCTAAAAACAGTTTTGTAAAATAAATTAAACAATTAATTAATAATGTAAATCATAATTCCATTAATTTTTATGCACAGCATGATGTTTCTATTACTCCTTCAATACTAATAACTCTTCTACTCTTTTCCCCCTCCTTTTTCTCAGGGAAGCTCCAAATCACTTAGCCGAGCCCRCTGTGAAGAATAGGTTTAAATTCTTGAAGAAATCCATCATATACTAACAAACTCACTTCGAACACATCAAAATGGATATATGATTAGAGAATTTTTCTAGATTAAGCTGTTATTTTTCTTTGTTCACTTTGTTCAAATTTATGTTATTTTCCAGTTCCATATTTCTTAGAAGAAAAAATAATTTCAATGCAGATAATTTAAGTTTTCTAAAATAAAGGACTCAAATGAAACTTTGATTAACTGTACCCATTTATCAGTTATTTCCAAATCATTAAAGGTTCACAGCAAAGCAATGAAAGTCCTAAATACTACTAGCAAAACTTTAACCAATAAAATTCTCAAAGTAACTCTCATGACATAGGTTCAATTTCACAACCATGACAACAACCATGGCAATTATTACTGTCAGCACAGTCAAAAATAACTGTAATTTCACAGTACCAATAGTTCCATAGTAATTTTTTGTTGCTGACATTTCAAACAATGGCTTACAGCTCTCTTTCACAACCTCATACCAAATAATAAAAAATAGTTCTCAGTGCAGCAGAGACTYTTCTTCCCTATCGATTTTTAAGAAAGAAATGGAAGCGTTTAAAGACAAATTCTTACAAACAGTACGCCACAACTGCAGTGCCACCAAACCAAGCGTCTCCCTCACTGCCACTGTGCAGTGTGTGGCAAGGCTGTGCTTCCTGCACTTGTGAACTGAGGGCCATGGTGTGCAGCCCGGCAGGAACAGCCCAGGCAAGCCTGAACCTGCCACTGATGTGTGGTTGCTGTGATAAGGATTTACTGCCAACCCCCAAAACACAGAGTACAAAACCCAACATGAATACTTAATGCCTTAAATAGTCAACATTTAGTTTCCATTTTTGTGCTGACACACTTTAGTAGCCACTTTTTAATTTGACTGCTTCTATTTACTGTAAATTTTTCTTTTTCTTGTAAAATTCAATTGGGTATGTTATCAAYATGGTATTTTCCACAAAGTTAGCTAGTATGTCTGAAACTACTTGCTAATTAAGATGTAGTCAACCTATGATGTCAATACTCAAACATATTAATCAATAATTTAGCAACAGGAAGATCCAGGAAGTCCTTTTGCACCTTGTCAACCACCCAATCTTCCCACAGAAGTGGGAACTTTACAGAAAGGAAAAAAAAAAAATCTGTGATTTTTCAGACTGCCCTACTTACTCTCTCAGCTCCCTACCCGTGCTGAAGAAGTCCTGACTGACTGGAAGTAAAGTACTAACTCTCCTCTGGACCTGGTGGATGAAAATCATGCTGTGTTTCACGGCTGAAAGCACCATACTTGTTTAGGAAAGATTTCTCTTCCCCAATAGAGTGAAATTTGCAACCCATTACAAAAAGGCATCTTCTTCATAGGATAGAGGGCTCAGTGCAGCACTCATGTACCAGCACACCCTTCCTGACCTTCGGACAGGGCTGTGGTGCTGAGGGTCCAGAAATGCTGYCAGGAACCCTCTGCAGTGTGGCACAGTGCAGAAAGAAAGGCTTCGTAAAAAACATTCTGTGCTGAACAAAGTCAGTGCCAGGCCGTTCAATATTGCCGCAGCCTACTCTGTCCTATCCTCAAAATCATCCCATTAAGGAAATCACAGCACACTGTAGGAATCKTAACACTGATTCACTTTTAAATTTGAAAAAACACATTCCACCACAAACGTCCAAACCCAAACAAAATTCTTTTTATCTCTTTCCTTGTAGAAATTAGAATATTGGTTTTCCTCTAGTAGATGTTACATTATGAAAAAAATATCCAAAGTTACTGGACATTATCAATGGACCTGAATCTACAATGATGCTCTTGTGGGATATAAATCTTGTCTCTACTTTCCCCAAAGCACTACCTTATTTATACGTAACTCACAGTGAACAGTCCTCAAAGCAGGACTTGAAACAAGGYGTAGGGATGTAGAAACTCTTTAAGACACAGGTTTGATGAGGAAAGGTTTTAGACTATATGTGCTACGACTGAACAACTGAAGCCTAAAATGAGGATTTAATCCTGTTCCCTCCTTTTTCTCCCAACAGTCATTTATCAAGAGAAACATCTGAAATTAAGGCTGCTCTTACAATAAAGGTTATATATACACTGCACCTATTTGGTGTTTTAAGGACTGATATARAATAATGACTAACAAAACCATGCTTGCTGTATTTAATCCCTCTCAGTTCTCTTACCTTTGGCATGAACAAACAGCACCCAACAAAACTGGAAAACTTCAGCCACAGTACATGGTTGTCGTCTTTTGGAGGAAAATACACCAAGAAGACAATAAACTCAATGAATTAAAACTGATAAAACATCATATAACAGTCAATAATTCAAAGAGAAAATGAAGCTTTACTATAGTGGAGCCAAAATCTTACACCCTTCCCACAAAACACTGACTAAAGATAATAAAGAAAACTGCACGTGGGTTTAGTGCAGGCACAGCTGGAACCCCAGTCTCAGCCTGCATGCAATGGTTCATTTCCACAGCACCCCTAATACGTACAGTAACAAAGAAACAAAGCCTCCACTATAAAGTACAATATCCACAAGATCTGCATCTATGAAGAAATTCATGGGAGTTACTAGGCAGTAAAATGGGCTGAGTTGTATTACGAGCTATTAAAGCTATGGCAGATCATAAAAAGATCAAATTTTCCTGTCTCTGCCATCTTCAAAATACTAGTGTTTCCCTTGTCTACAGGCTGATTTAAATCTCTCCCATCTCCCCCACCCCCCAAATGATTAGAAACTTAGCGGCTTTGGGATTTCCTGCCCCCTGTCACATCTGAAACTGAAAAAGAGATTAGAAAAATTACCGCAAGTAAGGACAGACCAAGTTCAATATTAGAAACAACTCCCATGAAAACACAGTCAAAATACAACTAAAACAACCAAGCAACTTCMTTATATTTTTGCTATAGTAATGCTCTAAAATCAGTCTGGAAATAACAGAAATGCACCTCTGTTTTCTTCCTCTCTGTTGACGAGGTTGATCCTCTTGAGGATACCTGAAAATGTCCTGAAAAATGGGCTCATACTTCTTAAAAATGACTGCAGAAACTGTAAAGTTTCTCTCTAGTCTCTCAGTTCGCTCTCTGAACTGGGATGGTAGATTTGCCATGTCTTCCCACTTCTTCATCTTGTTGAAAAACTCGATCAAGCTGAAAATACCAAACGGGTTAGATCYGAAAGGTCGTTTGTTTTTCCTGCAGAAATAAACTCTACATTTGCAACAAAAGTGCAATTTCTACTTCCCAAACTACTGATAAAATGGTGGCATTGCAAACACGACAAYGAACTCAGAGCTCCATAAACATGGATGAGCTCAGACAGCTCGCAAAATATTTTTAGATCCTCAGTTGATAACCACGTTAACTATGTACTCATAGGTCTGGAGTTCCCTCACAAACACAAAATCCAACAGTCAGATTCTTCTAAAATCAGATTTRCCTCCTTTTTCTGAATAATTTATTGATTTAAATAAAACAAACCCTGAGATCTACAATGCTAAGAGACAACACTGATTCAGAAAACAAAAGTTTATAGAGGAACACTTTTGCATGGTTTAAACCAACACCAATGCTTCAACAGCAGAGGAAGTGGGAGAAAAAGTGCATACGAACATTCTCTCTCTTTTTCRTGCTACCTACTGAATTTTTAGAAAACAGTGAGATTGCTAATCAATAAGGTCAGTTGTTTCAGGAAGCTTTTCTTTATTGCTTTATGGACACAAACATTTGACATAAATTTGTTCATCAGATTCTGACCTCACTTTAGTGACTTTAAGAAAAACATGTGAAGTTTTCTTATGAAAAAAGGGGGTAAATTGTGTGARTATTTTCACAGCAAATTAAAAATGGTTTCTCATGCGAGAAGCTCACATTTTGCACACACCCAAAACCACCTGTTCTTCAGCAACTGGYTTCTTTCTCCGTTCAGAGAAGAAAGTCAATCTCTTTATTTTGAAGATAAGTGTTTTTAGAAGGTAGTAGTGAGCAMAAGGAACTGCCCTACTTTTGTGGCAATGAGCTGTAACACAAACATTCTAGTCATATAAATTCTATCTTTAAAAGCAGGAAATAAGAAATACATTTAGCTTTTACTCTCTATTTCTGAATTTCACAAGATGACAAGCACTCCTTGAGGGTTTTTTAAGTGTTTAAAAACCAGCAAAAAGAAAAGTTACCTTTGGTCTGAACAGCGCAGGATTCTGGTTAAGGATACATAATTTCCTTCCGCTGTTCCTCTGCTAACAGTTGGAATTGCTTTCCTGCAAGCCACGTACAAGGCACAAGCCAGCCAATGCATGTCATTTCCCTGYGAATCAAAACATCAGGCATCTAAAAGACTTCACCGAAAAGAAAAACATGCTTTTCAGCTATCTCAACATCATGGAAAAGAACTGTGTCCTAAAGATGAAGCTCAACCAGTGACAAAGCTGATTTACTGTTTCAAAGTTCTGTTTTGCTTTGGGTTTTTAACCGCAAGAAAACAGGTGCTAAATAAACACTTAACACTGAACTGCAACAAAACTAAAATTACCAGTTACCACTATAAATTTCACACTTGACCCAAAGTGTAGCAATATATTTTTAGTGTTGTTCTTCTCCTACAGTATTTTGTACTGCTCTGATTTATAAAAGAAAGACTACAGTTCCTTGCTACCAAAACATTCCTCTGCCGTGAACGGACAGTAGGAAAAGAAAAATATCGTTTCCATTTTCCTCTGTCTTACACAGCAGAACAATTACTCAGTCTGTTACCCAAAGACAGAAATTAATTCTAATAAACATTTAAAATTTTATTTTCCCTCTCTGATCACACAGTAACACTCCAATGGGAAAAGGACGGGTAAAACAAGGGGCCAAACTGCATTCTATGCTGTTGTTGGGCTAGGAGGCATCACGGGGGCGGGTGAGCGCACACCTTCGGGGGCAAGGCAGGGCTCCTTCCCGAGCATCGCAGCCCGTCTGCGATAGCCACGGGCCGTCCGTGCGTGACAGAGGCGCTTTCAGAACACAGCTCCTCCTTCCCGCACGGGCGGCCCCAGTCCCGCAGCACCGAGCCCTGCCCCGGGCGCGGAGCCGCGGCAGCTCTGCCTGGAGAGCCGCCCGGGCACGGGGAGGGCAGCGCTGGGGCGACCCGAGGGACTCCCGAGGTTTATCACAAGCGCCACCTTTACTGTAGGACGGCACCGATAAAAGGCGCCGCCGAAGGTCCGCGAGCGCGTCACCGCGTGTTGCTGTTTTCAAGAACGACGTGACAAAACCCTTTACCTTTTACCTTTTACTCCCCGGCCCGTGCTGTACGGCGGCTGCACACAAGCCCCTAATAAAGAACTAATAAATGTTATCACACCTGCGCCGGGCATCTCCGCGGGCCTCGCGCGGCTGCGGAGCTGCGCTCGCCGAAGCCACTGTGTCGTTTCTCAGCCGAACCGCTGGAAGCGGAAGGACCATAGCCACAGGGGCACTTCCATTTTTAACACCTTTCTGCCGCTCGACTGGAAATTGCGATGTTTTTTCCCGGCCGCTCGGGCGCGGTGAAGGAGAGGCCGCCGCGCCTCCACGGCCGTCCCTTCCCTCCGCGCTTCACCCCCCGCCTCCCGCCGGGGTCCCCACCCGGGGCCGGCCGGGGCCCCGCGCCCGCCACCCCTCCCTCACCTCCAGGGTGTAGTTGCGTCTCATGCCCTGGTAGCTGAGCCAGGCCTCGGCGCGGGCGCGCTCGTCCATGTTGAGGCTCCTGCAAAGCTCCTCATAGCGCTGCCGGGTCTCGCCGTCCTCGCCCGGCGGGGACGGGGCGGCGGCCGCGCCCCCCGCGGGCCCCGGCTCGGCCCCGGCCGCGTCCTCGCCCGCCATGCCGCACCCCGCCGCTGGGGGGCAGCGCCGCGCGCCGCCCACCGCGCCTGCGCCACCGCCCCGCGACGCGCGTTCGAAYCCAAACACCGCGGGACGGGCCCCGCCCCCGCCGCGCGCCGCGCCCGCTCATTGGCCGGCGGCGCGACCGCCCGCCCCGCCCGCGCGCAGGCGCACGGCGCGCGCTCCTACCATGCACCGCGAGCCCKTCGGGGGGGCGGGGCCGGGCCGGGGCTGTGAGGGGAGCCGGGAACGGGCGGGGCGGGGGCGGCAGGGACCGGACAGCGCGGAGTATGGGCTATGTTATACATATACATACATACGTACATACATACACCCACAGTGGGGGGCAGGGGCTGTATTATACACACACACGCAGTGCGGGTATGGGCTCTACATACGCACGATGAGTTCTACATTCACACATCCAAGCAGAAACATTTGGTTCTTCAGATACAGCTTCAGACCATTACAAAGAAAAAAACCCAAAACATTTCCAAACAAGGCCAAGATTTACTTTTTATTGAAGCAATTTTAAACTTTTAAGTGGCTACTCCACTAATGGGAAGTGAATCGATTGATTTCAGTTTTCAAAGTATCAACAGCAACATATGGGAAAGATACAGAAAAGTAGCTCSCACTGGTGAAGCCCCCACTGAGCAGAGAGCTCCCAAAAATAAGATTTAAGGAGAGGTCAGTCCTAGAGCAGCTGTCAATTAAGTGATCAATAAAATAGGCTACACTTTCTTAAAAGAGATCGATAGACTCTGCTGGTGTGATTTTGTATTACTGGTATTTCAGTAACACTGAAAGCTTCAGGGGRAAAAAGGAAATGTCAAGAAAAGATGATTTGGCTGACCTGAGATGTGATTCAGGACATAAATACACATTTTTACCCAGCACTGAGAACAGCAGAAAGCCCCAGCTGGAACTGGAAGATGGTGACRCCAGCAGGGTCCCCCCTTACCTGCAGTCCTCCAGACTGCCAGAACCACCTGTAACATTAAAAACTAGTGGTTAGGCTGTATTTAATGTGTTACACCTCTTTAATACCGAGGAGCTGTCAACTTTGCAGTGAGGCGAAGTTCCTGTTCTGAGATTTGCAGGGCATTGATGGGAAGCTCTTTGCCACTCAGAAAACTATATAATGCTCTAGGGCTTTTCAGTTTAGCTAGATTTACAGTATCCACTAATGCAGAAAGCAGCAATTACCTATTACAATATTTTATACTGAGAAGCATTTATCTACTCTTTCAAAATCCTCCGTAGTAAAAAAAGAGGAACAAACCTCCACACTATTGAAAGATAAACAAAGCTGAGGTTAAAGGGAAGTTTATTRCGCTGTGATTACACCTCTGTACTTCCCTATGGTTTTGTGCATCCAGACTTTGTAAATAAATGGTTTAACTTGACTGGTCTTGTGTAGAAAACTTACAAAAAAGGGCTAAGTTTTCATTTAATGGTCTACTGAAAACTTAGACAAGAAACATTTTAGTGCGATTTTTTCTATCTCTGAGGACTTAGCTTCACTTGTTTCTCCACGTCACCTCTTCCCTCTTTCCCTCCCGCTCCCCGCCCATTAAAAAGATTCAAGAATAACAAAGAGTTATCCTCCTTTGGCATATTAATTACTTGACTCATTTCCACTCCTGGCCCCCATGTTAGATCTATCAATATCACAAATTACACCCACAAACACCCTCTCAGCCCGAGTCCCTCACAGCTGCTCGGGTAATGCCACAATAACATACATTTTTTACTGTCCTGTTGTTTCAGAAATTTCCCTTATGAACATGCTATTGCCACCTGCTTTGAGAAGCTGCAYACATGTCCAACAGTATCAAGCAGAGGAGCTGACATGGCAGTTCCCAAATCAAAAGCTGTTACCTTCTCAGAACAGAAAACAGTTTGAGGACTATTGAGGTGGTTTTGGAGAGCACTAGGAAAAGAGAGAGATGATGATACTGTACCTGACATTAGCATCCCAAGAATTTCCCAAACCAGCCTCCCTTATAGTCCTGAGACCTYACCTGGAACACTAATGAGAATTGTGCACTGTCAAGTCTCGTTCCCGTTGGAAGCAGACAGGAGGCAGGGCAAACAAGTCCTTGTTTTGCAGTGTAACTTCATGCAGGATCTTGGGCATTGCATTTTCCTTCCTTCTTTGTGTGAGAGCCTGAAAGGARGCAGTATTAAAGAAAAAAAAATTGGAAAGCTTTTATCTTTATTTCCTTTTCTCTAAATGTAACAAAGAAATTATACTGCCTGTTTGTGTAAAACATTAGGGACATTTAGATAAGCCAGGACAATTATTTTGTAAACTCCCATGGCTACACGAGTACACTTAGTGTCCTCTGCAGACATCAACATGAGCCCAATGTCCCAACAGTGTACAGCTGTAAAATTTCAAATGCTGGTCAACTGCAGCAGTGTAAACCCCACACTGCACTAAAAGAGCCTGTTCATGTGGAAGATAAYTATAGGTGTAATAGAACTAGATCAGAAACTGTTTATACAACTAGATGGTAGTAACTTGCACATGACAAATAATTTCATGTAACACTACTGTGCAGATCCCTTTGTACAAACCCTGAACATCCCACTACAGCTTGAATGCAGACAGKGAGAACTAAACCTTCACGTTGATGGGCCATCAGCACTCTGGCACTGAGCAATCAATGAAAAACATATTATTAAATAACATGGCACAAATCATTTTCTCAGAGACAAAACAAGTAGGACAAGAATTTGCCCTGGACACCTTGTTGTCTTATCTAATCATCGTATCAGCATACAATTTCAAACRAGTGCAAGAAATTAGCCACCAACATAGTGCCTAGATCCATCTGTTCCTTGGGAACAGTTTCATTAAAAAATAGATCCTTATATCTTAAGTTACAGACCAAGATGATTAAATTCTAAAAATAAATGAAAAAAATACTATTAGAGATTTTGCAGGACTTCTAAGGAAAAAAGAAACAGAGGAGAACTTGAGAACAGAGCTCAGGTATATCAGCATTTTTATCACCTGTGTACAAATCTGAGGAACCAGAAGCTCAGAAAGCATGATCAGGATATGATGACAAAATTCAGACTGAAATAAGTAAAGATATCATTGAATCATTCAAATGCAATGCCAGGTTAAAGCAAGGTGGCACCGGACAACCAGGAGATGACTTGGGTTCAGGAGAAATGTCTGTGCCCTGTGTGAAATATATATGCAATAGGAAGTGCTGTGTACACAATTAAAAGATTTAATAAATATGTGGAAAGTAATGCAAAGTTTTAAAAAGAAAGATGCAAAAGGTACTTCRCTGCCAACCCCTTATATAAAAGTAAGGTGACTTTTGGACCAGAACCTGGACCGCATATTCCTGTCTAACCATACGTACTGAAGGGCTGGGAACAACAGCTTATTTTGTTTGTAAGACAAGAGAATTAGAGGCAATTGATTACCAGTACAATTACACAGGAGTAAAGCATGGTCTTGGGCAGGGGGTGTGAGTGTTASATCCTTGGCTTGTTTGCAGGGGTTTTTTTTAAGGGCTTAAGAATAATTTCGGTTTTAAAACCTAGCACTGAAAMTTGACTTTCGCTGCTGGAAGATACACGTTTAATCCTTACACAGCATTACTTTCACATACTGAGGCCGACATCACGGGTAGTCAAAGAATATGTTTAATAAAAAATAATTAAACTTCCATTTGCTCTATAGAACATCATAGAAAGTAATTCAATAAATTACAAATGACTTTTTAAGACGCTTGTTCAACTACAGAAAGCAAATTCAGACTACACAGAACACAACTGGCAAATATTGCAAATGTCCAAAAAAAACCTGGACTAAGACTTGGATCATGAAGCCTGAAACAAGGGATAGAAATACAAGGCAATAACAGCTAAGGTTTTTTTAGTAACTACCAACACACACTTTATCATCACCTTGGATATCCTTTTAATTTTAACTTCAGTATTAGTGTAATTCTACTGAGGTTTCCTTATAACCCTTAACTTTATACAACCGTATTTGCATATAGTTTAGCTGATAGTGGGACATTTTTTCCCCTTCTGGATCAAACTGATGAAAAATAACCCAAATATATTATGTTCAAGTCTACACCAGCCTTCATTACTTGAAACTGTAATTGCCTTATCACATAGAAAGAATCACTAGAACAGTAACCAAACTTACTTGACCATAATAGGAAAATACTTTATTTCATAAATCTGATATAAATTAGGTTTTAGCCACAAGATTTAGGACTTGTTTTGTGGGGGAAGGGTGGGAAGTGATGGTATTGTTGACATACTCCATCAGCAAACGAAGTTAATAACTGCTTGTAAAACTTTGGCTATTTCATAGATGCATCCTAGTTAAATAAAAGTGCTATATTACAAAGGGCAAAATATTAAATACGAAATACTTTTCATTTTAATGATGAAGAATTGCTACCCCCTTCTCTTGGCAGTTTTTGATTTTCACTATTGCTAAGACACTGCATGAAGGGCCAAAAATCAGAATACTATCTGGGAAATACGTAACCAGCACAATCCAAATGGTACTTGTATAATCGTGTAATTACATCTAATACTGCTTCTAATCATGGGGCTAGTTATTTTGCACATAGAAACTTATATTTCATTGGTAAAGTTCTTGATAAAAAACAACACAGTTGTTTTACTGTACAAGCAAGCAACAGAACTATATCAAAATATACAGTTTTTGTTTTTTATTTTTAAATTTATCCCTTTGTAAAGCTTTTTCAATGACTTTCACTAGTACCTGTATCTATTTTCTCTTAACACTTGCCTATTCTTGGACCGCAAATGATGTAACCAAGGTCAACTGAAGTCTCAGTCAGTTCGGAAGTTCCRTAAATGTGAATGTGGGCCTCGACCGTGTCAGAGTAATAGCAGCTTAAGAAGAAGGAGGAATCATATCACACATCAAATCTTAGACAGATTTTATATAGTAAAGGGTTCTAAGGATTTGGACTTAAAACAGATGCCTTATGCCCTGTTCCTGTGGTTCCTAGGAATAATTTGTCTTCCTTACTATTCAAAGTGCTTTTTCTTTAGTGGGTAACTCAGCATAATATATGAAGTGATATCCCAATAATGATTTTGGGTAATATTTAATATTTAGTCAGATTTAGATCTGCAGAGAAGTTTAAACTCAAAAGGAGTTCAAAACTATCTGTACTTTATTTATCATTATTAACTGGGAACTCCAGGAGGTTTTATGACATAAAACACAAATAGAAATCTACACAAACAAAGCAAACAAACAATTTTTACATGAATTATGCAGTGTTGAAAGGTCTTTTCAGTGGCACTTTATGACAGTTTGCCTCTTCTGAGTCTTGGGGAAACTACTCCTCATTTTGGGACTTTTAATTCTGCAGAGGGAGCCCAAAACTTTGCAAGGTGTAAACTAAATAGATCTACATGGTGCCAAGTAGCATGAGATACGACAGTTTTTGCTTTCATCCCCSCTTACTGCTGTCAAAGAGAACAGTTGTAATAAGGGGGAAAGAAAACCCCAACAGTCATATCTCAGATAACTCAGATTTTAACATGCTATACAGGATGTCTTTAGAAAACAAAACAAAACCTGAAAACAAGTAATAGAAACCAATGTAAACTTCCTAAACTAACTCAGCTGAGGTAACAGGTAGCCAGTTTAATTGGCTGATTGGGAAAAATTTATCTTCTTTTAAACACACTTGTACCTGAATTGGAAACAGCAGTGCATCACAACACTAGAGCATTTTCATGTAATTAAAGCAATGGATGGTGATGTAGATTCTACAGCTTTCATGACATTCATTAGCTGCCCAAATTATTGCTGAGTTTTGATCTGTAAATTATAAGTGTCAAGGAGGCTGTAAAACTATATTCAAATTAAATCAATAATATGCATAAAGTATTCTGTGTTCACTGCAAATATATTAAATATACAGCTCTTACTTGAGCATTATTTTCATAAAATTAACCCCCCAACAAAATTATAATGCCTTTTGTTGTAATTTTACACCATTGTGTATTTGATAGTACATACAAGTTCAGAAACTTATGAACTTCAAGAAATATTACATGCAAAACGTCTCTGAAAGCAGTTTGCACTTCTAAACAAATACTGAAATGTTCGGTCAGTAAATCATTGATGCACTCAACACTGGGTTATTTACAATGAAATAATTAAAGAATAAATTCAAAATCAGTTTATAATTTAAGTGCAGAGTCTGGGGTCAGTCTTCATCGCTCGAATCCGAATCCTCAGATGAAGACGATGTACTGTCAGATCCAGATGAAGCATCTGCTTTCTCTGAACCCTCATCTGTGCTGTTTTCGTTGTGAGAGCTTGGCTCTGTTCCCCCTTTGTCTTCCTGATCTCTAACCCTAGAATTTTCCTCCTTTTCTTCTGTGGGCTTGGCTGAGCCTGTGTCATTGCTTTCACTGTTCTGTACATCAAAAATATTAGACTGAGACAAAGCTGGGATATGAAGATTAAGGCCTGGAGTGAGAAGCATCCCTGGGTAAAGTATGTTGGACAAAAGTAAAGGGTTAAGAGAGAGAGGATTGGCAGCTGCAGCAGCAGAGGATGTTGAAGGAGAACTTGAAACAGAGTTTTCACCACCAGTATCCGTATTTTGGTCTTCTGTCCTTTCTTTCTTTGTATCTGTCTCCTTTGAATCGTTTCCCTTTTTCTCCTCCGAAATGGATTCTGTAGACTTTGTCAGAAGTCCTCCCATGCCCAGCAAGTTTGGTAATCCAGCCATCCCTGACAGCAGCATGGGGAACATGGCAGCCATATTCTTGGCTTCTCCTCCAGCAGCTAAGCCAGCCGGCATTCCCATTAATCCTGCCGTCACTTGCAGCGACTGCAGGTTTTGCAGGTTCTGCTGTAAGGCCTGAAGACTGGGCAGATCCACTCCTGGAAGCAATCCATTGGCAAGCAGGGGGTTGACGGACACGCTGGCAGCAGAGGCAGCTGCCGCAGCTGCTGTTGCCTTGGCAATCTCACTTTTGGGGCGCCTCCCCCTCCGGCTCACTTCTTCCCGCACCACCGGTCCCGTGAGGATACGGTCAAACATGGCTTCCGGGAGAAACCCCTGAAAGGGACACAGTGGGCACCGTGAGTGTTTTCAGAGCTTGAAGATGGCAAAGTAAAAGCAAACGGAGGACTCAAGCATACAGAAGAGTGTCAAAGATGATTCTGGCACAGCAGCCTGATCTCCRGACAACTCCCTGGAATTTGTGATGACTTTGTGCTACCACATCCCAAATGTCTAAGGGCCCATCTCCACTGTGAGGGCTACACATGGATCTTCTCACACCCTCTGCTAACTCATCCTTAGTGGTTTGCTGGCACATCAAGCCAAATATAGCTAATTATAAGAGCAAGCTCAATCTCAGATCTAAACCAGCACTGCTTTGAAATATTATCACACTGCAATCACTTGACAGTTTAATTAGTTATTCAATTTAAAGTTAAATATGTGTGATTGCACACAGACCCAATCTCTGAGCCTTTTTTATTATTGCTGGTGTCTATTTAATGTCCTCGTATTTCATCTCATCCATAAACTGAAGAATAAACAGTAAAGACTCAACGTGAATTTAAATTAAATTCAGAGTACTTCTATTTAGGGTTTGCACAGTATTGGTTCACCTCTCTATGTCCTCCTACCTAACAAAAAAGAAAGAATTGCAATGCACACACTAATATTCCCTTCAAAATGCATTGTCTCGAAACTTCCTTTTTAAAATGGCAATCATAAGATCAATTATTATTCAACTCCACTGTACTATTTCCTTTTTTCCCCAGCAAATAACTCTAATTTAAATTAGCTTAACACAACTAGAGGAATTCAGAACTCAAGCTCTGTTCTTGTGTCCTGTGGATAGCTACTAAATACTCAAAAGTAAGGCTGCTATTATTTATACCTCTATTCAAAGGTGTACAAATCAACACAACTTTTTGAAATTCAAACTATGTTCTCATCTTCAAGGCAAGACTGAGGATACTAATTTCTCAAAGCTGCTCACTAGAAGTGAATTAATTAAAAAGTAAAATAAATACTTAAATTTAATATTTAAAATTAAGCATTTTTTCTTCCTAACTGTAACTGTGAGAAATATTCTTATTCTTACATAATACCTGGGCTAATATCTTTCCTAAAAACCACTAAGGCTACACCTATGACATGAAAAAGTCACAGTATTACAGCACCTTCAACAAAATCTCTAATTTGGGATTTCCAGTCACTGTTCCACCCCCTTCTTCTACTCCAGCTGTGCCAGCAAAGCATTTACTGAACTAAGGTGGCAGAAAGCTGACATTCACTCATGTTTGCTGTTAATGCAATACCAGAAATGAAAAGCACACCTTTGGGCATGCATTATTTTTCTGTTTGCCTTGTTTTCTTTCATATACATTTCATGTTATCTTATTCTGCAAATACTCACGGACTGTTTTACAACTTCTCCCCATTCAGGAGCCACTCCATACTCTGGATTTTCTTTCAAGAACCTGCACAAATCCTTCAGAGGGGGAGCAAATGCACCCCCAACCTGAGAAGCAGAAGATAGAAATCAGTGAATATGTGACAATCGATAAGAAAAAAGGCAACATTTATACCTGATACTGTTTCATTTTTGCCTTTTAAATAAAACAGTACAAATAAAGTCTCACTTCAAAATATCAATGAGCATGATACAGCTTTTGACTGATTCCTGGTAGAAAAAGTGTACATGATTTGTTCTAAATCTACTAAACTCAAACTCATCTATTAAAGTTTCCAACTTCAATATTTCACATTCCCACTAATGTTTAATGTTTATTTAGACATGCAATGAACAGAAAAGCAACCACATGAACAGACAACAACAGTGGTCCAAGTATCACCAAGAAGGTTCTAAGTACAATCCTGGTAAACTTCTCCTTTATTCAATGTATCACTCCTATCATCTCAGTCAACTTCTAAAAATACTTCTATTAGGAGGCTCTGCCATCGTGAAATTAGTTCTTGAGGTTTTTTAATGCAAAAAAGGCCAAGTTAAAATTGCTAAACAGCATATCCTAATAAAATCATATAAGCAGGAAAGCAAGCTTTTAAATTGATTAGAGGTATTATTCAGATCCACAAAGCCAAAAAAAATCCAATTTTTGCTCAACTTTCTCTATAAACTGCAACTTAAACTCATATTTTCTAGGCTACTTTTGGTCCCCTCGCCCTGTTACTCAAAGGATTACAGAACTAAAAAAGAAAATCAGAAAAAATGAGTTTGATGATGCAGAGAAGATGGAGACAATGGAAAAATGAGATTAGTAAAGTAGCCACGTCTCAACTACGGAGTGGAAATTTGAAGAAAAAAAAAGCCATCATGAAAACACAGGTTTTCACAGAAAACAGAGATCAAATCTCTCATTCCTTGGTCCTCAACTCTGACAAGATCCCTGAGGGCACAGCTTACTGAAGAGCAGCCATGGGTCCCAGTTTCAAGAGACTCACAACCATTTGGGTTCCTCTTTAGAGCTGCTGTCTCAATACACTGAAGAGACTAAAGACTCAAACTCTGTCACACTCTCCCATACAGATGGACAAAGCTTCTGACCTTAATACAGCAATACACAAAAAAAAAAATCCTGCTTTCCTTGCAGCTGCTCTAACAAAAAGAAAAGCTGGCAGTGTCACAAGGGAAAATGCTGCATACATGAACACAATAGCTGAAAGATTCCCACTGGACTGGTGCTCTGGTACTACACTGACACCATCACACACATCTGCCCGGATCTGTTGAACAGACACCAGTAATGTTCTGTATGCTTTTCTTGAATATTGCCTTTAGCCTTCCCCAGAGCCTATTCAAATGCATTATGCTGTTCCCAAACTTTGATCACCTGTACAAAAAATTCAATTCAACACCTGCTCTCACATCTTCCACTGCTGGGTTTTTACACAAGAATTCCCCTTCTCCTTTTGTTCTCCTGCTTCCCCACCATTTCACCTAGAAATGTGACTGACAGCCAATACATACTGGTGAACCATAAAGGACAAATGCCAGAGAGAACTGAAAAAAGCAAAAAGCAAAAGAATTCAGTACAAAGGATTTTCGCAATTCCCACGGACAAGTTTCTATGCAGGATATACTACCAATATGATTTTAATTGTGTCAAAAACAGTAATGAGAAGATTACAAAACATTTCAAACTTTTGATGAAGTTGCCACTTTGATTACATATTTTGAACATGTATTTTAGTGGCCCTGCCTCTGAGTCAATAGCACAAGCATTGCACCACACCAAGTGTTCAGTTCTATCTGAATATAAATAAGGGGCTAAGTTTCTATCTGTATCTTACATATTTTCAAAGTTGCAAAATATTTACTAGGAGACTGTAATTGACTTTTTTGCTCTGTGCCAAAACTTTAAACTAAACACCTTTCATTTGTGCACTTGGACAATTTTAGCAAGTGCAATATATAAAGTTCTTCATCTGGGGTAACTTTTCATTTGAGGAGTATCAGAAGGCGAACAGTATCACGAATACCTTTCTTGCATTTCTTCTATTTATGAGCTGAACGCGTTCTTCACCAGTTAAACTATTAACATCCAGTTTATTGGGGTTTCGACAACGGTGTCTTTTTTGTTTTGGCCTCCCATCGTGCAGCTGCATCCTCTGTTACAAAGGAATTAAGAAGCCAATTATCTTTCTGACATAACTGCTTTAAAAACAGTAAGATTTCTGTGCATCATCTTGAGTCAGGCATTAATCTGAAGTCAACTTTAACTTCAGAAATATTTTAATAACAACACTTATTTACTAATCACAATAATTTAATAAGCAGCCCAGTAAACAGCACTGCATCTTCTCTCTGATGCCTCTACCCACTGCTTTGTTTTATAATTTTTTATTTATAATCTTTTATATTAAAATGTTATTTATATTAAATAATTTGAAAAAATATTTATAATTTTTCAATTTTTAACAGTGCTTTAACTGTCTGGAACACTGCTGCTGTTTTGTATGACATCATCTTTGTGGAGAAGTAAGGTTGTTATTCCAGATGTCATACACAYGATTTTCGTATATTCTGCTCAACATTAACAAATCTCAAATTTAGCGGTAAGGTAATGAGAAGATCATACCCACACAAACATCACTACCACAGCACTGTAACGTAGGTATGAAATAGATTCCACAGTAAATTCTTTAATCCTCTTGCACATCACTAAATATTTAGTTACACATTTTAGCTCCCATCATCAATATCATAATAATATGAGTTTTCTTATTCTAGGGCATTTTTTAAATCCTAGATGAAATTATACAAAGATCAAATGTCTTGATTCATATTGCTTTTCTCAGCAATTACATTTGTAAGCAAAAAGGAAGGCTTGCAGACCTCACATTGTAAAAATAAATGGACATTTTCCTTGCCTAAAAGAAACAGAAGAACAAACAAATAATTCCCGGTAACATGGAATACAAATCCAAATACGTAATATGTGAAATATTTTACTATTTAACTAAGGCAGAGGTGAGAGGAATACTCACAGGAATACAAGCTCCTGAATCTTCAACATATCCAGGATGTTCTTTAAGCCACCTTTCTAAATCTTTTCTTTTGGGGGCATCATCACCTGCAAGCCTTGTTCCATCTTTTAGGTTAATAACAGGAACCGGACTCTCTGCATCAAGCATGCCTTGGGACTGCGTGTAAGTGAGTGCTGGGCTTATTCCTGCTGCAACCTGACAGGAGTTAATACCTGGATTAACCTGRAGAAATTAAAAACATCTGACTAAATTCTCCATAGAAAAGAAACCATCACAATTATTTAATGTATGATTCAATGAAGGCCACAGTCCTGCAGATCATTCTGCACACATTCAAGGACTTGGGCACACTGCTTATGCCAGAGATCCCTTCAAGTCACTGTGCAATCAAGTCCTGTAACAGGTGTTACAGGAAAGGATGTTAGAAAGCGTTGCTATGCCAAACCACGAATTTTTAATAATACGTTGTTAAAAYTCATCAGAAATGAAGTTACATTTTAAAAATAGTTATCAATATTGTGTATATCTAATATTTAATGAAACTCCATCAGTTCTCATTTGTGTAGTCATAAACTATCAGCAAAAAAATACAAACCAAACCCAAATGTTTTGAGTGAAAGTTTTTGTTGAACACTGACAGCAGGTTATGCTCAGTTAAGGCACTAACAATAATGTGGATCTTATTTTTTGGATACAAAATCAAGTTTACTTACATGGTTAGGCTGCTTATTTCTATTCATAAAGAGGACATCAACTCCCTCCACATTCTTCCTTCTTCCTCGTCTCTTTTTGACTACAGGCTGACTGTCAACTATGACTCCGTTGGCACTGGCTGTTAAGTGACTGGAAGTACCTAATAAATGATGCAATAAAACTAGTGTCAGATGCTTGTTTATAAAACGAAACATGTCTGAATAAAAAAAGGAAATAAAATTACTTGAAATAGTGCAAGTGCATATAATTTCTACATGTAATAAAGTCAAATTGCCCTTTGTTTTATGACTGTTTAAAGCATCATGAATATCAGGCTCTGAAAAGCCATTTTACTATGAAAATTTCATTACTGCCCCCCTACCCCCTCCAGATTAATCTGTACAGGGATGAAAGCTGTTGAAAACTGCTGACATCGCACTCACACAGAGGCAGACATCCCTAAATAAATGTTTAACAAGACCCTAATGGTATGTTGCAAATTTTAATCAGAAGCTGSCCCAAATCAAGCACCAATTTTTAATAATTTCAAGTATTTTAATCAAAATGTTCACTCCCTACCTTAGGCTCATTTTTATTTGTCAGTGTGCACCTACTGTTATGCTCTTATGAAACAAGCTGTACGTTTTTGGCTATAAGCCAAAAATTGATCCCAGATTACTGTCCTTCACTGTCTCTTTACATGAGACACAGGAAAGATCATTAAGCATGCAAATTGGCAGAGGCATAAATCTGGAACTCTACTTACAAAGTAGCCACATTAAGGTCCAAGTTAAACTGATTACTGTCAGTGTACAGTGATGCACTTTATAATTATTAGAATCTTCTTGGGGGGAGGAGGTGTGTTTACAATGTATAATGGCATCATTCTAAAAAATTAACATTACAGTAATTGACACCGTGACAGAGTACCAGGTGCTCCAAACTGGAGAGTGTCTCCACACTGGAGAGAATTTCTCCAGATTGCATTTTAGAACAGCAACATTGCAACCATCTCTCTCCACTGCTTGTACATGGAGATCAACAGAAGAACACAGAAAATTTCATACTAACACTTATGCCGTCTGATACTTTATGTACCTGATTTGGGAAGCGATTTTGGGAAGTTGACAAGGCTGGTTTCTGAAGCATTCTGGAGTTCACGTAGCCGAGCCAGATATTGCTGCTGACCCAATGCACCTTCCTCGCTTTCAAATGGCCTTTTCTGAGACAGTCCCTGCTTCTGAAAAGTCAATTTCAAACCACCTTCCTGTTAAATAAATGCCAGGGTTAGAAGAGCTTCTGCTGAAGCAGAAATGACTACTTCATAATCAGGATTTTCACATAGAAACAGTTACTCCAGGAGAGTTGAGAAAGAATGAAAACACTTGTGTTAGACCTTATGGAAGTCTTGCCTCTCCACGCAAAGTCAAAATCTGAACAGAAGTTTCATCTTAACTGAAATGTCCAGACACTGATGAGCTGTTTACCTCATGAATCCAGTTCTAGACCCAACTACAAGAGCAAATATTAATATACTTTTATATGCTACCAAACAGGGCTCAAACTACAGATAACAAAAATGTTTGAAGCTGCTAGCCTGCATTTAAACCAAGAAATTTTCCTATAATCCTCTAAAAGATTGTGRAAGAATAAAATGCTTGCTGGATAGGATATGCTGAAATGTTTAAAAAAGCTAAACAACAGAAATACCTTTTTATACTAACCAGATTTGTTAGAAACAGCACAAAACCAGCTGTCTCAGGAAGCATCAGAATGGCAAAAATTCAATTCAGAAAGAAAAATAATGATTCCTTCCAGTGGCTTATGCAAATTAAAAAGAAGAACACACAAAAAAGCCCTCCCCCAAAAAACCAAACCCAAACCCCAAACACTCAATGCCCAGAAGCAGCAGACCCAAATACCCACAAACAAGTGTGTGAAGGAAGTGAGAGTGAGAGCAGGCAGCCACTTGCAGGTAAAGCATGCCGCACACCGCAATCGCAACCAGGTCCTAGGGCAATAAAAATAAACATACGTCATTGATTTTCACTGTAAACTCCTTTTCTCGTACATGCTTCTTCACCTTTGACAGCTGTGGCGATTGATCATACTCTTCTTTAACAGCTGCAAGAGGGGGTGTGGGTGCACTGGGCTCAGTGTAATCTGCAGCTGCCCCTGAACTATCGAGGAGTTTGGTGGTGTAGAATGATGCCACCGTTGTGCTGTCGTAGCTCCTTCGGGCTGAGGGCCATTTACCTTTCAGCACTGTCTGACAAATACTGTCAAGTCGGTTAATCATAACTCGATCCTAAAAAACAGAGAAAATATTTTTATAAGACAATGCTTACCAACCACTGTAACAGTTATGTATTATCTTTTAATTCTACAGAGAAGAGAAATGACAACACGTATCACTAGACCTGGACTTAAAAAGATTTTCAAGTTCCTGGATTTGTACTGATTCCCTGTAAGCTTGTGAAAGCCACCCCTCTACTCAATTTTATTACTTACCTGTAAACAAATATGCAACCTCTCTCATCTGTACAGGGTCTAGGGCCTGCAAATGTTTGAAATACACTATCTCACTGATTTTTAAGGGAAAGATATGGTAACTACCAAAATAGTATTTGTAGGTGTGGCTTTGACTCACTGGCAGCAGCATCTGAACCTGGGAGCAGCACTATAACATACAATAAATAGYATTTATAAAACTGAATCTATAGACTTTTATTCACATCTCTTTTTAGCTTTCAAAACTACACTATTCCTCATTCCCATTCTCACACCCACTAAACACAGAGAAGACTTCACACACCTCCATAATACATAGTTCTCAAGTCTCAACAAACTCAGCTAAGTACATGAAAACTCCAGAAACTACTGTTTTCTGATAATTTCACAGTTATTTGTCAAATAAAACTTGTGATTGCTAGAACTTCAAGTTCTGTAAGCAAACACTTTTGCCGAGTTAAGACTCTCCCCTATATTTGACAGAAGTCAATTTTTTACACTTTGAATGTCATTTTTCACAAGGTGCCAAGCACGGATCACATGAAAGTTATGCTCCCCTTCAAAATTATGAAAAGTAGTATTTAGATTTAAATGCGTGTTCCAGGAGCCAAATGTTCAAATTCAAATCCTGAAATTCAAATCCTACATCTATTTCCCCTGCTTCACGGTTTKAACATATTTAACTGAATACTAATATCACAGTCCACCTTCAACTACCACTTTAGTTTTCAACGTTGCATTATAAACTTGCCTTTGGCCAGTAGGATGCAGCCAACATATATCCACCTTGTAGAAGATAACCAGAATTTGGCGTCCCATTGTTCATCTGGAAACTGTCTTGTGTCTCATCTTGTGTGGTGCTCAGAGAGGCCACACTCTCTTCATCATACGCTTTTATATGTGGAGTTCCTTCTGCTAAATAAAATCGTCAAAATCATTATGTTGTAAGGGAGTTAAACACTCACTGTYAGAGGTTCAGGTGAACAAAACACACAGAACAATGTTCAGAGGAAGTCCAAACACAAAAGTTAAACTGAAGAATACATCTCTTAGGTTTTTCAGGATGACAGCTGATCCTTTTCTAGGGACGTAAATTCCACACATACTCCTGTTAGTACTTCGAAGCTTAAGATGTTGGACATWTAGCTATTTACAAACAGACATGCTTCAGAGTAATCTAACAGATAGTCTTCACTTAACATGTTTCCTTTGTAAGCCAACATTCATTAAAGTACAGAATTCAATTGAAATCAAAGGTGTCTGWCACCAGCACATGGCAGATCTATTGGGATAGTACTTTAAAAGAACAGCCCATTTCATTTACTGCATGGAATGCTGGATGTTCTATGTCTTGAACATGTGTGCCTGCATAATTCAATTTTTCAATTTTTAATCACTGAGGATTTCTTCCTATTATCTTTCCAGCGTGTCCTCTGACTTTCTTATATTTCTCTCGTCATTAGTATTTCACTTTCGCTTTCATCCAGACAACAACAGAAGTTTCACTGTGACATGGGGAAACAGTCTGAAACAACAACAAAAGAAGTGTTGCCTGAAAAAGTAACTACTACATCAGCACAAGAAGTAAGAGGGCCAGCTCTACAAAAGTCTAATTTGTCCTTAACAATAGCTATGTACTGAGTCATCTGATAGAATCCAGCAATCCCTTAAGAGATGCTTCAAATGTGAAAAGTATGCCAAAGGGTCATTACCATTGTACAACAAACAAAATAAAACCTGGGTTTAAAATTAAAATGCAGATGAAGTTAAGTGAACTTTCCAGCATTTACCAACCTCTTCAACACCACCAGCAAAAGTGCCAAAAAAAAAAAAAGGCTGACTGATTTACAGGATTTCTGCAATCTGAAGAAAGCAGTATTACTTGTCTAAACAGACTGAGCAGGCACAAAGCAAGCCTAATATTTGGACTCGTAGCACACTTTATAGTATCCACAATCTTGATCTCAATATTTATATAAGCATTCCTGTCCTCTCACTGTTCTACTGTTTACATACAACTGTTTCCTCTGAAAATGTCCTTTCCCTGCTACAGGCAGCAGCATCTTAATCATTTTCTTTAGGTGGCATTTTACTTGCCCACTAATCATTTCCCCAGTAAACTAACCCCATGYGTTCCATTTGTCATTTTCATGGACAAGAAGATTCGTCTGATTAACACAATGCCTTTTTCCCTAAGGTATTGGAAAAAAATAGATTTTTTACTTATGCTTTAATCCCACTGCCTATCTTCATTCTCTTCCCTTCTCCATTACCATTTGAATCACACATTAGAGAAATTTTTCAACATTCTGAGTTTCAACAGGGCGAAAGTAGAGGAGACTTCATAGTAGCAAAGTAAGGAATGTATTAAATAATGAATGGTTGGTTCATTAAAAACTTTAAATCACTTTATCAGGTTTTTGCCTCTAGTTTGATGCTTTCCTTCTGTGTTATGTGGTCCTATGTGCTGTAGTCACCTCAGTCTTGTCTAAGCAGGTACCTATTTTAAAGTGTTTGAAAATTTTCAGTGCAAGAACACTGCTTGGGCACCTCCAGTTCACAACAGAAAGCAGCTGACATGACTCTAGAGCTTGGACAGAAGGAAGCTTGCAGGTTTCATGAAAGCACAATGAGGAAGCTACAAAGACAGGTGAGCAAGAGTGGAAAAAACAAACAGGGAAACCAAAAGAACCTCTCTATTTATAAAGAAAAAGGAACAGTAGTAGGGAATACACACACAATATAATTCCAGAAAACACTGCCATTCCACTCTCCCACACGTGCACCACATGCACAGCAGCCTTGCTTAGGGAGCCAGTCAACAYATCCTAAGTACCTCACCCAAGGCACTGATATGAAGCAAAGAAAAAGCAGTATTCCTGAAATTCTTCCAGCTCACTTGGAAGAATCAAGCAAATATGTTTATTTAAGTGTACTTTATGTTTAATAAATTTACTTCTGTGGGATTAAATATTCTTTTTTAGACATTTTTCCATTAAGAATAAACTTGTTCAGTTTAAGAGTTATACTGCAGAAGTAAGACTACACACATACCACGTTTTTGTGCCTCCTCTTCATCACTATCACTCTCTTCAGACGATGATGATGATGACGACGATGATGATGAGGATGATGAGGAGGATGATGAAGATGCTGAAGAACAAGATGAAGATGACGAAGAGCTAGAGCCAGATCGAGAGTGTGAACAAGATGAGGAAGACGAAGAGGATGAAGATGATGACCTGGAAGAACAGGATGATCTATCTGAGTCAGAGTCTGAGTCAGAGCTAGAGTCAGATCCCCTTTTGCTGACTCTCTGTTTTTTGGAAGCTGGGTTTGGAGTTAGGGGCTCTGTCCTTGCTGCCACCATGCGCCTGTCTGTCTCAGCCTTCACACTAGGTCTGTGGTCTGTAATTTGTATTGGGGTGCCATTTTTGGGACTCAAAGGTTCAGATTTCATTATTGTCTGTGTCTCCTCTGTAGACATAGATTCCTCTTCAGAAGACTGAGGGTCCTCTTTCAGATTTTCATTTTTGGCTTTTGCGTCCTCAAAAGCATTCACTTTAGCATCTGAGAGTCTTGACTGAGGTGTAAGAGGAGAAGCAGATAATGCCATCTGGTATTGGTGCAAGAGTGGAGTAGAAGTCCTCGACAGAGCCACTTTGTTTTGATTATAGTTCCTCTGGGCAGACATAAATGAGAGTTCAGGATCACGAAGAATATGATAATCTGTCCTGCTAACTCCATGTTTAGCAGCTCCGATCAGTAAATCCCTGTCATGAGTCCCACATTCCCACCAGACAGGTAGGTCTGGGTTTGGCTGGCACAGCTTTAGTCGTTCAAATAACTGCGGGTGTCTGAGAGCCTGTTCTCGCACTTTCCGCAAGAGCTCAATGCGATACAAAGTCCGGGAAGCACGTTCCTCTGTGATGGGCTGGATGAAAATGTTTGGGTCCACGAGTTCTGTGTCAAAACAAAACAAAGATGAGAATCTGGCAAAAACAACTCACTGCAAATCTAGAAGTAGTAGAAGTAGATGGCTCTAATCAGTTAATGTCTATCTCCCCATTATAAGCTTTCAATTTTACTCTCAACACATTTACTTAATTCCTCCTCCCCCATTTTTATTTTGCAACACATGAAAGAAAAACCTTTTCAAGGTAAGCACTGACAACACAAATTTGAAAAGCAAAAACATGCACACCCACCTTCTTTTGAGGGGAGACGACAGACTCTCCTGCACATTGACATAAATGCATACAGGTACTTCTCCAAGCTCTCATCTGTTTTCTTATGCAGCCGAGCCATCGCTCGAAACTTGGTCCAGTCAAATCGTCCCCTTTCAGGATCAAACACCACTCCAAATGTGGACACAACTCTGTAGAAGTCAGCTTCTTCTCTTCTCGTCCACCTTGATCAGCAATAAAAAGACGTGAAATTCTGTAATTTTCTTCACATTTCACACATTATTATGCCTTTAAGATCTTTTACATAAGGGCGGATTATAAAGGCATATTTGCGTGCTGCACATACCTTTGCTGTCTTTCAATCTTAGCAGCCATCTTTGGATTTAGTGCAGCTTCTTCATATGRAGGCTGCATCATACTCGTTTGTACCGGGAATGTTGGCTGGATCTGCTGGGCCTGCCTATTTTTGCTTGTTCGTTGATAAGCTGTAATCAGGCGGCGAAGTCGCGTTGTTAAGGCAGACTGAGTGGGCCAATAGATTTTGTCTCCTTCCATCATTTGTCCATCTATATGAAAACGAAATCATGGGAAAAATAAAGAAGTTAATCATTGCTGGTGTCTGTGGTTCTACACTAGGCAATCTTAACTATATATTAGCCAAGAGTCACAAGAATTAAACAATTCAAAACACAAAAGCAACTAACTCAGATTTGAAGTTTTATGGATTTACCTCCATCTGCTATTACTAGATCACCTGGGGATGAAACATCATCCTGCAAAAAAACGAAAGTGAAGCACAGTTTAAAATACAGCTCTCTCCAGAGACAGGCTAAAGTTAAATCTTGGAGGCKATTTATGAATACAACAAAGAACAAGAGTAACACATATTTTGGACAAATGGCTAACAAGGCACACAACAGAACTATGCAACAATTCCCTCCCATTCAGACAACTGCAGAAACACACAGAGTAAGCTTTATCAATTTAGAGAAATACAGAAAAAATGTAACTGTTTAGTCAACAAAAAGGTGGAAGTATCACATTCCAAGGTGAATGTGTGTTGAAGTGTCTAAATGAATGAGTGTTAAAAGGAGCTATTAATTGGTGCCTACTATACCTCTATGTCATCCTTAAACATTGCTGGTGCTGGTTTATACTCTGGATCTTCTACATCCCTGTTAAAATTTCAACACAAAAGAAACCRTCTTAGTAATATTTTACAAGTTCTTACGCTCTTTCCAATTAAGCAAAACTGATATAAATTTAGTGAGATATTGTATTTAATTTTCTGTTTGAAATGAAGAAAATATTTCATGGCAGCTCTGGCTTGAATCCTGCTCCCCCCAGTTCACTGTTTCATTCAAAGATATTCTTTATGGTCACAACTGAAAACCTCAATGACGAGGCAATGAATAAAAGCAGCTCTCTCTTTCAGCAGTTATCAGTAATTCTCATGTTGATCTGCTGGGGTCACTGGTCAGCTAGACAAGACTAAGACACCAAATGCTGACCTGGAATCAAGTTAAACAGGTCTGCAGCACTTTGCCTCTGGAGGCTTTGGCACTTCAGTTTCTAAGGAGTATTTCTGATAAACCAACAAAAGGTAGAATCCTTGCTAACAAGTTGCTGCATTTTCCCCCCAACTGTGAAATCCCAAACTTCAATAGTTCTGTTGTACCATTCCTAACTCTTCCATGCCCAGGGAGTAAAATCAAAGTAGTATGCCTCTCAACAATGACATCGAACTCGTGTAAAACCAGTTAGGAAGAGAATAAGGTACAGCATGTAAATTCAGACTTGCTTGCTTGAAGGCCCCAAAACATTCCCTGTCATACCCATCCATATAATCATTTGCTCTCTGTTCAGCAGCAACCGCTTTCTCATCTGGTTTCCCAACCCTTTCCAAGAAGCAAAGAGCTGGATCTGCTCTGATAGTGTTGTATTTTTCATAACCTATAAAGGAAAAAAAAGTGGCAAAAATTCAACGTCCAGAGTAAACTATGAAAAAATTGAGTGTAGGGTGTTTTTATGTTGGGGGGTGGGGAAGCACATACACAGGCACCCTTATTACTCACCATGTTTGAAAACTCCAATTAGAAGAGATTTATCTGCATCTGCATCCCACCACTCAGCAGGAACTTCAGAGTGATCTGGCTCAGGAACCCAAACATCAATTTCACTAAAGAGAATCACAAAGAGCATACCAACATCAATAATATTCAGAGGAAGAAATGAGTTTTTATATTCTTTTAGTACATTTCTACTTTATGTGAGATTTTAAACTTGTCTCTTCAAGCACACAAATACAGTACRCCCCTAAAAACAGCAATACAAAACATCTAGGCAGCTTGGTATTTTGTATTCTAGAGACCAGTAATAGGGAAAGAATATGAAAGCAGAATCAGTACACAATATTCTTCCTCTCTCAGAGAACTCCACCAACTCCCAGCAGCCTGTGCTTGCACAACTCTGCAAAGCAAGGACTATCTGTGTTTGTGTTTAATAGCATGAGAGGGGCTGTTCTTTCACAAATGTTTCTGAATCAAACTACAACTTTCTGTCACAAGCTCCTATAGCAGTGAGTTCAAGAATGTCCGAACAGCAATACTTGCAGTAAAAAAAGAATTACTTAAAAACATTAGCGGAATACACAGCACATAACCAAAAGCATGAGAAAACCTGCCAATTAGCACGGAAAGTACATAATTCTTTCACTCACTTTTTTCAGTCCATTTGACTCATATTATTTTACTTTATATAACCAGACTCATGAAGAGGAATCAGAACTTCCTCATGTCAAGTTGATGAAGTGTTTAGTAAACAAAGAGAAAACAAAAACATGTTCCTCACAGCCTAAGGATAAACATACTGAGTTTTTAACATTTCTTATTTAGGTCTAGGAAGATTTCTGAATTTTCATCTGACATTTGAAATAAACAAGCAAAAATACTCTCTCTGTAGTTCACCTGGCATCAATTCCATCGAAGACCTTTTGGAATTCATTACCAATGACTTCTTGTTTTAAGTAATACAGCATTCTTACTCGAAGTAAGACCCTAAACAAAGAAATAAGAGAAATACAAATATTAGCACTCTAAAAGCTTTCAATAGTTGTGGTAACATACTTCCTTCAATTTTAAGCGGCAATAACATCCAACTCAGGTGACCTAACAATTCTTATTGCCATCACATTTACAAACTGTTTCATTGCAAAAGTTCTTTCAAACCCTAAAGACCAGGGTCAGCAGAACAACTCTTGACTTCCTTCATAAAATACTCCTAAGAACAAACTGCTATTTCCCTTTTCCAGCTTAGAACATGCCCTTAGAGAGGATCAAGTGGGCTGACAATGAACATCTTCCCCTTAACTTTTGCATTCCTTCTCACTTACAATTTGGTGCATGACCCCAACGACTCCTTCATGCTTTATCTCAATCCTAGACTACAGCTGTATGAAGTGTCCAAGCAGAATATGACAGGTTTTGCTACAGAAAAGTAATTTCTCTAAAACAAGCTCATTCATGGCCATGAATGACTAAGCTTTCACAAGCTGGTAGCTCAGATTSTCAGAAGCCCAGAAAACGTGCCAGGGAAACAGCATGTAAGATTGAGGGGCAACAACTTTAGTGCTTTCAGTCTCTTTGCTAAGCACTCCTACTCTTCAGTCCCTTGGCTGCTGCCAGGCATCGCCAACATGCTAGCAAGAGATCTCTCTACAGACAAAACCAAGATTTCTTTAAAAATTGTAACAGAATTATTTTACATGTGAAATAATCCATTCACCTCCTAATACACTGTGACCTATTTATTCTAATCAAACTAATACCATTAAAATGTCTTTCTTCATACTGCCACAATAATTCTGAAGCTTTCTAAGACAATGGGGAATTAGAAGAAAAAACAAACTTTAAAAAAAACACCGAAAGACATTCACACTTCAGCTACTGCTTACTTGTTGCAATGGTGTTTTATGTGCTTTTTGTATCCTTCATCCTGCAACAGATGTTCTGGATTGTATTTTCGAAGCCATTCTGCTTTGTGTATATCAAAAGTGCTAGCCTGGGTCTTCACTTTTTTTCCTTTTCTTCCTCTAGGCACAGGGGCTGATAACCCTATATAATGTAAAATATTAAAGGCAGAGATATAGATGCCCATGATACTTATAGTTCCTATATCCTACACCAATATTGTACCCACAGTGCAGGAACAACATTAACATCAGTCTCTGGATGAGTCTTTTTGTGCCTCAGAGCATCTGGAGTACACGTGACCAGCTAAGGACAAAACAGGAGAGGGGGGAAAAAGAGGAGTGTGTTGTCTGTCACCTACTATGAAAGAGAAGAGGTTCTTATGAACTGAAATGAAATGAAAGCTTACACAAGAGCACCATTTGGGTAAGCCATCAAACTCAAGGCAAGGCACAAATGACACTTCTTTGCCCATCAGTTGAATTGTGTATCTGAAAAAAATCCCATTTACTTCAAGTAGGATGCATTCAGAGAAGATTTTCAGTTGTTTTTATCCCAGTACCACAGGCACACATGTATGAAGCTGTTTAACTGCAGAAATACAGTAAGTCCTTACCGAGGTGATTCTGTAACTCTCGTGTTTGCCCATCCTCTGTTGGGGTAATTAGATCCCATATAAAGCTCTTTATTTTCTCATCCCCTCTGTAGTGAACAAGACAATAAGCTAATAGGGCTCGGCAAATTATCTCCACATCCTGTTCATTCAGCTGTCTCTTGAAGCGACCATGGGACAGAATTTCTCTCCACCGACCCCACCTAGTACCAAGTGAAACACAAATCAGCACTTGGAAGTGAAACATTGGGGTAGGGCTACAGACCTCTGCTACAAAAAGGCATTTCTCTCTAAAATACTTCAACTTTTTTCCTTTAGCTTAAGTTATTGAGTAGATATAAGAAAGTAATATTTCAACATAACTTCATCTGATTAAAACTAAGTTTTAAACAAAAAGGGCCTGTTTACAAAAAATATGGATGATTGTTTAAGGCTTCAAAGACAGAAAACTGACAGGAACTCATTCTGACAAGAAGGCAGTTATTTTTTTTTATAAGATGGGTGAGAGAAGACCTAAGATTTGATTTCCAAATCAACTTATCTGATTTCAGTATGCTTAAAATAACTGGTTAGATTCTCAGTTCCTATTTGTGCCTCACAGAAGTTCAAGATGTTCTACAATTATGAAAATCAAGTTACCTACCAAGCCTTTATTTCAGACATTTTTTAAGGAGTCTTGAGCCTGCCTGCAGCACTTACTCTAACAATTTTTAGAGAGACTCCTGTAGTGCCCATGTTAAATGCTATAATCTCATTTGAAGAAAGATTTTCACCCTTCTTTCTTAATGTTTCTTTAATTGCAAATTGTCAAAAAGATTTATACGGGGTGCAAGACAAATTCCTGTTCTAAATAAATTCTCTGCATACACACCAGGTTATTGCCAATATAAAGCCAAGTTATTCCATAAATACAATTTAGTACATGGAAAAAAGTATTTTTGAAACATTTCATAGAATGAAGACAGATGTGCACAATACCCATAGACCAGCAAGTTCTTTTCCACCCGGAAGCATTCTGTTCTCCCATAGCCATTGGAACGGTCACAGGGCCTGCGGAGCTTGGGTTTGTCATCACCCTCACTCTCCACCTCAGACAGCTCAGCCAGCTCATCTTTCGTGGCACTGAAGGGCCGTGTTTGTTTCCTGATTCTTGGGGTATCAATAACCAGGCTGTTCTGCAAAATTGCAAACAAACCTTATGAGAGGAACAGTTGGCAAGCTCTTCTTCAAGTACATAGCTTCAGTTCAGAAACAATCCCTATCTCACGTTCTTTCTTTACGCAGCTACTTTGTAAAGACATCACAGTGAACACCCATGAAGCAAGTAAAACGTGTTGTGGTACTTAAGGCAATAAAAAATGAGTTTCATATGATAATGCCAGTACATTAGTTATAAACAACACTGAGTATTCTCATCTGAGCTGAATACTTCCACAGACTAAGCTGCAGCCTCTGTGAGAGAAAAGGGGCACTGAAAATTTTTTGAATCAAATGCATAAGAATATCTTCAAGTATAGGACACAACTTTCAGTATTACAAAACTTACATAGGTCTTAGTTATTTTGCAGATTCCAGGCCAGGATTTACAGACAGAGAAACAGGGCAATCAGACTAATTCCACACTTTCAATCGTTTCCAGGTCTTTGACAAAACTCAAAGACCTCCAAACTTTTTTCAGGACAGCAGGGAAATAGGAAATACTAAAGCTATCAGCAGGCTCATTGCTCAGGCACAAAAAGTCTGATTTGTTGAAATATTAATCAAAAAGCACCAGAAATCCTATACTTGCTCTTTCAGAATTCAACAGCAAGCACATACTTGAAAAAACACACATTAAAAAAGTACTTACTCTACCACTGATAGCATCGATATCTATTTCTGCTTTTTTGGCCCATTTCTGCCAGAAGTTGGGATCATCTAGTGAAATATCAGTCCTGTTTCCAGATGCAACAAAACTAGCCTGTAATAAATAAAACTAAAGCTTACCAACCTCATACATCAAAAGTTTGTAGTTTGCCTCAGTGCTGTGAAGATTGCATGACCTTATTTCATCAAAAATCTCCCAAGCAGCTGTTAAGATTTTAGAAGTTACTTACACTGCAAAGCAACTCAAAAGTTCTCCTCCCCCTTAATTTTTAAAAATCAGATCCATAATATATCAGAAAAATCTAATGAACTTTTATGCACCATCAGGAGAGAAGAACATTAAGCAGCAAGATTCTTCTGCTTCTAAGTCTGAATCTAAATTACTTGAATGGAAGAAAAAAGAATCTTTTGAAGAGGCTTATCGGCATTTGGGGATTTCATCTCCTGCAGAAGTACTCGCTTGAGGGAAATTTCAAAGGGGCGTTTAAGCTGCCAACAATSAAAGCCTGAGTGCATGGAATGAGCTTAATTTCAGAAGGCATTTAAAAAACCCTGATACACCGCATTTGGGAAAAAAGCAAATATATCTAAAAATTTCTAACTCTTCTGATGAAAAGACAGTGATGATGATCTTTAGAGGTCTACTTCTTATTTAAGAAGCAAGATATAAGCTTCTCAATCAGCAAGATATAAGAAAACCTAAACAGACATATAAATAAAGAATATTTATAAATATTGCTATTTAAGAATATAAATATACATTTACTRTATTTTGAAAGTGTTCCTTTGCCTTTTTTCTTCTTTTGGAATTCTCACAATTGCATTCATGAAGTGCCCACACTCCAAGCTCAGTTTTACTGCTTGATATTTTACACTCTCAGCCCCCTTCCCTTGTACATAAATGCATCTCCACTCACTGCTATTTTAGAAGGTTTCTTATTTTGCTTTTCCAACTCTTACCAAAAAAGCTCAAGGTTCAAAATATATCCTTTGTTTAGGCATTTTTAGAATAAGCCTGGCAATTTTTAACCTTATTAATTATTGTCATATACATTTTCCCCTACTCTTAATGTATCTAAATACAAATAAATCGACAAACAAATTTGTTTTAACATTCTTGGTTAATGCAGCTCATTATATCTCACACAATCCCCAGCCTTTTCCAAAGCAGCACAGATCCATTACTCATCTTTGCTCAAGCATGCTCCTTGCACCTGGCATTTACAGAACCTGTCTGTGCAAATCTGATTTTGCTACATGCACATTAACATCAACACACAGATGCAAGAACCCAAAATATGTACCTAACGCACACACAGCCCCATTAAACAAAAGTAAAAGTAACTTAAAAATAAGGCATAAGCTCTACAACATCCAGTTATGTTTACATCTCTGTACTGTCAAAGAACAACTTGCTATTCTGCACCTTGGCAAACGTGGAGCCTCTTCCCTCTGATTCGATTGTGATAGTTTTAGTCCGGCGCTGCAGAATTTGGTCAATATCTTCCTCACAGAACTTAGAGCCTTCATCCTCTTCATCCATAATGGCACCATATGCACCTCTTCGAAGCAAGTCTTCTATTTCTTTTTTGGAGAGTTGTTGGATCTGAGCAATTAAAATCGGGTTTAGACAGTCAAGAAAAAGAACCCCTGAAGTCTTCTCTATTCCTCTCTCCTTTTCCCATGTTTCTGCAACCTAACCATGCCTTATGATTTATAAGCTTAAATCTGGAGTATTAAAAGCTAAGACAAAAGTCCAGCTGACAGCTTAAATAATAAATTAGGTGGTAACAGTACACATTTTTACAAGTATGCCTGTTTTTTGCTTTGGCTATTCTCAACACATGATGATAGTGTTTAAAAAAATTAGCTGTTCACACTTACGTTACAGAAACACATTATATTAATACGAGAAGATACAAGGAAACAAAGAGAAACTTTTCCCCTTGTTTTAACTTCGACATTATCTACCTTGGACCTTATTATCTACCTCATGAGGCAAGAAATAGTGAAAGACTTATCAGAGTAACTGACTACATTTAAAATTATGTCAGCTATATTGCTAGTCCACATCAGAAAACAGAATGGGGATGCAAATCACAGAAAAATGGAAAAATGGTAGCTTCTGCAATTCAAAGTAATTCCCACATGATTACAAAAGCAAAAGGAGGGTTATTTCAGGAAATAAATCTACATACACCACCAACACTGTTTTCTCTTCCACTCATACTCTGCAAGACAGCCTTATCCAGGCCCAGTTTCAGACTTGCTCTGTCAAACATCTCTCTCTCATAGGAATTCCGYGTTATCAGCCTGTAGACCTTCACTGCTTTGTTCTGACCAATCCTGTGGCATCGGGCTTGAGCCTTTGGAAGGAAGGGAGAAGCGCAGTTAGAGTTTAGACTTACCTAGGAATAAGATATCAATCTTTTAAAAAACTGTTTCTGCTGTAGCCCAATACGAAAACAAAAGCATGAACTCAAAAGGACTCAACACATATTTAAGCAAATGGAAGCTATCAGACATTTTCCATGTTGTGAACAGTTTTCTAAACACAGAGTAGCAAGTAAAATGCAGATGAATGACCTGTGCTGAATGCTCCTGACTGGTACTTCCCTTGCAGAAACACCAGGTAAAAAGACCTGCTAACTCCTAAGTTATCTGATCTTCAGATACAAATGGCAAAGGAGTTGCAACTTGAGAATTGACTCAATTTCAGCTTCCAATTCCTAGATTTTATTAATTCACTTTTTCTTAATGCATATTAATCTTTTTTTTGTATATTATGTTTCAACTGAACACCTCTATTTCCATCAACTGTGTTAGTCAGTACACGCAAAATACAGCCCCCCGGGTTGAGAGTGTTGTCAATTCTTAAGGGTTTTATCAACTCTGACTTTACCTGTGTTGTATTTTTCAAAAGTAACCAATTTGAAAGAAAAAGTTCCCAACAAAATGAAATCTCTGCTGAAYAGAAGGCATCAAAAAACTTTAAACGCATCTTCAAAACATGAATATTTTAAAATTATGTMTGTTCAAACAGAGACAATACTCAGAGTGATGAAATTTTTATCCATCAGGATATGGATAATTATTAATTAGGCCTCACTATCACGCTCAAAGAAATTTACCTGCAGATCATTTTGGGGATTCCAGTCAGAATCAAAGATTATACAGGTATCTGCTGCAGTCAGGTTAATGCCCAGGCCCCCAGCCCTGGTGCAGAGGAGGAAGACGAAGCGATCCGAGTCTGGTTTGCTGAAGCGGTCGATGGCAGCTTGCCTGAGGTTCCCTCGCACCCGCCCGTCGATCCGCTCGTACAGATATCTGGAAACGGCCACAGATACACACCCATCATTACAAATGTTTTCATAATTTAAGGGTTCATTTGAACAGATCTCCTGCTTATTCTTTACAGCGAATAGAAGTGATAAAGACTAATTTTGATTAGCAGTGGGTAAAAACCATCAAGAATCATGTCAGAACTCGCTCATCTGTAGTACTAATACACTAATAYACTCAGCAAGTCCAAACACCGAGCATCTGAAGACAGATTCTTCTGCACTTTGTCCACTAAGCAACTCCCTCATTCTACATGTATTACCATGGCACTTAGTTGCATTAAAACACACCCTAACCTGAAGTCCTACGTGGACACGAATTTATCACATTATATATTATCCTTGGATCCCTGTCTAGAGTCACAGAAGCAGGACACCAGATTCTTGTATTATACCTCTAATTGTCTGAACACATTAGGGGTAACCAAGAAATCAGCAAAAAGCAGAACTTGGTGAGCTGTCATTGGACAAACTGCATATTGATTCTGTACAGATTAAGAGAAATGGAACAAAAATGACATGACAGCACCTCTAAGAGTCTTTATCAAAGCTCCCTAGACTGAACCCGGCAAATTTAAAAGCCTGAAGTGAAACTGTCATTTGTTACCTTTGACAAAGGCTCCTGTGAAACTTCTAAATCAAGTAAAATGCTTAAAAAGGGAGCAAATACTACTTTACATTGTAAACCAAGATGCTGAATGTCTATCTAGTAGTCAAAAAGCCTCACAACCATTTTTYTTCTCATCAGTTATAAAATGGCACAGCAGATAATCCACAGGACCACAGGCATTTTGGCACGCAGCCACCTATCTCTTACAGGCCTGAATTCTGTTAAGTGCTAAGTCTGATCATGTGTGCACTCCAACATTTCTAATCAAATGGGAGCACAGAGCAAATTTCAGCTCCTATGGATTTCGAAAGATTCCACCTGTAGATATGACTCACTGGTCTAAATGTAACAACATTACAGAAATAGGAATATTTTCCATACTGAATTATAAGTACTACTATGAAGTTAAAACTAATATTTTAAAATAAAACATAGAAACTGTTGCACTTCCAGTTCAAACAGATCGCTTTAATATAAAACTATCACAAAAAGAGGTATTAAAATAATCTACTATTCAATATTCCGGTACCCACTGCAGGAGGGCTTGRCTTTAATAATTTTTATTTTTCAACATGTTAATAGCTGTGTGTTACTATGATGTAGTTTACTGACAATTATACACTTCAAAACAGTACGTACAATCCTACAAATGCACTAGTAAAACAACCAGAACTATGCCTTTTTTATGGATTTTCAGGTTGATACAGGAACTACYAATTGTAACCAAGTTTAAGGTTTAAAACACCTCCTGTTGTTCATCACTTACTGCTTATATTCTGTTGGAAGTAAGGAGCTGTCTCTTGGCCCCTGTCTGGTCCAAGCTCAGCACCGTGTAAATAAAGAATACACTCAGTGCTTCCCGGGGTTTGGAGAAGCAACACTGAGCTTGAATTTACTTGGTTTCTGACAGAAAATGTATAAACAGTATATACATAACTGAATGCTTAATGGAAAAAGCAACAAACTGAAGGCACATGGTTTACTCAACAACCTCTCTAGTTTTTCTCTGAAGTTTTTAATTAGTCAGTGAATRAATGATCACAGAACACAAAGTTACACACTGATTAGCAAAAAAAGAAAACAGAACTCCCAGCTTTGGTGTGCTGCTATCATTAATCCAGCACTAACATTCCCAGAGAACAATATGCTGCAGAACAGAGAATATGAATCTTACCTTTTATGTATAAGGTAATCCTCCAAAATATCAAGGCAGCGCACCATTTGAGAGAAGATAAGGACCTTGTGGCCTCCGGCTTTCATTTTTGGAAGAAGCTTATCAATAAGAACCAATTTACCAGCAGACTGGATCATYGCTTGCAGGTGGAAGTCAGGAGCACTTGGACTGTATGTTTCCTTAAACTCTCCAAGGATCTTCTCCTCAGCACCTATAAAGAATATATTTCCATACCTGTAAGTAGATCTACACAAATAGCTCCACATACATACAAATCTAACTTACCAAAAATCAGTGCTTGTACTCTAAATATCCACCCTTAGCCACTGATGGAGACAGAACAGAGTTCTGGATGAATCTGAAGTCTAAGCAAGAAGATCTATTTTTATGAGCTTTGAAAACAAGTTTCAAGTTTTTAAGCAGAATATCACAGAAAAAAAAACCACCTTGAATGAGGTGAACCCCCTCCTTGCAAAAACTGAAATACTTATTCTCAAGTATTACATAAAAAAGCCAACCAAAAAGTTCTTCTGTCTTTGTGATATTTTAAATGGGTCATGAATCTTTAAAAAAAGCCCAGTATTTTGTATACTTCTTCTGAAACCACAGCCAAAACTTTTGGAGCTTAAAGTGTATTTTCTTGCAAGTCAGGAAAAACATCAGTTAGTTATTAGTAAGTGAGAAAAGCAACAAAGACTGACAGAGATCGGATCCCTTGCAAGAAGCATTCATTTTCAAAGTTGGACCTAAAAGTTCTTCTTCATACTGCTTTTAAAAAGCTGTACCGTTTCCACAAGGTAATTGCTTCTAAATGTTCTGTGAAATCCTACAGAACAAGCTCATGTTTCAGGCCTCAAATATGCCACTGTCTCACAACTTTGCCTTTTAGCTATCAAAAAAATGTTTCCACCAAATCCAATCCTTGCAAAGTTTGAAGAAAACATCGAAGAAATATCACACAAGTTCTTACATATTTTAAATAAAATTAAAAGCGAAGTTAATAAAAAAAAAAAACAGTCCTTATCATGTATTTACCTTTGATGAGATAAGGGTGATTACAACACTTTCTGAGTTCCATCATAGTGTTAACCAGATTGGGTACATTTGCTTGCCCTGCTCCTTTGGATAAGAAAGCAAAATTTTTCTCCAAAATCGCTCGGTAATATTTCTTCTGAATATTAGTTAGTTCTACTTCAATTATGGTTTCCTCCTTAGGAGCCAGCTTTTTTTCTACATCTTCCTTTAATCGCCTGAGCATCATGGGTTTCAGGATGGCTTGTAGTTTCTGAACCTAAATGAAACACAACAGTTTGTTGGAACATAAAAAGGTAATAGTGTAGTTCAGTTAAAAGGAAGTCACTCAAACACTAAGGCCAAAATGAACTTATACCTGTTCCTCTGTTTTAAGGTCTCCAAATTCTTGCATGAATGTAGATTCAGCAGGAAAACGCAATGGTTCAAGGAAATGAAGGAGGCTAAATAATTCTTCTACTGTGTTCTGCAGAGGGGTACCTGTTAGCAGCACTTTATGCTCCTAGAAAAGGAAACAAAACTTAGATAACCTTATCTGCACACATTTGCAAAAATGTTTGTATTAAGTCTGAGCACCAAAACCTGAAAATATCAGTTCTGTGTACCACTAAATACACAGATAAATAGATTTATTAAAAAAACCCAGTATTTTCTACTAGCTTTTCCTTAAATTCTCTCTTCCTACATCTGTAATGAAGAAATGACTGAACACTTTACCTTTGCCTATAATATTCACAAATTTATAATCCTCCTTCTCCATAGTGCAAAAAATATACACTACGCATGTATCAGAAAGCAATTAAGATGACTTCTGAGAATATGCAGGAAAGTAATAATGAAGTAACAAAAAAATGCAAAACTAGTCATGGTGTATCACATACATRGTAGTATCTACTTTTAAAAATCTTTAGCCATATAAAATAAAATCTTAACTACTGGACTAGACAATAAGTCTATTTAAAACTCTACTACTTGCTTGCTTTTATTGTTAAATAACTTGCTTAAAAATACTTCCTCGATTTTAACGCATTGCACAAAAACTAAAGCAAATGTTAAATGAAATTTTCATCCTGATCAAAACAAAACAAACTATACAATAGTATCATCAGAAATAGATTGTGCTTACAGTGAGAACTTGTCACTTTTTTTTAATCAAAAATCTACCAGCATCAGCTATCAAAACCACATATGTTTGAAGACTATCAGGAACAGTTATCTCCCAAGAAAGACTGCTTGAGAGGTCTTTTTTGGCATGTAAAGCAAATTTTTAATTTATTATCATACTATGCTGAAATAAAAGCAAACTCAGAAAGTGAACTATAGTTACTCACAAGGTTCATTAATTTTAGTCCTTCCAAGAGTTTGCAGTTTTTGTTCTTCAGTCTGTGGGCTTCATCAATAATAACACACCGCCACTCAATTGCATTTAATTCTGGACACCCACCAAGAATCATTTCAAAAGTTGTGATAATGGCCTGGAACCTGTAGGTACCTCGAACAATTCGGCCCTAGAGATTCATCAATACACAAAATTTGTTACATTCCCTCCCATCTACTCATTTTACAGATCTTGTTGAAATTTTGTCAAGAGCCAGAGACCRGATTTTATATTATAAATTGCTCTGTCATCACATTTATTAGATCTTTGTAACTCTCTGATATTAATGAGTAATTATTCACAGACCCAAATCCAATATTATCTTAGCAACAGTAAAATTTTAACCACTTTTAAATTACAGATATAACCACCTAATAAAACTGTTTCAAAAGGTGCATGTAGATAAAAACCCATTTTTAACCCCGAGAAATTCTGAAAGACTGACAAGAAAAATCCTACAGTTAATACAGTTAGCAGTCATAAAATAAGTAATCAAAATATCACCTTAGAACTAAATGGAAAGTTTTTATCCAGTTTACTCCATTGGTCTGACAATCATAATACGTAAGGCCTTCAGCAAGGCAGTACAGAATAATTCAATGACAAACAAGATGTCATTTTGATATTTAGCAGTAATTAATAAAGAATTTGCAGCATCATCGATTTTGTAGAAATGCCATGACAATTTTAAAAAACTCTTTATTTACGCACAATATGTAAAAATGGCAAAATCCCCCCTTTTAAATTAGTCAGGTTTCAAGTATTTTTCATGTCATTTAATGGTATGCATTTCAGGCTGAGAAGTGAACTGTACACAGTTAACACCAGCAAAAGGAAATCAACAGCTACATAAAGGTAGCAGAGCTTAATCAGTGTTGTTTTTTCCTCCCTGCTCTTCAAATGCAGGACCCAACTGCAACCATCTGTGTACACTTTAATCTCCACAAGAGTATCAGCGTCACTGCTATTCAATTGCAAAATTACTCAGCACAGTGAAACAACACATATCTTGCTGCAAACACTGCCACTAAATTTACCCAGTAAGCATATGTTAAAGATGCTCATATGTAACATCCTGGAACGTGAAATGACTTTCACCAAGATAAACACACAGATAACGTCAAGTACACTCGTCATTACCACCACCTGAAACAAGTTTTGGGTGTTTTTGCACACGAGCGACGTTACAATACCTGGGAGTCCCTGAAGTACATCTCATACTGCTGAATCATCTGCCTGCTGATCATACTGCCATGATACACCACAACGTTCAGGTCAGTCCACGTGCGGAATTCTCTCTCCCAGTTTGTTATAGTGGAAAGTGGAGCTATGATCAGGAAAGGGCCTCTTATACCAGTCAGGAGGATTTCATATAGGAATGTAATGGACTGAATGGTTTTGCCAAGGCCCATCTCATCTGCTAAAATGCAATTTCGCCTGAAAGCAAAAAATATTCATTTGTTACTAGCATCTAAGAAAGTACAGACCCTAAAGCTGTTACTCCAATGAACAATTTACAAAAACAAAGCTCAGACATACCAGTTTACAACAACAGTCAAAACTGAGGCACTGTAAAAAGATCACTGCAAGCATTCCCTGGTTCTGGTGAAAGAATGCTCAGTACACAAAACCTTTGTGTGAAGTTTTGCATCACGTTTAGCACGGGCAAAACCTGAGAATGGAATGTTCCATGAAGTTCTTCCTCAAAAACATTCCAAAAGTGTTCTTTTGGGACTACCTCTGCCCTAATTAAAGGAATCCAAATTAAGCAGGTTTTCTACATGCACATTTACCTTGACAAAACTGCTAGAAATTAATGAAGATTACCTAGAAATCACAGATGGGAAGTATCCCAGCTACACTCACATGAAAGGAGTGCATCAGAGCATCATTGAAAAATTTCCCTTTTCGATTCCAAAACTACACAGATGCATAACTAAATTACTACATGAAGTACCACTACATGCTCACCCTCAGCCATACACTCAGCTCTGCACTGCTTGACTGAGAATTAAAATCAAATTTGCTTTTGTAGATTGATAACATGCATGGTAAAATGTTATGCCTGCTGCCATCATCTCTATCAAGGGACATGCAACTGGTATTTTGGAAATACAGCATGCAGGAAGATTCATGAATAGAAATTCAACTTCAGATACAAAGAAAATACATCATTCTGGAAAAGATCTTGAAAGTGATTATATTCCTGTTCATACCTCGTAGCATTAATGAACAAGAGTTAACTTGAGTTTAAAATAAAGATAATACAATTATTTACCAGTCTTACTTTTGAAGACAGGTAATTTTATTTGAAATACACACTATTTCTAGGAATCACTTCGAAAGATGCAAGGTGCCTCCCAGTTTCAAAAATTCTGAAAGCTTGCACTTGGGTAGAAGTTGCCTTTGTTTTAATTTCCTCACAGCCATTGAAAATTTATTTTCAGTTATGTTAATTGTATTATTTTAGTATTTTGTTAATAAAAACACGCTTGCACACCCAAAAGGAGAGAAAGTTGTTCCAGTTACACCTTTTAGCTATAAGCAGAGGAACTGCAACAAATTTAGTTAAAACAGTATTCATCTCCAGTAACAGTGATTCACTCCATATGGTTTAAAATCTACATTAAAAAAATATTCCATGCATATACCTATTGTACCAGTTGAATAGGAGCCAGTTAAGTCCTTCCAGTTGATATTCCCTGAGCTGATTGCCATTTTTATATTCCCTGGACTGTTCTATCTTCTTCCAGGAGTTTGGARGTGGTCGGTCCTGTAAGGGAAAGATTAATACATGTGCAAATCAGTACATGCTTTATTTCTACAAAATATCTAAACCCACTGTTTTGTGAGTGTATCACTTTAGATTTAGAATGTTATTATTCAACCTTACAAGTGAGAAGGTGTCATTGTTAACATCACTTACTAATTAATAGTCTGCAGAAACCTGAAATTTGTATTTATTTTTCTCTATGAATCACTACTTTTAAAATTAATTTAAGATTATATTATAAAATCAAGCAACTGGTTTCTAAAACTAAGAATACAAATACTTTGGCAGGAATAATCTGACACGCTAATTCAATTAAGTATGAAACTTCAAGATTACATGAAGTTTCACTTTGGCTGCTCTAAGAACAGGCAGCTGTCCTACAAGAGAGCCAACGAAATATTTGGGATTACCAACATCCCTGCAGTCTAAGTAGCTCTGGATCCTGACGCTCTCCTCCTGAAGCAGTTACATCATCTACACAGTTACCACGATCTTGCTCTTTCCTTCTGCACTTGCCCTGGTCACTGCTGATCACTCCATCCCACAGCCAGTGCAGGAAGCCAAGGCCAGGAATACAAAAAAGTAAACTTCTCAGTGGTTTAGTTCCCTGAATTGATTTCACCAAGGGATCAGATCAAAGACAGCACCTGCATCCACAGGGTCATGACACAAAGGCCATGACAAAACAGACAAACAGTATTGAGGTGTATCACTTTCGTGGCCCTAGCAAGCTAAGGAAAGCTGAGAGGCTGTGGATAAAATATTTATATATATACACACACACAGTTCCCAAGCCTGGAGCCAGAGCAGCCTGGCCTTCAGGTTAGCAGGCAACCTAGTACTGAAATCATGCAGTTTTTGACTGGTACTAGGTAGGATTCCATCCAGAAACTCTTCTGATAGCTTCTGCATCCCAAGGTGAACAAACTCTCACATTCAAGTGAAGTAATTTTAGTAAGAGCTTTTCTCACCACCTGTACTTCCTCCTCTCTACCTCCCATTTCTCAGCATTTATAAAAGCTTGCATTCACTCGAGACTCATGTGGCCTTATCTGGCAGCTCTGAATTTTAGATGTGGATTTTGTCTCTCCACTGCCAGCGTCAGCATCACCTGAGCCCAGGTCTGGGCGCAGCAGGAGCTGTCCCTCCCCAGCAGCTGTGGCTTCCTCCCCTCTCCCACCAGCTGCCATCTGTCCACTCCCCCACACCCAGAGCAGCCACGCTCCTGCTTGCAGGGCTGCAGTCAGCAAATAATTTCTTGTAGCTGCTGGAGCCTGAAGCAAAAATACTTGTTGCTGATGCTAAGATGACTGTCAGTTGTACAGTTGCGCTTTAATCATCTTTTTCTCTCAAAGCCAAATATGGTAACAGAGGTATGAAAGCTCCTCTTCCCACATGCCAAAATGTCAGGATTTTAAATAAATACTATAAAAATGAACTCAATATAATATGAAGATGTTAATCGTGACTACTGTCATTATCTGTAGATGGAAAAACCATTAAAATAAATTCCAAAGCCTACAAATTAAAACATTGTGCATGTTTAGTTATGTAAAAGAAGTAAGTCAGAACAAGTGTTGTACTACACCACGCAGGACACATGTCCTACTCTGACAATGACATACAGGACTTGAAATAGAGCTATTTTGCTTTCTCCTGTACTAGGAGACAGAAGATTGATAATTTAAAGATAAAGCACATTTCCTTATTATACGTATTTTTCTTCCTTTCAGCTAGCTCTTTAATGACAAGAAGAAAAATAAAAGCAGGAAGAAATTAAAGAATCTGTTTGACAGATCTCATTTGCCAATTTTCTCCAGTGATGAAGCACAAGATTAAACTATTCTCTGTAAAAGGGTTTTAAGACGTCACCCTGGTTTCTCCTCATTTCAAAGGTGTTCAGATTCTGTGACAGTCCGTTTCAACGTGCGGCTCATTGCTCACTTAGAAGCTCGGAAAGTCACAGCCCTTCAGGATTTTTYCTAAGCAAAAATTTTTATTTTTTCAGAGTAACAACTAAGATAAGAATATTTATCTATGCCTCCCTGAATATATTATTCTTCCTAGGTAAAAGGCACCCAGATCGTTTACACAGAACGTCAATACACCTTATGTTTTAACAGAAGAGTTTAAAGTTGGGAAAACCAAACCAAATTTACCAAGACAGACAAGTAAATTAGATATAATTTTACCAATCTCCTTGAGTCAGGCCTGGAAGCTTGCAATTGTTCAAATTCTTCTATTTTTGCTTGATCTACATCTTCTTTCAGCTCCCACGTACTGTCTTCATATGGCAATGAACACCATTTTACTAAATAGTAAATAACAGGCTGCAGAAGAAAATTCTGAATGTTATCAGTTTTTAATTTAGTATACAGACTGTTAATATGCTTTACTATTTGAGTAGCTTGGTTACATGAGGGCTGGAATCAAAAGCACATTTCTGACAACTTTTTAAATGTTCAGTGTGGATTCCTGTCATCTATCTACTTATCCTTGCCTCCTCACACTCTGCCACTTGTAGACCCCTGGAGTACTTTTCAATCCCACTTACCCACAAGTAAATCTTAGTCTCAGAAAGATAAATTATGATATTTGTRGTATTTGTGGAAATGGGGCAGAGTGGCAGAAATAACTACAGAGGTGCTATCCAGGACATTTCCTCCACTCTTCAAATCAGGCTACCTAAGCCTAAACTGAAGAGCTTTAGAGTTCCTAAACCAAAGGTCTTCTCAACAAAACAGAAAGCTTTACAGGCTTGCTGGGCAACATATACAAAAAGATGGAACCAAAGCAGATCATCTTATTTAGATTCGGTACATAAATATTTAAAAACCAAATAAAGAGTCATCCTTCCAGAAACTGAGGGGAAAGTCTTATGACAACACATTTTTTCTAGAAGTTTAATAATGACAAAGCTGCTGCATACAATGAAAAGTCATTTTAACCCTCAACCCTGCTTTAGGAAGATTAATGCAGAAATCACTGGGTAAAAGTCTGCTCGTTTTGCTATCTACACAAGCAGAATAAGCATCACAGATATTCCAATAGCCTCAATCAACAACTTTCGTCTCATTCTTTGATCTCCACTTGTCTCAGATTCTTTCTGAATTTTGGCAATTTAATTGCTTGACTTGCCTTTCTGTTTTCTTTTTTTAATCATACATTTTCATTCTGTAATAGCTTTTCAGATGAGGTACTTTCAATTAAAAAAAGAGTTTTGATAAATACAGAGGGAAAAGTTTACTGGTGGCTACCAAAGCACTTCTCAATCACTTTTATTACCAGTGACTCCTTGCCACTATCAGAAAGACAGGACAGTATATGCAATCAGCCTTTTGATGGAACTCACAAGACAATTATTCAACCTCACATTTATGTCAGTCAATACCTGAGCTTTGTCTACTATGACCTATTAATACTAATTAAAGTATAAGCTATTATATGCTGATTTCTCTTTCAAATCCACAGCTAACACAGGAAACAAGACTGTCATGTCTAATTAAAAATATTACTGAAGCTTAAAATCATTAAAGTGTTACTCTGAGATCTGATAAAATTACAGTTGTCACACACTACTTGGAGGTGTGTCTTCCTGACTTGCTTGAAGACATATTTACCTCACCAGTGTCTTTATCTTCACAAAGAGACACTTCTAATACCCGGTCTACTTCAACATAGTCAGGATTAAAAGGCTCCTCTTCCATCTGCAGTGAAAGGTAAGTAAAATCAGTAGAGAGGCAAAAATAGTTGGTATTTGCTAAGACCTGGGTCTCATCATACACGAAATGAATTTGGTAGCTGGAAATTATTGAGGCTTTTACACACGCCTTAAATTCCACACCATCCCCCTGCACACCCCCCCCCCCCCCCCCCTTTTTTGTCTTTGGCACCACTCACTGAAGAGGGATTTGACATTAGATCCAGTCATTCTGGGATGAAGTGCTGTCTTGGAGAAGTCACAGAGAAACTATCCATACTAACATAATCCTTCCCTCCTTACCACTTCTCAGTAGTTACTCAACCAATTCCAATTTTAAACTATCGAAGTCAGGTTAGTTCAGTGACTCCAGAAGACTTGCTCTTAAAATTATGTTAAACAACCCACCCCCTGCTGCAACCAAAACCCTCACACCAATGGCTCATTTTTACTTCTTAACAATCAGCTCTTTTATATAAAAGTAAACTACTAATCACAATTTCATAAGGGAAAAAAAAGCCGATTTAATTTTTATTTCATACTCACATCTGCAAAAAAGTGAGCTCTTTGTGCTTTCCTTACTTTGAATCGCTTTATTTTCTGCTGGATTCTTTTATCCTTTAAAAGCTGTTGTTCTGTGGCCCACTCACAGTGAAGATATGAGCTAAAATCACAGAGATTGACATTAACACATTGGTGAAAGCAAAAGCTTACTACCTATTTTTAATATACAGTTAAAATAACAGAATCCACCGTAAAGATCAAAGATTTATTCCTCCAAATAATCATCTTGCAGCATCTAGTTCAGGCAGTGTTTTTGAGCTAGAATCTATAGAACTCTATAGATGCACATATTTCTTTCATGTGTCCTAAGAAGAGAAATAAGCTTATTTGAAGTGAGCTTAAACAAGTCAAGTTTAAAATCTGACGCCTCTATCAGAAAGCACCCCGAGATATAAATTACTCAATACATTAGATCCAATTTTTCCATGTACCTCCTGTGACCATCTCCTCACAGGTACTGCTGGGCTACAGAGCTCAGCCCACTGAAAGCTCCGTGAGGAGAGCAGAGCCCGCGGCACAAAGGAACGTTCGTCGGACTGAGCTGGGAGAGAAGCTCTGAGTCAAAGGAAGGAGGAACCACAAGCACCAGTACCTTCACCATCTAACTGCCCCCCAAGAGAGCCTTTCTGAAATTAATTACAAAACTACACATATTTTTTCCCTCACACCCCTTTTTTAGTATATTTTCATCACTTTTTAAGCTTTCTAAARATATGCTAGAAATAAAGTAGAGCTGGGGATTACTCGTTCTCACATGAAAAGACAGACTTTATCTTTTCAAAAAAACACGGGGTAAATGGTCTTGAACAACACGTGGAACCAGAGTCTCAGAAAAAAATAACATTTATTAGCAACAATCTGATTATTCACATATGTTAAATTAAAAATGTGCTTGGATTTTCAGCATCAAGAACTGGGAACATAGTGACAGGAACATAGATATGAAATTTAAAACAAGAAAACATGGAAAAAATTCTTTCAGTCTTTTTTTTATTTCCTGCTTTTGATGTAAAATCATTTCTATCACAAGATAGATAAGATTTTTTCTTTCTTTTTGAAACAGTTAGACCAAGTACATCAACTTCTCCTAAATGCAKGAAACTGTAAATCTAATCTAGGTTCACAAAACACTTCTGATTTAAATTCATGAAATTAAAATTTGCCTCAGGCATGTAGTCCCTGCTGAATTTAATAAATATATATTCTCATTTAATAAGTATCTTCTTTAAAAAATTCTGTTCTTTGGCAATTAAAGGCTGCCAGCTTATTGGCCAGTGCTGGTTTCACAATACTGAGAGTTTTAAAATTATTAAATAATTTTAATTTTATATATGTGTATATATATAAAATTATATAATAATTTTATATATTAATTACATATATGTTTTATATATATTAATAGTATAATTTTAATATGCATTTAAATAATGCAGATTCTTAGCAATTTAAAGATTAAATTGGTAAAGAAAAATCTCAAAAGATGACAAAATCTATTGTAAGGAACCTTCAAACAATACAAAACTTAAGTACATAAATATGGAACTTAACAGTTCAGTCAATACATGGGATGAAACAACTTTTTAATACTTACTAGTTCTTGTATTTTACAAAAAACTCTTCTGTGTCTACTGTCATCCCAGCAGATATCTAGGAAAGGAAATTCAGGGAAAATGTAAAATGATATATGCAAAACCCTTTTTCAAATAAACTATTTTATTCCATGACAATCACTTACTTCTTTCTTTACTACCCTGGAGGATAAGATTTTGTCTACAATTGCTGCATCTTCTTCACTTGGATTTTCCTATAAATGCAGGAAAACAATATTATAAAACTGTAGTAAGTGCCCTCTCTCTCTCAGGCTTAAAACCTTCAACCACAAGTGGCTTGTCAGGAGAAAAATAAAGGTAAATTTGAACTCCACCAGTAGCATTCCATTGAACATTCCACCAGTAGACTCTAACAGTCTGAGAGTAAAATTTAAAATCCAGGTCTCTATCCAGAAAGAATACATGCAAAAGTACAGTAAGTCTGGCACTTCCAAAGAGCATCAGCTGCAACACTCACCTGACAAACACATTTTTAGTGCAAACACTGGGGATTTTGATGCTTTTCAGACACTATGAATGCCCTGCTGAGTTAAACTGATGCACTGGACATACCCAGAATTTCGTTATACAGAAATGGAGAAGAACGCTGACAAACAGGTGAAAAAAGGGACAAGAAACACAGCATGTGACAAACTCAATTTGATACATCTATTCTGCACATATGTAACAAACATGCCATGGAATTGGACTGAGAAGGTCGTGTCTGGGAATTCCAGCAGGGCTCAGATGAGACACATATGGGATTACACGGCTCTGCCAGGACTGGAGCTATGGTTTCAGAGACAAAGACATGATCTGTAAAAGTTGCTTGCAGTAGTCAGTCACCTTCCCTCTTGTCTGATTTGTTCCCAATTATACCATCTTTCTGCTTCCCTTACAACTCTTGGCACTCTTTCAAGCATCTCATAAACACTTTCTTCCTGTTTCTTCCCTGCCACTCTATTTACCTCGAATGGCTCGACAGGAGTTTGAGTCTACAAGTTAAACAGTGAAGTGTAAACCTGAAAGGTTTGTGGACAGAGGAGGAGAGTCCTTTTTTAATTAAATATCTCAGTAAGCAGAGATCCCCTAAATAATTTTATACTTCTGAAAGTCATGRTAACATTGGCATAGAGCTTTTTCATATGCTTACACCACATAAAACATTATTTCAGGTATACCCATCCTTAGTCTTAACTTCAATTAAGTCAACAAATGTTTGTAACAGGAAAAAATAATAAGAAGCCGTTTCTTTCAGCTTTGAAGATCTTAGCAAAATGTCACATTAAACTATGGCTTAGTAACAATAATGTATTCCAAGTTATGCTCTTTATTCACTGAACTACTTGAGACACACAGAAAGTTTCCACTACAGACCAAGCCAATTTTTACTTACCACAAATAATTGTAAAGGCTGTTCAGCAGGTAAAGGGGCAGAATTCTTTTTGATTTTTACAGAAACTTTAGCTGCTTCTTCTTCTGATTGTTTCCCTTCTCCTTCTTCAGCATATTTTTTCCTTTTAACTTGACGATTTGATCTTCTCTTCTGCCATGCCAGAGAAAGAAAAAAAATAGAGGTTTTACCCAAAATTTCCCCTACCATGAGCTGCATGTTCTGGGACACACTAAGCAGTCCTTCAGCTGTATTGAAAACCAAAGGCCAACATTTGATAGAAAACATGAAATAGTGTACCTTTGTGATTCACGTAGGTTCAATTAAGTAAATATTTATTTTCTGTTTCATATAAGCACTTGACACTTTCATTGTTAATGAACAAAAGCAAACACAAAACACTCTTTTCAGGGTATGGGAGCAAAGCTGATATATAACAGATCTCCCATGAGCATCAGTATTTCAACAGCAATTTCCCAGTGCAGTGTAACAGCAGTGTGTTACTGTCCAAGTCCAGAACCAGAGAAAAAGATACAAACTAAGCTKAAGTGTCTCTACTAAGCAACAGTGCTACACAAAAAATTACGAAGATTTTCACTGGATCGTATTGGTCAGATTGCTGATGAAGTCTGACATGATGGCTAATAAAGTCTGTTGCTTTGTTAATGTCTGTATTTTCTCCTCCACCTTAATCAGGGCTTGTTTAACAGCATTATTTGGCTTACTTCGCAGCTTGTCTCTCTAACCTTTCATTCTGGTTTCTGYGGGAATCTGAGAACAACAAATTCCACCTGAAGAAATAACGTTCAGTCTAAGAAAATAATTCCTTCTCACTCACAGTTTCAAATACTTAAGATTATTAGGATATTGCATAACCTTTCCAACCCTCAGTACCAATATATGAGACACTGCCTATTTAACCATAAGATTAATTTGTAAATTGGATTCACTGGATAAAAATAGCAGTATCAAACTGGTCAGCTAACATTTGAAAACACTGTAATCTGCTTTAGAGAACTGATCATCACAAAAATAAARTCAGCAAAATAGAACAGTCTCTACAAAAGAAATTTATTACACTGAGCTACACAGTAAGGGGTATTTTTKTGCTGGAAAATCCATGGCAGGTTGCAATGTTATATTACACTGCAGTACTCAGTTGGGAGAACAAGTTGTGAATAGGACAAAACCCAAAATCCTGTGGTCACACTGGCTTCTCCAGAGCACGTATTAAATAATACTGAGATTGCAGCACAGGAACTCTTCTTCCTAACTGGTAATTCAGCCCTTGGTCTGGTATCTGGCAAAAGAAACAGCTGTACTTTAACAACTACGTTAGAAGTACAGAGTAGTAACCTACACGTATCGTACAAGTCAAAGAATGGGCAGGACCATTCCTCCAGAGAAGCTGCAAAAATGAAACTCCTCCATGAGCTTTCCACAATTATGTAGATTAGCTGTTCTTCCATAGAAAGGTGTGTGTGTGKGGGGTTGGGTGTTAGAAGCAAAAGAAATTTCTAATTTAAAGACACACTAATGTCACGTTATAGTTAAATCAATAATAGTTTGCTGACAGAAGTAGGTTTAAAAAAAAAAGCCAGGTAATATGAGCAATGCAAAATTATGTAACTGGCATTTTCAATTCTTCTCACTATGTCTTTTCTTAAAGTATGAAGTGATTAGCAAAACATCAACATATGTTCTCCAACACATTAATACATAATCTGAGCTGTTTGGAAAAAACTTTTGTATTTCCCTGAGCTGAGAACCATGGTCATCAACAAATGCTCTAAGACACAAAATGAATTAGCACCACGTATTAAAAATAATAAAAAAAAAAAAATAAAATCAATGTATTTAAGGAAGACACTTACTGTGAAACTAAGCATGGAAAATGAATTAGGGGGGAAAAAAGAGCTAAAATTGCCCCCCAGAGCTTAGAAACAGCTATTTGCAACTGAAATTAGAAACAGCTCTTTGAAAATAAAATCATGAACATGTTCGAAAACTAAAGAGAAAATGAATTAATGAAGTAAAGCAATTTATGTCTGTCCTGCTATGCGTCTCTCCAATTCCTTCGAAGATAACAGGGCAATGCTGTGACATTCTGCAGCAGAAGTTATTTCTCTCTCACACCACCCSCTATTATCTCTACCCTCTCCTCCCTTCACACCAGGAGCACGTGATTTCACAATACCCCCATGAAAGAAATGATCTTCAGTCTTTTATATTATATTTGTTGGCCTACAAATTTATATCTATCAGATAACAGAACACTACYGACAAGTTACAGTTCCTTCCAGGTAACCTTTACCTAAGACAAGCTATCACTTCAGTTAATAAAAAGTCATTCTGGGAAATAGCTTCTGATCCCTTTTCCCCTCCAGCATTATTATCTGTGAAATACCCGAGGGCAATTCAGTATCTCATAATTGTTTTTTGACAACGATAATCAACTAATGCAATTAATTTTTACTYGACAGCACCTTATTTTGAATACTGATTTCACCTCTGGATGAAATTGCCACAGGATAAAAACATGTGCATTTCTAGCATATAACCTTATTTTAATGGGGACTGCCCTAAAGCAAGGAGTTATAATTCCGTTACTAACATACACATACGTAGAATATAATCTCTTATCAACAGTTCATGCTTCTTCGTGCACAAGTTTTGGGAATAATTAGCTGTGTTACTATTATCCCAGGGCATTCGATGAAAAAATTGCAGAAAGTAAATTACAAGAGAGCTATTCCTCAGGGGAATGACCTGACCACCTCAATTCTTCATCTGGACTTTCTTCAGAAATATTCCACAAGCAACTAGAGCCTATCAGCATATTGATCATTGCTGCCTTCAGATCCAACACCGCACGAAATCCATTCTTTCAGTTTCTGCAGAAGCAGAGCTCAGAAGAAAACTCAGTAAAGCTTGACACAACCCTTTTAAAAGTTCTCAAAGAGCCAGTTTCACTGATAAATGTCCATTCTATTAGGCAGCCTCTGCATTTTTGTACAGTCAGCCAAAGGATCAGGCCCAACTGCCAGCTCAATGTAAGAACTTACAGTCTCAAATCTATGGGCTTCTGTACTGAAATTAAACAGATACAAGCAGGGCATTGATGTCCCATTACAGAAAGGGGCTTCTAACCTGTAGGATTTTCTGATTTTCAACTGAGAAAAGTGGCTGGTGGTGAAAGGTTCTACCTACGAGATACACAGAAGTGGGAGAGTAACTGTCACTGTGCCAAAGGAAGTGTAACTTTCTGGAGAGAGGGGAAAAAAATCTGTAGAAATAACACATACAAATTTCTAAGGGAAGAATACTGCCTACTTACCTGGGAGTCTTCATCTTTCAGAGGCCGCTGTGGAGTCTGCTTAGCGTCAGACAACTCATCTGAAGATTCATTTTTCCTTTTCTGCTTCTTGCCCAGTGTGATGATCAGCTTTCTGTTAGAAACAAAGCCCCGACACCTGAGTGAATGCTGTACACCAGYGCATGTAACTTCAGGATTAAATCACTAGAAACTCCCAGATTCTCAATATAAAACTCAGAAAGCACCACCGGCTGAAAAACGAATAATAGGTCTGAAACACCTCAGAGTTGACAGCATCATTCATCAGTGTTAGTGAGCTTCTCTACAGTTACTTTACTATCACAAACTCCTAATTATCATACACATTTTAAATCTTTAAACAATAGAAATACAAGATCCAACATTTAAACCAATTGACAATGCTAAACTACACAAAGTTAGCAGAGATACCATCTGCAGATGACAACAGTAAATGACTTATCATAAACAATTTACCACCATAAAATGTATCTTTAAATTTTACTCAAAAAAATTAGCTGTGGAGAACAACCTAAAAATTACTCAAAGCTGTCTGACATGCAAAACTTTAATGYTTAAATAAGTCATTTAATGGTAAAAATAAGGGAATTGCCCAAATCTTTTTTGCCATTAAAAAAAAAAGCAAAGTTATATCCAAAATCCAGTAGTTTTATCGGTAAGTAATCTTAGAACCTATCAGAATACATTAAGAACCACCATTGTGCTAATAAATTAGTTAAACTCTAATGAAAAAGCACCAATTATTTCATTTGGATTGAAAGATTGCACTGAAAATCACAATACCAATTCATCAGACTTGTTTCTAACTAAACGGTGTGAAAATATTTTTTCCATATTTGAAATGTCCCAAATACACTTCTTTAAATATGTTTACAGTAGCATAATTCTAGAATAATGATGTTATCCAAGAACATCACAGATAGAGAGCTGTCCTAAAATATGTATTTCATATATTCTCTAATGATCAGATCTGTAAAAGAAAAACAGATAAGTGTTCCAGCATACAAGCTGCTTCTGCCATGTTACAAACAAATTAAGCACAAGACTTTAGTCTTTATACAGACAATACAAGTTATTTCACAGCGAAATAACATCAAATATATTGGTCACTTGAAAAAAACACTGATGAGAAGGTAATGCTTGAAACACTTCTATCTCATTTGCTTCTCTTTGCAAGTGTTCAAATAAGAGAACACACACATATTTACTACATCCAAACTGAAAGTTCACATGGAAAATAAGCATCTTAAATTACCAAAACACTATGGAAAGTTTAAACAATATGGCTTAAAAAAGATTCCAGGTATATCTTCAGAAGCAATGAACAATTTTATTGCTTTTCAATAYTTAATCACTATGTATGTTCAGTAGAAAGGCTAAAAAAACCCAAAACCATAAAGGATTTTCCACTCCCATATTTTTTTACTTCTAGCACAAAGTGAACAGCACTGGGGGATGCAGGCTGAAATGAAGCTGCAGTCAGCATAATCACAGAGCTGCTTGTTCACAAGTAAATTCTGGTCCTTGGCTTTTCATTGGGCATTCTCAGTTTAATTATTACTTAGAAAACATGTTTCATAATCACAGGAAATAATTTCAGCAGGGAACACACTGGTTTCCCTACTGACTTCAAGGTTAGAGGGGTTCTCTCCCTCACTTTTCAAGCTCTGATTAGGAATCATCTTTCTTTTTTCTTATGTTTTTATTTTAAGACTGTTGGAGTCTCAGGTATTTGTTCAATATGATTCTTTCTGGTGATGGACTTTGATAATCCCTTTTTCCATTTTTATCTCACTTTGTTACATAAAATTTAAATGTTACATTAGCACTTGTCACTAATATATCAAATTAGCTAATATATTTCAAAATTATGCAGACTGTGATTGACCTTTTGAAATTGTTAAATGGAATTCTGGATGCTAAAATTTAACATGGATTTAAATGGAAACCTGGTAAACTTACAAGTGAGAATTTCTTGGAAGATCATTTATGAAACGATACCCATCCCACTAAGTTCCAGGCCTGCCCCTCTAGAGTTTGGGAAAATGGTAGGAAGTATCATATATGTTTTCCCTGCTCTTAAATTCTTCCTGCTGCATCTGCTTCTGGCCACTTAAGGAGAGCTGCACTGGGTACACACTCTTCTAAACTTTGTCCACATGTTATTAAGGGCAACAACCTGTGCTGATCTGTACTTGTCCCTTGCTGATCTTCTCCYCGAAACAGCTAGGCACAGAGCATATTTAATCCAGGGAGCTCACATGACATAAATAAGATCCCAAGTCTCCTCTTTAATTTTAAGCAAAGGCATTAAAGGCCTGATGCACATATGGCATATAGAGATACTGTGAATGGGACACACATTTTGATCTTTGAATGAAAAACTAGTACTATCAATGAAGCAAAAGTATAACTGAATGTTCTTTAATCTAATAAGTGCTGAGATCTAAGTCAMGCTGGAAGAGGTCTCTGGAGGACCTGTGGTCCCTACTCAAAGTCAACTTCAGTGTTCTTTTATGTTGTTCAGTCCAGTTAAGTTCTACTCATCTCCAAAGCTGACAGCTGGTAGGTACCTGGGCAATCTATTCCAAATTTTGATCGTCTTCTGTGAGATAGCAGATTAAAACAATTCATAAATGCATGTTGCTATGTTAAGCATTTGTATCTGTGCAACCATAGCTCATTCTCACCTCATGCACTACGGTCTACTATTCTAGGCTCAGGCTCCTTTTGTACTAAGAAGCACAATATTAAGAGATATGGGGCTTCCTACGAGTTGTAGTGGTACCCATTGAATAGGTGAGTATTTTAAGGACCTCCTGCTTTAGAACATGGGGTTATTTTGTGATTAGACTGCTCTAGCTACATCTTTCCTTGCACATTTGTTTCTCTAAGTTTTAGTTCCTCCTTCTGTTCACCTCTTGCTCTGCCCCTGCAGTCTTACACATAATATTCCATTTCTGTCAGCTTTTGTGTCTTGCTTTGAGCTTGCATTCTCTACCTCCAGTACTTCACAAGCAYCTCCCTGAAATTTTCTTAACATTTCTACATGCTGCAGATCAGAATGTTTCCTCTTCTATATGGATATGGTGCCAATGAGAGGAATAAATACAGTTGCACTTCTTTCTGATCCAGTGCCCAGAATCACAATGCTCCTTGCTATCAAAAGTTGCTGAATGACAGTATGGTGCTAAAGCCATACATTTCTATCAGTAGAAATGCAATCTGCTCATATTTTGGCCAAAAACTTCTAAAAAAATCTGCTATGTGAAAACAATGATTTTCAGAAGCTTGTAAACTGGATCAATTCTGTGAAAAATTTTCATTGAGAGAACAGGTTCTCTTGCCAGTTTATAAATTTCTGCATGAAAGCATAAAGATCCTTGGCTAAAATCCCTTTTTCCACCCTGAAACAAACTGTTCTGAACAGAAACTATCTATTCTGTTTCTATGAAAAGTTAGCAGCACACTGTAGACACAGAATAAATAATATCACCAGACTCCACTCGTATTTCACTCTCTTGCCTTCTTAAATTTAAAATTATCTTATTACATAACATCTAGAAATATTTCAACAATTAGACACTGTAGATTTCTTCAATACGTATTTCCCTCTTCTGTGCCTACAAACTAAAGATGTTGAGAAACTTATACCATGAAAAAGCTTAAAAAAGAAGACCTCTCATGAGCCAACATTACTTCTGATCCTTAGCATAAGACTCCTACCATGGTTTAGAGCCACCAGGAGCCACTATTTGAGGAGCATTGCAACTTCTTTCTTATAAATGAAGAACCAGTAAGAATGTGCTCCATTGCCCTTCTGCTTGATAGCAGAGAGTATGATGGAAACATTGTCAGTACTCTGAACAGCTTTAAAATGATAAACACTTTTCAAAGCCTTCCAAATAATCAACAAGGAAGTATTAAAGAGGATAGRAAAAAAAAGCAGCAAATATGTATTAGGCATGTCAAGAATAGTAACTATAGTTGGCCTTCAATGCATGCCTTAATACGTAATTTTACTTCAATTTTCCCAAAACAGAAACACCAAGTAACTAATTATTAGTGTCCAAAGCCACCTCCCAGATATTATAATTCATAGCCAAAACACTTTGTTAAATTACTAACAATAAAACTCCCATGTTATCAACGGTATTAGTAATTCTTTATCTCTGGAAACTTAGCTAAAAAACTAAAGTAGGTGTCTCCTCGACAAGATACCGTACCCTCTTGGAATGAGAGTTAATTTGCTGGTATAAAACCAGTTTCTCTTATCCTTTTAATATATGTTTCATAAATGATACTAACATACTAATAGTAGTCACTGTCTCTTTCTCTAGTTGTATTTCAAATTAACAACTTCTGGGCTGTGCACAGATTTTTAAACACTCCTGATAGCCTTTTTGGAACCATCAGTCATTTCAAGCTCATACAACATTGAAACAATAACGCAAAAAAAAAAACAAATGTTCAGTTATTTATTTGATAAGACCACACTATTTTGTATTCGTACAGTTTGCAGTAGAAACATTAAATGATGTCACTTAGATCAAACTTATGCATGAAAACTAGAATCTGGGCACAGAGAAAACTTCACTAGAGAGTCACAGCTCAGTGTGTGCAAAGACATCCCAGAAGGGTGATCAAATCTTGAATTTATGAGCCATTTTAATCATGACAGAAGCTAATGACCTTAACAGATCTAAAAGAACTCAAAGATTCAGCGAGCATCCCTTCCTTCTGACCACAGGCCTGTTCACCAACATTTACCTCCCAGGGAAGTCACAAAACACAAAGACAACTCCCAGCATTTGCCTCCCAGGAAAGTCAAGTTGTAGGTTTTTACACTTAAACGATACAGCATCAGTGTAACATGTGAATCACTTCCTCTCCACCCCCCTTCCCATGTCTCCTGCTGCTCGCTGGGTTTACAAGGGTTTCAAACATCTTAATAGGTTCCGATCAACAAGCAAACAAAGATTATCTGTCAGGTCTCGGGTCCTAAAAATGCTCTGTCTTGTAAACAGTGTTGGAGTAGTGCACAGGATCACATCCCACTTGCTGTAATTCAAAGGTTAATGAACAAAATCCACCATTGCTCTTTTACCACATGAAATGATACAGGCATTTCCGGTAACAGGAAAGTTCTGAACTTAAGGACTACCAATCTTAAACTTCTGTAAATTGAGTTCTTAGAATTTAGGGGATTTATTTATTTGAACTATGCAGTGATTAAAAAAAAAAATTACCTAAACGTAGTCAACTGATATTGTCCTTTACATCACCAGTGCAGAGCTGTTGCTTTTCATCAGGGCTGTGATATTTAATTTTATGTTTGAGTAGGTGGGAATACATTGAGAGCTATAAAACCTAAATGCCAATCTACTTTTTTGAACAAGAGAATGTTCACAAATTCATAATTCTTCACATCAAGTGGTAAGAAGTAGACTTTTTAGCTTAAATATGCATCACCTTAGATAGAAGAAGTAGAATCAATTAGAAAAAGCTTATAAATGGAAACAGGTTCTACGCAAAAATATGAAAGGGTTTAAGTAGATTTCTAAATGTCAATACACCTTTGTAAATAGGATATGAAAAGTGGCTCTGCAGTCTGCAGAGAAATTGTAAAGCAAATTTTAAAGAGTTAACTTAATCAGTAATCAATGCATAAAGCAAATTGGTTAACTTAATTTGGTAACACTAAATATATTATACATGCATTTTTCTAATAATTTCTGTTGTACCCTTAAAATGTTTTTGGTAATAATATAATTTAGTAATTTATCTTCACCAATGCTTATTCTGTGCTTCAGCACAGAAACTTTACTAACCACAGCTCTAAAATACTTGACAAAAATTAATAGGCATTATTTCTCTGACTTTACAGCTCAGAGAATTAACAACCTTGACTCTCACCTTTAGAAAGAAACTACAGCCTGCCTAGGAGTAACTGCTAGCAATTTTTAACCAGCAATGATAAATTGGAAAGAATCATACTATAAATTTTTCTTGTACATGTACATCTTAGAGGATCATTAAGGAAAATATAAACAGTTAACATGAAGCCACCAAACACAAACTGACTGCGTTTGAGCAGCAAAGAACAAAAACTGTTCAAAAATCATCCTGCCCCCTAAATCTAGACACAGTAGTTAAAACTCATCTTGATCCCAGATGAGGGCTTTTAATTTCAGTAAAAGCTGTCTGTACTGCACTACAATTAAAAGCAGACTTTTTTTTTTTAAACTGATGGCTACCAGGGTATTTTATCAAAGACTGTTAAGCAATTAAGTGTTCCAGTTCCAGCTCTACCAGAGCAGCATTTTCAGAGGGAAAACTGTGACTCTGAAAATCCTCCTCAAGAGCAACACAGAACTTGCTACACAGACAAAAGCCCTGTAAGAGGTCAAAGTCTACGATCACAATCTAAATAAGAGTTTGCTGTCTGAGCGCTGGACTACAGAGGGTACAATTGTGCTTGTATTGAACAGGCTGTGTTTGCTGCATGCAGAGATGTGAAAGACCAGATTAAAACTATTTCCTAAATGTTTCTCAAAAAAAAAAAAAAAGGAAGAAATCCCTATATTTGTTATAGTTTCAGCCCTCTCAACTCCCTGTTGTCCTGCAAAAATGAAACAGGAGCCACTCAAAACATATGTGTGACTTGAGATCCTCTCAAACACACAACTCTGCGCCACCTCCTGCATTGCTCTGACACTCCGAATCCAAACTGAACCAACAGATTTAACAGCTCCTGCAAGTTTAATGAGTTTGCTACAGAAAACCCTGCATGAAATGTATTCATCTGGGATGGACATATTACAGTAGAACTCCTTCTAAAATGGAACAGCAGATGCACGCAAATTCTCCACTACTGTTACAAAGGTGTCTTTATCTTATACTTTTCTTATTGTAAACCTTTACTGGCTCTAAGGTTTCACTCATGACTATACTGCTTGCAGAAAAATTAGTTCGTAATAGTTAATAGCAATTGGGAATTGTTTACTTATCTTTTTAAAACATGAGGGGACTTCAGGTTTTGTTTTCTGCTTAAATGCAAGGAATGCCACATATACAAATACATACATATATTTATAATACAAAGTTTTTCTCATAATTGATTAAAAAAGAAAAAAAATAGGTTTTTTCATCCCATTTTAAACAGAACTCAAAAATCTTTCTTTCCAAGAAAAAAAACCATTTTCATTGAACTGAGATCCTCCCTTCACCTTCTTGTCCAATAAAGCACTTGCCTTTTAAAGGTATTATTTTAGCATAGTATAAAATTTTCTCCCAAGATTCAGTCCAAGTTTATTTTAAGGTAACGAGAAAATCAATGGAGCAACCCACACACTTAAAAACCCAATCCTATTTTGACTTAACGATAATTCCAAGGACGTGCTTAGATTCATTAAGAAATATTTTCTTAAGAACGGAAGATAGGACAAAACCTTTACAGGAGTTGTTCAGCCTTCTAAGCCTCTTATTATTTAATTATGTTTTTTGCTGAATAAAACAAATTTTACTAATCACACAATGTTTTTAACCATCGTTGAAAAGACAAGTATATCCACTCTATAGTAATTACTCTTCTATCAGATCAGTAAATACATTTGCATAGAAAGCAGAGTGTGGTAAGATTATTCTTTTAAAAATCAAGGCCTTGTTGCAATTACTGCTCTGCAAAACCACCGGTATATTCTTTGCTAAACAGTTATGATTTTATGTATTTATATCAATAATATRAAATAGTGCTAATTCAATACAACATATGAATCTGTTTGGATAGAAAAATGAAGTATCTGGATGTCTCAAAGCATTTGATTTGCTGTTGTCCATCTAAATAAAATGGAATTCTGTGAAATCTGTATGTTGCTCTAGAAGACTCTTCACTGCTCCTTAACAGGACCTGACTGCTAAATCTTTAGGGATGTATCCCACATAGTTAAAGCAATACCTGGCAGCATGATTAAGTTAACAGAGTGCTACTGGAGCATTAGCTGATTAAACTGGTAAATAAAGGGGAGGTAAACCTTCACAGCTCAATGCAAAATTATGAAACACTGACCATAATTAAATGGGAGCTCCTCTAGCAGCTTGCATGTACTCTGCATCAAGCACAAACACCATGGTCAAAAACAGTTTGAGAAACGTCTCTTTCTCAATTGACGCTGTCTGATGAAATCCCGAAAACTGATCCTAAGTGACGTGCACAGCAAAGCATTTCACCAAGACAAAACTGAGTGCAGAATCATGAACTGAAGGTAACAGTTTATTTCTTTTTTTTTGGTTGTTTAAAAACAGTAAAAACATTATGGCAACTACGTAGAATAGCATAAGGATGATATTTTGGGCAGATTTTGTCAATTGCCCAAAAGAATGAATAAAAAACACATTAAGGACAAATCACAAAGCTTCATGAAACTGACATTAGCTAAACAACAGCATGTAAGTTTTCTGATTAGATACCCATAAAATGTTTGTTACTGAACATGAGTAAATTCAGAAAAATGAAAGTGAAATCAACTTTGGAAGTACACATCCAAAATCCCACCTTAGAACAAGATGGACAAAAAAATAAAAGTAAGCACTACTCAGCACACTTACGAGCAGCATCATATGCCAGCCCATAACCAAAACAGAAAGAAATTAACACCATGAAAGTTCATGAAGTTCAGTATAGAGCAGTGACCTTCATACTACAGGATTACTCAGARTTGTTTACTTTAAACATGTAAGAAAAGCACTGATCTCTAGAAGAAAAATAAGAAAATGCAGAGCAATAAGCTGATTAAAAGAACATTCATTTCTGCTCCATACATGAAAATATACATATGTATATGAGACATTTAAATTTGACAGATATGCCAGTTAATATTTCTGCTACCGCAAAAAGAGCATGGATTTAAAAAAATAAAAATGAGACTGTAGCTAAGATTTCCATTTCAAGTTCTGACTGCCATACTTAGCATTGGAGAGCACACACTTTGCTTTAAAAGTAAAGGGGCAATGTAGGCGCAATGTTAGCTCTGAAGTCAGAGGATGTGCCACCTCCTGAACCCCTTGGAGTGTTCTAACACCCAAAGCCTTCCAAAAGCTCCTCACCCCAAGGTATCCACCCAGCTGAGTCTGCAAAATTTTTAAGAGAGCAGATTTAGCTGATATGACCAAAGATTACAAAGTGCTTAGAATATAATTTTCCCAATATGTGCCTTACTTTTGATACATGTGATATCTATAAGAATATTCTCTTGCTTAGAAAGAAGTTCATTAAACTTCCAGTTTCTCCCCATGCAGTTTATCATGCACACTGTATTGAAGCTACATGCAAAAACTGATAAAGACATCCTTTATAACACAGAAAAACTTAGTTTGGAGTCAGAACTGATTACAACACTAGATAAAAGATACTTCGGTCTATGCTTCAAAGTGAGTACAGAATATTTTAGAATATGAATTTAAAATAATTCCTTTCAAAAGGACACTCCTACAGTGATTTTATCTGAAGAGAAAACAGAGCATTCTTGTTCCTGAATGAGAGAGTCCACACATGGACTTAATCAGGAAGAATTTTGTGTAGGCAGTGGAAGAGAACAGTTTATCATCAGTAAGCAGTTTCCATTTTAATCAAGGATTTACAGTCTGAAGAGAAGACAGACAACGTTTTAATCTACTTACCCAATTTTTGTTTTCTCTTTAATTTTGGATGAGGAACCAGTTTTCGGCTTTTTGCTCTCCTTGTCCTTTGGTTTGGATTTAACTTTTCTACCCTTCTTTTCCTCTTTTCCTTCAGCAGAAACACTGGGGAAGTTTTCAGGGCTCATTACTCGTGGAATGTTTCTCTCTCCTCTCTCTTTTGCCTTTGCAATTGCTTCAGATATTATGCGATTTGCCTTCTCTTGTTTACTTTCCGAGTCTGTTTTTTTCTTCTGCTTCTTTTCAGACATTGCCCTCACCTGGGTATTCTGCAACTTAGAATACGATCCTGAACCATCAGTCTTCTTGGAAGAAGGAGGCTGTAGCAAGAAACAAAAAGTAAATTAAATCCTCTTGTTTTAAAAATATAAAGAAAAAGCACAAACATTTTTGATATGGATATGCATTTTTTAAAAATGTAACCGCCAGGGACTCATGCGGACACAAAAAATGAGGAATTCAGTTTATACCACAGAATGGCGTGGGTTTCAAAATAACTACATCAATTGTTGGGTTTAAACAACCAATCCATGTACTCAAAGTCAGTAAAAAATATCTTTCTGAAATTCTCTCAGCCTTCTCTCCACCTCTGTAATTAAAGAAACCAATCCTTAACCTTTCCAGCATTCCCATACGTTTGACACACACCTCCATCATCTCCAGTAATATACGAAAAAGCACAGAGCTCCCGAAGGTAACAGCATCAGTGTTTTGCCTTTGGCAGGATACCAGGACCACAGTTACCTTAAAGCATACGAAGGATCTACAGGACTACCTCGGTGATAAACACAACAGATGCTCGAACATCACCAAGATTAAAAAGCAGACAAAAGATAAAAGCAAAACTAAAATTACACAGCTCCGTATCTGTAAAAGGATCAGAAAGCAGCGCTTCTCTTATTTAGATCAACATACGCTTTGCGCCTTGGTTAAAAAACGTAACTTGTTTTTATTTTCTGGTTTTTAATGCCCGTTTCATGGACGCAGAATTGTTTACGGGGCTGATGAGCCTCTCCTGCAGCCAGCCAGAAGACATGTTTTTGCTTTCCTCCCCTCCCCCTTTGAGGAATGGAAAGAATTTCCTATTCAAACACAAAAACCCAGCAGATAACAGTTATGTTACGTTCTCACCCGTAAATGCGCCTCTGCCTAGAGCAGGAAGAAAAGCCACCAGGAATTTCCAAACACATTTTCTGGCCAAACCCCGCGCACTTCCCGGGATACATGTCCTATCGGTGCCTCATGGGCGGCGGGGGCGGGAGGCAGGGATGGGGCCGCTCCCGATGCCACCTTAAAGCCCCGGGGCTGGAACAAACAGCCGGACCCAGCTCGGGAACAGCTCAAGATGGCGATGCGGCTCCCGCAGCAGCAGCCAGTAATAAGGAAGGTTATTCAATCCCATTAGCCTTTTAGCCCAAAGAACCCCTCCTCCTCCCACTCATTCAGGCTCTCACTTACCCTTCCTCTTGGCCTCTTCACTGAAGACATTTTTGGCGTCAGACAAAGACTTGCCCTCCGCTTTTCCAGCACCCCAGGCAGTGCTCAGGAGAAAAGCATGGGGAGAAGATTGCTAAATGGCCTATTTAGCGAGCGGCAGCCGGGCCGCGCACAGCCCTCCCCGAGCGCTCGCTCGCCTCAGCAGCATCCCCGCGCCCTGCCCGACGCGCACCCGCCGCCCCCGGCCCGGCCCGGCCCCGCCGTGCGCGGACCGCCGGATCCCAACAAAGCGCGGAAAGAAACGCACAAAGCATCAAAAGGCATCAGCGCCAATATTAGCGCTGGTTAGACCCGCTCCCCGCGGAACTAGGCCAGCAGATGGTGCTACCCGTCATTATTCCATTAGGCTCCGCGTTTAACCCCCGCGGGGACCGGCTTTAACCCTTCCCGCTCCCGCCCGCAGCGCCGCCCACAGCGGCTGCTCGCTCCCTTGGAAAACCGTGGGAACCGGGCGCTGCTCTGTCCTGGACCTCGCTGCACTGCAACCCTGCGGCTCCAGCCCCGGGGCACGGCAGGGGGCACAGCGGCTGAGTCCGAGCCTCTGGCCTCAAACGCATTTTGCTCTCCAATATAGTTTTAATTTTTTTATTGTTATTTTCCTGGCGTTTACTTCATTACTATAAGATGGCAACAGTGACTGTGTGATCACTTGCTGACAGCCTTCCCTGCTTCCTACAGAAAATGGAAGAACTCGGTTTTATCCCTCTGCTCCTGCCCAGACCTGCGGGACCCTGCGGTGGAGACCTCCTCGGTTACTCGGGACACTGCTCTGGTAAGCGCCTCTTCATTCCCAGGTTAGGTTAAAATGCTATTTAAAAAAAAATCAGACAAGTTTTAAAACGTCTATTGTGAACATATCGAATAAAACCAAAAAGGAAGATTGGGTTTTTTGCAAGGTTATTAAAAAAGACCAAGAAGCTTTTGACAGCATAGCTCCATCCTAGCAATACCCTTGATTGTCAAAAGCCCATTCAAGAAGAATGAAGAAAGATCAGGACTTGATTTCTGTTTTGCTGAATGTATGTTTATACCTTTATTTTGCAAGATATATATTTTTCCATAGAAAATTTAAAATATTGCAAGGATTTTGAGGTTAAGATTAGGCATTACTTTAAAAGATAATTTCACTTCTATTTAAGATTAATTTCAAAATTAAGTTCCTTGTCCAGTGGAAACACTAGTGGTACCAATACATTAAACGGATTCTTTTCTTAACAATACCACTTAAATTCAAGGATATTTCTGTAAATATGCAGCAACATCACAAGGACAATTACTACATTTTAATTTTACTTTTGAGAACTCTAGCCAAGATGTTTCTATGTTATGCTTACAGTAACTATAATAAATTACAGGTATTTATCTTTTAGGTTTATTATTTAATATCTTAGTAAGTATAGTAAATAATGAATTATTTTGCATTTTGAGATCAGCTAAACAAAAAAAAATATTCCTGATGTACCCTTGTTATAATTTCAGCTCTAAGCTAAATGCTACTAAAGCCAGTACTGTTACATTGGTCTGTTCTTGAACATTCCTGGACAAGAAAGAAACAAACAAGAAATGCTTAATAATTAAGTGGGCAATACAGAAATGGTGGCTTTTTCATTAATTCTTTTACAGTCTCTTCCTAGATATTTTATTCCTTTAAAACAAAGTTTCTTTGCTACATTTGCTCAGAGCTCAAATCTGCTTCCCAGTTTATTCCTCAGCAACATTTACTACACTCTTACTGTAGAACTGTGAGTATGCTGGATGAGGCTCCTCTGTGTTATAATTCCTCAGGCTGAGCCACTGCATCTTGCTCTGTACTATCCCTTCTGAGTTCTGTCTCCTGCACTGCACAAACATTAAGCTATTTGTTAGAGATCTGAGACCATGGGTTTTTTAATTTTGCTATGACATTTCTAACCATGTGGAATGACATTCAGGAAGATGCAGGAAGGCACCAGCCAGCCATTCTAAGCTAAATAAAGCTGTAATGAAACCTTCATCAAGAAAGTCACCATTGTCACAAAAAACAAAACTGGAAAGCAACACAAATGTTTTGAGATTAGAACATGAAACACACTTACACTACAGAGGACAGGATCTTGTACTTAGCAACAAAAGCCATTTAATTCAGCAGAGGTCTTTTATTCTGGTAATAATTTAATGATTTCAAAATACGCATGGCTATAAAATGATTGAGCAGTTATAAGTCATCATGCACACTGAAAACCATTTCAAAAGCTACACAGCATCTACAACAAAAAGGGCAAAGCCTTTGGCCAAGACAAAAATACCCCTCCCCCTCAATGAGACGGAAAGCAGATAAAACATCCTAAAGGAACATATCCTCCCACCAACGGCTTATAAACCTATTCCATCTAGAATAAAAAGGAAATTTTTAACTGACAAACATACAGGAGAAGGTGGAAAGGAAAACCCTGAGGCAACCACGTATTTAAAAACTGAAGATTTTATTTGGAAAAATATGTTTTTACTTTTCTCGATTGCAAAGATAATCATCCAAATATAACTGAATGCAAACCAATGCAATGCTGTCTTGCGTGTGCACAGAGGGAGCTCCAGGGTATCTGCTGCTGCTAATGGCTTTGCCAAGCAGCAGCTGAGTGCAGCGAACAAGCCTCCTGTCAGTTCCCCGCTGCTCCACGCAATCCTGTGGGCAGCAGGGAAATTGGCAAGAATCACCTCAAATTCACACTGCCGCTGCTGCCTGCAAAAGCCATTAGCAGCAGCAGGTATGGGCCCTAGTGCTGCTCACACCGCAGAGCTAGCCCTACAAAACACTAAGGGAACAGATCAGACAACAGCTGTAGAACTCCCCACACATGCCCTGACTCACAGCCAGGGGAGCATCTTTTTGCCGCTATTCAAGGGCATTTGACACGCTGTCTCGCGGGAGTAGAAGGTACCCTACACATATCTGAATGATTTTAGTTAAACTAATGTAAAAGCAATCAAGTTACCTGGCAATATCGAGAAGCAGAATCATGACAGCATCTTCCCAACAGCCAGCAGTACTCTGCTGAGTAGGCTTTTCATGGAAAGGCATTTCCTCCAACCTTTTGTTGGGGTTGTGTAGGACATGCATTTGAAGATCTTCAGTGCACAAAGTCCTTCCCTCAGCAAGGACCAACCACCATCCTCAATGCTTACAGACATTGGGTTTTAAACCCTCTAAAGCCTAAACCCATTTTCATTTGCTCCACAACAACAAATAACTTCTTCACATCCTCTGCATATCACTACAAAGGAAGCCCCAAGAAGAAGGTGAGTTTAACACCAAAAAAACCTTTCATCTCTAGAAAACCCTCCCAAATCCTGCCTTATCTATTCCAATAGTAAACCACAGCTTCCACTGTAAGAACACCTTTCTTACAGTAGGTATGGCCATTCACAATAGAGTATTACTTGCAATTCTGTGCATGCAGAAAACCTTCCAGACTAAGGATCCCTCCTTAGTCATACCCATTCTTGATATATTCTAAGAACTGACAACGCTTTTCTCTGAAATTTTAACAAGTCACACATTTGTGATTGAATTATACAAAGCACTTTATTGAAATAATATTTTTCACTTGTGTATCTACTGACCCAAACATTAGCTACCACTAAGAACTAAATTATGACCCTAACTAGTCTAACAATAGAAAGCCAATGTTTACATCTGCAATGCCTTGAGTGATTCTTTTACTCCTGCTGGTAGTAGGACACAGCTGCAGGATGATGCTCAGACCAAGTACTGTTTGCCTTGAGAGCATAACAAGTTCTTGATAGTCTACCAGGTCCTCAGGAAAATCAAGACGACCTTGACATCAACTGCACTAAAAGCAGCTAAAATTAGCCACCTGGAAACTTGATCTTGATGCATTATCACATCATCTTTTTTCATGCTTATTACTAAACAAGGCATCCCTTTGTGCATGTCAAGTCTCCAAAATAGTATTAATATCACAACTATAATACAGATAAATAAATTGCATGACTTGTGATAATCAATAGTTTAGGGATTTTATCCAAATTAGCTTTTCATTTTTTTTCACATTATAATTACATGAAAATTTGAAAACTGCAGTTGCATTTAAGCCACTATAGTGAAAAATCTTAAAGGTATATCCATTCATTTGAATTATAAAATTGTATTTAGGAATGCAGCTTAAAAAAAAGCCAACAAAACATGAACTCAACTCAATTACTTCTGAATTCCATTCTAGCACTCTGAAGTTTTTTCCTCTAGAATAGTCTGCATAAATAACTCTTCTAGTGATTTTTTTAATGGTGGATTTGATATTAAAAAGTATATCTATTAAAAAAAAAGCCACCTCACAGCCTTGACAGAGTCCATCTGTAGAAGATTGCTTACAACATGAATGTGTGTCACTCCACATGCATGCAGAAAGGAGTCTCCTTTGCTGCATGGCAATCCCAGCAAAAGATGTAGTTTTCTTTAGACAATATACTGGAATGAGATTTTCAGTTAATCAAGCTACTTCTGCACAACTGATGGCAAGATCACCTAAATATGCAACAGGGCTTTGCTCCAGAGGGAACTCCCTCCAGAGTTCCTTCTGAATTGCTTTTTATTTTCTTGTTCAACAGTTGCCCCACAGCATCTGCTGGGATTGTTTCACAAAGCCAAGAGCACTGGCAAATGAAGATCCATAGGGTTCTATCATTTTTCTATTCTCTTTGGTGCATATATGGAACTATTAAGAGAGCCAATGAAGCATTCAGAATTGTGGTTCTTTCAATATGCTGATAATACTCTTCCTTTTTCTAGCTCATTATCATTGCTAATGAATGTGTCAGTGTTTCAGGGATACAGAATTTCAAGATACACGTATATGAAACTTAACCCAAATTAAAATAGACATGTTACTGATAGATTAAAAAAAAAAAGAAAAAAGATACCAGGTTAGAGTCTATCTTTTCCATCTTCCATATTTGTTATCTGTAATGTTGGTAAATGAATGGCTAGCAGTTCCAGCACTGTGGCCAGGCAACAGTTTTTATCTGTAATCTATGATTTGGTATATCTATGATTTGGGATGTGATTTATGCCCCACAAGGCATTTAGCACTATGCTTATAACCAAATTTTACATTTATGTGGAAATGAAAACATTAATGGAAAGGTCAGCAACCTTAAACTAGTCATGTTTCTAAGACGAAACACGCACCTGTTGGCACGTCACACTCTCTCTATGGAGGGTGTTGTTTCACATCTCAATGCTACAGAACCCAGTAATAATATCACTAATATAGTGAAGATACCATAGTTGTCATTAGTAGCAGCTTCATAACCAGTGACCTGCCCTATCATTCCATGCAAGCAGCTGCTAATGTGGGCATCGTGCAGAGGCAGCACTGGAACTTACAGAATGAGTCTGCAGCACACATTTTGCTTCCATTTGGAAGAGATTGTTTGAAGAAAGTATTTTGGGGCTCGCTGCCAAATATAGTTAGAATCTTTTTCTGAATATTTAGTAGTGGTATAAAAACTGTGTGTAATTTGCACTGTAACTCTTAAAGAAGGCACTATGTAATGGAGCATACTAAATTGCCAAGAAATAAAAGAAATTGAGAACTTCATCCTGCTTGCTCTGCCAAGCTGCTGCGTTGAATGCATTTCAGTTTTCAGTGGCTTGGTGTTCTGTGCATCGTGCACCCACTTCCCTTGGGTTCCAGTCTGCAATGCAAGAGCTATTTGGAAAATGGCAGACAAAACCCCCTGCCTCAGCAAAACTTCCCAGTGGTCTTTTTCACATGCAGGGCCAGTGACACTCAGTACTCGCATTGATCCAAGCCTGATGCAGTGCATGCCTCGTGTGACACCTACAGGGTGGGGGCCCCACCAGCAGTATCACTAGACTTAACATGAGAAAACCTTGGGCTCCTATATGTGAAAAAAATGTAATGACCATATTCAAGGCACCTAGTGGAAGCACCACTGAATTACTAGGCTCAGACCAAATTCACAGTCACGCCATACCTCTACTTTAAGATTTTCTACTTTAATCTATTCTAGGGGTCAAAATGGTCTAGCAAAAATCTTCTGTTTCTTGCATTCTTCACCAATCTTAACCTTACAAATTTTGCAATTACTTAACTCCTTAAAATCAGAGTTGACTAAACTCTATACTCTATAAACAGCAAGTCAGGTTTCAGTTCACTGTTTGAAACAAGTCTTCTGTGGACATCTGGAAATAAATCTGTAAAATACTTCACCAAATAGTTACGGACAAGAAAAAAAAAAAATCAAACAGATATTTTTAAAAAGACTAGTCATTAGGGTTCAAAATGCCCTGACAAAGCTCTACAAGTATCTTGATCCCCTGAAATCTCACATCATCCAACACCTTTTAGAAAGTACAGGTGAGAGTTTCCTTCTTCTGGAACACACACACACCTGATTTTACAATGGAAAAAATTTATTCAACATGTAAAGCCAGATACCTTCTATCCCCAACTTTTTTTTAATTACCTTTTAAACTCTGGAAAAACGTAACATTAACTAAAACTGCTCTAATTGAAGGTGATACAGTCTTTTAAAATGCTGATTTAAATGTAAAACAAAGACTTGACTGCAGAAGTCTTCAGAAGAGAAAATAAAATTACAACAAGCTCAAAATTAAACTGAATTTTCCCAAGTTGCTACTTAGCCACTCATGTTCTATATAGCCACCACTTTTGTGTGCCACTGAGAGAGTAATTTTCTCATGCATTTTTTTCTTAACCAACCAGAGAAAACCAGAAGACAAAAACCCATCCAAACTACCTTCAAAAAGAACATCACATGAAGAGCTTTGTATTCCGCTTAATCCAAACACCCAAGATAGCTTCAGCATGCCTGTCCCAAGCACACTAAGCAACCAGCACAGCATACATCTTTGAGCAAGAAAAAGCAACAGGACCTTTACAGTAGTTGGTTTTTGTCAAAATTTAATTTCAGTTACAGTGTTCCTCCTACACCTCTCATAGAACTGGCCTGGTAAGAACAGATTTTTATAATTGAAACAAAACCCACTTTCATCCTTAGGAAGTTTACTTCTGTATTTCCTTCCACTATCCCCCAGTTCTTCCACACTCTCTCAGTTTGTTATCAGCCGAGAATCAGAAGACATTTCAGGTGTGAAGGGTTGTAAACTGCACAACCCACTACGGTCTGTTTGGGTACTCTTCTACTTGGAGGAGTCACTGAACCTACTGAAGGGATGCAAGAAAGGACAAGTGGGCAAGAACTGTGCAGAACCAACAGGAACCTGCCCACCTTTTGTCTCAATGCCTCACTTCTGCAAGTACCTACAGAAAGGGAAGTCAGGCTGGGTCAGAGAAACAACCACAGATTGAACAAAACACAGGTAGATTCTCTTCCACAGCATGCTTTAACAGCATAATTTACCAAATTCTACTCGCATTTTCTGGTACATTGAGTGCAATGGTAAAATGAAATTCACTTAGAAGGTAAGTGAACCAGATTATTCAAAGTATAAAGGCTCCTGGAAAAACATGCTGCAATGGATCAGTGTCTTGGTCAGTCCGAGGAAATTATTCTATGACAATATTGGCAGCCTCCTTTTTAATTTTTTTTTTAAAGTATGCATTTTCAGTGCCTGTTCGTAGCAGAACAATGAAGTACTGTGAAAGATGACAGATGGGAAAAATAGGTATCATTTGATTAAGAGGGAAATACCCATCATGAATGATCTTTAAATCAAAACAGATTGCATATTCAGAAAGACTAGCATGTAACATCTCTCTCTACAATAATTTTATTCACTAGAAGCAGTTAAGTTTAAAAGTTYACTCAATCTTTGAACATGGCACTTTTTTTGTTGTATTACTCGATACCTTATAGAGTTTCCAAAATGTTTTCAACATTCATAATTTCAGTAAGATTAAAAAAAACCCCAGCACTTAACGTTAAACCCAGCACTTAACATTAAAATATATATGACAGAAATTGGGAAAATTATATTTAACATCAACAGCTGGGGAGTCACTAATATCAGTACTGACTGCACAGCATATTTCCATTTAAACCAAAGGGGGGGCATACTTCTTCCACTTCAATTCAAACCAACTTACATATTTTTTGTTTCAGCTTCAATGAACTACTTTAGCAGCTTTACATGCCAGAATCTTCAGTACGAAGGAGTACTTTAGCATATATGCTAACCTAATGAAACCGCTCCCCTTGAATCTAGTTTTCTCAATTAAATATTCATGAACAAAATCRTCCCCCCTAGTTAAGAAGTAAAACAAGATGCCTAAAGAAAAGGAATTTATCAAAAAGGGGTGATGGTTCAAAAATAGAGGTCCCAAGTCAGAGGATACTACTGGGGAAGAACAGTTTGATTTCAGACAAAAGAAACCCAAAAAGCAAAAAACCAAACTGTTTTTTCCCTAAAAGTCTCCTAAAAATTTCTAGAGAAAGAAYATAGCATCCAAGAGCTTCATAGGGATAACCATAAAAAACTTTTGGTAGGGATCAGACAGAAAAAGTTACAAGACAGGTCTCTAGAAACATAAGCATAGTGTTAATTTTTTATCTCAACTGAGTCTGGCTACTAGCAAAAGTGGCAGGACTAGACCCACAGGTCAAGAYGAGAGAAATTCTTATCATCTTTAAAGGAGTTGAAGTCAGCAGAAACTGCCACCMACATAGAGCAGAGTGACAGCCTGGTGAGAGACCACAGCGTGCTGCATGGGGCATCCCCAAGCACAGTCATGAGCAGGGGTCCCTTCGTACCTGTGTCCCCARCAAGCAAGGTTGGGTCACCATTTCTGAAATCTCCTGAAATCACTCAAAGCCTGTACACATTTGCAATTACATTAAGCCAAAAAGCACACTGGGCTGGCACCATAAAACACAGCTCTCGTGTAGTGTCGGCAGTTGATCAGATTTCAAACACTACATGATTGCACGTCAAAGAATCCTCCAAAGGATGATATAAATAGGAGTTACAATACAGACACATCAAAATAAATTTGCCTAATCTATTTTAAAAATTGTTCTTACTGAGCTCAAAGACAGTAAGAGACATGTCGGGTTTTGTCACTCAGATGTTCCTTAAATAATTTACCTGCCTTCCCTTGTGACAGCTTGGGTTCTCTAACAGCTGATTGCTGCTTTTAAGGGTTGCAAGGACCAAAGTTCCTGCTACAACAAAGTTTATACATCAAGCTGAGCCATACCTAGGCCTCATGGACAATTGCTACAATGACTTAAAGATGAAAAACAACGCACATGTACKGCATTTCTTATCCTTCTGAAGAATACAAACAGGTACTGTAAGCCATAGCATAGTGCAAGTCACAAAAAACACAAGAGCTATGCTTTTCTTGTAAGTTCRCTTAAAATACTATTAAAGAAATCTCCGTATTGTGGTACTCATTAAAAAAATAAGGTTACTGAAACAACTGCTTTTAAGATAAGATTATTTTTAAAACTTACCAGTCAGGACTGTCTTTTTGAAACAATGTTTCAAACTCTAAGAAAATACACAAAATTCCCAGAACCAGAATATTTGCCATGTCTTCTTTAACACTAAGGCTAACTTCTCTTTTCTTTCCAACATATAAACTAAAACTAAAGTGTGAGRTCATGAATATCTCTTAAAAGAGACCTTTCTATCAATCTGTGAAAGTAATTCTGGTTTGCAATTCAATATACTGCTGAGTAGCATTATTTGCACATATACGATGTGCTACTAACATTGAAATTATTTTCAAATACGGACTAACTCCTGAACAGGCRGTATGTAAAAGATGGCAACAATTTCAGGAGATATATAAATTAAAACGCTTGCCCTCACAGTAAGATATCAAGGGAACAAAAAACCCAAGTAAGTACAAATACAAGCCAAATAATCTACACAAAAGAAAACCTGCCACATTTATGAAAGAAAAATCAATCTCTACTACAAATTACACAGCTTTCAAAAATGTAAGACTTGTCATCTTTTCTAGCCTAGAGCTACATTCCTAGCTCCGTTTATCAAGCTTACTCAAATCAGCATTAGAATTCTCAGTCTCATCATCCTAGAAACCCGCTAATTTATATTTGTTAGCCTTAAGAGTTCCCAAATTCAATCCACTCAACACCTGACGATTAACACTCTTTTGGAAATCTGTGTAACCAGGAAATTGAGCAAATTTTTTTAACCTGATAATGAACAAAGAAAACAATACCTCTCCAGATGTAGGAGGCTGTTTGGTAGGCAAAGTGCTGGGAATTATTTTGATCTATCTGTATATTTAGAATTAACATAATAGCTAAAAGAAATTGCAAAGCTTGAGTGCACAAAACACACAGACACSTGGACAAAAGCTACATGAATTCCTAATGTACTTCAGATTCTCTGSCTTCAAAATCACACTACTGGTTAATTAATATCTTTAAAAGTTCTGCTTCTCTTTCAGTAATAACACYTCACTAACACTTCATAAAATGTTGATTTTCTACAAAATGTCTCAAGATAAAGTGCTGCTCTGGAAGTTTTACAGGCAATGCTATGTTCCAAGCCACTCAAAAATGCAGAGTTTAGATAGTAGTGGTTTCTGGAGCCAATGGACAGTCCCACAGTGAGCCACTTGCACTCTCTTTGCATTTGATGCTGCAGTCCTATTCGCAATTATTTTGTCTGTACTGCAGAAAATGATGCTTCCAGTCCTTCCTCTCTCACAGAATCGCTGAGGTTGGAAGGGACCTCTGGAGACCACCTAGTTCAACAGGGTCATTTAGAACAGGTTGCAAAGGATGGTGTCCAGACAGTTCTTGAATAGAAGGAGACTCCACAACCTCTCTGTGTRGCCTGTTCCAGAGCTCTGTCACCCTCACAGTAAAGTAGTTTTTCCTCATTTTCAGATGGAAGCTCCTGTGTTTCAGTTTGTGACCCTTGTCCTGTCGCTGGGCACCACTGGAATGAGTCTGGCCTCATGCTCGTGACACCTTCAGATATTTGTATGCATTGACAAGCTCCCCTCCCTTGTTTCTATGGAAGAGGATCCTGTGCAACTGAGAGGACTAAACCAGGAACTTGTATTACAGAAAAATACCTTGGGACAAAAAAAGTGCAAAGTTTCTCTGTATTTGAAGGAGTTTCCCACTTCAGTTCATAACACAAATGGTTGCATTAACACAACACAAAGTGAAAGAATGGGAGCTTTTTTTCTTAAACTTTTTTTTCCTCATAACTAATTATAGTTTAGGCATATATTGAACTACAGCTTTAACAGCCTATAGAAAGGGTTGCTATCTCTAAAACACATTTTAACATGGATTTTGTTTTCTCTTTTCTCTGTAATTAGGTACCACTTCTTCCAGACACTAAGACTGCACAATTATATCAATACTCTCACGTTAATGAATAGCTTTGTAGTTTTTCAGTGTTAACAAGACACCTGTTTGCTAATAGTTGTTTAGATTATTCAACCACACTTATCCTGCATTATCATTTAAAAAATAATATCAATTTTACTTATTTTTAGTAACCAGTCTCACCTTGCTATCTTAATCCTGCAATTTGATCCAGCCAGAAGCTTCCTTCCTATGCCTGCCATCTGTTAACTACTTTTCACAAAAATGCTTCTCTTTTGGCACATTTTAAAGACAATTATAGCAGAGTGTGCAATTATCTCAGGGAGGAAATATAATAATCATTAAAAAAGCAAGTACTTAATTTTAAAGAGGAAACACATACAAAGAATTGGACAGCCTAATTATTTGACAAGTAACAAAGGTTGAGAGAGACTTAAGAAAAGCATTAGTGATAGCAAAAAGATCCAAAAAATTGTGAAAAATTTAACTACTCAACAGAGATGGTAATTACTAACAAACTCATAAAGCCTTTAAAACTATAAAACAGATACTCTGGCACATTTTCACTGGTCTTAAGAGCCCAGCAATTTTTGTCTTTCCCTTACTACACAGTTTTGTTTTGAAAGCCAAAACAAGGAAAATGAAAAATGGAGACATTCGAAATCATATTCATCAGTAAATGTCTTACAAACTAATCTCACAAACATGTACTTCCTTTCCCCAACCTATGCAATTCGTAATTTTTTAAAAGAAAKAAAATGTATAAAGGGCTTATATAAAGCATATAAAATAGATACAAAACCAAATGCTTCATACACATTCGACTATAAATAAAGCTATGGAAACATTGCTCTTTTTAGTGATTAATATGTTATTGGCAAAAAGCCATAGATTAAGAATGAAAACATATTATATACAGCTATAATTTAGAACTTCATTCCAGGAACTGCACTACTTAGGCTCAGAGATGTTGCCCTGCTCCTCTCATTAACTCTGTGCATTTGAAACAGCTTTGCCATGTTCACTCCCACCTGTTTGTGCAGGCCATTCTCAAATCATAGAAAGAAAGCAAAAAACCTGCAAAATATTGCACAAAGAAGGTCARTGGAGGGATTGCTTTCATTATTTTAGCATCGATGATAAACCTGTTAGGTGCTGGGAGATGGCAGCTGAATTCTGCTGCCTCACTCTGGTACAGGATTTAAGCTCCTACAAGGAAGGTGAAAAATATTCTTGAAGCACAGAAAACTAGATCCAGTGGATACAACTTTTAGAAATGCTTAAAAGGAAAATTCAGACAAAGATTTACATTTGTTAATATGGTGTCACCCATAAAATTAACCCTAATTAAAGGAACAATATAAATACAGTGGATATGCTTAATGGGAGCTATCCCACCACTATTAAGAACTTTAGGAAGAACAAGGCTTTAGGGCTCTTTCGATCTGTGGGTTGTTTTTAGGGGTGTGTGGGTTTTTTACATCTCAAAATTATGATATGATTTGTAATGAACCCAAATGCTTACTGGAACAGATGCCTAGATTTCTGGCTATAGAATCATTAAGGTTGGAAAAGACTTCCAAAATCATCAAGTCCAACCTTTGACTTGATGCAAAGATGTGAGATGATGCAAAGTAGGGCAAATTTAGAGATGTGTATTTTAGTATGCTCAGTCTCACTGAATCATACACTGCTTTCCAAGCAACATATGTAGAGCAGCACCATAATTTTATAATCTTGTATTGTACCAACACTTAGGAGCCATAATCCATAAACTCACTATGCAAAATAGCCAGTCTCTTCTACAAAGAATTTCTATATAGAAATTCACTCTAATACTATACTATATCTATACAATACAGTATAGATATCTATATATATCTATACAAATACTATGTCCTTGATTTTGATACATCTTCCATAACTGCATATATATCAAGTAATTGTCTGGTTTTAGATCTCATAGCTAGCCAAGAAAACACATCATTGCTCACGATGTGTTTCTCCCATAAAAATTTTACAGTGCAAGATTTTATATACAAGTTGAACAGCAACCAATGGCAGGATAAGAGTTTTACAAGTGGAATAATCCAATGGATACATGTCTACAATGAATTTAAAATTGCTATAAAAGCCATCTGATAACACAGTCAGACATGAAAGGCTTGTGACAATTCAGGACATCTCAGCAGCACATAAATCTGGACTTGGATCTGGTGAGAGGTAATTCCCTCTCTGATGATATTCTCATGTATGAGGTCATGCCATTCTGATATATACAGATGTCCTGGGGTACAACACCAACCAAGCAATCAAAAAGTTCAGACTTTGCCAAACTTTCAACAAGGGCAAAACAAATTCTTTCCAAAAAGAAGTGTCATCTGTTTCTATAAAACAAGTGGTAGGACAGCTCAGGCTTGCAGGCATAAAGGCACTTGCCTGATTCAAGTCAGTTTTTACACAAATTCATCAATACACTGAGTTGTCAAGCGGGGTGCCAGACTTTTAGTCACAAAAAGGAAAAAAATTACTCACCTGATTTAAGAACTAAGACTACCACTCATCCTATAGCACTTTAGATTATTAATGAAATATTATTTTTCATCARTATATTTTTCATTTTCATATTATTTTTCATCTCAATTCCTCTGTTTTCATGTATGCAGCCAGAAGACATTAGAACACTTATTACAAAGTAGCATACACAGTGAGATGGCTGTAAACTTCTCTTAGGACAGTTTATACTTTAGGTTATCTTTCCAACAGTTTATACTTCAGGTTATCTTTCCAACTTCCTTTTTCTTCTAAATATGCAAAACAATGTTGAAGCCTTATTTCAGCCGTCTGAAAAGTGAATAGATTATTTAGCCTTACCAAACTCAAACCAGTTTTAAGTTGAGTTAAAAGATCAGAAGTCTTGTATTAAAGCTAAGGCTACATGAGTCTTCAGCATTTTTCCACCTTACTTTCTGTTCTCAAACTAACTGTGATGAAAAATGCATGATGTAAAATTAAGGGCACAATTTATTTACAATTCTAATCTAATTACAGCAGAAAGTCTATTAGCAGCATGAGACAGTCTAGATTGTTTTTAATTCTGCAGCATTATTACACCAAACAGATTGCATTAATTTTTAAATTAATTTCCATCGAAAGAATAACCATACAAGTAAAAAGGTGATGAGTATGCTTGCTTTCAAATACTGAAACAAGTATTTAATGTTCTTTCTTAATTTCAATAACCTCAGTCTAACTGCAGTTAGAGATCTTTGGTTGTCTAATATTGGGTCTGTTCCAATACCTACAGTTCATTAACTATTTCATAAAATTAYTCTTTCAGAGAAAACCTCAACCATTATCAAACTGAAACTGTTGAAAAAAAAATTAAATTCACTACTAATTGTTTTCTCAATATGTACTAAAGCCAGTATGAAACATTGTCTGGTTAAAAAATTAAAAGTTCACCTTAACTACTACATATGAAACTTGTCAAAATCCCTTGCCACCTGACTCCTAACCTAAAACTACCCAGTTTCAGTAAGACTAAAATTCCTTCCCACTTTACTCCACCTTTTTCCTCCCTGGTTAAACTGCAACATTTGTAAAAAGCTCTAACAGAACTAACTCATCTTGAACTTGAAATTCTAAAAAGCGATCAAAGAATAGAAGTGAAAATTAGAACTAAAGCCACTCTTAGAATTGTAGTCAGTCACAAGACAGGTCTGAAACACTTCACTTCAGTAATTGCCATGCTTTTCCATTACTATTCATACTACATACACCACTGATTTAAAGAGGCTCCTACATTGTTTGCTTCTGTCAATCCCCTACCTGTACACTCCTCAACAGTTTGACAGCTTCCAGTTCACAACCAGTTTCTGAAGGAAACATTAAACATCTGTCTGATCAGATAAACTCAAGGTCAGAATCGAATTCATACAATTTATTGCATACCCCAAAATAATGAAAACCAAACCAAGCAGTTTTATAACTATCTAGTTTCTGTTTCATTTCAAAGGGGAAAAAACCAAAAATTTTAAATACTGTAAAGTTGCTTTGTTTTCACACCACGACAAGACTAAAACCAAACCCCTAAAACTTAAAACTCTCTCAACAGATCTCAGAACATTCCCTCTATTTCTTGTTACAAAACAAAGTGCTGAAACTGGTGTCAGTGACATGGAAGCAAGTTTGAAAAGGTTCTGACGAATACAACAGAAAAGTCACAGCACCAGAATATTTTATTAGATCTACTTTTCACCATCAGGCTTATATCCCACATGCTCCTCAAAAGTGATACTAATCTCTGGATTTCTCACCACCCCCACTTTTCCTGGAATCCATTTACTCTTCACCCCTCACCCCAAGTTGCTCATGGGAGACTAAGAGCCTCAATGCTCCTGTTCCCAACCTCTCGTTCTGCTGCCTGGCAGGGAATGCACACACACTCAAACAGGATCACCTTTCCCTGGGAGCTCCTATACCCTCTGTCTTTAGCTTACAGAGATATCTGACAAGAGTAGCTACGTGGGCTGTGCACTCCTTTCTTTTTTTTCAGGTAGGGAAGGGGAAATAAAGGAAATGTTTATCAAAACCAACAGATTGCATCTACTGCATCATTCAGTTAATCAAGCTCTTCTCAACCGCACTGCTGGATATCCCTGTTCCGTTAACATCACACCACAATTTGSAGAAAAGTTTCACTGGTAGGAATTGACAATTACACGCTCCATAAACATAAGCAGAAGTTGTAATGGAGAAACAATCTACTGAACCAAGACCACAGATTAAGCATGTTAAGCCCTTATCTCTTCACTATTGATATAAAATTAACGGGGGGGGGGGAGAAAAATGCTACATTGTCTCCTTCACAGGAAGAGTGACMATGTGTCCTACAAACTAAGGAGAAGCAAAAGTCAGTAGTTAAGTTCCTTTCCTTCCCCATGTATTTTTTTTCCCATCAAGACAACATTCTSTATTCTCAGGTAGAGAATATTGGTAGGAAGCATACAGAAGTCAAACAGTTACTAAAACCTTTCTAAAGCTGTCTGCTTTAAATGTGTATGTTTGATGTCAGAGTTGCTTCTGCTTTGAAATGCAGAGATTGAAAATTAGAAAACAATTTTTATGTCATCTTGTCCTCTATGCGGAGGACTTGAATACTTGCAGTAGTGTGCACATTATACTAAAACAACTACCAAGTTTTTTGGTTTAGCCAAAAGTAACAAAATCCAACATACACACAGCTTTTTATGTGTTTTCTACTATCACTAATTTCATCAAAATCAAGAATAAAAAGTATGTATTTTTAGGCAATGAGCATGAGCACAAAGACACCATAAAACCACTGCAATTCTTGCAGCAAATCAGCTATATAAACCTTACCAAAGCTCTTAAAAACACGTTTCTCTAAGTATATTTCAAGACAATAAGCCATTATATTTGCACTAAAATCATAAAACAATTAATTTTCTCTGCTGTACTTCAGAAACATAAGCAGCTGAAGGATCATTTTATCTGAATAAAGTCATGTAAGTCTTTCTTTCTGCAGTGATAAGAAAACAAAAGGAGAAAGCAAGGTCTGCATCAACGGTTTAGTTTTTTTTCTCCTAGACTAGCTGTTATCTAGACTTCTTCAGGGTCAAGTAACAGCTCAGAGACTTCAGTTATTATGCTTTGGCTCAAGCACCAGTCACTATTATTCATTTCACCAGATAAACCAAATCAAACAGTTCAAACCCCCACCCTCCAAATCCCTACATACCTGTCCCTGTACGGTTACACGACTTCTGCCTTGCAGGTGCTGATTAGAAACTGAAGAATGCCAAGGATGGATCTGACTTTGCGGCTGTGCCCGAATGAGTTCAGATGACTGTGTCACTTGCTGTGGGGTTATGTGGTGTTCTAGGTCATGCTCTAAGACATGGCTTGTGCTATCCTGAACAAATGCAGAGTCATCGAACTGTGGCAGGAGGTCTTCCTGCAGGAGGTCATCTGGGTCAAGGCCTGTGAATGGTTCACTGTGAGTCTCCACTTGATGAAGTAAGTTGTCATCTAAAGAAGTAAAACCATTGCTTTCAATAGGGTCAGTGAAATGGCTTATCTGAGACGCAGAACCAGTGGAAGCTGAAAARTTAATATTCACAGGAGAGAGTTTTGAACTACTAAAGTTGCCCTGAGGATGCGCAGAATGCAACATTTGAAAAGTACTTGAATTCAAAGGTGTATTAGGATTCAACATGTGCTCAGTTGTTTCTTGCTTGGTCCCTGTTTGAGATGTAAAGGCATCGCTTCCAGTGAAGTCAGAGATAGAGTGTGTCTGCTGGCTAGTAGAAAGAGCTGTTGTAGGCTGAAGAAGGCTGGTAGGAGAAATGTGATTATTAGAGTAAGAATAAGGAGATGAAAACTGTTGACTATTACTGACAGAACATGGAGTAATAGTTGGGGACTGTCCGTCAAAATTTCCTTCCTGATTCCCACAAAAATGTATCGAAGCACTCGCAGTTTGAGAAAACTGTTGAACAGACAGAGGCTKCTGTGAAGTCGATGGATTAGAAACTGAAGGTGGGTGGTTAACACTGACTCTGAGGGAAGTAGACACGTTAACTTCCATGAAGTCTTTTGGCTGGCTGAGAGCATCCTGCCCCGTGCTGCTCCTGCTTTGCTGTGACCGTAGTGAGGCACACTGATGCTGTGGTTCGTTAGCCTGAAATAAGGCAAAGTCATGGTGTGCTACAAAGCTTTTGTTTTGCTGCATAGACTGAGAATGTCCTTGGTGAAAAGGGGACCCATTTTGATTCGAAACAGTTGTGGCAGTTTGATGACCCCACATAGGACTCCCATCAGCCACATCTGGAAACATCCCATTAGACTGGTTTTGCGGATGAACTGGTGAACAGTTGAATTGAGAGTGTGGTGATAAGACATTGTCAGCTGGGCTATTAAAAGACTGATTTACTGAGTGAAGCTTCAGTGAATCATACTGATTCAGCTGATCAAACTCACTCATCTTTTGTTGATTTTGAGCATCTTGCACATGGTTCAATGAGTCTATGTGCAAAGGTTCAAATTCTGCACCCAAATTCAATTCATCAACAAGTGAAACAGGTCCAGGTTGAACAAAGGCATCATCTGACAAACCTTCTAAGGTCTCACTAAAAAGATTGGCATCATCAAAAAAATCCATCATAGGATCAGTCATCTTGAGAGGCCTGTTCTGCTTTTTCTCTCAACTCCAAATGGAGTCAATTTTGTCTCTCTGCAGTGAACAGAAACAAATGACATCCAGCGGTCACCACCTTATCCAAGGCATGCCAACAGCCATTAGTGCTTCTGAGGAAACATTTGTCTTCAAGTGTTAAAGCATCCTGAGGTAAAGGAGTGGGGGGCAGGGGAGAAAAAAAGAAAAAAGTTAGTTTAACGACTCTCCTCATCGCTCCTTCCCCTTCCCAACATTTTTAAGGATTTTTGATACTTCGATGATAACACTACACTTTAGCTAAACCACAAATCAAGTAAGTTATTTTTGCTTACACTCAATACCCTGTGCAGGCTTTATAATTTTTGTCCTTTATAAAATTATATTTTAAATGTAATGGTTTCATTTTTTCATTCACTCAAAGCACAATTTTAGATTCATCTTGGTCATATTCATTAAAACTACCAAACTGTACCAGAATAGGTTTTTAGTAGTCCAGGGTTAGAATTTGTTTGTAGAAAAGAAATCATATAGTAAGTAAGATGTTTATAATAATTCTGCATGTTTAAACAAAGAACTTGAAAGGTTATAAACTACATTTAAAGTCAAAGCTAGCTTAACTTCATTAGGAAAAACTGAGATACTGTTTCTTCTATTTAAGTTGCATTAAGTAAGTTTCCAAGAAACTGTATTTTATCTCGCTTAGGACATAATAGAGTCTTCTTTAAAGGAAAGGCAAGAGAATAAACACAATGATACAAAGACAAAACACACAAAGAACTAGCTTTGGTTCAATGGAGTTTGCACACCTAGTTTTGAAATATTTGAAACTATTTATTCATAGTATCACTGAGTGATCACCAATTAATTAGTTTGCAATCAGGGATTTAAGTTGAGTTGAAAAGGGTGGTTAATTTAACTTTAGCCTAAAACCTCCTACATTCACAATGTAATCAAACAGAATGAAAAATGGAATGAAAATGCRTGTCTGTGATAATTTACCTCCCCAGATAACTAGTAGCCCTGTAGAATAGGGGAGCAATCACTTTAAATGAGCACCTTCATGGAATAATCATTCCTTTATGCTGTCAATACATATGTCTAATTAAAGAAGAAAAAAAAGTAAGTAAAACAGCCACAACTTTTAATTCCTGACCCTCCTACTAAAGCTCACCTTCATGCTCTTCTCCTTCACTCCAATTGCAATTCTTCATTAATGAAATTTTCCTAAAATGAGTATAGGATCCTTCTAGAAATGAACACCCTGTAAGTCTGAAATATTCTGTGATGGACAAGGTTCATGTTGAACCTACTAAGCCAAAAGTAGTCTTTGACAAGCTTATGAAAATGCATTCTGCATATGCTCCTGGACCACTGAAGGTGGTGGGACCATAGTCAGAATAAAGCCAAACTTAAATTCACAAACCTCCTTTAGGGTTTGAGTATATGAAACTTCTGGTMTGTACAGAGAAAGGACAGATGGATCCTGTATCATACTGGAAGACACTGATTGGTGACATCTATCAAGTATGGATTGGTGTGAGTGTTGTGAATCTAGAGAACAAGCATGATATGAAAAATGTGACAGATGCTTAGGAAGGTGACAGCTTAGCACAGCAAAGTAGCCATGGATCCCAGATTATACATGGACAAGTTATTGCTTAAAGTTGGGATCTCCTAAAGTCCCAAGATAAAGGAAGCATTAATATAAATTAGACCCCATTATCTTCTAATGCTGATTAAGTTGTCTACTTATGATTAAAAGCAACATGATGACTTTCTCAGTATGGAACACCTTCCAATAGATGACAAACAAAACAGCAGGATTCAGGYAGAAGATCTGGGTTATAGCATTGCTAATATAATGATATCTCATCTTAGCATATCTCAACTCAAAAGATAAGTCAGAAGAGAGCTATTTTAGCTAAGAAGAAAACTAACTCAGATTAAGTACGAGGAAAAAATATCATAGACACAGAACAAAAGACATAATTAAAGAAACCCCCATCTGAGGAAAGATAAGATGGAAATTATGCCAGCCATGGGTAAAATGTCATGGTCCAGGCTATCAAGGACTATTGATAAAAATCACTAATTTGAAGCCTGTATCAGTAAATTTACATATTGAATCTGAGTACAACTCAGCAGACTGCATACAGCTCCTTGGTTATGCCTAGAGACAAACTATACATCACCATGATTTGTAAGGAAAGTTGTTCAATTTTTCTCAACTGGAAAAAATTGAGAGAAAAAAAAAAGAGGGATTTCTTCCATCTTTGGCAATATAAATACAATAGGATGTACAATTATTAACATGCTTTTGAGATTACCTATAGAAGCCTAGAACTGAACAGCACTAAAACCACCTCATATTGAAAAAACACATACACCAGACAACCTCTTCATGTTTTACTGACTGTGTCCCTTTACAGTAAAGAAGGGGAAGAAAGCCTGCAGAACAGCTGGAATCACTGCAGCTGCAGCACTAACTCGGAGCTGGCCTCACAGAAGTTCAGTTCTTTTCTCAAAACCCAAGAAACAGTTTTCATCTTAGTTTTTCCTACCTTTTTCAGCATAAGGAGAACAAAGGAGGAAATAACGGACAAATAATATGAACTCTCCTTTTAAAATGCAACAGCTTTATAAAACAAGTACATCTTAGCAGGTGTAAAAAGGAAATACAACCTGAAGATGTCAGCTTCATGTCAAGGATCCAAGCAAGATGGGTAGCACAGATAAACATACAAACTGAGAAATCTGAAAGTTAGATACATGAGAAACCTCTCCCAGCTAATTGGACCAACAAATTTATTATGAAGAAAGCTTCTCTGTAAAGAGGAGACTGTGAAGTGACAAAAAAAATCCAAACAAAAAAACCCCAGCAACCAGCAACCCAAACCTCTTTTGGAAAGAATACCACTATAGATAGCCTGCACACAACCCTGTTGCAAAGAGAACTTGGGTTTTGACCAGGGAAGTACTTTTACCCATACTCTTCAAAGAAACTTCATTTCTGTCTTATATCAGAAGGAAAGAAAGATTTATTTTACAGAATACATGAAAAAAAGACTGAACACATACAAAAACATAAGAGAATGGATATCAAATTTCACTCTCAAAACATGAAGGGGGTAGCAGTGAAACAAATATAATAAAAACCTGTGATGTGTTTTATTTCATTATATATTTATTTCACTGCATTTTTGACTACTTTTGATGAAATGACAAYGGAAAACAAACTACTCTACTTATAAGAAAGTAAATCAGGTAAAGCTTAAGCACATTACCATGATAGCCACACTTTTATACTTCGATACACTAGGTAGCACTGCTTCACGTGACTGATGTGTGACAGTACCATAGATAAGAGAAATCAGTGACTTAGAAGGCCATTTTTCTCAAAAGAAGTTGAAACAATGGCTATCCAGACAAATAACAGAAATCATCTCAGAGAGAAGCTAGGGACAAGTTAGCAGACGCAAGGAAACAAAGTCATAAAGGCATGACACAACAGAAATCCAGACTACAGGAAAAGGACATAGAGGAGGTAAACAGAGTCATAACTAGGGAAGACTTCTACATTATATGCATGCAAAGGGTTTGGTTTGGGGGATTTTTTTAGAGAAGCAATGCAACCAGGCATAACAAACAAGAAATCTGCCAAAAACGCTGAAAAAAATGCTACACTGGCTAAATTCTATGTAACATACAACAGCATGACAGATTTGTGGCTTTCTGTGACTTGCCCATCTATTAGCAGATGGAATACTGTGTCAAAAGAGGTAGACAATACAATATGTTAAAAACCAGATACTCAGAAACCTGATCACTTCTGCGTAATATTTAGAAATGAGAGACACTTCCTCCCCAATATTAAAAGACAATTAGAGTATCATTACTTGTCAGATTTTAACTAAAGCTTTGGCCAAGTTCAAAAAGCTGAGTTAATTAAATAATACAGAAGTTACTTCCCACTGATGTGCCAATATAAATGATGTTCTTTCATAGATTTAAAGATCAATGTACGTGTACAAAGATCAATGTTAAAAAGGCGTAAAGGGACAGCACAATTTCCTCAAAATCTCAGTAATATAGAAGACTAAAAAAGAACATTTAGTAGATAAAAACTCTTTTATTCCCTAACAGAAAGGAATCAGTGTTTCTACTGGAGTGCYGTGGTATCTGTAGCTAAATATGGATTGAAATGATGCATTTTCTCTTATTGTTATCACTAAAATTTGGATWAAATGGTTGAGTAGCCTGTTTCATTAAATAAAAACCCACACATCCAATTATATTATACATATGCATTATTTTAGTTTAAAATTACTTTACATTGGTATGCATTTCTTATTATTTTTGAGTAATGAGCCATCCCTTTAGTAAAATCATACCCTCAACATACTAGTTTTGTTTACAATTCTATTTCTGTTACAGAGTTCAGACAGCATGCTAAATACTCAAGATCACTCGAGTACCTTGTATTTTAAYTTGAGGATTATGAAGATTTGAAACATATGGGCTTAAACTAAATTCTCAGAACTAGATTTCAGTCCATGGATACGGTTCCAGCTCCAAATAAGAGCATAAAACCGGAGCAAACTGCCTTGTGTGTGCTTGTCAGACTCAGAGCAGTCTGTTATCACACCTACRCTGGTCTTGCTTGCACCAAACACCCCATGTAACTGTTTCCCTTCCTCTACTCCCCACACATGCACAAACTCCCTTCCTCCACCTGTCCTCCTTTCTTGCAGGTAGCCTCTGGGAATTAAATAGAACAAATATAAATAAAGGTTTATAGAAGAAAAAAAAAAATCAGTAGCTATCTATTGTTACGGTTGTTCATAGAATTTCAAGTCAGTCAACATTACAAATAACATTTCACTTGGAAACAAAATCAATCTTCCAATGCAACTGAAGACAAATTTCTACCATTTTCAACCATGTTTGCCTTCACTGTAAATGGGACAACTTCTTTATTGAGAACAGCTTTGCCTAAACTGAATAGAGCAAAACCACACCAAAGAAAAAGTGTATCACAGAACTCTCTGCATAAAACAACATGGTATCAAAAAGTCCCACAGCATATGCTTAGGCTACTTACTATACTTCTTTAAGAGATCCATGTTAACAATAATTTTTAAGTCAAGGTAAATTTATGAAGTATCAAAATGATATTTCAGCAAGCTGTACTTAATATATGGAGCAAACACATAACAAATTCTGTAACGTATGAGGTAAACTTTTTCTTTAGAGACCTACAAAAATTAAAAATACCAGTGCCTTTTAGAAAAAATCATATTTTCTAGTAAGTCTTTCGYGGTTGTTTTTTTTCTACTGTTTTGAAGTGTAGGTGTGTATAATACCACAAAGTTTCTTCAGACTAAATAAGGTTTATGTTATTGAGAAAAAGTGTTGGTTTTTTTGATTGCACAAAATTCAGACCCTTTGTTTTTAGTGCTTTCCAGGTTGGAGTCACTTTCCTCCCTAAACTCCAAATTCAAAAGATGTACGGCAAGATGCACAATTAAAGCCTGTAGAACTGTTGTATATATCAGAAAAGGACTCTCAAATCACAGACCAATTTATAAATTCTTTACTTATATACCACTGTTTCTCTATCTGTATTACTAAGAATTAGTAATTTTATTAGAGCATTAATACTTAGATATATGAATTCCAAAGTTTAATTATTAGCTTGGGTCAAAATTAAGAGCTAGCACAGGCATGAACCCTATACTGTAAAAGTTCCTGATAAAACTTTTAAGACAAAAATAAGTTGCTGAAATCTTCTAAATTAAAACTATATCACAAGATACTTAAGAAAACGGCCCAAGTCAAGATAAAAAATATTCTTACCCATGAATATAGAACACATCTCTTTAATGAAGGATTAAGAAGCTCAGAGATGTGCTTTAAATCCAGATGGATACCTCATCATCAGAGACCTGAAAATGAAGCAYGTTAAACAAGTCACACAATAACCAACTTCAGGAGGGTACATTCAAGTGCAATACCCGAAACTCAAAAATTCAATAGGTATCAAGCCAAGAACACCGGAATTAATACTCAATCACTAGTAGCTATGATTTTGTGTCTGATAAATAGGCACATACTCATTTTGTAGGACCACTAAAAATAACAAGCCTAGAAACCTCTAAGGATGAAGGGTAGTCTCTGCCAGAATACTGAAAGGCTTAGGGGWACTTTAAGTCACAACAGAAGTACTCAAAACCAATAACAAAAAAGTTTTGAGGTTAGGTTTTAAACCTTTCAGTATGAGAAGCCCTGTACATGTCTTTTAACAGCAGTGGGCTGCTCCACCCTGACAGATGWACTTCAACGGGAACTGACACTGCCTTTCGGGGGGGAATACCTGCATGACCCTTCTAGCCTGTTCCTTGCCTTGACAGGAGGTAGAAAAACTCTGCTTCATGAGGTTCTCTTTAAACCGAAAGAGGCTTCAAAACATTACAAAGTTTAAGGGAAAATGTGCATGGGGTGAAAGTAACGGGTTTTAGGGCCTGTGTGTAAAAGCCTCAAATCACACAAAACTACCCTGTAGCACTAAAAAACAGACAAAAAGTTTGTATATGAACTGACATTCTATACCAGTGTGTTTTTCCATTTCAAAAATATGATCGTTCTGTCCAAGGCACCAAGCATCCTCCAGTTCCAATTACAKAGTGATGCCACACTCTTCAACACCTTTGTGTAAGACTATTAATGCAGTTCAAACTTTAAACTTTATTAAAAGATAATATAGTATATATACTACTGCATCGAGAAGCAGATTTTAACACAATAATTATTTCCTCTCTCTACATCTTTGAAACAATGTTGTGATGTATGTCGAAGATACAGATTGCTTATAGCAGCTACCAAAAGCCTGCAATGTTCCAGTAAAAAAAATTATCTGGTACTAATTTGGTACATAAGTTACTACATTTATCCTTCTTTTATTATTCAATAATTTCCAAGACTTATTCCAAGTTGCTAAAATAAAATGTCTCTGCTCTGCATTAATAGRGACACTTAATGCACGGAGCCATTTTTCCAAAATTCGTAAGAAATCAGCATGGACCCAAACACATACCTAGGGAAAGGTTGCTAAAATACATCCATCTTTGGTTTCCATCTATGTGAAGTTATATGAATTTTGTATCAAAGCAGCCAGAARACTTGCTCTAGATGGTCTCTTTTTTCTGTACTGGAACTCCCATCATATAAAGAGAGCTCCTGTCACGCACAAGGCCTCTTCATATCCAGAAATTAGAATGGAGTGTGAAATTATTTAACTGTCAGATTCTATGCAGCATTTTAATATTTTTGTTCCTAAACCTCTGCTTATTTAAAAGTTTTGTTGACTAAATAAAGTTAAAGAATAAGGGTTTTACAATATATACACTAACTGAATAGAGGTATTCAAAAATGCATTATTTGAAAAAAGAAAAATCAAAAACTAGCAATCAAGTAATTTATCCTAACTGTAAGAGTTCAACAGCAAAAAGAGAAACCTAATTCACCTATAACTACCATGTAAGACAAATGCTRTCTTAAGTTCTTGGCTGTCTAAAACAGCTGCGTATCCTTCCTCAACTGGATTCTTCTTGAACCCTCAAAATAAAGAGGAAAAAAGATGTTTCTTACTCTTTAGGACAGTGTCCACTTGCTTGAACAGCTTCCAATATGGAGACAATTGTGGAATACTTAAAAGTTTGAAAAACCCTACGTTGAAAAGAAGAAAAAAAGCATATATAAATAGATATACATTCACTAGGTCTACAATACATTATTCTAAATGTAAAATACAACAAATACTTCAGACAGCAGAAGATTCACTAATGATTATACAAAGTGCCAAAGAGAAATCCACACACAAGGAACTTAAAGCTTTCTTAAGCAGCAAAATGGGATCCATCTACAAAGATTCTCACTTAAGCTAAGCATGTGAACTTTTAAATACATATATACAGACACATGTATGTTAAGTATGTTAAAAAAATTGTTCTGTGAAAATCCCTTCTTTGGGAGAGGGTCTTAATACTTGCTTTTAAATCTTGAAGTGTTAAGATTAACTGATATACAATAAAAGTTACACTTTATTAAATAGAAACAGAACTACATTTGTTATGAGCATGCCTAGATCCATATTAAACTATCTTAGAAAGTTTTAAAATAATTGTATTTCACATTCCAACTAATATAGTATCTTCATAAAATACTGAAAGAAAAATACACATTTCCCTAAGTGCACATGAATTTCCTTATGTTTCTTGATGAATTTCTAAAGCATTACTAATAAAAAAATGTGAACAACAGTATTTTGGCTATTTCTCTAAATATCTGTAGGAGGTGTCAGAGATGGGCCAGGCTCTGCCCAGTGGGGCCCAGCCATGGGACAAGAGGCCACGGGCAGGAACTGATGCCAGGGTGTCCCACCTGAACAAGAGGAAGAACTTTCCTGCGCAGTGCCCGAGCGCTGAACAGATTGTCCAGAGAGGATGTGGAGTCTCCCTCACTGGGGATATTCCAGAAACCCCTGGACACAATCCTGTGCCACGTGSTCTGGGATGACCCTGCTTGAGCAGGGAGGTTGGACCAGATGATCCCACTGTGTTCCCTTCCAACCTGACCCATTCTGTGAGTCTCTGTGGTTCTTATTTTGGACACTAAACCACAGATTCTTATACACGTTAGTGTAACAGGAAATAAACCATTCATTTCAGTTAGTTGAGAATAGCTACCCAAATTTCTATTTTTTCAAACATCATGTAAATTTAAATAAAACAGTTTAGTTTTGCACAACATCCTTGTGTGCTTTTATGCCTTCAATCTTGGCAAATACCTTTAGAAAATTTAACAGCACCAGTTAAAGACATTATTATTTTCAACTACCTTCTTCACCTCTCTGCCAAAGGTTATTGCCCTCAAAGCACACCTGCAGAACAAAACATGTAGGTGTGCATCTGCTGCTTCAGCAAATAGTCTCTCAATTTAGTTTTAACCCTTCCTCTTCTTTGTTTAACAAACCCATTAGACTTTGCATCAATATGGCTGAAGTGTATATATACATTCTAATTTGTCATTTATATTTTGTGGCTATTAATTGCAATAAAGGAACAATAATAATACAGCGAATGACAACATCTTAATCTGCTACTATTGATAGTGATCTAGAAAGATACCAAAAGTTTGGAATATCTTATTGAAAAGAACAAAGTTTATCTCCAAGTTTTAGTGAAAACAGTTGTTAAGAAGTTCAGGAGTTGGACCACCAGACTACTGAAGGAATCCATCCTAGCAACCAGTACTGCTCTTAAAATATTGCAATTTTGTTTCTCTAAAGTGTACCTGTGAAGATTTTCATAAATTTCAGGACTTCAGTGAGTTCCTGCTTATTTTTCTAATACAGATAACAAAAATTTCCCATGTTTTGTTCTTCAGGTTTGAATACCACACCCAACTTTTTTCTTTTTAGTGTACCTGTTCAAAATAGAAATGCCTCTTTTCACCCTCTTTAGTTGTCAAAAGAGTTAGAATAACATATTCGATGCAATGTATTTGTAATTTGCAGTTTACTTCTGACCACTAGAAGAGTTACACGAATTTCATTGTAAGTTTAAAAAGAAAATCCTCTGGTGCTGCTGAGATTTCAGATGTAAGCACTGCARGGTTTCTATAGTTTTGTCATCAATTTCAGTATTACACCTTAAATTAGACCTACAAAATATGTTTCTGAATTCTGGTATCTTTCCTGAGGAACATTTAGGCCATTTTAAGATTCAGAGAAACATTTGCATTAAAAATGAGAAAAAAACCTTTTCATTTTCACATGTGGCCTAAACCAAGATTTCATTACAAAACATCAGAGACAGAAGACTTCAGAGCACAGCCCTCTTTCAATTCACAATCTGATAATACACTATCTTCCAATAATTCTCGTGTTCTAGCCTGATAAGCATCTTTGTGAACTACTGCAAGTTTATAACCTGGAAGTACCAACTAGAACAATGCAAAGGATTGTGCCTGTTTTACAGGTGCCTAYGGATCCTGATGGATGAGTACAGACAGCAGCTGTGAAGACTTGACACTGACAGAAGTCTGCTTTGGGAAAAAAAGGAGCACAACTTCAAGTCTTGACACTGCCAGATGAGGATATGCCAGTACTTTACTGAACAAAACAGGTTCAGACATCCCACCCCACACTACATTTACTGCCATAAGGAGTTTCATCTGTATCACGAGTCTGTCCCACTTGGAAGGAGGCTGCATACAAGTTTTCTGTTTTGTTTTTTGGCAGTTATTTAACTATTTCTAAGGAGATTTGATACGAAAGTCTCCTAACAGAGTTTCTCCCAGGCACCTGTTAAGCAAGACACTCTGAGTTTGCAATTTGTTTGGTATATTCTGCTTAAATTAGGAAATCAATTAAAACTAATAACTCAAGCAAAACATCATTTTTCATCTTGTCTCATCGTTTCCAGCACAGTCAGGAAATGTTCCTGAATTCACCTGCAACAGAGACTCCAGACAACTTTTACTGTGACATCAATACTCTGTCACAAGACTCTGACAGTCAAAACGGACTTTTAAAAAACTTCCCCCGTTAAATGGGACAATACTCATGTGTTTGTCAAGACTATTTGTGAATTAATTCTTAGGAACTTACCTAAAAGTCTGCCTCTGAAGCTAAATTTAAGTTTAGCTTCTGAAAAACAGCAAAAATATACTTTGAAGAACTACATGCTGAAACCAGCAACACCATATTACATGGAATCAAGCCCATTGTCTTACCTAACACTTTTTAATGTAGGTGGAAGCCATAACTACAGTAGCTTTACTACAGGGTAATTGAAAACAAAAATATATGGTATTGAATTCTCAGATTTCTGATGACATATGGAATATCAGATGGGCAGACTTTCATGGCATTACACAGATGAAGTCTTTCTGAAGCTTAATAGGTTCTTCATTAGGGTGTTAAGTATCAAATGTAATAAAACCATTTCTCTTCAAAAGCCATTTACAGAACAAACTTTGGAGGAATTCCTGAAGTTTAGTGACCAACAAAAAAGAGTGAACCAAACTTTTAATACTGCTCATGCAGCACAAGGAAAAGTGCCCAAGAATCCACTGCAGATGGAAACAATTTGGTAACCAAAGTCACATTTTCTAATATGACTCAGATAAAGAACAAAGTCAAAATTACTATTTGTCTCCAGAAAAAGAATGGGAACATTTTTCCATCTTCCTGCAAATTCTAACTGTTGATTTAAGTCTAAAACAAAAATATGTSTCTTACAAAGAGAAAGATGCATGTACACTGCCAGCCTAAAGACATTAATATTTGTCAGTTCCTGGATAATCTGTATGAATGAAATTGAAGATCTCAACACATCTGCTCACTGACAGATACCATATCACACCAATGTATTTGCTGAATTCTGAGTTTTAAAAAAAATGCTTCCTATCTTGTAACTTAYTTCTTGCAGCTTAGTAAGTGAATGTAATGTAAAGGCAACATTGAAAGTGGAACTTGGATCCAAGATGCTTCCAGAAGTTGCCTTTTACTTGATCACTTGATAGCASAGTAGACATCTGAATTCTATTATATATGCATTTTGAAAGTACTCCTAAGGTGCTAATGTTTCTCAAGTCAAGATAAATCCTCATTAACCACGCTGTTAAAAATGTTTGATTTAGAATTGGTCTTCCGCAAGTTTTCAACACTGCAGTTATTCAAAAACAGGGTCATTGTAAACCACATTATACTTTTTTCTTGTAATACTTCTAGCAAAAAAACACTTCTTAAAAAAAGATGTCTCCTCCCTGCACTACTGTAAATAAGAAAATCGTCTGTTGAGCCTGTTTGACGTTTGTCCAGCGGACTCTCACATGCATGAACCGGTCAGACAGAKTAAACATGAGAATCTTGCTATTCCTTCAGCCAAAGCAAGAGCTGCAAATGCTTTTCAGTTGCTGTTTTATGAGCAAAATAATCACTTCTTAGCATGACAATTTCTTTTGCTGAAGGGGAGAGAGAATACTTCAGCAAAATAATAATGTTAACTATAAATTCTTGAAGTTTTGACTAAATAAACAGCTAGTTTCTCCATCACCCATTCCTGTGTACACGGATACCCTGCATTCCTGAGGCACCATTTCTGACTACAGGAAGAGCACTAGGAAGTAGAACAAGGACACTATGGGAGCTCAAGTAAGTGTGAGATTTCAAAGTGTTCATTAAGCTCACAGCTCCATGGTTTGATAGAACCACAACCATTAAAAGGACAACTCTAGATAGGTCGGTGGACGAATAGAAAGTATTGACAGAACTGTATTGGTCAGGAAAGAAACTGAGTGTGAAAGRTTACCAGACTTCAGTTAAACACAGAAGTGTTTCAACTGGATGATTTATGAACATAAGTACCAAACATTACCGAGAATTCAGTTCATATATAATGGTGGAAAGAAGGATAATACTGCAATCCAGTGATGAAAAGGATACGCTATTTGACTGCATCCTAAATTGCATGAAAAGTATCAAAGAAATACGATGGTGCAGTATTTGGGCACTTCTTTCTACAAGACTGATATAGACAAAAAAAATGCACTGGAAGGAATCCAAACTCATAAAATATATAATTGTCCAGCTTACCTGTACTTTTGAAGCATCTGAAGGATATATATACGATAAATATAGGGAATATTTGTATCGTAAGTTACATTAAAAAAACCCCCTTAACAACTAACCCTATAAATCAAGTAAGAACAAATGTGCATCTACTTACTTCATGGGTTCCACAAGTAAGGCAATTTTAAAGCAGCATGTCAATCTTTTGGGTTTTATCTGCCTGCATCACTAACTCATCTTACTCATAAAAGGAAACAAACGAAAATTGCCTGGTTTAGGGTCTCTATAGTCTCTCAGTAGTGGTTCACGTCATACATCTTTTGGATAACACCAATAAGAATACTTTTTAAAAACTACACTGTGCTTTCATCAACGTTTTTCCGTGACTGAATTCTTGCTCTAATCTTCAGGAACATTTAGCACAAGCAGCTCATATGAAATGAGAAGGTGGTGAGAGTCCTCAAAATTCTTGAAGAACTGTAAGACTTCAAATTCCACTTCTTTTACAGTAAAAATGATAGCCTTACTCTGAGTGACATGAGTTAATACAGCTTCATCATGAAAAGCAGCATGAAGTCGTATAAATAGACCTATTTGGTTAAACACAAACAAGCAAGTTAGCATAAAGTAAACCAGCACAGATGCACTGTAACTACTTATGTGCCTGCCCTTGTCATCTTAAAAATGCAAAGTAAATTGATGCAGCTTACTCACTATTGGGGAAAAAAAAGCACTACTTCACATTTACTTTAGGGTTAGAGAGTTCACAATGGCCATTAACCACAGAGCTGTTGATACCTGAAGTTCACATCCTACCTGACTTCCCACTAACTTCTCTGTGTGCCCATGAGTTATACATAGGGCCTGGCACACTGACCCCTGAATTGGTTAACATTCAAGAACATGCATGTTAATTTTTGCTCTTTGGTTTACACAGTCTGGGCATTGAAGTCCATGGCACCTTGGAAGCCTCATCAGACAGATGCAGGAAGAATGAAAAGGTCATTATTAGTTACAGGTATAAGGTGTTGAGGGTGTGTAGAAACTAATAAATCCAAAAGCTACTAATTGCTACTCTTTCTGTAGCAGTTCACAAAGTATAAGATAGGAATAATTACTGACTTAAAAATATTTACCTTGTGAAGCTAACAAAAAGTTGATCTGTACAACAACAAATTAAAATTCAGAGACAGGATAAAAATCCAGAGTTTGCTCAAAAATTACTGAATATTAATAATCTGCCTTAAATGAAAAGCATATTTATAACTGCATACAAACGATTACATGTAAAACAAGATGAAATAATTATTTTTACCTCACACCTGCCAAATGGGAACTTGATGGTGTCGAATGATCCAGGTTTAAAAACAGTTGCAGTGAGCTCTTAGGACTGATAGGCCTAGTTCTCCTGAGAGAGGAGGGTTACTTTTTAAGGCTACTTCTTACAAAGTCTCAAAAAATACACAAGAGAACTAGAAACCCTATCTTGTCACACAAATTGTTACTTTGTCCCCCATGAACCTGAATTGTAACACTGAAGGGTTCAGCTCTCTTCTACATAATGGAGGGAGGCTGAGCTGTTTTTTCTCACACTGATGAAGTTAAACAGTTTTCATGAACTGAAGGAAGTTTTCAGTTGCTAAAGATTCGAGGCACTTATGATACAGTGAGGAGAGCAAACCATTTCTTCCAAATTGAAAGTGTATGCATCAACCTTGTTGTCAAATGAGCCTATCCAGCCAAATGAGAGAATTCGGAATTCTTTTCACCTGGTTTTTATCCCTGYTCACAAAAATGTGTGTGTAAAGACAGAAAGAAGAGGTTTTAACATTTCACTGTGTTAAGCCYCAGTGGGAAATGCGAGGATTTCTCCACTTCACTAGCATAAAGATGCATGCCACCTATCCACCAAGTGCTATCTACCAACAGTACCAAGCTGGCCTCAAAATCCTCTCCTTGTCATTCCCGGAGGAAGGCAGCTTGCAGCCCCTACCTGGAAAATGCCAGCTTATAAATCCCAACCTTGCACTTTGACAGCCAAGTCTCCTTTTAAGCCTCCACCCATGCAGTGGGAACCTGTGGCCATGCACCACCAGCTCTCCTCAACCCAGAAATCTTGCAGCCCAGAAGGAGAGCAGCCTGCATGGCCATCTCCATCTCTCCCAGACACACCTCACCCAATGTCAACCCTGCCCTGCCATCTTCCTTTCCCCTGCTGTGGTCGATCCAAGCCAGCCGGCTGCCAAACTGAGCTCCTCTTTTTCTTACTGCTTCGCTTGCCCTGGGAAATTATTTTAATTCCTGCCTCTGCCCACCCCTATTATCTTGCGTGCTGAGAAGCCAGGTCTGCCATGCCCACTGTTCTGCCTGGGAGGGTCCGCATCCCTTCCCTGCCTCGCACCCCCTTCCTAAACGACACAAGGCGGCCGGGGACATCCTTGCCCAACCTTCCTCCACCCAACCCTTTCCTCCCACTGCCACCTCCTCGCTGGGGGAGAGGGATATCCAGCCTTTTCCTCTCACTTCCCTAAGGAGACCAGCCCTCTTCTCTTCGCCCTGCCATCTTCTTACCTGGGAGAGGGCAGGACATTCAGGCTCTCCCCCACCCCATTAACCCCGGGAAGGCCCAATTTCTCCCCTCAAACTTTACCCCCACCCCCGGCCGCCCCTGGGCGCCGTGGCGGGGCCGGGGGTGGCGGGGACCGCATCCCCGGGCGCCCCCGCCGCCTCCATCCTGCCCGCTCCACCCGCGCCGCCCCCGGGAAAAGCCTCGCCTCGCCGCCGCCCCCCTTCCTCCTCCCACCTCCGCCGGCGAGGTGCGAGGGGCCGGCGCGGAGCCCCGCGCCCGGCGGTGTCGGCTAGGGGCGGAAGCGGGCGGGGGCGGCGGCGGGGAGAGCCCGGGTGCCGAGCAGGCCGCGCCGCGCCGACCCCGGCGGCAGCCGGGGCGGGCAGGGCCGGCGGGGCCGCCCGGTGTCTCCGGCACCTGGAGCGCGGCCTGCCCGTCCCTCCGCACGTACTCACCGCCCGGTTCGCCATTACGGAGCCGCCGCCGCTGCCCAGCAGGAGGCGGCGATGCCCCGCGCCTGTGACAGCTCCGCGCCGGGGCGGCCGCGGGCGGGCGGGCGGGCGCGGCGGCTTCCCCTCCCCCCCGCGGGGATTCCCCCCGTGTCCCCCCCCCGGGGAGCCGGCGGGCGAGGGCGGCACTCACCGTGCGGTGTCGCAGGCCGGCGGGCGGCGCGGGCGGTGCTCGGCGCTGTCCCCGCGCCTCTCCCCGCTCCTCCCCGCGGGCGCTGCGCGGGAGGGGCCCCGCGCGGGGGGGGGAGAGGGGGGGCGAAGTTTCACTCGCTCCGCGCCGCGACCCCACCGGCCCCAGCGAACCCGCGGGGACAGGCTGGGGGGCGCATTTGCATATTTGTCACCCCCGCGCTGATTGGCCGCCCGCGCGGGGGCCGCCGCCGCGCGCTGACACGGCGGCTCGGGAAGGGAGGGAGGGAGCGGCGGGAGGGAGGGGAGGAAGAGGCGGGCGGAGCGGGGACGGGGCGCGGGAAGGGGCGTGCGCGGGGCGGGGATGCGCGGGGGGCGGAGAGGGGAGCCGGGAGCGTGCGAATTTCCTTCCCGAGACACCTTCGCCCTCCCGCCGCAGCCCCCGCGGGAGGGGCGGCCCTGGCGGGGCGGGGGCGGGCGGCGCGGAGGCGCTGAAATGGTGCGTGCGGCGAGCTGGGCACATCCAATATGGCCCCTGCGCCGGGGGAAGCCAATCCCGGGCGCGGTTACTCCCGAGGCTCCGGCGGAGGCCGGGCCGGGATGCGGGGCAGGCCCGGGAGGAGGGGAGCGGGGATTTTCCCTGRGAAAGGGAAACTTGGAGCTCCGGCGCGTTTCCGCGGGGCGCTCACGCAGCCGCTATGGGCCGTGCCTCCGGAGCAGCGCTCCCAGCAGCGGGAATGCCGCCTTCGCTCCGGGAAATCGCGGGGGCGGGATTGACACCGGCACGGGAGATGGTGCTCGGTAGCCAAGGCTCTCCTTCCCTCCTTCTCTGCAGGCAGAGCCTGTGGGCCGGCAGCTCAGTTCGTCTGAGCCATGGGTGGCATCGCCAGGCCTTCCAGGGAAAGCCAGGTGCTTGCAGGGAGAGCAGGGGAATTCCCGCCTGTCAAAGGCAAAGGTGGATGCCAGGCAGGGCGAGCGTAGCCTCAGGCACACTATCAAGCCACTTTGGAATATATTTCTTGAACATGCTAACAGAGCACAGATATTCCTACAAAGTGAACTATAAGCCTATTCTTTTACATAACGCTTTTTCAAACATATTAAAATGAAGTGCATTAAACCCAAAGTATTGATTTCAAGATCAAAATTTACAAGTAACCATTGACAAAACACTTCGATATTATCTGAAGGAACTTTTTAAAAAAATTTTTAAGTGTCAAGCTGCAAGGTTGTTATAGGACTGGTTTCCCTGTAGCAGGACACCAGAGCAAAAAGYTCGAGGGAGTTTCTAGGAGGGCTGAAATGAGAAACCTTGTTGGGCCTTGCTTGCAGTTTTATCTACAGTAGCAAATAAATAGAAAAAAACCCCAACCCATGACACTTTAGGTGGGCAGTTACATGACTCCTGCGAGCCGACCTAAAGACTAAATTAAGAATTCCAGGAATGCACTGGCAATAAAATTTCCAGTCGGTTATCAACACTTGCGTATTGTGCCTGTGCGGACTATATGCACAGAGACAATCAGAAACCTCGTCCCTAGGGCTTCCTTTCCTTGCTGTAAGGAACTAGGGATACACTTCTAGTTCTCTCCAACCTGTTGCTTCTATGGTTAGGATATCATTTAAAATAAATTCTGTCATTATACCAAATGTCAGATTTGTTTGGTATCTTATAAACTTAATTACATATTGTAATACATTAATTGATTTCAGAGTTTCTAAATAGCTCTACTGAGCTTCTGTAGCTACAAGCATTAGGTTCTTACTCAGTATTAGTTCAGAAGACAAACCTTTAAGCAAGCTGCTTCTGTGTTTTAGCTTTACCATACCTTTATCTTCCTCCCTCTCTCTCAATTCCTTCATGGCAAAAACTTTAATCTTCCTCTCAGACTATTCAAAAGACTACTGTTAATATTTACGCTAAACTTTCTGTATTAACTCCCTTCTTTTAGCCAGCCCTATAGATTTTTTTCTTTTTAATTTCTCTCACTAGCAATTGAGAAAAACTTCAAAAAATAAATGTAACCGATTTTTTTTTTTGGAGTCCTAGTGGCTTCTAAAACAAAACCCTTATGTCTCTRCTCCTCTAATCTACATAGAGAAATAAGCAAGTACTTTGATGGAAAGAAGGCAGCATTTAGCCTTTTATTAGAATCAGCCAGCCAGTGGTAGTACTTTCTTAATAAAGCTATCAACACCATTGTGACATGGTGAAGTGCTCTCAGCTGTAGATAGTGTGAATGGCAGTGTCATAAGTTGAGAGCACAAGCTTAGAATCATAAATCACATGAATGACCAAAAATAGGATCATGTGACTGATTATTCTGCTGCTCAAAAGGACATTGAAACTTATGAATACTTAATGTCTGGATGGATCCCTTTAGAATTTAGAAAACAAACAGGTTGCATAAATGTACAGAATTAAATGGTGATTTTTGGTTTAGGCTTAATTTTCTTAAACATGTCAATGTCTCATCAGTTTTGGAGATGGCTTTTGTGCAGTGTTAAATTTTTTTCCCTTCAAAATTTCTGACATTTTATATCACCACCTCGAAATCCTACTATTGTTTCAAGCAATCATAATTTTAGCAGGTTTTATACATTTTATGGTATCTTTGTTTTCTCAGTACCACTGCTTCRCAATGTAATTATATTATTTTGATCATAGTGTATCAGTGACTTTCAAAACGTTGGGTTTGGTAAGAGTGAAAGAATACTTTGTCCTTCCCCTCCTTTTTTTTTAATAAATACTTTTCTTCACATGTGTCATGTACCACAGGTTAAGAACACATGCATTTTTTAATGTTCTTGGCTCCCACAGAACTATAGTCATTTATTCTGCCTTAGGATTTACCACGTGTCTTGTAACTCAGTGAAGTCTATAGAGGGAGAATTCCTGTGTACTCAACACAAAGGCACTCATCCTTTATCCTTCTGTAAGTGTAGAATAAAGTTTTGTGAGAAAAATTTGCAACAGGGGAAATCTGTTGCTGTACTTCCCTGTTCTTTGGTTATCCGTGGAAGTTGCTGCAGGGGTATTGAGGTCAGGGCTCAAATGACCCATGGAATCACTTAGGTTGGAAAAGACATTTGAGATCATTGACTGCAACCATTCTCCCAGCACTGCGAAGCCCACCACTAGCCCATGTCCCTAAGTGCYGCATCTACAYGTCTTTTAAATACCTCCAGGGATGGTGACTCCACTACTTCCCTGGACAGCCYGTTCCGATGCTTTACAACCCTCTTGGTGAAGAATTTTTTCCTGATCTCCAGTCTAAACTTTCCCTGCCACAGCTTGAGGCCATTTCCTCTTGTCTGTCACTTGTTACTGGGGAGGAGAGACCGACCCCCACCTGGCTACAACCTCCTGTCAGGGGSGTTRGAGMGAGTGACAAAGTTCTCATGCAACTGAATGTGCTGCTGAGATTCCACTGTTGCCACAGTGGCTGCTTTGATCCTCCGCGGTAGCCACCCYGTGGGATTCGGGAAAGCAAAGAGCAGCTGTGTGCGCAGATCGCTGCTGTTAGAGCAGCTCTGCCTATGCCTTTGCTGATAGACTCTAAAGGCCTGGTGGGGATCTGGGATGCAGGTGAGGTCCTGCAGTGCCACACAAACCAAGCCCTTGCTGAGGTGCTCGGCCGCTCAGTGCGTTGCCTCTGCATCCTGCAGCACGAACAGGGAACAGACRGTTCTTCAGAACACTTTCTCTAGGAAACTTCTGGAGCTGTTAACAACTCTGCAAGGTGAGGGTTTCCTCGTATCATTTTACCTCTGAATACATTCCAAGTCACATGTTCCCACACGATTCAAACTGGGGAGCTGTGCTTGTTTCGCTGTGCTGTTGTGTGGCAGTTTGTGGGTTTGTGAGAGCTGGAATGGACACTGGAGCTCCTGCAGGGAGCAGCTCTGCTGTGCACCTGCACATCTGAAACACTGCAGATGCAAAGGAAGTACCCTGAAGCAGATGGTTTCTCCCATGGCCTAGCAGAGACAGATGTAAACCACAATATGGTTATACATCTTTTTAGATTAGGTCAAAATTTGATTCTTATGAGTGTGTTTGGGAACAATTGCATCCGAGGATACGGATCAGAAAGAAAAGGTGGAATTCTGCATATAAACCTTTCATATTGTGATAAATAACTACAAATAAAGATCCAATTGCTAACTAAATGTGGAAATAATCTGCTTTGTAAATGGAAATTTGTTGGCAGCTAAAATGCTTTATTTTTACTGTGTTCTAAAAGTTTACCTAGCAGCTGGGTGCTACTGGTGTAAATTGAGTAAACCTGCAGTTAAGGCATGAAAATGCTGATTTCTGAAACTGTGTTCATTGCTGTTTCCTCAAACATCTACGTCTGTGTCTGCTTGCCACAATGACAGCCACGAGTACACTGTTAATTGATGAAACTATAATGATAGTATTGAAATCTGTCATGCAATAGGAAGCATGAAAGGAGAACATTTTAGAACTGAGCTCACTGAAAAATTATTTTTCTACTATATCATGTTTTCATTAAGAAATTTATAAAGTGTATTTTTAGGGGACTCCTGGCAGTGCCCAATTTTAGGTTTTGGCGAAGGTTTGTTGCATTGCCTTTTGAAAGAACAGAAGTTTGTATCTCGATAGACTAAGGTCAGTTTGTGAATCTGGGCACTGAGACAGAAGGTTTGTGAGTTRGGGTTTAAAGTGTAGTCTGTAAAGGTCATTTGCAAAGAAGAACGGTGATATAGGACCTCTGCTAGGCTGTTGTGTTAAGAAGGAAGCAGCCACTGAAGCCCAGCTGCAAGTTTTGATGACCAGGTGGAGCTCAGGTCACCTGACTCTCTTTGGGCTCCCTAAAGCAGCACTGAGAGCTTGCTATAGTTTTCTGTGGAGTGGTTTAGAGGGGAGGGGTTTTCAGGAGAGAAGGAAATTGGTTATAGCTGTAGAAATACGCTGGTGATTTTGTGCTAGTTCTGAAGCCGAGAAGAAGCCTGCAAGTTGGTTAAGTGATCTGATGAGGAGGTATTTTCAGTAGTGCTAGTCAGTAAGTAAGATGCTGAGAGTGAATGCAGTAGTTCAAGCCTTTTTAAAAAATGCATRTTCTTTTTAAATCTTCTTTTCTGTTTGTTTTTATCTGGAGAACTGGAATAGATATGCCATTAGTTGATTTTTTTTTTTTTAACTGTAGAACTTAGAATGAGTGTCATGTTCTCTTCAAAGTTTYGTGCTGTTAAATACTTTTTACTAGGATTTTTTCACTGTAGGGTTAACTATCTGTGATTGTTGTCCCTGGGCTGGCTTTAAAGGTAGTTGGAGTTGAGAGCTGCTCCTCGATTTTAGGAAAACTTACAGGATATTCTTAAGTAAGGACAGAGTAGCTCTTGGAGGAGGAGAAAGGCAAGGGATAGTACATGAGGGGTTTGAAGTAGAGGTGTTCTTTTTGGCTTTGTAATTAAGAAGAAAGAAACTTCCTTGGGGATRTCTGGTTCCTGACTGTGAGATGGTAGTGGGCATCCTGTTAATTGTTGTTGTCGTTCTCCTTTGCTTTTTTCTTTGTTGGTAGAACATGTAGGTAACTGAGTTTTGGTGAGAGRCAAGACTGTCTATTGGAAGGGGTGTTTGTGTAGTTACAGTCATAGGGCTTTCTTGGTAAAGGTGGATAGAGGATTAGCGGTAACTTCCACTCTCTGTTGAAGGGTTTTGGTGCTCTTACTTTATGTAAGTACATGCTGTGGTAAAACCAGATGTGTGTTTGGACTTTAAGTCTGTGGTAAAAGTTTGGTAAGGAGTGGGAAGGAAGGGCAATATCAATGTCTACCTAATTCTCAATACTAGATAGGAAAATACTTCAGAATAATTAAAAGGAGATTTAGAAACTTCCCAAGGAGTCTGAATGTACAAAATAAAAGTAAGTTGTTAATTTGTCCGTTGTTTATTCTTGAACTGTAGGAGGGAGGGAATCCTGAAAGAAAAACAACTTGATAGTCAAGAATGGTTGCAAACCATAAACAATAGGCGTGTGGGACTTGCCCATGTGACTCTACTAAACTTTTGAAGTTTGTAGCTTTGGGACTGCTTTCAGTCCAAAACTAGCTGTAAAACCAGGTGACATTGGCAAACACAGAACATACAATGAGTTTATCGGTTCGTGTAGGCACCTCTAAAAATCGAGCTGGAAACACTGTTTTATGTGAAGCGGGCATTCATATATCAGTTGCGAGGAGCGCATGGAATAAATCCCCAGAATGTTAGGGTTTCATTCAGTACTCGCGTGTGTCGTGCGAGGCAGAGCCCGGCCGAGCAGTGACCGTGCCCGGAGCGCCCAACCCGCCCAGCTCGGCTCCTCCGAGCAGAAAGGTCCTGCTGCCCTCCTGTGGCCCTTCCCATCGGCACGGGTTTGCTCTGGAGCTGCTGGAACATTAATTTTCCTCTAAAGCTGAGAGTTTAGCTGCCTGCAAAGTGAAAGATAGCCCTTTCCTACCAGAATAAGGACAGTTACACGATATGGAGTATTTTTCAGTGGTAAAATTAGCTTTGTGGATGCCAGGAGAGCAGTGGATGTCACTTATCTCAGCTTTTGTAAAGCTTTTCATCACAYGTCCTGCAGTATTCATCTGTCCAAGTTAGGATTTCATGCTCTGAATGGGTAAGTAATCAGATGAATGGAAAACTGGATGAACAGGCATGGKGGAGTGTTTAATACTCTATACAAATGCTGGTAACAGAAAAAATACCACAGGGTTCCATACTGAGACTAGTTCTGTTTAATAGCTTTATCAGCTGCTTGGAAGAGTTTGTAGGTGGCAAGAAAATGGGGGGGGGTGGGGGGGGTGTGTGGCAGGTGACATGCTGGATGACAATGCTGCTCAGATCTAGACAGGACTGGCAGGAACATGCTTTCCTGAAGCTTGTTTTCTAATAGCTGAACACATTCTAGGAATCTGGTATCTCCTGTGCTGGCTTAAACATATTGAGAAATTCCTTTTGTAAATCTAAATAATGTAATATGCCAAACCAACTAGTCAACTCTTTGAATGATGAGAAATGTGGATTATTGTTTGTTGCTTTACGAAATTTGTAGTGAAGTTATAAAGCCATGATTCAGTCTCTTGTCAGTGTTGGTTTCAATAAGTAAACCTCAAATTTCCACTGAGGTAATAGCCAAGTAATTATGAAATTGAAAACGAGTTCATGAGTTCAATTTTTTATAATTCTGTGCAGTTAACTGAGACTAAAACTCACCTGACAAATTTGAAAAAAGTATTTTCTGGTTTTGGTGCCAGTAATACGGTGCATTTTTAAAGTGAACCTTCTTCCTTTTGCTTTTAACTGGATATACGTAGRAGAAAGTTCTGCAGTTCAACACCTGTGTAAAGTAAATTTGGTACTTAGCAAACTTAGCCAGTACCATACAGCTTGTGCAYCTGGTGCCTTGAGAGTTTCTGAGGTGTGATGGAGTAACTTCTAAYGTTACTGAGCTCTGTAAACTGTGCACTAGATTACTGCAGTACATGTATTTATTTTAACTTGGATCATCTGCTCTAGACCAGGAGTCTCGTTGGTCTGTGCAGTACGCCTCCAGGGTGGCTCCGCGTGGCTGCCGTGCCTGCCATACTGTTATCAGTAGGGTACTGATTATAAGACTTCTAAACCAAAGTTTTATGTGTTTGTGCCCCAAGGAATCTTTTCCTGAAGACTGAATCGAGGTGAAGTCTGTGGGATTCAGCAGAATGTGAGATTCATTTGGCTAAAGTGCTTTAGGCAATCCCGAGCCCTGTAAGAGCCACACGAACAGGCTGTGGCTGTCCTGCCCATCTGCAGGACTGACACTGTCCAAAAGAGTGAAGGCAGAATAGAGATGTGGCTGTCTGCCAGGGATTTTAGGAAGTCACAGGAGAGAGGTTTTGTTTCGCTGGTGTTTTGTGGCAGCTTGGACCTGTCTGCCTAAATTCAGTTGAAATAATTCTTTGAATCTGGGCCTAAACAAATGAAGTTCCTTTGGACYTTGACTCTTTGAGCTGAAGTCAAATATTTAACATCTGCTTACAAGTGATTAGTTAATATAGTAAGATGAACTTTTAAAGAGTTGCAAATGTTCTGACTTGTATTTCTCGTTAAGCTTCACTTCTTTAAAAGTTCTTTACCAGTCACAAACTGGAATAATGTGGTGAAATGAAACTTAAAGGCCTTTTTAAATGTTACCTGTGGAAACCTTACTGAAACAGTAACGTGCAGCCTAAGTGTACTGGGGATTGTCTGCTCAATAATTGAGGATTACTGCATACCACAAACTAGATCTGTGCAAGGGAAATGAGAAATTTGAGTCTTAGCAAAACATTTCTTGGTAGATAACACACCATCACTTTTCAGAAAATTAATTCTAACATGTGCTTCCTAGGCAACAGAATCAACTGTGTGGTACTATGTCACTTGTTTAGTTTTCTATTGCTGCTGTAAACCTTAGTAATTTTTCTTGTATTTTGTAATGCTGTGGAATACTAAAATTTACCTTAATATGTCTGAGAATTAACTACTGACTCTTAATGAACTTTTGTTATTCACGAAAAATGAGATCTTAACTATTTGTTCTAKCCAAGAAGGTATGCAATACTTCTACAGACTTTTGTCACCATCCTGTAATGGTTCCCCACTGACATATAAGAATTAGGATTGCATTTTGACTATACTGGGTTTGGTTGTTTATTGCTTTTACTCTTCCTATTAGCAACTGTTTTCCTTTTTTTTTTAGCTTCCTCCTATAGTGACCTTTCCTTCCAGTCCTTGTAARTCGAGTTATTTATTGCCTTAATAGGAAGGCTACTTGTGTGTCTGTGCTCATGCATGTAGTTTTGTTGGTTTTTTTTCAGTAAAGCTTATTAAAAGAAGAATGTGACCCTTGATTATGGCTCTAAAGAAACTGGCTTTTGGTTTCTCTTATTTGGAAGTTAGGAATCAAGAAATAACCTAAATTCCACTGAGCTTAGTAAAAATGAAAATATTTTTCTTTCACTTTTTTATGTGAGTCTTTTTCAGTTTCAGAACAGTTAGGTGGAGGAGGTGTGTGTATGTATATATAAAGTACATACAGTGCCACGCCTCTCATTCAGAAGAGGCAGTTTGTAGCACAAATACTGCCCAAACCTCATAATATCAGTGTTAAATCTACTTTGGCAAAAATGAGATTTGACTGCTCACAAGAGGGCACTGCAGCTTTACTTTTGTGCATGTTATTGTGAGCCATGAGATCTAGCAACAGAAAAGCAAATAATATTGTAATTTTAAAACTGAGCTCATATCAGTAAAGATTGCCAGCTCCTTTTTTTTTTTTTTTTTTTTTGAGCAGAAATTAAGCTATTGGAAGTAATACAGCAATTAGAGTTGAGAGCTTTGAATAGAATGTCCTTCTGTCAGCTTCAGGGTCAGAGTATTGTAACTGGTGATGACTGAGTGAGACAAGCAAGATAAAGAAAGCTGTGGTCTCATTCAAAAAAAAAGGGAAGACTATCTGACCATAATGAACTAATTTATTTACTTATCAAAGCCTTAAGTGTCATTAGACAGCTCAGTAGGCAAGCCATCATGAGAGGAGTGTTCACTTAGTAAAGATTAATTATAGCCTCCAGCACATCAAGTTTATTATGTCCAATAAGTATGTCAAACAGCTGGAGGAACATGTTTGTCTTTACACTTGATAGCATTCTCTTGCCTCAAGGTCTGACTCCTGAAAGAATAATTAGTCGATGTGGGTGAATTGTTTCTAATTCTGCAAACTGTTTTTTTGGTGTGTATTTAATTCTGTGCTTTAAGTAAAACAAAATTAAGTATTGGATTGGATGCTGAAGTTGTCAATACATAACTATAATAGTGCACAAACCATAAAGCACACTGGGGTTTTGTATGTCTTTTTCTGTATTGGTTACCTTTAATCCATGCATTTATTGTATTTAAGARTAATTGTTGAATAATTTTTGTTCTAGGATTTTTGGGTTTTTTCAGTGAAAGAGAAAATATGAAAGACTGGCAACCCACAAATTGCTGGGCTTTTAGGGTCTCCCTGCTGAAGAAACGCATTATAACAAGCTGACTTTACAATTTTCTATAATGGCTCTTTCTCGTCTGAAATTACTTCTCATTAAATGGCATAGACACCCATGAACTCAGTTATGAAAAAGTCTGTGTCACTGAATAGACAAGGCAGGTTTGAAACCAAATCATGAATAGCTGAAGGGTCCATAAAAAGCTATGGAGGAAAAACTGTACTTTATATATAATTTATTATATGCTTTTGAAAAGTACATATACTGTAGGATTATGAAGAGGGTGCAGGGAGCTGAGAAAAGCTACAGGAAACACCCAAACATACAACAAGAAAAAAGATAAGTAAAAGAAGTAAGTAAAAAATGGTGTAAGGTGTTTCAGTAGAGTAAGGAAAGCTTCTGATACCAGAATGAATTTAGGATCTCCAGAACATGATTTAGCTGAAAAATTTAAATTTGCTTTTTATACAGTGCTYTGAAAGTGATGTCAAAAAGGAAGATAATTTTTGGCTTAAACAATAAGAACTTCATATTGGTGAGAGGTAGGCACAGTTTTGAGTTTTGAAAGTTAAGCAGACTGAGCGGTTGGGATGGACTTGTTACAGTGCAGTGTTGAAATAGAGGGAGAGCAATTCTTAAAGAAGAATGTTTAGATAAATAATGCATCAAGAACAGATAATAGTCGTTGGGTACCTAGTTGAGTCCTTTTGTTAATGTTGTATGACTGCTGTCCAYGGCTCTTGAGTGTGGCTTAGTGAATTTGGTGTGATCCTATGCTGGAAGGAGTAAAWCACCCCAGTGTATTGCAGTTCCCTTACAAACGTAGGCAGTGACACTGCCATGATCTATCTTGAAAGAACTAACCAGCCTGAAAACCTTGCGTCTTAACTTAGTCTGTGTGTAAAGCTATGCAGTTGCGTGAGCTACATGTGAAGAGCTACAGTTGTTTGTGTGAGGACTGGAGTGTTAATTTCAGCTAATGAGCCTAGTTCGTAATTAGAGGCTCATGCTCTAGATTTCCAAGTTCTGCTTCTGCAGCTGGTCCCATGGTACTGTTAAACTCTTCAGTAGTTCTGCCTGTTTTCCCTTTTGAGTTGTTGATTCACCTCTATTTTGGGAGCACCTCCCCAGCTCTTAAAAATGATACAAAATAAATTGTCAAGTGCATTCTGCTTGGCTCAAAGAGCAAATAGGCATGAACAGACTGTCTGCCAAAATCAGGTTCCAGTGCTTTTTGAGAAGAACATTTTGACTGTGGTGTGTTTTCCTAGTACATGTGGCACAGTTTGTATAGAAGTACCAGGGTACTCACATGTTAGATGACTTGTTTGGTCTATAGTAGCTGCTACTTAAACTGGAGCAAAAAAGATCAAGAACTTTTCCAGAAGGTGTTTTATCAAGTGCAACCTGCATGCTGAAACTTAAATTTTCTGATTTCTATTCACAAGATTGAGTAACTGGACTCTATCTCATTAAGGAATAGGTGAATTTGGAATAGGTGAATCAGCAACTGATGGAGCTGACTTTGAATCTAGAGTTTTTTGCAGAGTTAGAGTCTGATTTTGCACAGCTGGAAGGATTGAAYCACTGCATCAACAGTCTACTATAAAGTCTCTTGGTCACATTGTGTCCAAACTTGCTACGAGATGCAGAATAAGAAGACAATTTCCAATTACCTATGTCCTCTCTGGTGGAAGGAAAGCTGTAACTTTCTGGCAGTACTGTGAAATCACTGCTTTGTGACTAATAGAGCAACCGGAGCTTTGTCCCAAAAATGACAGAAGTATTATGATGTCTGATGGAATTGTTGCAGTAGTGATAGAGCTTTCSTGTATTGTTGAAAAGCTACTGTGGCCATGTTGGCTTTGAACTTGTGGCTGGAATGGCTAGCTTGATTTATTTTTAACAATTCCTGTTGCTTTATGGGTGAAGGCCTTTCCATCCTGGAATACTCTGTTTATCATAGTTGTGATCTGTCTGACTAGGGGCTTGTACTAGGGGCAGTACACTATTTTTCCATGTATTTATCTGACACCAAGAGCACTGATTTAGTTTTGGTCTCTGACTGAAACCCTTCTTATGTGACTTCTACCATCCAAATCAGACACCTTTCAGCATCTTTATTTGAAAAACTTTGTTACATGTTGTCTATGGCTAGAATATGTCCATGTCGTCAATCCCCCAGTAAAAAGAAAAACAAACAAAAATCCAAGTAAAAACAAACAAACAACAACAAAACCCCCGAGTCAGTCTGAATTTGAAATTAAGGGAGAAGATTTGATTAGATACTGTTATAAAAATAAAACTTTAGACTGCAATAAACCTGCACTGCCTTGTGATCTGGCTTTCTCCTTGTTGTTCCRCTGCAGTTTCTGACTCCTGAGGTACCGGGTCAGGCTGTTCTTGCTGTCTGTCATATCTTGCTGGAATGTGTAGAACCTTTATTCTCTGATGTCAAAATGGGATTTTTGCAAGATTTATAACACATATTAAGCAGAGGTTTTTTGTTTAGTCATCAACAGAATGATTTATTAAGTGTGAACTGACCAAGTGTGTGCATGTACAGCAAACAAGGTCACCAATTAGGTAACCTTTTCTTTTGGCAAAATAGACAAAAGCTTACAATCTCAGGATCTTTAACTCTATCATGTCCTGTTGTAGGCTTGCTATTTCTCTCTCACTCACCTGGCAAATGGCAGTAATTTGGCATTTAACAATTTAGTGTAATAGACCTTTTACTGGTGTTAAAAAAGCATGCACACAAACCTTAGAGTGACAACTCTCTTAAGAATTCTAAAAGCTTAGTTCCTAAACTTAGTTCAGTGAAATTTTCAAGTAGCGTAACATATTTACTTTTTGTTTTTTCGTTCAGCCAGCCAAACACAGCTTGTGTTTTTAAAGAGAGAACAGATTGTCGTGGTTCCTTCTCCTTGGTGTACAGAAACACAGGCATATTTGACAGCAGCAGAACAGCACGTTAGCATGGAGGCACRAAGATAGCTTGACAGAACACTCATCAATATATGCCTGTTTATTCTCTTGAGTTAATAAATAGCAAGTAGACATTCCTTTGAGAGCATACTGCTAAATTAGTCCTTTATATCTACTGATGAAAAGTGATTAGGAAATAGTATCTTTTCATATYGCTGTTTGGACCTTAAACAAGATGGACTTGACATGAACTTCATGGAAAAATCTATTAAGATTGCTTAGCTGAGGTAGGCAGACCACTTCTTAAAGCAACATAATAGAGAATATTACAAGTCTTGTTCAGCCATTAAAATTGAAAAATCTGATAAATACAGAGATGACAGTATATACTTTGTGCTGTTGGAAGTTTTAACACTTCCTTTKTATTTTCACTGAAAATGCAGAACACAGTAGTGGGGAAGGAAGTAATAGATTAAGTACACACAAAATTTAAGTACCTTGAATGTGTACCTACAAAGTAATTATGGTTTTTTCTTCCTCTGTTTGGARAGGCTTGACCAGTTGGATCTGGCTGCTGGCTATCGAACTCTGATCAATAGGAGGTAACACACATAAAAGCATTAGCTAAATGCATGACAGAAGGTAAATCTCCAGACTATGTCAATGGGCCTTGCCATCAGCATGCAGTGCTGAGTAAACATTGTCACTGGAGCAGAGGACAGCTCTATTTTATGTTACAGAAACATTTTCAGGCATGCTAAGCAAACTGTGCATAGCCTGCTTGCTGTGGGAAGATGTAGCTGTCTGTGATACAGGATTTCTCCACACAGGGGCTCAAACTGAAGATTGCTGGACTTCCTTTAGGAAGTTGTCTTCCTGCTGAAAACCAGTTGTAGGTCTAATATATTACCGTGTATTATAGTCKTAGCATGAAATCAAGCCATAATATATTTCTGTATGATTCACTGAACTGGCCTGAAATATATAAACACTGGATTTTGCTTTCCAGTAGACCTGTTTTTTTAGGGGTCACCTCTGCAAAAACTTCTAATTTGTTACTTGTGATAATGAGGAAAAACTTTCAGTGTAGCTGTTTGATTAGATGGTGTAGGGGCTTGCCTTGTATATTAGATAAATTGGTCAGCTAGATTCAAGACATTGTACAATTATCACTTTATCATTTAAATTATCATTTATTCAAATACCAGATGCTTTTCAAAAATTGTGCTGGAAAGTGYTCTCTATATTCCTTCTGGAGTTCGGAACGTTTCTTCCATTATTGGCTTGAATGTCTGTAATTTATGTAGCTGACTTTTCATGTTTAACTGTTTTAATAGTCACTGTGCCTTTGCTGCTTCAAATCCTAGAACTCCTCTGCTGGATTAATCTGCCATGCCTGTGGCCTGCATGGTTTAGAAGTGCGTTTGACTTTCATCTTTAGATTCGGCATGTGACTTGCTACAAAAGCTTTGAAATAAGGTTTTTCTTCTGGTTTCAGGGGGGATAGATGGAAGATGTTGAAATTGGGAGAAGCACAATGAAACTGAGACCGYTTTGTAAATGGCGTCTACTAGGCAGCTTTGAAATATTGGAGATGATGGACTAGTTATGAGATTAATTAGATGATCTCTCTTGCTGTCAGGAGAAATAAAGGGTACAAATACACTCAATTAGAACAGCACAATATAATGAGTAATGTGTTTCAGTGTAGACTTTTTTCTTCTGTTTTCAGCATRCTTCTACAGAAGTACTTGGCAAGTAATAATCTGTCTAATAAGTAGACAAAGGAAAGAAGTCTTTTAGTTCATTTACAAAAAATGTCTTAGTTAATCTATTAAAAATTGGTGAAGTGGCCTACTGCATGGTGAAGTTTGGAATACTTCTCATTTGTCTGGCTCTTATGCACTTCCAGTTTTGAAAAGGAAATACAGGATGAAAAAACTGGTATTGTTGCTATGGGAACAATAACTTGGTGCAATCGAATAGAAGTTGTTGCTGTTGGACTTTGTAGCACATCAGTACCTGGACTGTTGCCCAGATACTAAACCAGTGTGTAGCCAGACTGGAGTGGAGGGAGGTCAGAAACTTTGAGAATGGGATATAAGTATAATCAATATCACCTTAAGACTTTTAAAAATACTCTTATCTAAAGTGCTTTTGTATTTATTGTCATCAGCTACTAATACAAGCAGGGCACTAGCACTTCAGTTGAATTATTTCTTAATTTGAACCAACCCATTTTTCAGCATTTTCAGGGRTGTAATGAAGAGCCTTACAGAAAAAATTTCTTTCAACAGATGAGGGAAATAAATGTGTTAAATGAAGAGATGTTTGAAAGAAATACCTGACCCTGAAGGCTGGAAACACGATTGCAATAGTGGGAAACACAAAACTGAACTAAAAGCAGCATGCCATGAGACCACAGTAGTTCTAAGTAGCAGAATAGTGTAATTACCTAGGCACCTCTTACCCTTAGATACTTAAGATAGTGTCATCTCTGAGCATGTCTTATATTATTTACTCTAAAGTACTGTGATTAATCCTGAAAAATCGTAGTCATCAGATGCAGCTCTTGTGGCTACCATAGACTGTATAATATTGCACAATCAACATAGTATTCAGCTACCATCTAGTGGGGGATTTGAGAAAGTGTTCTGAAAATGCGGACTGCTGAACACTCCAGAATMATTAGCACTTGTACAGGTATTGTACTTTGGGGAACTGCTGAGATTTTTGTCTGACTGTAGTCCTTACAAGTAAGACCATTTTTGCTATTAAGGCCAACCTGAATTAAAAGGTGGATGTATACAAAAGTGGATGAAGCACACAAATGGTGAAACACAGAAGCATTGAATCATATCCCTGGGTTTTTCTTATAAAACCAAAAACTACCTATGTCGCCTTAGAATTTGAATGCCTCAATCTTCCAGTCYTGTATTTTCAAAACAGGCATACTGAGTTAAATCAGTTCAGCAGATCAGAATTACGAAGGCTCCACTTGTGATTGTGTGGACCTCATTCTGACAGCTACATGTAACTTTAAGCCAAACTAACTCCARAAGCCACTTAGGTAGAATGTTCCAGCATTACCAGTAATAGCTAAGATGACTGAACTGAGGTGAATCTCATCCTGTTTTAGAGGATTTGGCTGAAATGCATTATCTGTGTACTAGAAAGAGGAAAATATGGTCCCAGACTGTGTTTARAAACAGTGAAAAAGTAGTAAAAAACCGTTCCAGCAGAGCTATAGTTCTTCTTTGCCTAAACCTCGTACTTCCGTTCACCTGCTTTTTTTATCTCTTCTGGAGCAGCTGGATTCTGCATGCCCTTTGATCAGCTGAGGTTAAACTAGCTCTAGGCTGGGAATGGAAGTGGTTCTGGAACTTTCTTCCTAAATTATTTTCTGACTTGATAGATGGATCCCCTGAAATTATCAAAGTTCATCAGAGGTGGTCTGCTCTTGATTCCTGAGTATATTACAGAGAATTGCAGCTCAGCTTCAGTGCATTGCTGATTGAGGGCTGTGCGGGAGGGAGGATTTTCCTATAGTCAAATCTGTGTGGAAGCCACAGGATACATGGATGGCTATAAGATCCACTAGTGTTAAGCCCTTCTCTACCACAGAGTTCTGTGAAATACACCTTTGCAGTTAACTGCTTAAAAAATCGAGAAGACAATTTTTTTTTCACGGGGAAACAAATACTACAGGTCCATTTGTACACAAGGGTACTACTGGCTTGTAGCTAGTTTGTGGGGATAGATGACAGTATGGGCCAGTCCCTTTGAACTCACTGTATATCACTCACCAGGAAATTGTCTTGTGGGTTAGGATGTAAGTTAGTTTGTTGGTTTAGAATCTGGTAGAGATGTGCTATTTGAGAGGCTTGGGTTTTAAGTATGTGAGGTCAGGCATGCTTTCAACTGAAAACCTCAAGATACTTCAGAGCTGAGTTTTTTGGGATTTTTTTTTGAAGGGACTGCATATCTCTTTTTTGGTTTTGTTTTGCATGTCTTAAGTCTAAGATTCAAGCTGATATTTCAAGAGGGTTTGGGCATATGGACTTCTCTCACTTCTGAGAGACAAAATGTCTCGAGCAAGGTATCTCCCTACTCTTGAGTCTCTTTCTTGGGGCTGGTAGCGACAGAAACATTTTGAGTAAGCTTGAGAAAATCACAAGTTGTTGCATGGTGCTAAATCAAGAAAATAACCTACTTTGTGATGGGCTTAGGAATCACTGTGCTACTGTTACTTCACAGCTGTGACAAAATGGAAGACTAATTTTTCAACAGGAAAGGCATGCCAATAGCCTAGGTTTTTGTTACAAAAGTTGTCATGAAACATTACTTTTGTGCCTTAAATGAGTAAATTGGGTTTTATAAGTGAATTGAGCAAACTATTTATCCCTCATGGATGGGTCAAGGAGTTCTATTAAAACTTGTGATGGAACTTGAAAGATTTGGACTYAAAGCCATTAAAACAACAGGAGCAAAACTATGAAGATTTTACTGTTCATTCAAAATAACTGGTGATCATGTAGCAGCATAAATTATGATTCTGAAGATGTTTACAAGATTGTACAGACTTGCTAATTTGAAAACGTGCATTTTCCCTGTTTSCAGACACAGTTTCTTAGTGCTGGGCTTTAGGATCTTAAAAGGTTAAGATAGACTTCCTTGAGCAAGGCAATTGTGAGTTGCTCTGTTAGGAAAAAATACTRATGAAGAACAGTTTCCTAGTCTCAAAATTTTTCTTCTCCTAGGTGCAGTAAACCATGGCTCTTTAGTAGCCAGTGCTTGAGTGGCAGGATCAGTGAGCTGTTACAGAAACCAACGATACTTGCTCTTAACAATACAGTAGGGAAAGCSATTTAGCTTGGACTTCCTTTCCTTGTTCTTCATTCCTGCAATGCAAGGAGCCTTCTATAGCCATCTGCAAAAAAAGATAAATCTTTTCTTGACTGCTTAAGACCAAAATGGGYTGTAATACCAGTAAGAGCACAAGAGATGTGGAATCTGTCCAGAAGCCTGGAGAGCAGCCTGAGAAAGAAGAAAGAATGAAGACCCTGGCACAGAAACAACTGCTGATGCTATAAAGGACAGTGCTTGTGACAGAACAAGCTGAAATTGGATATTGATGTGCTCCAAATACGCACTGTAACTATGAAGTAAGCAACTTGTTTATTGGCATTTTGTGCGTGAAGGGATTGATCTTTGTGTTACTGACACTTGAGCTAAAGGCAAGTTTCATATTGGATCTTAAGGAAATCTGCATTTACAGACACCAGTGTGAGATTTGCTATCTGAGCTGATGAATTCACTGAAGAATACTGAAGGAAACCTGTGTATGTTGCATGAGAAGCCTTGCCATCAACATATCCTCCTGAGAACTTGTGCAGAATCTGAAGTCATCTCACAGTAATCAATGAGGCCCTAAATCTCAGACATTAACCGATTGTAAAACAAAGCCCAAAACATACATTTTGTATCTGTTTTAATTCTCTGACTCAACAGTTTCTACTGCAGTGAGTTTTAAGTGTAAATAGAAGTTGAACTCTGAAATTGGTGACAAGATCTATGTGCTAAGGTCTTTTGGAATTGAGTTCTTCCATCTTCAATTAAAAATACTTTTTATAATGAACTGAAATTCCAAGAAAGGTGGGTTAGATGAAGTGAAATCTTATGTCCGTATCCTTTTCCTCCTCTCCTAGCTGTAGGACACTTAGTTCCTACAAAAATACGTGGTGAGACTTATTAAATGGGACCTTCTTGCACTTGGTGATCCCTCTGGGTCCCTTCCAGCTCAGRCTATTCTGTGATTCTGTAAGTCACGGAAGCAAAGAAATTGAGCTTCTGGTTAAGAAAATCTGTAGGCAAAGCCCACTGGAGGGCAGTGTTGTAAAAGGAATTGCAGGACTGAAAGCTGTCCCACATTAGGGAATGTGGGCTCACAATCTTTGCCGAGAGCCAGTAGGGAAGAATGCAGAACACTGACCTTGCAGAGCTCTYTTTTTAAAAACCTGTAGCCTTTCTGATTGGTAGATTTGACTATCRAGGCTTTGATCTAATTTTTTGCCATTGTTCTGAACGGAAAGATTAAAGTCTTTTACCCAGTGCTTGCGTTCTTAAGTGTTTTTTGTGGCCATTGCTGCTGTTGTGCAAGCAGGGCCTCTTGGTCACCTTTGGGCAGCTGTAGCACTAAGTTATTGCTACTGTTTGGGGGCAGATCATTTTTTTTTCTGTGCCCCCAATAAGTTGAGCTCTTTTAAACTGTTTTTGCTGTTGTGTCAAATATGACTCCAAAAGGGTACAAATTACTTCTAAAATTAGAGCTAAGCAGCAGTGAAAGATAAGGTCAGTGGCTCAGTGGAGAATCCTATTGGGAGACCTTTGAGGAAATACATGCTGCCTCTAAACTACAGTTACTTTGGAACTTACCATTTCCTTTGTTCTTCAGCAGCTGAAAAAAACTACTTTTGATTTATAGAAGTGTGATGGTGGCACTCTGGGGAGAGTTCAGAATAATGCTGGGGATGTAAGATTTTTATTATAGTCAATGTTTTGAACTGCTGTGTACTTCTTAAATGTGAAAAGAAAATATTCTTTACAGACAGTTACATTATAATGAGTTTAGGCTTCCTGTCTTTAGATGATGATTCTTAACAAAATGGAAACAGATAAGTTTGTGTCTATTRTGGAAAATAGTAGAATTAAAATATATTCTAATTTAAATGTATTTCAGTCTCTTACAGTGCAGTAAGAAAAGGAATTACTTTTCAATGTACAGAGGTATGGTATGGCTAGATGATACCATTATGAAACTAAATTCTTCAAATGAAGTACTCAGATCAGAGGAAAATTAATTATGTTTTATTCATGAGTTTATGCATGTAGCTTGAGAATACTCAAAATAAATGCTGGAAACGAGACTTTCTGATTGAAAGCTATTTCCTATATTTATTACGCAGTTCTGCAGTTAGTGGAAGTGATCTCAAATTAAAAAGAATATTTGTTTGTTGCCTACAAAGTATATGTAAAAGTCTACTTAAAGGCTGTCTTAGTAAATGTTACTTTCTTACATCCTTGATTCTTTGATCAATTTAGCTTCTGTAGCTTCTGTCATGACAAAATTGCTGCTTTCTTATGAGTTTACCCTAGATTATATACMAAAAATGTCTTAGATAAATATTACAAATACTTGCTCTTTTTGTGGTTAAATTCTAGGCCCTGTCATGGTGAGAAATTATTTTTCTAGACAGATCCTTCAAAGGAAGCTTATGTAAGGCTGAATTCTGTGTCTCAACTACACACATGCTCTTCATTAAGGCTGTGTTTAGCACCTTAACTCCTGAGTCCTGGCATCACACTTGTCTCTGTAGCTATGTACTGGTTTCTGCTTTGTTATGGAGCAGCTTCCAAGCCTTGCTTCATTTTATTTGAACTTTCCACAGCTTGTGTTGACTTTCCCTCATTGCCTGTCAGACTCCTTACTGAATGTATGTCAGAAGAATGCAATTTCTTGGTTTGCAAGTTCTTCCCTTTGGTGTGTTCTGGGATGGCTGCTGTCTATAGTGCTCTCATCAGATCTCATCTGAGGATGGGACAGGCTTCAGTCATCTGGTAGAATCAAWGTTGGAACTGGACATTTGCTTGTTTAATTTTAATGTTTTTGCTAAAGCTGGTTATGTGTTATGAAGTATTTGTTTTGGTAAGAGATTTGGATGACAGTCACTTGAAGAACCACAGTTTATATCTATGACTGTGTCTAAAATCCAGGTGCAGTCTTTACGGCTCTAAAATATTTTGTAAGATCACAGTGGAGTTTATCATCACTTCCAATTTCCGTAGCAGTTACTTATGTGTGATTAGTCCCTGAGAATGCTGATGTCCTCTGTTTTGGCTTGTCATTCAGTGAAGAAATTGTTGCTCTTCTATATCTTTCAGACCATTCTTAATAATCAATGACCCTATGTCTACAAATACCAGAACATTAAACATTTATTTTTTTAATCAACTACCAGTGTTGTTTGCACATATCATGAGTGCCAGGTTGGTTAACCACTTGTGCTCAGTAAGGTGTCAGACCTCTGGAGCTCAGAGGAGTTGAGGCCAAGYTTCTGTCCTTAGTTTCCCCAAGTTCATAGCAATATTTATGCCTATAGTTGTATGTGTTTTACACATCACATTTTTCATTCTTCTTGTGATCTCCTGGTTTTGAAGCAAATAATCTATACCCAGTTTTCATGGTCACTACTGTGAGTCTGGTACTTGGAAAATTGTTCAGAATGGTGTTCTTTTCATTGCTCCTTAATTATTATCACTTGAAAAACAATAATATTGAAGTGAAATTTAATTGCTTTGTTCAAACATATTTTAGAAGATTTTGATAGACAATGGTRCTTTGAATTGCTGCAAGCTGGATTTTGTTATTGATGACTGTCAAAAGTAATAATCTTGAAGCCACATTGACTAAAAGTAAACAGTTTGTACAAATGTAGAAGTCCAAGGGAAATACTTGCTTAAAAATAATTTTGATGCTTTTGTGTCTTTTAAAAAGGTTCAAATTTCCAGCCAACAGAATGAAAGTTTAACAGGAGTTAGAAAGGGGGTTTTTTTGAGTGTTTTTTGAATTTTGCAATGCTAATCATACGGAAGCTAATCACCAATTGGAGAAAAGTAATATTGGAAAATCGTTTCTATGCATACAGAAACTATTATAATTCAAAAAAGGTGAAAATGAAACTGTACTTTTCTAGAAGATCAATGTAAAGCACTKTATTAGAAAATAAAATAACTTTTTAATTGTAGCTGCGGTAAGGAAAAATATTCTTTCAGTTTCATTGAAACTGATTGGGGCACCTGCAGAGAAAAGCAGCTTTATCATCTCATTATCAGTCAATTAATATTCAGGTTTAAATGTGAATACTATTGCCGTTAACTGTAAATGAATGATTTTATTGAAGTCTTAATAGATGAGGAAAAGTAGTCTTCTGCTGTGCTAAATGAGGTCATGTGGGGGAAAAAATAAAAATGAGTAATTTTGTTAGGGATTTAAAAATCTTTTCAGTGTTTCCAGGGCTTTAAATGGATACTTTTTTGAAGCAAACTTTCATTTTGATCGTACTGAAGTTTACTTATAAGGTGTGCTACTGCTTGTATTGTTAAGCTTCCACATTTAGACTCTTAATATCTCAGACTGTAGAAAGACTTTTCTGAAAGTCAGAAGAAGAAATTTGCAAACAAAATGAGTGCAGCATCTGAATGTTTCTCAGGCTCCAATACTTGAAGCTCCTCTTGGACAATGCCACTTTTTCTTTCAACATATGCCTAGGTAGAATTTTCCGGGAATAGCCTGGAGTGACTTTTGAAAGGAAGAATGGGAATAATAAACCTTTCTCTTAGAGCAGAAGTAAACTTCCTGTTTAACTATAAACAGAGAAGGCCACAGAATGCAGCAGTTATTCCTTGGAAGCTGTTTTGGTTACCAAAAAGTAGAAGTGAGCTGATCACACCTAAGGTKTCCATGATCATTCCTAAGGTAATGCAGTTACCTTCCTGGGCTTGGGCATGAATCAGGCCTTAAGCAGAAACAGTAAGCTCATTCATACACTGGCACAAGCTCTTCCATCGAGTGTCAAGGGGCAGAAGTAGTGATCTACTTTGTACCACATTTGATGTTGGAAAGAAATCCTCAGAAAAAAATGACCAGAATTGGCATAACATTTTTATAGTGATCTGCCTCATCTGAATTCAGGGGGTGAAGGGGTACCTGCTCTTAATTTGTGGGTTGTTTCTTTTGTTTATTTTTGCTTTGTTTTTTTTTTAAATAATAACAATGAACAAATGAAATTACTCATAATTGTAAATTAACTTTCACTGTCCTTAAAAAGTTGTTCTGAAGCCCCAAATATGTTCTCTTCACTTATAAAATGTAGAACCATTTTAAAACTGTTTAAATTTCTAGAGTAATCCTCTAGTGGGATTTTCTTTTGAGGAGAAAATCTTCGGTTGGAGATTTACCAATTATCTCCGTGTTTTAYAGTGTCTTCTTCCTCACTTCCCCTCTGACTTAAAGCTTTTAAGATGATTTATACTGCTCCCCCAAAAGAACCTCCCAGCCCAAGCTTTCTAGCAGGATTATTTCAGCCATAACATTTCYGTGATCAATGTTGTAATGTATCATCAGGAGGCCCCTAATTTGAAGATGGATGAGTGTGTAACTTTTTACCCCTTTTCTGGCGCTGAGGGGTCCATCCAATGCAGGGGGGCAGCTGCAGTGGAGCTCAGGGTGAGAGCCCCAGGCAAGAGGCTGCTGAGCCGAGGATCCCAGACTTTCTGTGCTTAGACAGTGAGGGGATATGAGCCCAGGGGTTCCTTTGTTCAAGGTCCCTCCTCAGAGGCACCAGCTCGAGCTCTTATTTTGTTATTTGGTTTGTCACCTAGCTAAATACTTTCTTCCCAGAGAACAAAACGGCCTGACCATATGCTCAAAACCCATGGTCTTGCATTTCATGTATAGAAGAGACATATCTATTGTTTTGCTTGACTAAAAGAATTCACAAGGAAAGACTTTTGTGACCCTATAACAACTTATTGACTTGAGTGGAATATGTTTTATTGTATGATGTTCTTGAGCCATTACACCTTATGAACGTATGACTACCTGTTTTTTTCTCTAGAATGTTCTTATAGTTCAGAAATATGTATCATTCTATTCGAATATCAGTTTTACTGTCCATTATTTGAGCAGATACCTGATATCTGCCAAGCATCATACACTGGAGCTAGTTATAGTTCTYGTATAAGAGAAATGTAAAATTTGAAGAGAAGGCAAATTGCCCATTGATATTTGATAATTCACAAATATACAACTGCAGATGTAAATGGGGTAGAACTGAAACGTATAGAAGAGGAATAAATAGAAAGCTGGTTCAATGTCTGCTTTAATCACTAGCAAGCTTTTCCCCATGATGCTTAATTATCTCATTTATCTAATCTAGTGAGGCATAAGACACTAACTGCTGCAAAAGGACCAAACAATCATTARTAGCCTACTCCTATGGATAGGATAGGTGGAGTAAGATTAAACTCATTACAGTCCTTCCTAGAGATGACCTCTGTAGGCATCTGCTTAGGGAGACTATTACTGCTGATGCTTTCCCCAGCTTCTTTATTTTCAAATTGCTGTAGCAAATCCAGTTATTGATCTGAAGTTCCTCACACTCTGTAGCTCTATTGAATGTTCATCAGAGGGAACTAAATCTTCTGCAAAAGATTTGTCATACTCTTTTTTCTTTCCAGCCTAAGGCTTCATTGTCTTTGTACTGCATTTGATCTGACTTCTGATACCTGAATCTGTTGTGCAGAATGAAAACGAACTACCTTGTAGCTGACTGACTTGTGCATAGAATGTTTATGCCTTTTTTCAAATTTCCTTTTCCTGCCCCATGTCTTAAAATTGTGGCTAGATCGGGTGACTATGCCTGTCTTGAAATAGGTGAATACTTGAAAATTACAGTTAAATATTCCAAGTTAGTCCACAGTTGTGAAAGTGAGCTGAGTAAGATGTTTTGTACAAGGCTACTGTTCTGTTACATAAGAATGTGAAATGTTTTTTGAAATATCAGTATTAAATGTTAATATCTGATCATATTTAGAATTGAATGTTTGTGTCTAGATTTCTTTATCTTTTCTGCTCTGTGCTATCCTTTTTTCAAAATATCAGTTCTAAATACCTCTACCTTAAGTATATTAGGAGTTTATCAGTGTCATTATGTGGAATCTGACACAAAAACGAGAGGAAGACAAAATTATGATTATTACTTGTGTACTAATTAAAAGCTCTCTTTAATGAGGCAGCAGGGAGAGAGCTTGTTTATGCTTATTTGATTCCAGCGTTCTTGAGATTGTTTATATTTTCACTTAAATGCAAAGGGAATATCCTTATCATTATATTATTGAGCATCTATTTGTAATTCATAGTGGTGTTCCAGTAATTTTGCAACTATTACCTGCAGAATTTAATAAATAGTCAGTAGTTTCTCTTGACAGCAGGAACTTAGGGACATAAGAGCACATTTTCCCTTGTCCCCAGCCAATGAAATGTCCCAACCAAGTAAATTAGGCAAAGCCAACTTTTCCCTTTTTGAGCATTTCCAGTGTCTTTCAGTTGGAGACAGAAAGCCCAGAACACAGTCAGACTTTGAAGATAAACAGAATACTGCAGAAGTTTCTTATTTTCCTTCAATGGTTTATTTATACATTTATTTTTGGTGGTTGGGGAGGCAGGATTATATTCATTATTACTCATTTTCAGATGAGCAACTTTTCCTGTATGCATACCCCGGAAATGCAATACAGGCAGCCAAACCAACAGGCCACTGGATCACTGAATAGATCAGTACCACATCCATCTAGTGCAGTATTTACCTGTGCCTTCTGTTCAGCCTGTTATGTAATAAGCTAAGAGTTAGGCAGTTGCCTGGTACCATTGTTTATTCAGTATGGCTAGAAAATCCTTTGATCTAATGATCTTTGCTCCATAGTCAYGTATGGGTTAAAGCTGTGAATGTGAACTTTTATTAGCCCTTCAGGTATCCTGAAATACCTTTCTGCCTTCTGCCCCATTCCGTGCTGGCCCTTTCCATTCTTGCTGTTGCCTTGAGTCAGGGTCCTTCAGACCACTTCTCTCAAAGGGCCTTTTTGTCTATTCTGGTTGACACTTTATGTTGTGACACATCATACCAGAGTCCATAAGCTGTGTTGGGCAATAGATTTGCCAAAATCTCTGTGGTGTGTTAAAGAAAAATCTTAAAAATGTGCAGTATTATGAAAGTTAATCAGAAAAGAGACTTCTATGGTACAGAATATTCCTCTTCTGTTTCTAACCAGCAAGAAAATGTGCTTATCTTCCTTTGCTTTGCATTAAATGTTACACATATAGGGTTTCTGCTGCAGAATCAAGCTGTAGTGAATATTGCAGCTGGGCACTGACCTGCTGCTACTCAATAAAGATTTTCCCAGCTTTGACAAATTAGTTGATGTGTCCATGGATTTTTAACTGATACTGGAAGAACTCTTGCAGCTGACACTTGGATAGTTCAATTAGCATGTAGAATGTTTGTCACTATTCCTGGTCATGCTTTTATAAGTAGAAAACTAGTGGCAGGAATTAATTGAAGTCTGAGTTTTGGGAACCAGCACCTAGAACTATCCTGAGCTTTTATTAAAAAAAGATAAAAGTTCAGTTTTAAAATTCTGCTTCTGTGCAGAAAATGTTTCATGTATAACATATAGAATATGTACTGCACGCATTTATAAATTGTAAAGATCCCCTCTCTATTGATTCTTTTAAGTAGGAAGAAGGGGAAGGATGAAAAATAACACAGGAAGCAGCATCTCCTATTTGTTTAATTCATCTCATTTAAAATAAATGGCTGATGTAGGGTAGATGGTAGATATTGAATAGTGATGATAAACAGGCCTGAGTTAGGTAAGTCTTAGGGTGTACCAGCACAATTAAATACAAATCAGCAGATCTCTGGGACTTGTGGATGATTTTCCTAAAGGGAAACAAGATATAAATTCAATTCTGCCCTTCTACTTGGGCACTGTGTATTATGTTGATGCTTCAGTTGGGCTGTAAAAATTATTGATTTAAAAAGACTTCAGGAGAAGAAAAGAAACAATTCCTATACTTGATATATGAAAGTTGAAAGACAATTTCGAGAAAAGCTTGAAAAGATTGTAATTTCAAGTTGTGTTAATCAACTTTGACTTCTCATAATCTCAGGATCTGAATTGTATTTAAATATTTGCTCKAGATATTTCCTCTTTTTGTCTAATGTGCGTCTTTGTTTTCTGCCTTCTTTTCTCTCTTCTGTTATTTGTTTCTGTTCTCAGCTTACACAAATATGTGTTCTGATAATTCACRTCATTATACTGGGCTCTTATGCTACTATAAATGTAATCAAGTAATTGCTGCTTGCATTGTGGAAGAACTAATTAAATGCTTTTCTCTCTCTCTCTCTTTTTTTTTAATGGGATAACCTAAACTTTGGTTTTATTTTTTAAGTTGGTCCCAATTTTATCCCATTCTTTCCTTTAAGTAACTTAGGCTAACAGACTCAGCTGTAAAACAAATGCAGAAAAAAAGATTTGTGAATGTTATGTGGGGTTCCGCAATTCCCTTGTTTTTTCCTTCTTTTCAGTAATTTTGACGCTGCAGGTGATATATGCCTTTCTATAAGACTAGATTACTAAGGTAGCAGATGTGATAAATTTAGTGTTTTTGTTGTTCACTAAGAGTCTACTTTTAAACAGCTAAAACTTGTGGTTTGCTCTCCCATTAGCTCTATGTGTCTCAGGTGATCCAGCCTCAGAGTTTGTTTTTCATGTGAATAGATCAGAAAGCAGTTTAGCTTAAAAAACATGAAGCTGATAGTTCATGTTTTTAGTTCATTACAATTCATTGGAATTGCTTCTTACTTGTTGCTTTTAATAAAATATGTGTGTAGGAATTAAACAGCACTCCAGCTCRATGGATGCAAGTGAGTATGAAGTACACTATAGTAAAATTTCATTGCTGCTTTCTCATTTCATGTGAACTGACAGTGGAAAAATGTGAAGGGTATCTGGTTCATTCCTCCTTAGTGTAACTGAATGTTTTGGTGCAGCAATATTGCTGTTTGTGTTGCTACAGAATGTGAACAAATGTAACCAGCCTCTGTTCTTCTGGTATGTCTGCATACATTTGCACGTGAGTATTTGTGCTGAAATATGAACCAAATACAATATTTACTTCCTGCTTGAAAAGAGCAGTTGGTAAATCTTGGCGACTGTCAGTGAATAAACCAACAAAGTAGGTGGTAACACGCAGCCTCCCATTATATGGCAATTCTGGTATCTACAGCAACGAGGCAGCCCATCAGCTGCCTGTAGTTATATCTGACACTGGGATATGACAGGGATCATAAACAAGGCTCCTCATTATATTGATTTTGCTGTTCTCYGTCAGATGTTCAGAGGGCTGGAGCACCTCTCCTTTGCAGACAGGCTGAGACAGTAGGAGCTGTTCAGCCTGGAGAAGTCTCCAGGGAGACCTTATAGTCCTCCTCCAAGAGAGCTGGACAGGGACTGTTCACAAGCACRGGTAGTAAGAGGGCAAGGGGAAATGGTCTTAAAATGAAAGAGAATAGGTTTAGATCAGATAGTAGGAAAAAATTCTTTACTGTGGTGGTGGTGAGGCACTGGCACGTGTTGTCCAGAGCTGTGGCTGCCCCATCCCCAGAAGTTTCCAAGGCCATGTTGGATGGGACTTGGAGCAACCTGGTCCGGTGGAAGGTGACCCTGCCCATGACATGGGGCTGGAAATAACTAGTTGATCTTTAAAATTGTGCAATCCAGTATTTTGCAAACAGCTTCMTATACTAATGTTGACAGGGTTCAGGAAGTGTTTGGATAATACTTGGGCATGTGGTGAGATTCTCAGGGCTGTGCTGTACAGAGCCAGGAGTTGCAGTTCAATGATCCTTGTGGGTACTTTCCAGTTCAGGATATTCTGATTCTGGGATTCTAGGAACTTTATACTGATGGCTTTGGACCCTGATAGGAGAATAAGATTCATATACAATTGATGTAGAGTGGGATAGCTATCGATATATTTCATTATAATTTCCCTGTTATTTCTCTTACAATGCACATTCTATAATACTAGCTGTATCATCCTGATGGTTTATAAATCCTGGCTGAAAAACAGTTCCTGAAGATTGAAAACCACATGGTTCAGAAATAGCAGTTTATTCTTCCCTAGTTGTGGCAGATATTAATGTTCTACCTGTGCCTCATTTATTTGTAAGGATTCTTGCAAACCAGGACAGGAAGTATTTGAAATCCCTGTGAGAACAGAAACTAAAACTGTCTGGTTGCTCTGTATAGTACAGATACCTRTCTCATCACAAGGCACAGAATGTCAGCATCTTCGTGGTTCTGAAAATTTTAACTGAAGGGAAGGGATGTGAGATGTAGGGTAAAATAACTTGAATCAACTTATATTTGTCTTCCCTGTGAATAAGACATCCATTGTTAAGTGGGCTTAATTTTTTCATCCCACACCCAATGCTCCAATTTAACCCAAATCTTTTTTGATTTGGACACAAGTTGAGTATGCTCAGAACTTTGCATCAGGCTCTTGTAGAACCAAATCTTGATTGACAGTTATCAGCTTGAGTTTTGTACATGGTTTCTTTTGGTCCAATTTGAGATTTCGGAAGAGAAAAATCTTACTTTCCTTGTGGTGTTTCTGAGAGTTTTATGACAGATCCATGTTATATTTTTCACTGGTATATAATGCTACAGGTTTACCAACTACCTAAGGTACCACCTATTATCTTCATGTCTGAAAGCAAGATATTTAAATGATGTTACTGAAGTACACTTAAACCATAAGATGACTCTAGCCGCATGGCATAATATTAGGCTTYATTTAAACAATATGAAAACAATGCTACTTCATAGGAATTGCTGTTATTGTTGTAAGGATATAGTGAGTTTGTATTTATGCTGAGGAAGAATGAGATTTGAATCCTGTAAGGTTTTGTGAATCTAAATAGGGTGAATCTTGTCACTCATCTTTACTTTTTATAGTAATATAAAATTAATCTTAACGGTTGAGTTAATTGGAAAGAAAAATGACATCAAACCCTGAAATAAGCCTAATGAAATCCATTAAGTAACTTAATGATTACATAATTATATTCATTTAAATTCAGGAATGGATCACTCCAAAATTAATTTTTGCTGTCTTTGTACACTTGAAACACTTATTTATTGTTGAAGTGAGGGATTATTTTAATTTGATTGGCATTTTGCCTTTTATTGTTGTTATAAAAAACATGTTTTTGAGTAAACTTATATGACCATTATTAACATTTTAAGGGAAAGTCTGTTCAGTGGGGAGTTTGCTGTACTTTAATGGACTTAACAATAATGGCCCAACCAAAGCCAAAAATAGAATGAGCCAAAATGTGTGAATAGAAGGCCTTAGAGTGCTTTCATTTGAATAATTGAGGAGAGACTCTTGGATGACATACAACTGTTAAGCGTAGGGATTTTTTCTACACATGTAATATCAGGCACAATCCTGTGATTCATCCTTTGTCATTCTGTTTCCATTCTGTAGTTTTGTCATTAGTAACATTTTACTACTCATTTCCTAAATTGAGATGGGAGGGGTCTTTAAAGTTTCTTTATTTGTATAGGTGCTTTTGCACTTTTTTGCCAGAGCACTGTTGACCAGATTTACACAGAACCAAATGTAGTATACCTTGAAATAATTTTAGACTTGTAGTCTGTTCCTGTCATTGTTTAGGTATGTTTTTGTGGGAAAGGAATTTCCTGGAAGAGGTGTAATTGAGTGCTAGCATGTCGAACCTCTGTGAAAATCCAAGCTAGTATTGTTTCAAATACTGCAAACTTTAACATGTCAACATACTGTACTTGCTCACTATCCTGTTAGTTTAGTACTGTGCATGTATTATTAATTTGTGTTATTGTAGTATAGGAAAAAGATTCCATCTGGTTTGAAGGGGAGCTATGCTGCAATTATGTCACAATGCTCTTATGATGCAATAAAGTTATGGTAGAAGGATTTCATGATAGAACAAGCTCTAATGTGATTCCATCACCACTCAATTTGTGGCTCATATTGCAATGCCAAACAATTTCAAGTCACCTGTCTGGAGTGTGGAACTTGTTGCATTGCCATTTTGGTTAATTACAATTGGCATTGACAGTTCTAAAATAGCTTTGAAGTAATCTTATGATCAACTAATTATAGTATCTCTCAGTCATTGGATGTAGTCAGTGACAAGTAGACTTAACTGAAGGGTTAATGCCATTCTAATGCAGGTCTGTGTAATACCATTTCTCATTTGGATGTTGACGTAATAGTCAAAACAGAGAAGACAAAATAATTTCTTGTTTATTAGTGGCCTTAAGGAGATGGTTTGATACTGGAAATCAGAGCATCATATAAGAGTAACTGTTGGTGAGATTTTTTAAATCCTAAAGTTGGCTTAGGAAACTTAATGTGTGGTGTTTTTTTTTTTTTCTTGAATAGCAGATGAAACAAAATGAATGCATTATTACTTCACAAAGCTACATTTGTATCATGTTTTGCTCTGCATAAAGATTCTAAAATACAAGGCTACGTGGCACTCAGTGTTTCTCCAGGAACAGTGGTTATGCATATGCATGGCTAAAACCATGTTTCGCACCTATGCAGAAAAAGACAATTTCTTTGTAAAGAAGTACTCAGACTCAATTGCTACATAAAACATGGTAGTGTTTCTTTTTGGAGAAGTAAAAATGGAACAAACCGAACATAACTCATAAAAGAATAGTACCTCCATGTCGTGGGAAATCAAACTTACACACGAAATTGGTCAGCTGCAAAACAACAGACTTAAGTAAACAGCCTTGCTTTATGAAAAAGAAGCAAATGTGGAATGTCAGCAAATGTCCTTTTCTGTAGTTTGGAGCATTGCTGAAATTGGTTTAATGCCAGGATAGAAAAGTGCTAGAAGTTTGAGAGTGCTTGAGCTGTTAAATTGGATGTACTGTGGATATTAATAGAACCTAGAGGATGTAAGTAATGAATTTAATATTGATTGAAATACCACTGTCTCAGAATCATGCCTTGGGTAACTAGTGCCTTTGAAACTAGTCTGATTTTTATCGAGTTATACATTTGAATATTTCCTTGAAATGTTCTTTCAAATCAGTATAAATTATTGCATGTAGCTTGTATGCCTTGATCTTTGGCTTCCATGACAACAGGATAGAGATAAATATATTTCCATAACAATTGTAGACAATGTTTAGTATCACTGCTACTTTCTGTTAGTGATGCTTTGTGCAAGAAGAAAATAGCATCACTTGATATGACTTGAAAGGAGCTTTTGTTGTAATAATTGAAGAAAAATGTGCGGTAAGATGATGATCTGAGGAAAATTGACAGACAGTAAAAATGACACAGAGTAGGAGACCATTATTTTGTAGTGTTTTGAAGTTGCTCCTGGCCAATTTGATCAGTGATGCTGTTTGATAGATTTGAAGGAAACTACTTAACTGATGTAATACTGAGTTCAGATTAGTGTGTATTAAAACATCTAAAATGGATGCATGACAACCTTGTAATAAACATCAGCTGTTAAATTTTTGGTTTTTCAAGCTTCAGTGATTTTCAAATTCAAGAGTCACAGCTTTCAGATTCTTGAATGTTACATRAGCTGATCTATACAGTAATGAGCTGTCTCGTCTCGTTCAAACTGAGAAAAAGTACAATTACATCAAAATCCGTGCTTAGGAATACTAATATTTTATACATCTTAAATTTGTACTTTTTAATATAGTGCTGGTTGAGTATTGTGAAATATAACATGTTTTACAGTATTTAATCCTCTGAGCTGTACTGTGTGGATGACTGGATGCTGGTTCAATGTGGATGGTTTGAAGGCTGAGCACTGAGCATTCACTGTTTACAGGGTAGGTAAACTGATAGCTCTGGTTCTATGCTGTTACATAAACATTCGTGAACAAAGGATCAGATCTAGGATATTGTCATAACATCCATATCTCTTGGAGAATCTTGTGTAAAGTTGGTGTTTAATGCACAGAATATTGTTTCAAAGAGTAATAGTAAAGTAATGCATCTCTACTTGCTGTTCTGCAGATCTCCCTCTCTAGGTTCTTTTGTTATAACCTTACCTTTTCTAATGAGAGTGAGGCATAGATTTGCTGGTAACTTGAAGATCCATGCAATTTGCTGTATATTCATATGTGGCTTATACATCTTCAGAGCTTTAGAGGGTTTTTTTTACATTTCTCTTACATGCATTTTTTCCTCAGTATTACAAGACAAAGAAAACTATTATAAACTTGAAATCACTTCTGCTCTTGCCTGTTACTATTTTGAGTCAATGTTTAAGTCTTTATATCTATAAACATAAATGTTTCTATTCCAATAGTTGGTAGAACTATTCAGTGCTGCCTTTCAGGTTATATTACTGATTACCTAGAGATACATGAGACTTGGAAAAATTTAACAGTGCAAGAAAATGTCAGGATGTGAAAAACTGGCTGAAGAAGACTGTWTATCTTTTCAGGATACAATATATTTAATAGTTGAGCAAAAAAAAATCCCATAAATGTAACTCTGTGAGTTTTGGTGATGTAAATGCATTTTCTTTGTGCTGTAGTACTTTGTGTTCTGTCCACATATGCTTTTGATGCTTCACCAGCTTGATGGAGAAATGTATCTAACAACATGCTCATAAATATATAACTATGGCTTGCAGTACACAGAAAACACAACTAGTTCAAGTGTTGCCCTAAGTATTCTGTGAAATATTTCAACAGTTGCTTAAAACGGGTTTTACAAGATCTTATGCCAGAATGGCTGGCTCCAGTGTTAGGACATATTTGTTCACACTTAGGTATATTTCTGTACTTCAGGAATCAATCTGTATTGCTTCCTATGTGGTTTGTGCTTTACACTTCTCATGCTTTTTGCCCAGATAGGAGAGCAGCTCTTTACAAAATGGAATTAACTCCCTTGTTTTAGATAAGTGAGTGCAGTGCACAAGTAAGAGACATGTAAAACAGGCTTAAATTGCTTGTTGTMTGTTTTATTAGAGTTGTCTGGCACAAGTAGAGGGAAAACTATTATTCAATTCCACCCATATCATCTAGACATAARCACTGAAGATGTGCAATACTAAATACTAAACCCCTGAATTACCAACAAAAGTAACTATCAAATATTTCAAATATTTCAAGTATTTCAATTCCCCAGCATCCAAGAAGGAATCAAGTATGTTATGCTACTTTTATGTGAATGTAGTAATGTCAGAGCATGGAGAAAATAATTTTTGTGTAAAATGCTTACTCTTAATTGTATGAAGATACAGCACGAGGAAGCGGAATTGGTGTAGAAATGCAATAGTTTGACAAGGATGAAAAGTAACATGAAAGTGTAAAGTATTAGTACAGCTTGAGGAGCATTTACTTAATTCAGCAGTGGAAGTATTTGTCACAATTACAAATACTCTTCATTGTCAGGATTGGAGCCAGAGGTAATCTTGTTTTTTTGTGCAGTGTCAGATTTCCAGATTTCCATATGGATGACTCTTGTGTGTAATTCCTGCATGTCGCTTATTAAGAAATTATGGTGGAAAAATCTGSTCTGTAAAATTTCCTTGATGGAGCAGGATGGTGGACTAGACTTTATGTAAGGGTTCCAAAARCATTTGACAACCCCACTTACCCCCAGCTTTATTGTAGCTTGTTTCAGGCATGACCATGTACATATTTTGTGCTATTTGTTTCAGCACTTCCAGATATATATATAAAAAAGAGTATTTATATGGAATGTGTAGATATTCACATGTATGTGTGATATATGAAAAATATAAATTAAATAAAAATTATATACTCTTTTATATATGTTATTTGATATCTTGAAATCTTCTTTGCATTAAAGTGGATAAAATGACATCTTAAGGTCATGCATGCATGATCAAACATGATTCTGCTRTTTACAATACATTTCCATTTCTGGACTCCTAGTAAGTTAGAATTRAGTTTATCAATATTTTAKTTTTTTTCTTGGTTGCTATGTTTGTATAACTCAAGCTGTGAATGCTAATTATATATTCTTTTCTATAAATAATCATTTTTTAAAAGGCAGTACTTAGCACTTTGATTTTTTCCTACTTCTCTTGTGAACTTTAATAGAATATTTTGTGTAAACTACCCCTAATACTTAGTACAGAATAACAATGGCTTGAACCTAGATTATTATTAAATAATAATTTACCTCGCACAGGGCATGCCTGTAGTAATCTTATCCTAAAATTTTGTAGAGTCTGTAATGAGTGGGTACATTAAAGACAAAAGCCCCAAACTCCCTAAGAAACTGCGTTTCTCTGCTCCAAACCTAAAGATTGCAGTTGTGGAACAATCAAGGCTTCAGATGAAAAGCAAGTGACTGAAGTGCATATAAACAAGTAATACAAATGTAGACTCTCTTCTATAATGTGCTCCTGCCAAGGAGCCTAAATGTTTTAAGAGAATGAAAGAAATTAGTAGAAGCAGATGTTGTGCTTTGTGGTTATTTCTGTGTTGGGGCTGATGTAAAATTTCCTCAGAGTTTGGAAAAGGTCAGTTTCTGCTTGTGTGATTTGCCTTCACTTGAGATTTTGATAGGAGTCAGTATCTGCTACCAGYGGACCTGCAGGGAACCTTTAGTAACCCTGGTCAGTGTCTGGGCATTCAAAGGCAAATGAGATAATGATCATGCATCTCATCCAGGCGAATTTAAGCCTTCAGATGAGAAATTGTGGTTAATAAGTGAACTCTACTCCTCTACTTCATACCATAATGCAGGTATGACATCATCCTATTTTTGTAGCAGTCTGATGGTTTGGGCTGGGTCCAACATTGCTTTCCCTGACATCATAGGCAATCCTCCCTAAGGAATAACTAATTTTGACCCAGRTACTTCATAAACCTCATTTCTACAAAGCCAAAATACCACTTTATATCTGGCCTTTGACGTGTGGTGCATGAACGCATGGCTGACTTGTTGTGTGCTGATTTTCTTGAGTGAGGATTTTTAGTTGCAATTTGTGCATTTTTCTCCTGCCACACTTCCCAAAGAACTTAATGGGTCCTTACTGACTAAACTGGCTGCAGGTTTCGCAAGCATCTGTCATAAGATGATCATCTTGTAATTCTTCAGAAATGCCAGAGCCCACAGTTTGAGGGTACAAAATGTCACAAAGGACTAACAATCCAACATTACACCTTGTAAACCATTCCTTAGTTAACCATTGTTAGTGGGAGTAAGTTATAAAATTAAGGAGCATCTCTCTGAATCTATCCTACTTCTTTATTTGAATTTTGTAGAATATGTAGATTCAAGATACAAATACTATAGAAATAAATGCAAAGTTACAATAAGGTCTCTGTATAGTAATTTTCACCCATCAGGATCCCAAACATTTGTAAATGTTGTGTAAATCACCATGAGACACTTTCATTCTCATTGAAAAACAGCAATTATGCATAGCTGGCTTGCTTCTGAATAGGATTAGAGTGTAGTGTCACCTGATCTTATGTTCTGAATTCTGCTAAATTGCTTTGGCTGGATTTACAGTGATTTCTATTTTGTAGTAATATGTACATTATTCTTGACTTGGACTACGGACATGACTTTTCTAGTGTAGTGTGCTTCTATCAACCCAATTTCTTCTGAAGAGTTTCATCAGTAGGAAGGTGTGACGAGTATATATTTCTTCCTGTATTTTTCCCTATACAGGAAAGCTGAGCACGTGACTTGTTTGGTCATTTTTTTTTTTAAATAAGTGAACTCTAGCTTCATGTTGTCCAAATGCAGTTAAAGTAGCATAATTTTAAGTCGAGATGAGGAAAGACAGCATTCTTCTGCCTCGAGCCCAGTTTTGCATCAGACTTCATCTCCCATACATGAGTCCTGCCTGTGCTCCAGAAGGAAACGGTGAAATACAACTGAGTTCATGTTCCTTTCCCATCCCACTTCCAGCTGCCTCTTTCATATGGAAGTTGAGCCTTAAGAAAAATCTCTGAAGCTTGAGATCCCAGTCTGAGTGCAATGCAAGTCATCACTTTCTTTCTGTAAGTGTTCTTGTGAGGTAATTTTTATCTCTTTTCCTGGTAGTCCACCCAAACCCCAAAAGGAACCTTACAATAGATAGAAAAAAGGGTTTTCTAAGGATGAGCTTTAAATAAATTTGTGGGTGATGATTTTCAGTGTTGTCCCATCCCAAGTACTTGGCAGATGCCCCTGCCTTTAAAAGACYCCAACTACTACCATGGCTGTTTGTAGTTTTTGTCTATGATGCTCTTTTGCACTTAGGTGCATATGGATCTTTTGACCCTCACGTTTATCAGCTGAGTAGGTTGAGTAGCCCTGCTTCAAGGGGAAGGTTGAAGTGTGTGAGCTGCACTCATGTCTCCCAAGCAGAGCTTCTAAACTGCATCCCCAAGCACCTATTCTCTTTGTACAGCAATATATTGCTATCTTCCCATGCCCTAGAAGTGACTTTTCACTTTTGTGAAAAACTGTGGTGCCTGAACTTYTGCTTCTGAATGTCCTAGAAGTTAAGGTGACTTAGGATTTTTAAAATGTAATCAGGGACTCAAGGAAAGAAGCGGCTGGGGACACACCGGGTTGGCAAAACAGATAAGCCTGAGGGCCTACAACAAAGATGCTTTGGAGAAGTTGAAGACATCTCAAAGAACACCTCTGTAACAGCCTCTCAGATCAGCCCAATTCCCCACTGATGATTCTTGCTTGCATTTCATAACTTTACCCTCTTCTTAGAGGGAAGATGAATWCAATAGATGGTTCTTCTGTATAATGCACCTACTTTGTTAGTGGTTTTTGGAAGCTTCTAGATTTTAGTTTTGCTTTTGTCTTCAGRGTCTAAGCAATTTGAAATCTCACTTTAAAGTTCTGCATACCACTATTAATTCTATGATAATTTTCTGAGAATGCTCTGTTTGCCCTTGATTGTACCACCKTTAGTGTACAAGACAAGCTTAACTTATCAGAGCGGCCTGGTTTCTTGATGGCTATAACCTTGGATGGTTCCAAGGAGAAATATTTCCTTAATGTCCTGAGAAGTGGGTTATTGAAAATGTGCCCCTCTGTTGTATAGAGCTTGTGTTTATGGGAGTAATTKGTGTAATTTGCTACTGTTCCTTTATTATTCATTCCTATTTTTTTTGTCACTTTTTTTGCTGAACAAGCAGTCAGCATCTCTAAGTTCTGTGGCCACAGAACATGGTTGCTTCAGGCAATATGGATTAAGCTGTGTGCTCCCTTCTTTTCGAGGGCTGCACAGGTGAAGCTTCCTGAGCTGTGCCCAGAAGCTGAATGTGAGTGTTGGTGTGAGCAGGATGGATTATGCTGTGCAGGGTCACAGAAGTCTGTAACACGGCTACTGCTGACAGGATTTCTGCTGGAGCAAGGSCAGTTGGTTAGTGCCAACCAAACTCAAAAAACCGTTAAGAAAATGTAAAGATTTCTCATAGTTTTTATTAGTAGTAGTGTAGTGTGTGTGTTTAACCAAACCACTTAAATCCCAGGAATACCCAGCAGATGGCAGTTTGATCAAATGTGTGTTTATTTGATTTACACAGGACTCTCAAAATCTTTAAATATTTATCCAAATTCAATAAAACTCTGTTCATCAAATCACATGCTTACAGTTCTTTCAGCACATTGAAATGCATTAAACTGAGTCTAGCTTTCTATAGTGCTTTTTTATATAAAATCTGATGTTTTGAGTCGTGACTTAAACCTGTAAAATTAGGATGAAACTTTACCAGTCCTTGCAGTAAACTTGGGGAGTCTAAAATCATTTAAAAACATCTTGAAAGACTAAATAGCCCAGTTTCGTCGTGTTGTGTTGTACTCAGTATTTGTGAGCGATGTGTTTTTGTACAAAAGCCTGTCTGTGTTTGGGATGGCTGGGAAGTGATGTGTGAGGGATTCAGTCTTGCATATATACAAATAACTGCACATGAAGTACAAATGATGGTAATAAAACAGTAAGTTGGCCCAGGCTTATATCGCTCTAGTATACAGTGAATAGAAATATTTATACCATTCTGTTGTAATTGAATAGAGGTGAGTGTGGTATGCATACTTTAAAATACAAAAAAATTCAACTGCAACATGTAGTTGAATACTGCACCAGAACTCTGTGTGTATGGGTTGTGATGGCTCTGCTGTTTGTTGTTGTTATTACTTAACATTTTTCTATCCATCATTTTGCACTTATTCAAGAAATAACCAGAAATACTGCTTGGTCTTTTCCTCTTGTCAGGGTTCATGTATATCTCTCTATATGTAGACCTCACATCATAGTTCTTACTCTGGTCACCTAGTAGACAGTTCTACAGTGGTAATTGTGATCACATGGTAGGCACTGAGGACATGTAGAAGAAAATTATGAAGAAACTTAATGAGACAGGAAAGCTGTGTAACCTCACTGAAATGTAATGCATAGTAATTATTGCAAAAGCAGTGCAGGGTAATCGCTAGGCAAGGACTATGAAAAGAATTCATTTTTTTTTTCCTGAAATCTTCCTTAGTTAACTGCAGCTTTGAAATAAATCAAAGTAGTTGATGCGCACACCTAATCCTAAATAAGGATTTTATTTTGGCCAAACTGTTTCCTCATTTTTAGCAACACTTGTTTTCACATTGGAGCRCTTCAAATTCTGAAAGTTTCTTGTTTCTCTGTAAATGTCTATGAAGGTAAATCTCCAAAGGCCTTTAGGGTGTGACTTTAGTTTGTTTTCTTGGGTTCTGTATTTGTTTGTGCTAAACACTTTATTTAAAAGTTTTACTTACTTAAATATTTATTTAAAATGCTTTAGTTACTTAAGTAATAGAATCATGGGACCCCTGAAACGGAAACACGGGTTGTACTACTCCATCTGAAGGGGAAATACAACACTCTGTAATGGCTGTGGTATTCACCCCGGATTAGAAACATTCAATTAGTGGTTCAACAAATAAATAATCCCCAAAGAGAACATAATAGAGATGGATTGGATGGGATTTTTATTCTGTTTTTGTTAAAATGCTATTTCCTGAGTATGATYACTGTCTAGGTCACAAATTACTCTTTGCATTTCTGCTTCTTTTTCTAGACCTGACCAGGAAAACCCAGCCAGAGTTCCTAGCCCTCAGGTATGTGATTGACTTCCTGTTTGATGATAGGCCACTAGAATAAAATACACTTGAGGAAAACATACAGATTTTTTTACTACATAATTTTAACAGTTCTTGGTTCTGCACAGAAGCCTCAGAGTGGACATCCCCAATCCTCCTATAGGAGCCCTTTTGAGTGCTGCTGTTTCGATGGTAGCTCTTCAGTTTGTAGGAAGAGAATTAAAATCTTAGAGTGAAAAGGAATATCTTACTCATGTTAACAAAATACTAGGCTGAATCAATATTATCTGATCTGTACAGATCTGTTCTTTCCTTTGGCAGAAGAGGTGTTAATACCTGTTATGCAAGTCCTAGACTCTTGGACAGCCTGTGCCTCGTGTTTTCTGTTAGTCTTGCACAGTTTTAGGGCATGGAAAAGGAAGAGTTTCATCACTGGAATGCATGCAGTAAAGTAATATGATCAGACTCGAGCTTGACACACTGAGTAATCTGTGATATGCTAACATTTCAGTATCATGTTAGTATTGCATTAGACTAATATGACACTAATACAAAATGACAGGAAAAATGACTAATACAATAAGACTTTCATATATTACTTTAGGGCTGCCATATCTGTCCTTTTTAATTCACCTGAAACCCTGTTTAAATGCAGAATGAGAGCTGTGTCTAGAGCATAGCTGGGGAAAAAGCCCATTTCAGAAGAAAGGCCATTTCAAATATTGTGTAACAACTAAGACAGAAATAATCTTACAACACTTGTGCTTTACTCACTAAGAATGACATCAATTTTTCTAAAAGGATGCRATGTAGTGGTGAACTGTAATAATTTATTTGAGCAGTTGGTGTCTGCAGGGCTGATGGAACAGAATTCTTTCAATTTTAAATTGATGGCAAAATATAACTTCAATAGAATGGACCAGGATGCTGTCTAGTGTCTGGAAATTCAGTCATGAAGGATTGGTTCTAATAAAGGTGTTTTTGTGGACTTTCTTGACTCATCCTTCCAACTTCCTAAATTCCAAAGTGAAAAGGATGAAGAAAAGTAGCACAGTACTTCAAAGTCTGCTCAGCTTCTGATTTTAGATAGTGCATACAATTTTCGGGGTGAGCAAGGTAACACTTTTCCCAGCTGGCCATGCTCACTGTTAACTGTCCTGCAGAACTGCAATTCTGTGTGGTTTGACATTTACAGTGGGTTGCCTTAAGCAACTAATGCACATTACTGACTTTGCTGCTGTTCCCTGTGTTCTTACTTTTAGAATGTGACAGGGAGATCATTTTAGAAGCTTAAGATCTAGGCTGGGCTCTTAAGTCATGTTCAGCTAGTTCTGCATGTGTGTGTATGTCTGACTGATTAAATAACTGAAGTGGAAATAGACACTTTTAAAAGGGGTGTGTAAAGTCTAAAGGTCTGTAGGGATTTCAGATATGGTCCCAGGGCAACACAAGAACCTCAGTAGAGGTCAGGAAAAAACCCCATGTTTAAAACTGAAATACTGTTTGGTCTCTTTTTTTGGATGTCACTTTGGTGGTAAGTAGAAATGAGAAAGGTAAGTTTCCTGGAGGATTGTCAGCTTTATTAATGAACTCAATCCCTTACTGCTTGCTCAGGACTAAACTTATAACGCTAAGAAATGTCCCTAGGCATCTTTTCAAATTAAACCAACCCTGAAGGAAGTGAATGATGTTCTTGAATGTATAAGAAAAGGTACTGAAAAGTACCTAGCTAATATTCCTTTCTAGATGGCATTACTGAAACCAAAGTGAGAGTGCTGGTGTCTGGTTCTGATGTTAAAGCTTTAAAAAGGATGTTGGTGAATTGGACAATTGTCAGAAGTGCTATGAATAGCTGGGAAACATGGCTTTTAGATTAATTTCTCTTTTATCTTTCTTATCTAAAAGAAAATCCAGCATTACTTTAAGAATTCAAGATTCCACCCAAAAATTTACTTTATTCTYTTCCAAATTTCTCTTGTGCTTTGTGCGCTTGTCTAAATAATTGCTGTGCTTAGCTAGAGAGCATAAACTAGAAAACAGGTGTTCAGAAGCATATGCAGAAAAGGAAATCTGTATATGTTTATGCTTTTTCCTTAAAATAAAAATTGTGAGTTGATGTTGTCTCTTACCCAATGTGTTCATTGATCAATACAAGGTGAGATCATAACAATTTTGATATTGTCATAGGTCAAACTCAGGTTTTGTAAACTGAGACCAAAATATGCCTCCATTTATGGAGTTTATAGGTACAGTTACAGATACTGAATTTGTAGGTACAATTTTGGAAATGAAAGGAAGTAGTGATGGATTGCTTTACTGCCTGGTTTTAATCAAACCCACAGCACTGTTTTAATGTATTTCTCACTTCTTAGGGATGAGAGTAAAATAAAACGTGGGTTTTGATGTCGTACCTGCTGCTAAGTAGCTCTTAATGTAAGYTGAATAGCGTTGCACGTGTGAATTGTTGGAGAGCTCATCGGCTTGGAGAGCTTATGTGGAACCTTGCCATGCTTAATGTGCTGGACAGTTCAAAGCTCAGCAAGCTCGAGATTTAGAACAGGTGTTTGTCTAAGCTACTGTTCAAGTTTTGAAATGAAAGGGACTGCAGTTTCCCCAGGCAATCTCCTCCAGTCTCTGCTAATAGAAGGGGTTTTGTTTGTGTTGAAGCTGAAGCTTTCTCATTGTAATTTAAACCCATTGCTAGTCCTGTTCATGATGGGCATGGAGAACAGATTATCTTCTTCTTTGTAAAGCAGTAGGGGGTTATAAATGTGTCCTTTTTTGTACAGAAACTTCAGGTGAGAGTTTGAAAACCCTGCAGTCCCATTCTTGTGTACTGCCTATGTGAAACTACAGGGAAGTATCTTTCTGCTGTTCTCATCAGTATGTAAACAATGATTCCCTTCCCAGCATGAAGATACTCATGAGACAGTGGTGAAAATTAATGTGCATTATCACTGCTAGCACTTTAACAGRGGGCTCCCCATAGCTATTTCTTAGCCTGACAATGTTTCTCAAGGATAGGAAGACCAAAAAATGGAAACGAAGGGTTTTTCTAATCTTCCCAGTTAAGTAATTTGTCAGCAATGAGTAGCATCACCAAAARGTATTTTGAGCCAGATATTAGAATATCTTTTCTGAGACTTGGTTTAAAACCAGCAGAAGTAGAAAATATTTTTTTCCACAGAGAATGCATTGGTTGGTGTGATAGCATCGACTTGCAGCTACTTTATATAGTATCCCACAGGACAGCGAAAGTTGTAAATCTTATAGAAGTTGTTTGTTTCCAAAGCTGTGATTGCAAGTTTTCAACAAGATGTCACAGTGCTGTTCAAGTTTTCTAGCAGTCATTGTCATTCTGTAATCATTGCCAAGCTCCTGTGTCTCCAGTCTTACTGCTATTTCATGTATCTATAACATTGAAAAGGCACGTAATTATTTTTTGTGTATGTATTCTCTAGAGCTTCCACATTACAGACATATTCTATACCCTGTGTTAGTCATAAGAACAGACTRGGATAACTTCCAGGAAAGCCAGTGATAGAGCTGGGGTCAGAAATGCATTTGGTCAAATTGGGAGTACAGATCATGAGGCAAGAAGCTGGTATAGGAGTTATGGCTATGGGGAAAGAAGGAAAAGATCTGATGCATCACTAAAGAACAACGTGAGAGTTTGGTGTTGTAATGCTGATTGTGCAGGATGTAACCTAAGTGTTATTAACTCATTAAGAGACCTACAACGTGTGGGGCAATGGCTCTGCGCAGGCTTCTCATTGTTCAGCTGCCCTTGCTGAAGTCAGAGGTACAAGGTTCATTGAAGAAGTGTATAGAAGAGAGAGGGGTTCATGAGAAGGTATTTCATTCGCAGATTTTTCCTCCTAAACTGAGGGCTGCAAATACTGGATTGTCAGAAACAAACTCTTACGACAGTTGATCGCTTCTCAGCAATTCCAGTTGCTTGTTTTCTGTCCACCAATGTGAAAAAATAACAATTTTATGCTATCTTTCATCTTCAGTTTAGAGCTTTAGAGAGAATTTTGGGTTTTTTGAGATGTTCATGTTGATAACATTATCAAGATGAAACTACTTTAAAATAAAATTTAAAAAAATAGTATTCTGTACACTTAGACTTTTGCCCTCCAGTTTTTGCTTTCATTCTCTGGGTTAGTGCTGTAGTAGAGATTTACTTGGCTTCAAAACAGAGAATTTTTAAAGACTTATCACAGAGGAGGAGAAAAGAAGGATCTTGGGAACTGGCTTCTATTTCAAGCTGTTAAAATACTTTCTCTGGGTTTTATCCATGTACTTTCATTTTGCTTCTATACTTATATATATATATATATTAATTGTCTTGTCACTTTTCATCCAAACCTTCCAGTCTTTATCTTTGAAAACTCAACTTGCATTTGATGAAGAACTATTGCAATATGAGATATTTAGACGTTATGGTAATCTCATTCCATGCCCAGAAGAAAGGGCTAGGAACCACTGAGTTACTGAGGGGCTGCTGATTGCTGGTACAAAACAGATGATGTGCTTAATTGACAGCATATTTCAGTAAGGTCTTCCCCCTTCTACACACTCTGTCAATTGAAAATTATTAAAACAGACAGTACTGGCTGGTGACCATTATGATTATTGCTGCTTGATCTGCATATTTTGATTTGCTCTTTATGTGAAAACTGGTATTTTCTTAGACAAAAAAGCTTTTTAAAACTCTGATTTATGTATTTTTGGAGGTTTTTTTGATTTGTACATTTACACTAGACAGTGTAACACATTGACAGTTAATGATTGATGTTCCTAAGCTAATTTCCTTGCTTTTAGGTAGAAACTTGTTCAAGGATGTGCTAGCCTCATGTGTTGCAACTCAAAAACCTCAAACGATTGTTGAAATGTATTTGCTTGTAGAACTTCATGCCTATGTGACACATAAAAAAAATAGAGATTTGGGATTTTGTTTGTTTGTTTTTCCTGTAAGCCAAACTGATTTTTTTGCAAGTAGAATTCAAARTTGTCTTGTGTGTCATTGATGTTCGTCTGAAGTGATGGCAGACTCTACTGTGCTCAGTTATGGGAATTAACTCCCATTATTTCGATAGAAGTCTTGTGCCATCTCTGATTCCAGTGTGCAGCTCCTTGCAGGGCAGCTTCCACTTTCATTTTACCCATTTGTCTCTTTAGGTCTGGTGTTTTCTAGATGTCAGGAGGCTTGGAAGTGCTTGACAAACCTGTATTGTACACTTTGAAATATTGTGCACTTCTAATATTGACTTCATAGCTTTGTACATGTAATAATTATTTTAAAATAACCATTATCTGCTTGCATTTTAGAATGGTTATGCTGGGAGGCGCAGCCTGCTTGTCACTTTGCCTGGTTAGCATCATTGGAGCCCATGGAATTCATCTGGTTGATTATGCTCTAGAAAAGTAATGTTTGCCTTATTTCAGCTTTAATGGTCTATGCATAAAAATGAGTATAAGCTTGAAAAGAGAAAAAATATTATTAATTAGGCTACAGGTAGAAAAAGCAAAAATGCTCTTTGGAGTACAAAGCTCTTGCTGGAGTCTAGGGAAGGGTTGTTTCCAAAAACATGTCTGATTTTTATCTGTACTAGTTTATGTAGTAATGACTATCACTTTTCATTATGAATGAGGGGAAAAAAGAGCATAATTAGTTTACAGTTCTATGAAGTCTTCAGAGAAAACTGAGGCTACTTTCATGTTTCAAGTTAAGGAGGTGGCTGTATTTTTTTTCAATATCAAGGCCYCAGGCTTCATCATGCTGATGAAAACCAAGGAATTTTGACATCTAAATCACTAGGAGATTTATTTAGTTTTGTGATTAATAAACGGGCCAGAAAAATACTGCCTTTTGTCTGAAAAATAATATAAAAACATAAATTACAAAATGTTTCCTTTGCTGAGGTATTTAGCGTTTTGTAGCCCAGAAGAAGAATAATGTAGCTGGAAGACCAAATAGCAAGTGATAAGTGCTTAAGTGGTACCATAAATCACATTTTAAAAGACTGTCGATAAGTTCTACAAAATGGATTTCTGTGGACAAATGGAGAAAAAATTTAGAATAAAGGAATGCACGGTGAAAATGGCAGTAATAGAACAGCATATTTACAGCAGTCTGTGGGGTAACTTAATTTTAACTGAACTATAAAATGGAGTTCTGGTAGCAGCAGGTCTGTGATATAGTACTGCATGTTTGGGGTTGTGGGTTTGGGACTTTTTGGTAATTTTTTTTATTCTAGTAAAAATAAATCTGTTTTTAAGACCTATATTTTGATGGAAATACCTATCTGCCTCAGCAAATCAAAGCTCGTAATCATCATTGGAGACTCACTGTTTGTAAACATAGCTGCAGTCATAAAATACAGATTATTGCTGGAGCAGAGGCCTAGTTTTGAAGCCCCATTAGAGGAACATGCCATCTTCTTTAATTTCACTCTTGAGAGATCAACAGATGAAAAGTGGTGTTTAATCAGAAGCTGGACAGGACTCTCATACTCCTACTGTAGTCATTGATGTGTCACTTCATCTTTAACATATCACTGAGTTGTCATTAGGCATCCTCAAAAGCCTTTGGAGAAGGTAATGCCTAATACATGGAGTTCTGGAGAGCAGTGTCTTTGCCATGAGTTTCCTCAGGAGAGGTATTCAAACATTCTGAAGTACGGAATAATCAAATAGTAACTTCAGAATTGTTTGGAGGCTGTGCTTTTATAGATACTATAAGCAAAAATTAAAATTCTTGGATGTTCAGAACTTTATCCAGCATGTAATGTCCTTGTAACTATTTAATGGATGAGAGATGTGTGTTTTTTGAATTTAATTTTCTGGCATTTAATTTATCTGACTTAAACACAATTGCTGTGCAACCAGCATCAATCTTGATGTTATCAGGGAATGGTTTTGGCAGTAGCACTTCAGACTCAAATATCCCTGGCGTAGTTCTATGAAACTTTTTTTATCTTCATAAATTGGAGCTTACATGAAAAACTTCTGAAAGAGTGGTAGTGTGATTAGACTTATATATATTGATGATGTGATTTCTTTAAAAAAAGTCAAAAGCACATTATCTGAGTGAATGTTAATTGACACATTTAAAATACCAGAAAGTTATCAAAATCAAAGTCTTTCAGGGATTACATTTCAGATGCTTCTCTGTAGCCTGGCAAGTACCAGGCTGAGTATTGGCTTGTGGGTGGTTTGTTTTAAATCTCCTGAGACTTCTGCCCCCCTGTGAGTCTTAAATCGAAACCTGGTTTATRTGTTGAAGCTTGCTATTGATCAGGTGCACAGAGCAACAGCATGAGGAACAAACCGGGAGGAAACAAGAGTTTTTCCTGAGCTGACCAGTGTCCRGATTTGAGGATTTGGTCTATCTGGTTGTTGAGTTGACACTTCAGAATCAGAACCAAGTTCACTGTTTGGTCCTAGGATTCTGATTTTTTAAAAAAATAATATTAGTATAATGTTGACTTCATAAATATGCCAAGCTCTTTACTGAAATGAGGTTAAACATTTCTCTAAATCCTGCCTTAAGAGAATGGAAACCAAAACCAACTCTTATTAGGACAATCAGTTTGAGAAGTATGAATTAGCAAAACCTCTGTTTGATAGAGACACAAGAAATCCAGTGTTTCTTTTAAACAGAAAATTAGTTTCTCTTTATTCTGCACAACAGTATTAAAGTTCATATGGTTAGAGTAATTTAACCATGTACACAACTACTTGGAAATGTTTTTAATTACATCTGATGTTTCAGAACTTTAATTGCCTATTCATCCCAATTTAACTTCAGAAGAGCCCTTGCAAGTAAACAAACATTTTGTTTAAATGTTTCTTGTGAAAGTTAATGTATGTACATCTACACTGGATCAAAGAACACATTTGTACAGTGATACATAACCCCTGTTCTACGTAGTCATTTCCTCTAACTGTAACGAATATCATGGGGAGGAAATAATGTAGACTTCTCTTATTTTACTATCAAAGAAGTTCCCCTCTGATCAATTAAATGCTGTTCAAGATGCTTGGAAGCCATCATTTAAGTTCCTCTAGTGTACTAGTTTTTCAAACCGTACAGATTGTTGGAGTCTTGTGCAGAAGGGATAAAGGACTGTCGCCATTTATTAGGAAAGGACTTGCCTTCCAAGGCAGGGTGAAGCTTATGAAGTCAAGCCTGCACTCTGAGCCTGTCAGTGCTGGCAGTGTCACCCTCTGTGTGTGCCCAGGGCTGTGTCTGAGCTGTGCCAGGTGAGGTGGCACCTGCAGCCACACCCTTTAGAGGAGGGAGGGGTGAGTGCAGGTCTGGAGAAGATGCAGCTGTGCCAACAGCAGCCGAGGTCTACAAATGGTTGGCAGAATGGGGTGGATGTCCACAGCATTGAGCAGACTTGTGAGCCCTTTGGAGAGGGCTTGGGTGTATGGCTCCACTATTACATTTGATGATGTCAACTTTTCATTCTCTGTGTATACTTCTGTCCTGGTACCCTGACAATTAGCCCTTAACATTTGACCTCACAGTTGGTCCTTCCAAAGAATATCTTCAATCAGTAGCTTAACTTGCCTCTCAGTTTTTCAATCTGTAAATGAAAATAATACATAAATTTCCATTGTGTTGGAGTGTAGTTTTTAAATAGAAATTTAAAGCATGTAATGAACACCATGTGGATTGTTTTGAATGAATTTACATCTGTAGCTAACGTGCTTTACAAAATCTGCATACCAAGGGGAAGAGGGCAGTTTAGGGCTGATGCCTCTTAAAATTTTTTTTTCGGGTTGTTTTGCTTTGTAGTTGGGGTTGTTTTAGTTGCTTTGGGGTTTGGTTTTGTGTTTGTTTTTCTATTTTTTTTTCCTCCAGAAAATCTATTATAGTGAATGCCAGTGGACTCCAAATATTGCATCTGGCTGAGTGAATTTTATGATATGTTTGAGTGAGATCCTGCAGCAGAGAAGTAACTGGTGGTTCTGTATTGTTATATATAAGGCTCTTAAATCTATTTAATCACTTTTATTTTTCAGCTTAATGATACTACACTAACAAACATAAGCTAGTTTTTGTTTCTGAAATCTTTCATACCACAACAGGAATCCTATAATAAATCATCATGAAATTCTGCTTTTTTCAATATTTTTCAGGCTTTTGTAGTAACTTGTGATATTGTGTGTTAATGTAGGTTTATTTTTTTTTAGATTTATTGAGATAGTGAATATCGTCAGAATAGAGGTGAATACAAGTCCATCTATGTTGGTATAAAGTGGAACAAAATTGCTACAGGAACATATACTCATGAGTAGCAAGGTGTTCTGGTGAATGAATAATGCAGGTTAGAGRTCACAGAAATTGTAAAAATCTGCTTGTACCCTCGAAGTCCTAATTAGGGGTAGGTTGACGCTGTCCTGTATGGAAATACAGAATGTGCCAAAAATATATCCTGAAACTTTCACTGGTTAATTTTCAAATTTTTCTGTCTTGTCCATTAAAGTATTTCCAAGTTGGTTAGAAATAATTGAGTACTGTTAGTTGTTTACTCTGTTTTTATGATGGATTTTTTTCTGTTATTTGAAATGAACTCAGATTAAGAACCCTCATTATTTCATATCATATTTTTTTCCATTGCAGAGAAGGATATGTCAAAGTCTTTTTTTCATGCTGACACCATATGCCTTGGTGACAACTTAAAGAGRCTGCATTGAATATAAAGAGGGTGTGCAAATTCCATTATTATTCCTCACTTTCACTGCTTCAAAGTTGACTCTTTTGCTGCAGATTCTAATGTGGAAAAAGTGGACAAGGACTCAAGGGCCCTGCCTATGATGCCCAAATAATGAACTCAGGAACATCTGAGATGCTTATATTGGAAATGTCTTGCTCATCCTTTTCCTGGATGAGTATTTAAGTCAATAAGTCTACTTCAAGGAGTGACAGAGCCACTTGATTACCCTGTAGCTGCAAACAGACCAAAGGTGATTATGAGAAATGAACAAACTTCCAGAGGTTTAGCAGCGGGTGAGGATTTCTTTATCCAATTAATTTTAATATATATTTGCTACTCTTTAGATCTTGTGGGATTTAGTAAGTGTTTTGCTGATGTTAATTACAGCTAGAGCAATTCTAGTGAATAATTTTACTAATTTATAAACATTATCAAACCAGAACAGTTCCTGACTTTGATCATATCACTAAGAGAATTATTCTTAATGGGTAAGAGTGTAATAATCTGCCGCTTGCTATCATGATAAAACTGGCAAAGACAGGTTCATACTCGTAGAGGTTTTTTGATTGTGCAATTCGTAGAAGAATACTTCTTTCATTTAAAGAAACTATTTCATTTTCAGCCACCCTACAAAAAAAGAAAAGCCTCTATCTCACTGCTTATTACTTGGCATTTGAATGTGCTCACTACAGAATACTCCACAAAGTTTGCCTGTGGCTTATTTAAATGTGAAAGAACACATGTGGGTAGCTGGGAAACACATTTTTGCAAGTTATTATCTTTCTCTCCCCAATTCAGTAATTCCAAATACAAGTATGTTTGCCTGCCCCTAGGTAGCATTGATATGTAATTGCCTTTGACAGTTAGTTGTATTTGGCATTGTCATGAAAAACAAATCTATGAATTCTGTATATTAATGATAATATTCTTAGAATCATTTTTCAAGATCAATATAAAGAAGTTTAGCTACAGTGTCTTTGCATGCATGTAATCATCTACATCAGAATCCTTGAGGAATCACAATAACAGTGATTCATTCATAATTCACAATTGCCATTATCTTCTTTCTACATTTAGTATGTGGTAAAATTTATAGCTTCATTTACATTGTGTTCCATGAATAATAGAAGAAATACAGTGAAGACCATGGGAAATGATCTTGTTGCTGCAGATGCACTCTTAAGAAAATCTGCATTACAATGCAGCATATTGCCTCCTGCACGACAGATTCTACAGAGCCTGCAGCTGCAGTGGAGACACTTCAGATGGTCTTCATTAAATGTAAACTCCTTCATTTTCATCTTCAAAGCAGCATGAAGATGAAACCTTGAATAAATTGCTGTAGGTAAATGATATCGTTGCAGCTTTTCGTTATCCAACTGCGGTATAATATCTTCATTTGAGCATACTCATAGACAAATAGAAATAGGAGTGCTTAAGGAAGCAACTACAATCCATTGAGGCAATTAATATTTTGGTTCTTCACAAAAACCTCACACTGTACTATACTTCAGAATTGGGGTTTTGTTGTTTTTTGTTTTTTTTTTTTTAAACAGGGAAGAGCTCATGGTACTGTTTTCAAGAGGATAAAGGTGACTAATCTATTTTGAAAAGCCCCCAAAACCAGCAAAACAAACCACCTAAACCACAAAACTAAGAAACTTTGRGTTTTGCAGGGGACAAGCCTGAGAAAGTGGTACAGTACATTGTTTTGAATGAATTGCAAACTTTAATTTGGTTGGTTTAATTATCATCTCCCTTTTGTTCCAGCACTCAACTAGTCATACTTTGAGAAACAATGAAAAGAATATTATATTTATTGCTATAAATAACTGACACATTGTCATTTGAACAAAAAATAATAACAGAAGGAGTGGGATATGTTTGTTTCTGAGAACTCCGTGTTTTCTATGCTAAAGAGCATAGTGTGGATTAGTTTTCTGAAATATTATCCAGAGCAGTACTCAGATGTTGAAGATGTCATACTTTAATTTCTGGTTYCTTACCATAACTGATCTTCTCTGCATGCATTAAAAGCCATTTTTTTCTCTTGTTTTCTATGTAAGGATTCTGAAATCTGTTTCTTGAGCACTTCAGTATTTTTTTAATTGCTTCTTCCCTGAAAGTATTGATACTCAAATTATGCTCTTATCTCTGTGATACTCTTGCTCAGTTGTGCTGCTTTYGGTTCCTACGGTACTAGGCTTTATCTAGCTTTGCAGACATGTCAGCTATATCTACACTTGATCTTTAACGTGCCTGTTGCCAGGCTGCTTTAATTGTTTTTGATAATCCTTTCAGTGAAGTTCTTCAAGACAAATGAGACTTAATGCTCTATTTGACTCATTGAGTAAAATCCATGCTCTGCATAGGTCAATAGGAGCTTTTCTACTGATGTCAGTGAAGTTAAGATATTGACCACTTATTTCAACATAAAAGAGTGGCAGACTCAATACCAGAGCTGATWTTCTCTACTTTGGCTTTTTGGAAGTCACCATTATTATCCAATGAGTTTAATTGGCACRTAGAAATGTATGAGATATGAGTGTATGTTTTATTTCTTGAATTTAAAAAAAAAAAATTATTCTACCTGTTCAAGATAATTCCATTTCAGCTGGCCAGATAGAGAACTTCTTTTTTTGGAACAGTCTGCAATTGGTGTTATCAGTCCTGTCTGTTGGGACTGGATGCTGAGATTAGAGAAGGCTAAAGAGAGAAACTGCGATCATGACCACAAGGAAAAAGATGGGGAGAACTGGGGGATAAGTAAGAGTTTTKGTATGGTTGATAGCAGAAAAATGGTGAAAATCAAGTCTTTGAAATCCTCTGAGGTGTGTTCTGGCTCTCAGCTGTGATAGTTTGCTAGTGCTGTTCTTTGGATTCAGAATTGCATCCTTGCTAACAGCCCAGCTTGGGTGTTGGAGTGTTGCTGCAGCATGGACTTTTCAAATTCCACAGTCCCGCTCTTCTTTCATGGAGAGCTGTGCCGCATTCCCAGGACATCTCCTTTGGTGATGAATCAGGGCTRGGTACTTAGGGTTTTGTCTTTGAAATCTTACCTGAAAAGTTGTAATGAATGGGATGAGAAATCAAAGAATAGTCTCRTGTTAAATTCCAAACCCATGCCTCGTGGGAAAATTCTGAGAATTCAATGCTAATCCGCACTTAAGGAATTGCAAGACGGAATACTGATGAATGCTAAAGAAAAATTAAATGGAAAAATTAACTGCTGCCAGGATACTGTTTTAAATAGTGTGCAATAAGGGAAGTAGGAGTCATTTGGGTTTAGTGTCAACGAACCGAAATATTGAAGATCTGCTCGTTATGCAAACTGCCCTTCTCCGCACGGAATGAGGTGGGATATTAATTAACTCAGTTGTTTACTAATTTAGAGGCTTGAGTTTGCAACCTATCACTACTTGCATTTTTTTTGTGTGTTGTCTACATTTGAGCAATGGTAGATGTTCTGCCTCAAATGTGTTTGGTTTAAAGTTTTCTGGGTTTGGGTTTTTTGGTTTGTTTTGTGGGATTTTTTGTGTGGGTGGGTTTTTTTTGTTTTTTCTTGTTTGAGGAAGTCAAACCTTTTTTTCTAAAATTTTACATATCTCCTGGCTACTTGGCTACCCATAAGTACAAAATTTAATTTTTGTTTTTCATGAAACAGCTCATTTAAATTCCAAAATCATATGACATTCAGAAGTATTTTTCTGTCATCATTTGGTTTCTTCTTTGTTTTGCATTGTTTCTTTTGGCAGACTTTGGAGAGGGGAGTGGGTTGTTTTTTTCATTTACCGTCAGAGTATCTCTGTAGCGATTTASTGCTGTTATAGTTCACAAAAGCATGAGCAGAGAGAGACTGTGTTATTGCAACATACCAGTGGGCTGCTATTTAGATGACATTGTTCAGACTTTTGATATGAATTTGGAGGAAGCATTGGAAAAATCATGACTTTTAGTACTTATGTTAGGGTTGTGGGGTTTTCTTTTTTGTTTTCAAAAGACTGAATAGACATAAATGGTTTTCCTTCATCACAGAATGTAGAAAGACTATTTTCAGCATGGGCTGAGTAGCTTTGCTGGGATCYCACAGGTAGGACTGCAGGAGAAAAYCTGTGGTATAATCTTATTTCTTGATTAATATTTCACAATAATTAGAACAATCTATTCTTCTGACACTGTTCAGTACTGTATTTTGGTGATTTTTGTTCTCTGAATGTGCTGAGTGATTTGGAAATCTGTGGGATTAATTCAGTTTAAAAAAACAAAGCAAAGCACAAGCAAACAAGAAATGCTGTGTTATAATTCCGTGATGTTGCTGACGTTATTTGCGCTCAAGTAAAAGCTATATTAACTTATCTATCTTACGAAGAAAGGCATTGTAACCCTGCCATGTACTCTGGACTGCTGTTATCCTCACAAGCATTTCAGTGTTCCATCTGCCTGGGTGGAACACCTTTCAGTAAGTTCTCCTCACAGATGGTAATGATGTTGTCACAAGGTGCCTTGTTCTTTTCTTCCAATTGGCTATAAATTTGTGCCGTATCATAGTGCTGGAAGGTATGGTATGAAAAACCTTCTGCATAATACTTAGAATCATTAGGGAGCACAGAATTTTGTGTAAGATGGAAGGTATTAGCACCTTTCACGTCTGGAGTATTTCCAGGTCTGCAATTAAGTTCTCTAATTATCTATGGCAATTTGAAATGAATAACAGTAATCTTTAATGTCCTGTCATAAAAACTGATGTGTTCTGCTGAATTGCTGCTGTATTTCAATCCAGAAATAGCTCCATTTYACTCATATGTAGATATAGATCTACCTTTTTGGGGGTTCTGAGAGTATATTTTGAGTTTGTGATGTATAAAGTTTTGAGATGGCATAACACATGAAACATTGATTTCATGCTGTTTTTTTTTCTAATGATACCTTTGCTTATTTCTACTAAATCATACATGGATATGATAAAACCACATAAATGTTAGCAGTTTATTATCCTTCYCCTCTTTTTTTACTCAATATATTCATTTATTTGAGCAAAGAATATTTGCTGTTGTTTATAATTTTGACAATTTTAACACTTTTGACCTGCCATTTAAGGTTGTACCCCARCGTCACTGGGGGAAAACAAAAAAATGCAACATTTAATGTTTAAAAAAAGAGTTGAGTATTAGCACAAAAATTATTTGATCGTTCAAGACTAGAACATAATCATACCTAATTCAGGTACTGGTAGGTTCTAGAACCAGAGCAGACATTTAAAAATTGCTGTTTTTCTTTCTGCATTATTACTTTTTACTTTTGGAATGAGGTTCTGAAATAATCTCCTTCAGCTTTTCAGATCTATTTTCTCCAGGAACAGTTAGTTGTTTTATGGATTGAAGAGATATATTGGTTTATTCACCTGTTAGACCTATAATAATATTGCTTTTGGAGTCCACCTTAGTCATAAATCTGAGCATTCTGTTCCCCAGAATAAAATAATTAAAACAAAAATTGAATGTGCTGGAAAGTCTGTACTACAAACAGAAGGGAATTGTGTGCTATAATTCTGAATGTTTCAGTGGGCACAATGTTCTATATCTTGAGAACAAGAAGGATTTCATAATAAGGCTATATTTCTCAAGCAACTTTAAATACTATTTTCAAAAGAACTCTGCCTGTTGAACTAAGAACATAGATTTGAATGAGGTATGGGAAAACTGCAGGTTTGGGGAAACCTTGTCTCCTGCTGCCAGCCAGCATATTTGCATTRTGTTACTGCAACAGCAGTTGTGAGTATTTTTGAACAAGATGCTGTATTTAAAGTTTATTTTTGTTATTCCATTGTTGAATCTTAAAAAAACAAGCATACTCTCCCCCACAACTAAATGCAAAAAATACCCTATGTCCCTATGTGTTCCATTTTTTACTTTRTATTCCTTTTTTAGTGTGTCTGTTGTACGTCTCTGATGAAGCATAGGTGTGAAAATCTATAAAAGCTGTTAAAAGAAAAAATTGTTTTAAGTTTGGTGTGCTTCAGTGTTTTTATACTGTTTTCTGTTAGTTGGCATTATTGCTAAATGCTATGTTATATGATAAAGTGTTACTGGCTACARTATTCTCTTCAGACAATACTATGGAAAATATAAGATTCTCATTAAAGTCAGTAGGATTTTCCCTCTGACTCCCTTGGTATGCTATATTTAGTTTGTAGTGAGTTGTAGAGGTTGTTTTTATTGAAGGTAATTTACTAATCTGTATTGAYGAACCAGTAGCACCTTTGGCAGGTGATTCTTTTATTCCTAGACTTGCTGTCTTTTCTGTCACCTTTTTGAGCTATAGTTTTCTTTCAGGTAATAAAATATGAAACTACATTTTCATAAATAAAGATATAGCTTATAAAAGGCAGTTCAGTTCTTCATATTGCTTGCAATATGTTATAGAATTGTTGTGTGGAAATCTTTTCTTCATGGAGGGATGGACAATGTGTACTTATGTTTCCAGACTTGTGAGTTACATAGGAGTTTTTTGCATCTGTCCTTCAGCTTTTGATTTTTGAATGAATCAAGATGATGCACACAATAGGTGATGCACTGTATTAACCTGTTCAGCTATAGAGAGGTGAAAGTTTATCTACCAGGCTTTGCATAAATGGATGTTTGTGTCATGGCTCTCCACTGATCTTGAAAGACCCTCATAAATCTGTGCAGAGGTGGTAGCACAATTATTGTTTAAACTGTAGAAGGAGCTAAATCTACTCCAGTTTTCATGGTACTTGATAAGTTCACTGTGTGTTCTTCTCTGAAAAGAATGAATACTTGTTTTTGTTAAATCTGTGCCTATTTTCAATAACCTGGCAGCACTGGCAAGCAAAGTCTGGTTTTCATAAGCCACCCACAGACTATACAGGTGTCTTCAGTGGGCTCTGTGGTTGGTCTGTTGGAAGAAAATGCCATCCCATATTATCATGATCATGCAGCCATATAATTAATGTTATATTATAAAAGGCACAGTTTGGAGAATAGAGACAAAAACAGTTTCTGGAGTGACACAATTTCAGACTTCTMTAATAGCTGTCTCTCCCTTTCCCTTAGCTCTTTCTGTTGTTCCCAATGGAAAGAGGGGGAAAAAACCTACCAAACACTGCAATTTAGTCTTTGTCAAGACCAATGCTTGTAGTAATAATAAAACAGCTTCTGTAAAGGAATAGTATTTAAATTTACAAACAGTTCCTGAGTTCAAGTAATTTCTTTATTAAATAGAAAAGAATAAGCTGGCTTAATGTTAGCTGTGACTAGAATTTCAATAGAACTGATCCTTGTGGGATGTTTTTTATAATGTGTATCTAGCAGTGTTAAACATGCATTTAAAATCTCAGCCTTCTGGGACTGCTTTTTATCCTTTCATTCTTTCAACGGTCGAAAGATGAACAAAACAACATTGCTGTAAACTCTGGGACAGTATAACAACATACCGAATGCGTTGTGTGTGCTTCACACAAATTCAGGTGGAGTTTAAAACTTCTATTGGGAGCCAGGAAGAGAACCCACAGAGAGTGGAGATGCTTCTCCAAGTGGGGGTTAAATGACTTTACAAAGGCAATGTGATAATACTGGCAGAGATATTCTTACGGTTGTGATGTTCTGTGTTTTTGTTCCAGGCTCTCTCCTCTTTAAATGTCTTATCTTTTAACTCCTGTTTGATACGTTTTTTCCAACGAGCTTCTGAGAACATTTTTCCATCTTAGGTTACGTGTTGTAAAATATTGTTTTCGTAACTTCTGTAAGTTTTACTCATTTACCAAAAACAAGGAAAAAATTTGAGATCTTTAACTGAGAAGCTTGTATATTTCTAAGTCTTCCCTGGCTTTTGTATCTTCCAAACTTTCCTCAGGCAGTGTTGGCAGTATTTCACAGAAGTGTACATACTGCCAAACAAGAAAATCCATTGCTTCCCAACGTAGGCCTGTCTGTGCTGGCCAGCCTGAGAGGAGCAGTGTGGTGTTTATAGCCACTGACCATATTTGTTAGAGGCTTTGAATGCATTTGCCAGATTATGTAGGGTTATGTTTCATTCTACAATGTTGGGACTGGGAATGATATCTGATTCAAGTATGACACAAATATAGAGTTTTTAAATAGCCTACATAGTAAATAAGTTTTCAATATGCTGCCTAAAGAGAGTTTGGAAGTGATACCATGAAAAATGCTGGATATCATGACTGGATATTACTGCTGGATTTGCTGGTAAAGCTTTCAACTCTGATATCAAGTATCTCCAAGATCTTGAGGTCTGAGGATACGTTTTCTATAAGATGTTATGATTTACAGTAGAGAACAATTTCAAAGAGCTCAGATCTTTTAAAATTACTGATAAATAATACCATGAGAGCTGGTTTTGAATGCTTAGCATCTGAGAATCTAATTTTTTACTGGTGGGTTTATTGTTGTATCAGTTCTTAAATCTGYCTCATGGAGCATTGAGATAAGTAGGTTAAAATGAAATCTCTTCAATTTGGTGAATTGAACTGACACATTTTCTTCCAGCTCAATTTGCTATTGAAATATCTCTTTCTGAGATGCCCTTTGCCTTATAAGAATTGTAGATTATGCACTTCGTGCCTCTGCTGTATTCTAATCAAGGCAAGGCACATTTCAAATGAAATACCTATCGAAAAATATGTGCACATACAATATCTAAACTACAGTTTTCATGGAGCAAATAAGTGGGACAACATTTGAAGCTGAATTGATAAATAGGTACATATTATTTCACTGTAATTTGAAATTGCAGTATCTCTTCTGTAATTGCTATGAGTAATTATGGTACTCTCTTATGACATTAAATGAGCTTAAGCAAATATATATTTTTTTTTATTTCTAGGGAGATGTATATATTTTAGCTATTAAATCATTAGTGCCTTTTATTTTTTGCATGGGTTTTGTATGACAGATACAGCTATTCAACAGTGATGTTAAATGTGAAAGCTATTTTCAACCTTTGTAGCCAAGATTTCTGTTAAACTCTTTCCCCTAAACCTCCTYAAATGTTCCCAATTTTCAAGTACTCCCCTGATTGCTCATTCAAAATTTTTTCTGTCCCCTTTTAATCTGTGGTGTCTCATTAAAAACTGGGAGTTGAGCAGGATAAAAAAAGTTTCAAACACTTTTAAATGTACTTTAAACATACCACTTCCTGAGTCTTTATTCTTTCATTCCAAAAGGTATCCCTAATTGTGGCCTTTTTTCTGTGATATTTTTCCCCCACCTTTTTCATTAGTTATTGCCTCTACTCACTTAAYCCCTGAGCAGTGCCCTCATATTGCTCTTACAGGTTCTCTTGTGCTGATATTATTTATGATCCCATGCTGCAGTATGGTACATTTCAGGATCAATCATGAAATRTTTTGTTATTAGGATAACCTTCCTCAAGTTACATTTGTCCTTATTTAACACATGGAATAGTATTAAAGGCGAGCTGGACCTAAAATAATTGCTGCTAATTTTTCTATGGGAACAACCAACCTAGTGACCTTCTATGACAGAGTGACTACCCCAGTGGACAAGGGAAGATGTCATTTAACCGTGTTTCTGTAAAGCCTTTGACACAGTGCTCCCACAACATCCTTCTCTCTMAACTGGGGAGAGATGGATTTGACGAGTAGATAAGATCATGGTTAAGAAATTGGTTGGATGGTCACATGCAGAGGGTGGTGGTCAATGACTCAGAGTCCTGATGGACATCAGTGACAAGCTGTGTCCATCATGGGTCCATATAGTGTAGACAAACTCAGYTGAGATGGCTACTTGTGCTATTTTGCATAACTGTTATAGGATATAAGAAGGGTATATGTTCAAAAATTTACCTGCTAGGAATGAATATCTGATTAATTTCCTKAGGAAGTAATGGTGAGCAAGAAATTTTTGTATTATGCACAAATTGTCTTTAAAGAAAAGAACTTAAGCAGTGGGTGGGGAGCAAACCAGACACTGAGTTAACTGCTTCCTGAGTAACAAATAAATTTATATASCTGTGGGTTTCTTATAGGGCTCTASAGGGCAGTTTTTGGAAGACCTAATTATGCTTTTGAAATGTTCCTATTTCATTTTGTTAGTGTTGTGTTACAAAAGAAAAAGATCTATTTTTTGTTTGTCTCTTTAGTGYATGTCTGCATCTGTGTAGGACAATACTTGAATAAAAGCAGTCATGTGCCCCAAAGCATTTTTATTTTAAGTTTGGATCTYAATGATGCAGTCTTGATAACATTTTGAGCTAATCTACTTTTTGTTCACGGACTTTTAGTGAGATGCTAATGATGCCTAAACCCAACTGCAGATCTCTGCCCTTCTCAAATTCCTTTTGATTTGCACACTGTCTCCAACCACAGTTATCACACAGAACATGGATTTCAGCCTTAGGGGTCTGTATAGAGAAAAGTTGAGCTACTGGTTGTGCAGAGGGTGAAGTGGCACTTGGTGTGGCCTTGTTATTTGTGTGGTGGGACTTGCATCTAAGWTGTGTGCAAGTGACTGGGGAATTCTGAGGGCAAACTGCTCCTTCCCCAGTTCTTAAAGAGGGAGTGGCAGTTTTGAGCACAGAATATTTGAAGTTTCAATTTAAGAGGAAACACAGAGGAAAAAGCCACCCTCATGAGGTGAAGGGGTTGTAGGGGTTGGGAAGGAAGGTGGTCGTGATAAGTGTAGTGTGTGGATGTGTGTGTTTTCTTTATATACATAAAGAAAAAAAATAGAATCATAGAATGGTTTGGTTTGGAAGGGACCTTGAAAATCACCTRGATCCAATCCCCTGCCATGGCAAGGACACCTTCTACTAGACCAGGTTGCTCCAAGCCCTGTCCAACCTGGCCTTGAACACTTCCAGASACGGGGCATCCACWACTTCTCTGAGCAACTTATGCCAATGTCTCACCACCCTCACAGTAAAGAATTTTTTCCCAATATCTAATCTAAACCTACTCTCTTTCAATTTGAACCCATTCCTCCTTGTCCTGTCACTACAGGCTGTTGTAAATAGTCTTGCCCCATCTTTAGTGTAAGTTATATACATAGTGTGTGTGTTTATATATTTTTTTATGTATATATATGTGTGTGTGTGTGTATATATATATATATATATATAAGTGGAAAGAGATTAAGGCAGGCTTGATGGTGGGATGTGCATGTCTGCCTGGGCAGGAACTGCTAGATCCTGATGTTTGTGGGTGAGCTGCAAGTGTGGGATACCTGGCTGAAAGAGCTGCTATTGCACCATGTCTGGCACTTGCTGTTGCACCTGCTTGTCTTGGAGTTATGCTGGGGCTCTGTTCAGAGCTGCATATTTGCAGATGTGGCGGGTTATATGCTGGCTGAGTAAATCTGTTTGTAAAACTGAAGGATTGTGGGTGTTTTAGTTTGTTGCTTCACTGCCACCACAGAACCACATTTTAATGCCTGGTTTTTTGTCTTGCAGGATCCTTAGAAAGTGTGTTCTCAAGTGGTGTATCTGTACACACACTGCTGCTTAGATCTCTGTTGGTCAGATAGGGACATTGTTGGTGTAATTCAAACTATTTGCCTTTGAAGGTGATCCAGGATTCTGACAGAACTGAGAACAGCTGGCTACAGGATGCAATGAAAGAAGCCTATGTCTACTTTKTCTTTATTCAACCTGTAAACTGGACTGGTATATGCAAATTCAGGGCCGTGCCCCTTCTGTGAATAATATCAATTGTATATAACACAACACTTTAGGTTTTACAAATTAAATTCACTAGAACAGTGGCTTACCATGTAAGCAGAATGAAATACTCTGGTACACAAAGAATTTTTTATAGTTGTCAGTCACTTTGTGAGAGTGAGGGTAGTACAGTCATAGAGGAGTTGCACAGGACTGAGAAGCAGCTTGATAATAATTTTGAGTAATTTCTGTGCTTAGTCGCATTCCAGAAATGAAAAGCAAATCTGAATTTCTCAGTCTRAGCTCCAAGACCATAAAGCATGTTTGTTTACCATCTGCACCATCCTCTCTGTCCCCAGAGGCATATGAAAAGACAGCAATAACAATGGAGCACTGGCTTGCTAAAAGCAGCATCAGCAGAGCTCTAAAGACAAAGCAGCAGATGAAGTGGGAGAAGCAGCTTGTCTCTCTCCCACAAGTTTGGACATGTTTACATGATTGAAAATGGATGGAGATATTTATGGCAATATTATAGCAAAAAAGATGGTGATTTCTCTATGTCCTGAGGAGTTTCTTAATCCTTTCTAATCTTTTATAGTCTAGATCAGAAAGAATGTGAGCTTAAATTCTAGCATCTTGAAAGAATTTAAGATCTGACATTCATGGTTCTTTTGGTGTATGCTAAAACTGAGTTTTAAGTCATATCATCAATCCTTGAGTCAGCAGAAAACACTTTTAAATAGATTTATTAGAAGCTTGAAGAACAAGTTTCCTGATTTTCAGTGTTTTCTTTTGTATTCGGTGAGTCTGTGTTCACTCTAGTCACCCATTGAAACAAAATATTCAGGAATGAAAATCTATTTTCCATGTGACACTTGAACTCATAATGCTGAGGCAGCCTGCAAGCAGAACCTGCTACTTTAGATCGATATTCATATGCATAGTTCCTTGTTTCATCAAGTTTYAGCTATGTTATTTTAAGGTCCAAAATACTGTTCTGGACAGAAAAAAAATTAAAATTTTAAGCACAGTTAATGTATCATAAGCAGCTGAAAAGTGTGACTGTAGAACCTGCGATTTTTCTTCTTGGGGAAACCACTTGTAGAAGAAATAATCTCCACAGATTTTAGTACAGTTGTGGGGATGGCTAATCTGGGATTCTCGACCTAGCTTTAGCTCTTGAATGTGTGTTATAGAGTAAATCTTGTGCTGTCCTTTGCAGCTGGCAGGAGGGTGAGGTTTGTACGAGGGCTGCTGGTGACAAGGTGTCGTGAGAGCTGAGGGGGCCCTGCCTGCATGGCTAGCCCAACTTCAGTCTGGCTGCAAGGAGCCCACAGGGCAAATGTCCTCATATGTTAATACTCTCAACATCAAGTCCTCTGTAGCTCTGATGTGCTCAGGGTGTATATTGGAGACACATGAGTGCTTCATTAGCTGCCTGCAAGACATAGGCAGCTGTGCAGGGCAAATTCAGCTTGTCTTGGCATGACTGTATTGTCCCAGAAAGGACTGACTTGTGGTGAGAATAACACACAAGGTGAATTTTGTGGCCTAGATTAAGTTGGTACTAGTTACTTGGAGGCAGTGGTCCTGAGCAATGTCCCTCATCGACAATGGCACCAGTGTCTATTCAAAAACTATACACTCTTCCTAATCTGGAGATCCCAGAATGGAAAATTTATGAAAAAGCTCAGTCAGTGTTCATGTGTGCTGATGGTTCTGTATCTAATTGAATTGATTTCTTCAGTATTGGAAGAAATTCTTGAACATGCAGTTCCTTTTTGTCTAATTCCCATTATATCTCTAACTCTAAAATAATAGCATTTTCTATGAATATTCTAATAGTGAACTCAGTTTATAACTATAATGTCAGTCATCTAGAGAGCCATTAGACTGCTTATTAAGGATGTAAGCTGAGTCCGGAAAACCTTGCTTCAGGACCAAACAAGGGCAGCAGCACTTTCAACTTTTTTTTTTTTTTTAAGTGTGGGGTGGGAGAGGGAGGGATGATGATTCTCTTTAGTAATACCATGCAATGTTGTCCCTTTTTAGAGGAAAAGATAAAAAGCTTTGATAAGGTAGGAAACACCGATTTCACTGATGTTAAAAAAACACAACACGGGGGTTTCTTCATGTTGGTTATTGATGATAGATGCAGTCATCAGCTGGCAGTGGCCTGTGTGTGTGTGTTTAGTTTGCTGAATGCTGGAGAAYGAGGCAGGATGGAAAATATCTTGAGTTGTGTGTTATACTGTATCTGTTCCATGGCCGATCCAAGATTGGGTCTAGAACTCTTCAGATGCCAACCCATTCCTGGGAATCGTCTCTGGTGCCTTTTCAGCTCTTCCTAGAAGATGAGCAGGTCTATCAGCACTGTGCCAAATATACTCTGTTCTGTTCTGTAGAATCAGTGCAGAAATTTTGTTACYGTCTGACTTCCTGGGTTTGTGACACGCTTGAGGGACTAGCAGAGGAGTTGTTTCAATTTTGGTATGTTAAGGTTTGTGGGTCCATACAGGCAGGTTTCATTTTCTYCTCTTCATCTTGAAAGTGCTGCTGCTTCTTAGGCTTCTAGAAAAAAATATGGTAAGTCTATTGGGAGGTAGCTTTAGAGAACCAAAATGTGTTTAAATGGTCAAATATCTATAATAYCTTTGAGTGTGGTAGGATATGGAGGAGCAGGAAGATGAATAGTGCCAGGAGTACCCATGTACTCAATTCTTCCATATGCAATGTGTTCCTTCTTTCAACCACAAAACTTTCCCAGCCATCACATGACATTTCTTGTTCCAAATTCCAGTATGTTTATGTAGTTGGATTGATATYGTGGGCAGATGCACACATAGAATCCAGCAGGATCAATTCTTGCATAAAAATATCCCTATTACTTCCACCTTTTGCTAATAGCTTAACTTAAAAATGTGGTTGAATCTACCATAATGTTTATTTTGAAGCATATGAAAAATTACCATCATCCTGGGGATGATGTTCATCAATATATTGTGTGTTTGAAAACTAGAAAGTTTTCAAAAAAGTTGGGKTTTTTTTTGTATTTRTGTGGTTGTGACTGCTATGTTCTTTTCAGGAAATATGTAAAATAATTGGAGTCTCCTGAAGTTTCCAATGAATAATCAAGGTATCAAATTAAAGTGAATAGCATCTACCCGTAAGAGCAGGTGCAAAATTGTCACTAATTATGAGTTTGCTGGGTTCAGTAGTGACTATGCATGAATTATGTTGCATTCATTAAAAGAAACATTCAGAGCCCAATTGATGACAAGGGGGGGAAAAAAATATCATTAGTGTTCCTCAAAACTGAATTAATATTACTGAGATTGGCCAGTGAAAACAACTGCAGAAACATAAAATACTACTCTGCCTACGTGGCTGGCAAATGCTTCTCTCAGAARAAGTTGTTTTTCTACTAGTTTAGAAAACATTGACAAATTCCAGCACAAATATTCTTTATTCTTTTTAGAGAAAAAGGATTTGCATGTAGGTGCTRTCTTAAATATTTGAGAAATTTCTATGCATATGTTCGCACTAAGAGTGGAAAAAGTCTTGTTTTCAATACTCTTCTATTTTTTTCCTGCCTACCCCCAGAACAAAAGTAGAGGAGGGAATAATTTTGATATGTATGTCTTTTTCTTTTTATTTGGTTTTTAATCTTCAAATGTGAATATAAAAAGTAAATTTAGGATATGAAGTAACCATTATATATTGATTGAATTTTGGACTGCCAGGCCTTAAAAGTGAACACTGYGAGCTCTGTATTAAAAAAAATGATAAATTTATGAACCTGAAGAGCTGTCTCAGATGATCTGGGAAGAAGTCCAGTAAAAGATTATAGTAATTTTGGAATCTAACTTTAATGGAGTAACCACTAAGAACCTTGGAYTTTAGTTAAGGGAGGGAAGAGGGAATAAAGTTTTTTGTTACAACAGAAATGTTGATGTCTTAAAGGTYGAAATGGAGAAGTCTTGTGTCCGTGAAGAACCCTGTTCATTCCTTGTGCTGCTGTGCAGTCTTGTCCCTTCTGCCCATATCAGCTCCTGCCCTGTGGAGGTCAGCAATTTGTCCTTAAACCTGGTCAGCTGCATCCTCTCAGGAGTTTCATCTGGGTGGATGTTTCTGACGTGCTGGGGCTGATTGCTGTGGTTGGAAATCATGTTTTGGTGCATGTCACCACCATCATTTGGACAACTCAAGGCCTGAAGTCCTTCCTCCCTCACATGCTGTCACTTTTAACCAGGTCTCTTTATTTTAAAGCTTATAAATGTTTCTATAGTCTTCTATACATCTATTCATGTGCTTAATTTTAAACATATGTGAAATGTTTTGAATGCTTGGGCCTGGSGGATGTGGTGATCATTGCTCTAGGGAATAGAATGCTTAAAAAGCAGAGAAAAATCAAATAAATAAACACTAATACTGATCCTAATATTTCCTATTYGGTGTCTGCATTCAGCTTCAGGTAGAAATCTTTTTTTTTGTATTTATTAATGATTACTTTTCAGTGAGCCATAATTTGAAAGTAATGGCATCTCAAGACASCAGTGGGCTTAGGTTTCTGCTGCTGAGAACTGGTGACCACTTGCACCAGCGATGTTTTCCATGTCTATTAAAAGAATAACTCCTTACTGTTTGTCGAAGTAGCTGTCCTCAATCTAAGACTACTGGGGTATTTTTTKGTTTTTTGTATGTTTGTAAGGAGTCTCAAGACCTTCTGAAATACTAGTTCATTTTCCAAATAAAAGAGCTATTTTTGGGGTGGCATTAAACCTACTAGAATAAGTTTACTGTACTTCTGCAGGGAAGATGAAATAGTAAAATGGGCCTATTTTCTCCCGCTGGTCTATTCCCTCATGTTCAGTAAGTGTCTTGAATGAATTTATGTTCTCAACTAATTGCTTGCTTTTGCTTCAGATAAGAGCTAGTAAAATAGCTGCATGTAATTATGATATCTTCTTAATAAGCCTTCCATTTGTTTAAACTTTAAAAAGGCAGCTGAAAATATACTGTATATTATCATATGAAAGAACTGCAGAAAGCGCTTCTCTCTTCAAAATGCAGAGTGGACTTGTGTCAAAATGATTTCAAGTGAAGTGGAGGTTAAAAAAAAAAAAGCCTTTTTGACCATGGGTACATTCAAAGATGATTTTGATTAACACAAACACATTTCATCATTTGTACTTAAAAACATTTTAAATTACCTTGCAACCACAACCAATGCACTTTATTAGTTTTGTATTCACTTTCATTAACTCAGTGCTTACAACAGCATGAATTCATTTMGTTTAAATTGTTTGGCTTTTGTTTTTAGCTGGTGGCATAGAGAGGACTTTTCACAGGAAGCTCAAAGGCAGTTACTACAGCCCTAATTCAGTGTTTCTACTTTCCAAGCACTCCATCTGCCTGTAATTATACATCATGGGTATAAATCAGCCTTCCTTGTACTTCAGAATTAAATAATGAAAGGTGACAATGCTAACTGTGGAGAATAAGAAATGCTGTCAAAACTGAAAATGTGTGCCTCAGTTTCATCCATGAAAAATGGCCTGCTTCACAAGACAAAAGCCTTGGACAAAAGACCATAGATTCTGTCCATTTTACATGAAAAATAATGGCCAGAAATTTTTCAAAGATATGAAAAATGCAGGCAGACTTGAAAAATATGTGGAGAAAACATCCCATGAATTTTAATTGAAATGCAAGAAAGAATAAAGTGACTGTGAATGTAACAGCATTGAAAACAAGATATTTGCTACAAAGCATTATAACTTGAATACTTTAACAGTTCTCAGCCTGCAATCTCATTAGTCCTCATACTTGCACATTTTCCATGCTTTTGCAAAACCCTCTGAACTTCTCATTTAGAAACCTTTTCYGCCATGAACTGGTGCTACTTTTAGGAAAACTGAGCTCTGGTGCYCCTCAGAATTGGTTCTCAGTGGAAATAAAAAGATTCGTGTTCCAGAATTTACTTAGCTGATTGGATAAATGGATATGTGTTTTTCAATTTTAAATGCAGCACACATACCGAGTTTATCTTTTATCTACTCACAGAATAGCCCTTGAGATGATTCAGGTATAAATAATGATGAATATTTCTGTTTGGAACTCACCTGAAAACACCAATGGGAAAACAAATGCAAATCTCTACAAAGCTACAAAATAAATGCACATAGAGCTACATCGTCCATGAAAGGTGTGAATACAGRTTTTTAAATCAAGGGCACTCAAGCATAGAGACATGACTGATGCTAYTTCATATGTCAAGTCATCAAAAGCTTAATCTAAGTTTAAGTAAATCAGTAGTAATTCTGCAGATTTCAGATTGGTGGCTTCAAAATTATTCAAAACTGGGGAGGAGGGGCACTCTTTGGAAATGTGTAAGTGCCARTATACCCAAATAGATGTATTTTTTAAATACCTTTAGCATATTTTTAAAAAGTAAAAATTTTTGAAAATATCTTAGGGTGGGGGAAACAGGAGAAGACATAATTGTGAATCTGACTGGGATTTTGAAGGCCCTGGGGGCATCTTTTCCCTTCYGTCTGAGACGTTAAGAAACTATCTGTGTCCTGAAGGACCCAAAGGTCTCTGACAATCTGAATTGAGGTAGAGGAATTCATTGACTGTCAACTGAAGAAGTGTTTGGAAGKTAGAATGCTTTTAAAAATGTTGTTATAGAGGTGCAAAAAGAGCTGTTGGCCTTGGATTTAGACTGAAATCTGTTTTCATGAGATTGCATGACAGTCTCATAGGTCTTGCTTGTGGTACTAATTAAAACACAAACACATTCCTCCACCAGCAAGTTTCTCTTTCCCTGTCACTTTTGTATTTATACAAACACAATGAATTGCTGCTTTGATGTGTGCATGGAACCAAGTCCCATATTATTGGGAATTAGTTTAAATTGTATGAAAATGATGCTTCTGTAAGCAATACTCACAGAGAGAAGCTAATACACTTATTTACGTTAAAACATGTATTTTGTTTCAGAGAAACAAACAGCTATTAAACACTAAATCCTACAATTCAGGGTGGGAGGGGGGGAATTAAGTAGGCAGTGGAATGCTACTCTGACGTGCAGTGTTGTGAGTTTACATTATAGTGGCAGTATCCAATCAGTATTTTTAATTCTTTTAATTACTGAACTCTCTAGAGTACATAATGGTGTGGAATATACACATGTATCTGTAATAAACAACATGTATCTTGAAGAAATGGATTTAGTTTTGGCAACAACGTGATAGGGAGATCAAAGAGCTAGCTGGCATTAAAATGATTTAGATACATTTGTCATAGGCAGCTGTTATGCTAATCTCATTTATGCAGTTGTCAGCTGATAGGTTCTGATGAGCCAGCTTAGTGGGAAAATCATTAGTAGATCCCTATTGTGATAAATGTTATTTATTACTGTCAAATGGTATTAATGTTTGATTCAAAGATGGGAAATGGGCATCATCTACATGAGGTTCATCCATTCATGGTCAATGATGACAAAGGGAGCTGTTGAATTCCAGCCAAAGGAACTTCATTTCTGTAAGAAAAAAGAATAATGGATTTAATTTGCATATGTTTTAAAAGGGTAATGAAGTAATATGATGTTTATCTTGGTTGAAGAGTGGTAATTTTTGCTGGCATGGCTCCAGCAACATTTGAGTCATTGTGCAGCATTTGCTGTTCAGTTGTTGGTTGTGGAAGGGGCTTTTCAAAGCAGCAGGTGCATAAGGGGGGAGGAAACTAAAATGATTTATTCATTAGGCCARAAAATGAGCAATCTCTGTCTTTCCCCTTACCCTCCAGAAATACATTTGCAACCATCTTCCTTCATTTTACTTCTGCCACGTCAGTATTTCTATTTCTCTTCCTGTCTGAGGCCTTGCTTCTTGAATTACTCATAGATCCATATAGATTTCCAAACCATCTTTGTTGTGATTTGACTTTTTCCCACTTCATCTAAATAGTTAAATGCACAGAGATAGTAGCATCCCATTCCAAACTATAAGGCACATAGAAGTTGGGAGATGGGCACATATGGCTGTAAAATGGAATATTTCTTATTTATTTTTTYGAGAGGAAAAAACCCCAATATTTTGGCTAATTAGATGTGCAGCTGGTTTTCAAGTTGTTGAAAAGTGTTCCCTCTGCTTGTGAATTTGCATGGAGGCATTCCTCTTTCTCTTCTCTATTCTAATACAGCTGCAGTGCTGTAATCTATTTCTAACTGGTTGAGGTTAAAAAAAAACCAACAAAAAACCCCAACAAAAAACCCCATCAAACCCATAGAAAAAAGAAAAAGAGAAAAAACAACCAAAATTTGATTATGGTCCAACCAATAATACAGGGGCTGATTTTAAGTACTCATTATAAGACAGGCATCAGAACATTCAAACAGTATTGCAGACTATATTCTGCCACTAGTATATTTATTATTGATAGATGTAGAAATTAAGTCAGAGTACTCTGGAAGCTTTAAACAATTCTTAAGAGTAAATAGACAATAAAGTAAGAAAGGTAATCTAAGGAAGAAGTGACTGAAAAAGTTCTGTAGTTAACACTAAGACAAACAAAATTTCACAACTCCTTCTGCAGGGTCTGTCCTGGCCACTAATTAATAGCCTTTATATTTGAGTAATAAGTAATTCCTAATATTCAAGACAATTGTGGTCTTTTCAAAGGCACGTAGATGCTAAATTCTCATTGATTTTTAGCAAKAAATGAGTGTATGACCATACTAGAGTTAGTAAATTGCATCTTGCAAATGAACTAGTAGCAATTAATGCTCTGTAAAACGTAGACAAAGTACTACAGGGAGTTATACATGTCTTGAATTTAAAAACTTTGGCTCCTGTTTTACTGATGTCTGTGCTCTGTATCAACAAAATTTCTGGGAATTGGTCAGGGATGGCTCTAAAGAGTCATCTACAATACTAATTTTTGRGGTTATTAAAATAAGTGTTGCCACTCACAGATCTGCAAAGAAACAGAGAGTAATTCTATCTACTGCTGCTGCTTCAAGGTTTTCTGACCAGTTTGACCCCATATTTAAAACATCTTATGAGGCTGCTCTCAGTATCACACTTACCTGTCTAAGGCAGGAATCTTTAATGAAATCTGCCATCCAGCACGTGAGATCATGCATACCCAGCGGGTTCCTGGGCTACCAGGCTGGTTTTGTGCATTCTTTAGGTGGATGTAGAAGTAAATGTTTGCTCCACATACAGTCTCTCAAAACGCTCARTTTGCAGTGGTGTAGACATAGTTTCTTGCTGAGACTATTGAAAAGGTGGGAGGTGTCTCTGCCCACGGCAGGGGGTTGGAACTAGGTGATTTTTAAGGACCCTTCTGTGATTCTATGAACTGCTTGTGTAATCAAGTCTTTCAGACCTTGTGAACAAGWCTTACCAAAACATGAATCCTGACTTGCTGCCACAGCACCGCTGCTTCAGAGTCCAGATTGTCTGTTCTTAGGACTGCATGAAAATCTGCTCCATCTTCACTGTGATTTTTAGATCAAAAAAATGTTTCAATAAATATGTATAAGCTGTTTCTCCAAACAGCTGCATCTTTTGGAGGCTTGCTGCAGACAGCTCTCCAAGTTTTCAGAGTTTGGATTTGAGTCCATTTCCTTTCCTACCTCCCCCGTCATGTCTGCACTTTTAGACGAGTTGTTTCCTTGGTTACTTCTGGCAGAAATTATAGTTGATCCTAACCCACTATTAGGATGCTATTTAGTACAATACATGGAATGTAAGAYCTTGGATCTTATCTGTTTCCTTATTAGCTCCTGGCACTTCACAGGTTTGGGGGTTTTTTCCCTTTTTTTTTTTTCCCTTTTTCTCTTTTTCCCCCCCCCCAAGCTGTGAACATACTAGTTTGAGTTAAGATAGATTTAAAAATCTTGCTGTGGGAGAGCACATATATCTTTAGCTTTCTTTGATAGTCCTCTGAGGCTGTTCTGTAAAGTAGATAGATTTGTCTCAATCTGTCTTTATGTTGAGATGTGCTGGGCTTGCTCCATTTTTTGTGATAAGAGTTGCTTTGTAGGTCATAGGAGATAAACGTAGATCTTGTTGAGAGATTTGCTTGTCAAACTGTATGATGTATTCCATGACTACTAACTTCTGGAGAGTGTGGGATTGTTATGACATGTATAATATACTGTAAGATCCATCCTGAAACCACTGAAATTCATCACTCACACTGGCATATTGAATCACCAGTTTATCAAGGATACTGAACGTAGCTAAAATTGCTTCCAGCTTACGATTAGCTAGTTGACTAGTTAACTCTAACATCAAGATTATCTCTGGAAATGGTGAAAAATATTCAGTAAACTGACATGTTTCAGTGGGTTTATTTTCTCTCTTCCCCTCTTTTTATCATTCAGATGCTGTCTACTTTTCTGTGGTGTCACTTGTAGCATTAAGGTCAATAGTGTTGTTTGGGGCTGTTTTTCAGTCATGAAGCACTATAGACTATATTTGTGGGGCAAGTTATTTTGCATTTGGCATATTGTTCTTGTACTATTTAGTGAATTCTAGGTAAAAACTGAATTTTTGTTAAGAGGTGACAGCCTTGTAACTGTTATATGGAACAGATTTGTGCTACTTCTCTGTACTGCAGAGGATTAAATGGTATCTTACAAAGTCATCCTTAAGCTGACAAAATGTATTTTTACTTCCTAAAAACAAAAAAAACCCAACCACCATTTGATGTACCTAAGAGTTTTCATATAAGAAGTGATGAAACTTTTCTTGGTTGTGCAGCTTGTTGCAAGGACATGTGACATGAGACTTGTCTGTAGCACTTGTGGATGATCTAAGGAGGGAAAGGAAACAGCTGCACCATCAGGGTTTGCTGGTTTGACATTCAGAGAAGTGTCTTGAAGAAACGGAAGGAAAACAATCCATAGGATCAACCAGCAGCAATACGAGGCCAGGGAAGGAGGTGCTACAGGGATTTCTGTAGAAAGCAAAATAAGGCGGTGGAGCAGTGAACTTCCCTGTCCTTCAGTCCAGACCAAGTCTTGTGGTCTGAGAATGGTGAAGTGATGGAAAATGTCTCTCTCAGCAGGCTGGTGGTGCACCTAAAGAGGRCAGCTGCTTTTGTGATCTTTTGCTGTGGCTGTCAACCCCCTGGTCTGACATGGGACAGGGAAAAAGTGAGTTGCTGAGAAGTTATTGCTTATGGACAGAGGAAAAACAGGAGAGAAGGAACATAAGTTGAGGGCAGCAACTTAAAGGCAGTGTTTTTTTTTTTTAAAGACTCAAGACAAATGTGAAGGTAACTTTCTCCATTTAGAAATGAACCAGAATATTTTGAATTTGATATCACTGATGATGGGTGTTTAAAATATGTGATGACATATACAGACAGGGTGCCAGGAAATGGCTTTTACGCTTTAGCATCTGTTGCAAGAGAATGAAAAGTTTTTTGTTGTTTTGCAGGAACTGTAAGTAAACTATAAGAGAGACTGAAAATACTAAAATAACATCTGTGTTAAAACTGCAAAGGYTTTCAGGGCATGTACTGTATTTTTTTTGGAAACATGCCTTTTGTACTTTATTTGGCATCTCACGGTACATTTCAGAACAGCTTGTGTAAAGTCATCAGTTGTCATCCACCTTCTGATCAAAACCTGGTGAATTAGTTTTTGGCAAGCCTGGTCTGTATCATTATCCTCTGCTCTATTCTCTTAGGCTTGCTTGTCTGTAAGCAAACATCTGTATAAAATTATTTGCAATCAGTAGTGATGCTTTCTCCCTGCTGTCACAGGAGGCAGCATTTTTCTAGGCTGCATTGGACAAATCCCTGTAAACTTAAACACTGAATCTCCAGCCCTTTGCACCTTGTGAATTCATTTATGTCAGTGCTAAGCGAGTGGAAATCACTCTAATCAGTAAGGAAGCCTTGTTTTAATTCCTGGTTTAGGTGCAAGTGTAATACGGTAATAGCCACATTAAAGAGCATAACTACACAGGAAATGTATTCTGTAGAAGGACCCCAGTCATTCCACTAACAGGAGCCTTGATCTGTTCTCTACTAAGTGAAATTATTTTCTTACAAAGCCCTCAGGAATGATACAAGGTATTATCACATAATTCTGTTTATCACATACATAATATTTATAAGTCTCATTTGGAAATTCAAACTTGATATAGAAGAGAGACCACTGTGGTAAGTAACTTTTTAATTAACACTAATTATGCAAGATATGTAACAGAATTGCAATATAAATGAGAATCAACAGTAGCAAAATATTTCTTGTTCCATCTGAGTACAACTAAATAGCTTATTTAGGGAATATAATTATCCTCCAAAGTGAGCAGTACCATTTAGCAAGTTCAGTTTACCACTGCTGTACAATTTTTACATAGCAAGTATTTATAGGCTCTATATAAGGCCATTGGCTTGGTTTTATTCTATTTTGCTTTGGTTTTGGAAATTATTAAAGTTATTACTATCCTATTYCTGTAAGAATTGTTCTCTCTAAGCAGGTCTCATATATAAGTAGTCTGAATATCTTTGTATTTCCCAGTAACTATGATTGGTCAACTGATTTTGGTTTTAAAAAGCTTTCAACATATTGATAGTCATGCGCATGCACTCACACACCCTCCAAAAATCCAAATTCACATGCTTTGTTTCATCTTGATTTTAGACTATGAAAAATACAGGTTTACATCCTAAGCTACTTATGATCTGACTAGGAGATGACAGAAGAACAAATGACAGGAGTTGAAGAAATTGTCCAAATGGTTTCCTTACTTGCCAGGTGATGAAAATAGAGTGCTGCCTGCTCTGATTTAAGGTCTCTGGTGCTTCTGCTGGTTTTGAGGTACTTTGGGTGATCTGTTGCTGGCAGAGGTGATAGATCAACTGCACAAGAGCCTTCTTAACAAGGGACTCCCCTCAAAAACATGTTTTCTACAATTATCCTGTTTGGACAATAAGACCAGGGAGGCCTTTAAGGGAAGAGTGGCACCCTCTGAACTCCTAACACCACTTCTTCTATCAAAATTTAATTTGACAATACATTAAATTAATAACTTTCACTTTTCTTTGTTTTTTTCTCTCTCTCTCTCTTCAGCCTAAGGCACTGCTGCTTTACATTTCAGAGACCATGTTAGCTAATGAGTGCCAGTTATGTTTGCGTAATTAATGCAGATGACAGGAACACAACTTGTATATTTGCAGRTGGTTATCAAATGAAGTGAAATCATCTCTCCCAATTCACTTTATCTTGCTGCTGGTAGCTAGTGTGGTATTTAAATTATTTTGCTGCCTTCTATTTTTTTTTTTTTTGGTTGGTGTTCCAATCTGTAGCAGTTAATAAAGAGTCACTTCAAGGAAAGTGAAATTACAAGGAGAGTGAAATTACATTACATTACAACTGACACTTCTAGGATTAATTTTACAATTTGTGATTTTAATTTCAGTGAAAATGTATTTAAAATTATCTCTTGTCAGATTCTCAAATTAAATATAATGAAAGTTGATAATATTCTAATAATATTAAGCTGGTTTTGGTAGTTACTAAGGCTGGTATGAAAAGATTATCCAGGCTAAGAAAATAGTACGTATTAACCCCATGGTTTAACAGCATTGCAACTAAAATCATATAATGTTTCGTAGATCTGGTCACTAAACACTTGTGCCATGTAGTAATTCTGAAGATATGGTATATATTGAGAATATGCATCAGTGACTGAGGGTGGATCTGCTTTTCTCTAAAGCTTGTTAGAATCTTGAATTTCCAAGAAGAGTTTGATCAGACCTGGATAACCAAGGCTATTTTGAAAAGCCAGTGTAAGCTGAGGAAATGAGTCACAGCCTGGCATACTGTGCAACCCTTGTGAAATAGTGTACGATTTCAAAGGATGTGCTGTGGCAAGGTGTGCAGGTCCAAGTCATAAGCAATTCCTTGCAATTTCAAAAACTTGTTAATAAGTCATTGTTCAGGGAATATCTATGCTATTAACTTGGGCTTGGGCAAGCATGCAGTAGGAGTTGATGTTAATAATTACAACATCCCTATTTTTTTCTCTGGGTAACTGATGCTGACCAGCATCTGCCTGGTCACCCCTGTAGCATGATGTGAAATTACTTTTGCTACAGCAGTACTGTTGTGTGACACCCAGTGCTTCCGACCATCACTTGATAGAGCTGTTCTGGTAGTGCTGGTGGTCATGATACTTCCTTTTTCTCTCTGCACTTTGTGTAATCAGGAAATAGATTAGTTGAGGAAGATAACTTTTCTAAATAATCTTTGGCTCATTGTATTCTATTCATTCTAAGAGGATGTATTCTCTTGCTTATATTCTCCTCAATATTCTGTATATTTCAGAAAGATTTTCATCCTCCAGGATCTTTTTTTGAAGAATACTATCTGCTTGCTCCTTGCGAACTAAACGTCTAGAATTTCTGTAACCTTCTGATTGCCCTTTTATTATCTTCACTCTTCAAATATTTGTTTTATGCTAAAGGGACCAGAACCAYGGCCTCATTCCAAACGTGGCTTCAAGTCCCTATGTAGTATTAGAATGCTTTATTCCAAGTCTTAATCTTGTTTACTAGAGCTATTCTAAAATCTCTCTTGTCTTATTAATTTAAATACAGCTAATCCTTGTGTAGATGGTTTTAAAGTTCTTTCCAGTACTAGGACCATATTCAACTCCTGTTAAATGTTTTGTGACATATGGCCATGGAGAGAGAACTGCTTTTTTTTTTTTTTTTTTTGTCATCTCATAACCTTACCTTTCTTTACAATGAATTGCAGATGCCAGTGAAACCACTAACAGTATCAGCTTGTGATCCTGGTCTATTTGTCATTCAGAATTTTATTGCCTTTCTCCTTTTGTCTTTACAAGCTCTATTCCCTGGTTTTGTTTCATCAGCAAATTTCTTCACCTTCATGCATATTTCATCTCCTAGGTCAGTGATATATAAAATGAACAAAAATGGGCATAATACTGATTCTTGTGGCATTCCACTAATCCCTCTCTCCCAAACTGCTCTGTCTCATAAACAGCTTCTGTCTGTGACATTTAARCCAGTTCCCTATCCACATATGTGGCTCACCCCAATACCCTACTTAATGACTTTGGACCAAATGCTCTTTTCAATTGTGTGGTGCAGAGGGAAATAAAAGACTGAAAGAAGGACAGAAAGGGAATGGAGGTGGAAGCAGAGACTTAGTGATGTTTCTAAAAGCCATGCAACTTCAGTTATTTCTACTGTGTTTCCTCAATTAAAATTTAGGGTCTTTTTCAGGTGGTTCTTCCTTTTTTTTTTTTTACCCCTGAATGTAAACTTTCAGCTTGTTGGCTCAAGATTACAATTTAATTATTTGTTTAGACATACTACTTTGATGTCATGATTTTTGTTACAATTTCACTTGTACTTTTGAAACCATCTGTCCTGAAAGCATGTAAGTTAACCCTCATTAGGAAGGCAAGAAAAGAACTGTCAGATTTCTTGGGAAAAAAATTTTCTATCCTTGTAGCTTAATGTGTTGTGTATGTTTGGGGTGACTTTTCTCTTTTCAAAGTCCTTCCATTTTTTCCCAGTTGTCTTAAGACCTCTRGACTACCTTCTTGTTTTCTGTAAGTCATGCGTGTCTGATGGCTCTTTTGTTGAAATTCCTTTTTAGATGATGTCTAAAGAATTAATTCTATGTTTTTCATAATGTATGATTATTATTTTAATAGATTACTCTTTTCTTTCCTGTGGTGTGTCTGTGTTAGTTCCATGTCCTCRGCTGATCTCTTGGTTTCCACGTGTAGTAACCGGGCAGTATTTTGTTCTTAGTCTTAACTATTTATACTGTTGGCTTCTTCATTCCTGAACTCAGTTTTCTTACATATAGTTGTCTTTCAACTTATTCTGTTCACTTTCTTTTTTTTTTTTTTTTTTGCTTAAGATTCATGCTGGTCTTTGTATCTCATAAGTGCTACATAGTCCTGTTATAGTTTCTGTTTTGTTGTTTACTCTGCTTCGATATTTTGATTACTAGCACATTTTTTTACTAGAGAATGTGTGTTCTTCTTGGAAAACTTTTTTCTCCATATTGTGCCCTTTGTTCAGTACTATATTTGATTATAATTTACCCAGCCCTGCTTGTGTTCTTTCACACTTTGTCCTCCTGAATCTTAATTAGATTTTTATTCCACTGAAGCATGGTTGAATTAATACTGTTTAGGTCCTTACTATATACTGCTTATTTCCAAACTCTGCTTATTAAATAAAGTCAATTCAAATAATTCATGGCCAAACTCTGATCACAATTGCTTTCTAATGATTCAATAGAGTCCAAATATTCCCACTGCATCCCAGAGAATGAGTTCTTATTGAAACAGGTTTCTCTTTTTTCTGATTGCTGGACACACTAAACAGTAAATGGATCATTGGGATCCTGTAGGAAGAAAAGAATGTGGTGGAAAGGGTTCTATTTTTGCCTTATCTCTTCTGAAGACGTGGATTATAGTATACGTCCTGTAGGTCTCTTAAGCATGGTGAGTCAGTCTTTAGAAAAACTTGGGATGAAACTGGTCTTAGTGTCAAGTTTGAACTGAGTAGATGAGTTCTGCATATTCCAAGTTGTCACTGAGAGTGTTTCACATGTTTAGTAAATAACGACATCTCTTCATCTCTTAACTGCAGCATTGGAATGAATTACATTAATTAGTGTGTAATTAAGTTCATTGTTCCTGGGTGTTGAAGAATTACAATGAACAGTTTAAGGGAAACTGAATTTTGAACAGTAACATTGCTGGGGATCATTTGCTTCTGTGCCAGTGCTGAAGCTGACAAAGGAATTGGGAAATGAGTTAATGATCCCAAGGCAGAAAGACCCATTTTACCATCTCTGAGACAAGTTTGGTCTGAAGGTGAATGGGTGAYCTGCATATGGTGACATGCATGGCTATCCATGCCAGCAATGACCTTAGGTTCCTGCCTGGGAACACAGAACAGAGATCAACCTGTCTTTCCCACTCTGTGCTGCTTCAAAAACAAGGATCATTAATGTGAACAGGAAGAGGGTCTGGCTGGTGTGAGCCATGCTCAGAGTTTGTGAGATTCTCACCCTTTGGGCTCCCTGTTAATTGCCAAGCTCCCGAACAATTTGATTCTTCTGATGACTGTACAACCTTCCTCATGCAGGCTGCAGGCACACTGTCCATTCACTTTTATGTCTATCCTGAGTATGTGTCGTTCTAGCTTGGTTTACTTCTAACAAAAGTCAGGAAAAGATTCCTAATAGACCTGAATGTCCAGAAGAAAGAAATCCCCTCCTATTYTGCTTCAGTTCATTTTCTTTCTGGGGCGGTCATCTTGCACTTTGAGAATATAAGAAAATTGTAACATTAAATAATTTGTCCCTTTAAAAGCCTCAAATTGTATAAAGGAGAAAAGTGGTACCAGCACAATATGTTTAAAATCCTCCTTGAAAAACAACCCCCTCCTTTTCCTAGATTGTATAGCACAGCTTAACAAAAGAGGAGAGAAAAAGCTTATTTCCTTGAAAGAATATTTCCATTTTTCTTGTACCTACAACAAAATATTCTTCTCTCCCCATCACCCCCTCCTTTGAAGGGTCCTTTCCGCATGGACAAACCGAAGCTGAGTACTTCAGCTGAAAAGGCATTCCTTGCTGGAATAATCAACTTTGTTTGTTTTAATTAAAACTTAGTGCTTGTGAAAGTGTTGGGATTATAGTACCAGAGGAAAGTGAATAGTTTTGCTGAATAATAAACTTATGTGAGAAGGCGATTGTTGCTGATCTCTATCTCTGTTCCAAACAAAGGACCAAGTTGAACATACAGTGTGTGTTACTGGTAATTGAGAAAAGATAGTTTATTGTGAGTCTGTAAACTTGTGGAAATAACCAGTGTGCTTTCCATCAAATAGATTCTGAGGGGAATTAAAAGACAACCTTCAAAAAACTGGTTGGAAAATGTAAGCTGTGCTTCAGGAGTTATTTCAGTGTTCCGTGGTGGCAGCTTAATGGTAAATCAGTGGGCAAAACTGCATGTAGGCATCTGAAGACATGGCTTGTTTTGTTGTATGTGGGAAAGATATTGACTCTGTTCTACAGCTTGAATGTATCTATCCTCATGGACAGCATAAATATTACAGCTAGAGTGGCTGAAAATTTTTGAATATAAAGTGTAGGCAAGGAATTTTTTATTGGCTTTTCACCAATTTTCTGTAAGATAGAAATATTCTGTCTGCCAGTTCATTTTAATGAGATTTTGCTGCAATTGCAAGTGAAATCTCCTTGTATTGCAAAAATCTGATTTATGTGTGACAGYGGAGTGTGAGAGTTGCAGGTCAAACAGTAAATATTCTACCTGCAGCTAGGATGGTATTGTGTTTATGGAGTTGTCCTTWTATTTTTCTGTTTGATATTATCTCCATACTATTTTTCTGAGCTTTGGGTTTAATTTCTGATGTTAATGTAGATTTTCAGGGTGACTTGAGTTAAAAATGTCTTTCAGCTTCAGTATCCCAGTTTTTAAATTTGGAGACTACTTCCCTATGTTAGAGGGTATCAGAATTGAGAAGTTCATACCTGTCAGTGTTACAGGAGAAATAAATAACAGAGCAAATACCAAAATTACTTAGACTGAGCTTTGGAAACATTAACAGGATAAAAAGCAATGACAGCAGTTGCTATTGTCATTTAAATTTTATTCTAACAATATAGTTTAAAATTAAAAAGAAAGTGGATTGCACAGAGAAAAAGCATAATTTGTATACATCGTATGGTGGTTGGTGGATGTTTCTATGAATGCTTAYAGAATTTGAATTGTCTCCTGCTGCCACTGGGAAGTTCTAAATAGGAAACTGTTTGTGATGGCAGGAGCCATAAATAAGTTTCCCTTGTGTTTGTAATGTAACTAGAAAATAGCAACATACTAAAATGCCAAGGCTAGATATTGGAGTGGCAAAGTTTCCTTTAAACTTTAAAAGTTCTAATACCATGAGATACGTTTTAGCTTGTACTTTGCTACTCGTATCATTTTTCTTACCATAGTTTGCTATTGGAAGGGTGTTGTGCTTTAGACAGCAGCTGTACCCAAGCACTTTACTGTGCCCCCAAGTTGAAAGGAAAGTTGATGGCTTCTGTGGGGGGAAAAAACCTCACCTCCCCAAAGCCAACAAACCTAAACTCATCACAGTTCTTTCTGCCCCTGTTGCAGAAATTTCACTCAGCTTTTAGATCTCGATAACTAGACGTGAATCATGGTTTAGCAACACAGGCACATACTTTACAGCTTCAGCAGGAAATGGAGAGAAAGGAGAAATTCCAATTTCTTTGGGAAGTGTGGAGAAGGATAGGAACCACTGCACGGCAGAGAGCAGGATTTCACTGAGCGATAGTTATGGCCCCGCTACAGGGATTTGGAGATCTGCTCTTGCACTTTGGATATCTGTACAACTCATACTACAACTCAGCTACCATTTTCATACTACTCAAGTTGTGTTTAGAGTTATAATACTGAAATAGCTGTATTTGTTTCTATTTGCAATGCAAGGACAAYAGAAATTAAATAGGTACAAGGACCTGGTGAAAAGCACATCCTGTCATTTTTGATGCATATTAAATATGCGGTTCYGAAACTATTTGCAGTTCAAAAGAGTTCCTTAAACTAAAACTAATGTCATAATTTGCCTTGCCAGTCTCTAATTTCAGCAGAAATGTTTGCTATCATTTTTTGACCTTTGATTAGCATCTCTTATTATGTAAATGAAGAAAGGCCATGTAAAAACCTGGCTTTGCTGTGCATTTACATAATGATTTGCTTTTGTAAGAGTTAAAACTAAATCAGTTTAGAATTTCTTTTTTTTAGTGGCTGTCCCTTTATTTAACATTTAAAGGTAAGGAGAGTTGAGTGATTTTGTTCTTGYAAAATTTCTGTTTAAACACTACCCCTGTATTTTTCAGGAAAATAGAAGAGTCAGACTTTTAAACATGTCCTCTGAAAACAAAGCTAGCAGGATTCTCATTATAAAAACCAGAAGATAATGGATAGAAGGCACACAAGTACCCACACTGATAGTTAGTGTGGTCCAGGCCAAGATTAATTCTTTTTTCAGTTGRTGGAAAAAGATTTTTGATGAATGAATGCCTGCAGCAGACATGTCAATAAAGGGAAAAGCTATATGAGCTTTTATTTTGGTTTATTTTGAGGGAAAAAAACATGAAAGGGACCCTCTTTGGAATTTCTCAGGGAGTTCTTTATGAAAGCTGTTTTGTACACAGAGATTACATGCCAGAAATGCAAAATGAAGTACAAAATAAGGCAAATAATGGTGAACATCCTAAATGTAGAAAATAATATATAATGCATGATATTTTAAATCTCATTAAAAACAGAAGCATATGTAACTTCCTAGCAACCAAACCTCCAGAGTGTCTCTGGAAAGATGTTCCTTCTCTAAGGGCTCCCTTGTATAAGTGCTTTAATAAATGAAGCACATACGGAAAGTATATCAGTGTTCCCTGCGTGCAGAATATTTCAGTGTTCTCAAAAGCCTCATATATGATTGTATAACTTCCTAATCTGATATAATCAACACAAAAACTCTATGTTAAATTAATGTTCAAGATCTAATTTCAGGCAACAAGAGCCACGACAACTCTGCATAAAGCTGGTGCTCCATCCTTAATTTCCCTTTTGCTCTGCACTGAAAGCAGTGTCCCAATACGGCCTTAGAGAGCTCGGTGCTGATTGAGATGCCATCTCCTGGCTGAGCTATAAAACCAAGTTGCAGAATTATTGTGGTTATTCGAGATGCCGTAGTGACTGTTTCCTGGCCCTAATCCAGCCCTGGTAATTATGGTTAGATTTTGTAATTTCTCTTTGCACTTCCATCTCGATAGGGTGTTCTCCTGGCCGCCTGTCCCGCGCTGCTGTGCAGCGTTAATGCGGCTCTTAAACAGCTGCTGTGCTTCTCGCTGCAAGGGGCTGCACTTTGGGGGGAGGTAAATGACTCTCTCCACAGTGCCTCGAAAATTAGCAGGATAAAGGACACTTACTGTTCTTATTTTACCACTCAGTGCCTAAGTTTTATTGGGGTCTTGCCTGGTGGGTATTTCTCTGTGACAAACATTTGTGTTTCAAGGCCTGAGAACAACAAGGCAAACCAAGGAAGAAATAAGTTCCTCGATGTTTAATATCCTAAGTGTTGAGAATTTTATTTAAGGCTATATATATATATATATATCTGTCATTTTTAAAGAAATTGTATCTGCCATCCAAATCAATGGAACATAAAATATAACTCTGCATATAGACCTAATTTTTACTGTAAAAATAATGAGGTTTTATGCATTGTCTACACCTGTTTTACCCACTAGGTTTATAAATCACTCRCTTGTAAAAAAAAAAAAAAACAAAACACATATTTGGAGCAAGGGACAGTGATTCTTTTTTTTTTAAGGCAAACCCTTCTTTTAAATGTTTAAACCAAGTCTTTAAGAAGCAAAATCTGAAACTGAAGAGATAGCTTCAATGATATATTTAAGTTTTATGTAATAACCTCTGAGGCCAATATCAGCAAAGTAATCATAAATGCATTCATAGCATGGGGCATTTCTGCTGAACTGCTAATGGTTGTTCGAGTCATGATACAATATCAGTGGAATAGAGAAAATTCTCACGTTCATAAACATGTGAGATTTTACTGGCATTCTGTTTGCTCCTTTAGATATCACAGAGTGTCAGTGCTGCTGCATTGGATACTTCTGTTGACATCTTACCAGGCTCATGGGTCCTTTAAATATGATATGAGGGCAATGGGACTATTAAGATTTTGTCAGCACATGTTATTGTCTCTGCAGATACAGTAAYAGCACTTTGAAAACTACATATTCGGTGTGTGAAGATCCTTTCTGAAGATAAATGACTTGGGTTTTTGTTATAATAGCAAAAGAAACCTATATAACTATAAGGTGGCATTTAAATTGTCAAATCTAGATTCTTGTAATTATAAACCTGAAATCTTGCTTTATATGTTGTTTTCAGTAGAAAGGAATAGTTTAGTTGACAAATTTTTTTTTCTTTAAGGTAATTAATTCATACTAACAGCAAATGTGTTGCATCATTCTTCACTCTGATATGTGTTAAAATGGCTAAAGCAGAAGCTCTTAGAACTGCATCTTTGGGATGATGACTAGCCTTTATCGTTGCAATTCATTGAGGCCAGAGCACCATGTTTGCTTTTTTTAAAAACCTGCTTGCTACARGTAGCTATTCTTTAACAACATAGCGTTCAGCTGGTTTTGTCTCATGAGTGCAGACAGTGAATTTTTGTTTCATCAGTTTCTATCCTTAGCCTACGTTTTGGCAGGTCTTTGTTGTAAGTGTGTGTCTCGCATATTTATCTCACTCTTTCACTAAAGGCATTTAAAATTTTGGCTTGGCTTATGGATGTTTGCTCTTGGTGTTAGTGTAATGTCCATACATCTAATTGATAAGTTATAATGCATTTTTTTTGTATCTTTAACCAGTCATTTAAAATAAATAAGATCATAATGATCAGTTTCCATTTACCCATTTATTAAATAACAATGTTCACACTGAGCAGTTTGATTTTGTGCTACAATAAGGCAGTCTCTACATGATGACAGATGGTGTTTCATTTTGCCGACACTGTGCTAAAGTGCTGTGAGTTGTGATGTGTTTGATTTTATTAGAGATCAGATTTAACACATGCATTCTACATAACTGCAATAGCATTCCCATTTCTCATCTGTAGGAGAAAATGAAACTGTGATGAAATGTAATATACTCACCCTCAGGCAGAACTAGTGGGATTGGGAATTGCAACATAATAAATCTAATGGATATTGCACTACAGGACACTAGAAATTTACTGTTATTATGTTCAGGGAAGGAACTTGGTTTTGTAAAACTCGCTTTTATTTCACTGGCATCAGTGCAATTTCACATTATTTAACCATTATATCCCAACAGTTTGCTGCATTGAAAAAGTAACCTAAGCTCAGAGGAACAGAGGAATAAAAGAACTCAAAAGGGAAAATAGGAAATCTGAATAAAAAAAATGACTGAARTTATTAAATGCAAATTACTGCCTGACAAAATAGTTATTGTTAATAATGGGCTATTGTGATATGCATGTTTAAAGTGCATTTATAATTTATAACAATAGACCATTAAATATAAATATTACACATTCATACACATTAAAATACCCAATTTATTTTATCAAAACTTGAAGACTATTCAAGTTTAACAGATATCAAGATAATATTCATTTTTGTGACCCTTTATGTTTCTCCTGACAGTCAGAAGGTGCTCAGTTTGATCTAATCTGGCATATCTGTAAAAAAGGCTTTTCTAGAGCACACAATGCTATGTATATGTAATCTACTTTAAGAAACCAGGGCTCCTAATTAGAAATGCATCATGGTAATTCCATCCAGAAAAAGGGAGAGCTATTACAGATTAATCATGAGCTGACAGGTTTGGCATGTTGTGAGTGTTTGGAATAAGTCAGCTTCTCCTAGCCTCAAATACTTCTGGAACATTCTTGGGTATACCTGTTTGCTGACAGAAAACTCAACATACCATTCTAAAATATCAGTACACAAGATATTCACTTTGCCTTTTATATGCTAGTTGAAAAGTATGTTTTCAGAAGTCTTTAAAAAGTTCAAATGTTTTTTGAATGCTGCATTTAACCAGAGTGATTCTTCAGCACTTTGTTTTACAACATGACACTGGTCCTGTTGAGTAGAAATGGTCTAAGTGAACTGAATGAAGGTTATAGATTTTTTTCTTTTAACCCTTAATTTCTCATGAAATGCAGTACCTGCATTCTATTTCARGGAAAAAAATGAATTAAATCTTAGAATCTTGATTGAAATACTAACCACTATCATAAAAGATTTCTCTTGGAGGGCTGCAGTTAGCTCTGAGCCTTGAGGAGAAGCAGCAGAAGACATCTACTCTTGAAAGTAAAGCCAAGGCTTCCAAGAGTAGCTGTTAATTTGGAATATCTCAATTCTTATACCAAACAGTGTTTAGACCTGTGATGAAATGCTCCTTTTGTTTGTTAGTGGTTAGCACTGCTGCTACGATCACATGAATTGAAGCTGTCAATGACAACTGAATTTTTTGGGTCTGATAGCTCAGAGTTAGTAGTGGGGAACATCAATCAGCCCTTTTGTAGAAAAGACAACAAATCACATCAGGTTAAAATAAATAAATATCACACAGTGGAGTAGACAGAACTAAAAAGCTGGGAAGGAGAAATGCTCCAGGAGTGCTTGAGCTAACCTGGAAGCTGCAGTACACACTGAGGCAGCTGTTCCTTCTTGGGTCACAGGATGACACTGCTCCACGTTGTGCTGGTGCTCTGTGTACACATGGATTTGCCAGAGGCTATCCAGTGGGAGACAGGTAGATATGCTTTCTGATTTCAGATGCTTTTGCACAACACAGGATAATCAGCTTCTACATTTTAGTGGAACAGCTTCTTTTCGGAAGTAGAGTTAATTTCTCCAAATSAAGAAATGTCGTGGTCTAACGCCAGCCAGCAGCTGAACCCCTTGCAGCTGTTCCCTCACTCCCCCACCAGAGGGATCAAGAAGAGAATCAGAAGGGTAAAAGCTGGAAAACTCGTGGGTTGAGATAAAGACAGTTTAATAGGGAAAACAAGAGCCACACACACAAGGAAAGCAAAACAAGGAATTAAGTCACCGCTTCCGATGGTTGGGCAGGTGTTCAGCCATCTCCAGGAGAGCTGTGCCCTGTCCTATGGAAGGGTGACTTGGGAAGACAAACACCTTCACTCCAAATATCCCCTCTTCCTCCTTCTTCCTCCCACTTTATATGCTGAGCATGATGCCATATGGTCTGGAATATCCTTTTGGTCAGTTGGGTCACCTGTCCTGGCTGTGTCTCCTTCCAGGCAGCCCCAACTCCCTCACCAGCGTGGCCATAGGAAAAGCAGAAAGGGCCTTGGCTCTGCATGAGCCCTGCTCAGCAAGAACAAAAACATCTCTGTGTTATTCACCCTGTGTTGGTAATCCAAAATACAGCCCCATAACAGCCACCGGGARGAAAATTAACTCTATTTTAACCAAAACCAGCAAAAGAAATGAGCAGGATGTGTTGCTTAACTCAAAGCACAGCTGAAGGCKATGATGTATCTACCAGCCATTGTTCTCAGGTTGTGTGGGAGGCCAGACAAATGTCAGCGTGATCAAAGATGCAAACTTAGTACCACAAGCTTAAGAWTACATATATTCTTGCGTTTTAGTTTTCCTCAGAAGACTCACAAATATGAGTAAATATAGTTTTTTAGAAACCTGATGATGAGGTGCAGAATGGATACTTACTTTTTTTTTTTTCATTCAACAGTGACATTGGCTTGGTGGTTTTGCAAACTTCTTGTGCAGTGTTGTCCCCATACTTCTTTATGGCTCCTAGATGCTGTGGTGTTCAAAATGCTTTAAATTCTGTAGGTTAATTTTTATGTCCTTTGAAACACATTAGGCTTCTATTATTCTGTCACTTTCCATTATTCCTTTCAAGGAGAAATACTTAGCATAAGACAACTTTATAATTTGACAATTAAAAATAAAAACTATTTCCAGTTTTACTGCCATTTAACATTGATATAAAATTGCCTGGAAAAATATTCTTGAAAATATATATATCTCACATAGATGTACATATATATGTGTGTATATACATAAAATATTATCCCAAATGTAAACTACACYGGAAAATATCCCCCAAATTTTTACTATTTGTAAACAGTAAGGACAGGCAATATGCTCCTAAAGGGAGTCTGTAGCTCTGTGGGGTTATGTTAATGTTATACTTCTACTATGAAGAAAAGTAATGAAGAAGTTGTAAAAAAGCTATGTGTGAAAAAGGGTTCATCTACTATATGGAATACTGTCTCAACAGCTGTTTGGAGTTGTTTTTTTTTACCTTTTTTAACCATAGTATGGGAMTCTTTCTGTTAGTAGTGTTGCTTTAGTTGAACTGGAAACAGTGACAGTAAATCACAGATATATCTATGAAWTAATCATTATTCCTACAAAATACTCCTTTTCTGTGTCAGGTGCATTGTAAACATAGTCTGTGATGCTCTCTGTTGAGAGGAGCTCAATTATACTGTTACCTTTTCTTTTGACCAGTAGGTCAATATGATAAGTGCTGGTCCCAGGATGCTGGCTAAAATACTGTATTGATAACTGCTACTGAAATGAAGATAATCAAATTTGGACAATGTCAAGAAAAAGAAGCCAGGACCATGCTCACATCTTAAAATCATCCGCTTTATAGTCTTGGTGCGATCACTAAATTGATCTAAGTGTGAGTGTTAAAATATACCAGGAAAAAATATTTTCTTCAGTCAGTTTCAAAATCTAATTGCAGCTCAAGCTCTTTTTGAGCTTTTAGCTATTGCCAGGCAACTGGCAATGCAGCTCTCCTACTGTGAATCCCATGGGGAGACTGGCAGAGCTGGTAGAGGTTACTGTTTGCTTTTGTACCTCTTACTCCTGGGTTCCAAGTCTGATTTGTACCTATTCCTCTACTACACAGCGTTGAGAGCGGGGCTCAGTCCCAGGAGTGCTGGAGACTGAGAACTCATGGCTGTTTTATTTTGTTTGGGTTTTTTTTCATTTTATGGTGGCAAGTCCATGACACAGAGAGCATCCTACCAGCTCCTATTCTATCACTTCTGAGTGGTTCTGCTCACAGTTGGTTTATGTGTTGGTTTGATCATGGCTAATGCAAGTCATGCTGTCATCACAAAATCACAAGTAGTGTAAGAACTTTTCTTTCACACCATGTGGGGAAAATCACACAGCTGAGAAGGGGAAAGTGTATGAAGCTTGATGAGTTTCATAGAGATCTGTAGCTCCAGCCTCCCTCCAAAACAGTGCATGATAACAGAATTTAAGGATGAAATCCTGTTGTGCCACTATTACAGCAATGTGGACATTGGTCTTAAAATTTAAGGAGGCTTGCAAAGGACCGTTTTTGGGTAGATGCTGTTGGGGCCTTGATCTTAAACTTTGTGATCATTTTTTAATACACTCGAATTTCTAATATGTAAGGTGACAGAGATTTCATTCAGTTATGCTGGGTATTTAACCCCTTCTTCCCCACCCACCCCTAGAATTGGAGAAACTGAAATGTTATCAGATTAATAAGGTCTCTGTCTGTAAAAGCTGGATATGGTTTGAAGTGGCTTTTGATTTCAGCAGGATTTGTCATTTCAAACACCTGTTTCAGGTTATGTTACTCATAATGGTACCTCCTTATTCTTCCTGGCATTGATTTGCTTCCATGACCCGAAATAAGTATCTCTCTGAGGATGCTAGTCTAGATCCTTCATGTATCACACTCCTTTTGGTTTCCTCAACTATGTTACAGAAAGTAAATTGTTAAAAAAAGAGGAGGTATTCAGTGGAACACTATCGTTTGAATCAAAGATCAATATATTATATATTATATCCAATGGTTATATTTTTGTCTTCAATAACCTACGTTAAACTTTTTCTGTCAGTTCTTAGACGAAAAAAAAGATATTCTAGCATATACTTCACTGCTGGAGCTTGTTCTTTAATTTAATTAAACTTTATTGTTGCATTTCCTGCCCTCCATCCTCTTTCTCATTCAATATACTTCCCATTATCCCTTTCATTGAAATTACTTCCTTCTTTTGTCAGAAACTCTCCCAACACTTTTTCAAAGGTGGAGAAAGAAAGGGTTTTTATCAGCAGTTTTAAAATGTTTTTTTGTGTTGTATTCATTGTATTGAGAGTCACAGCAGTGACTGAAACCCAAAAAGCCCAGTAATGGTTATTATTGCCTGTACAGAACTGAGACTTGACAGGGAATCTGGGCAATGCCCTCACAATACCGAGCACTGATACTTTATTCCTTTTGTGTTTTGTACAGATCTCATCTCTACSACTGCATACAAAAGAGAGTCTCTGAAAAGGTGTCCTATTTATGAAGAAATAGATAGCCTGTACTTGAGAGGATTTTTTTTTTCTTCCTTTTTTTCAACTTTTAATTGCAGATGAAGTAAAAGCACTGTAAATTGAATCTGATTTGCATGAAATTGCACAGGCATGCTGGTCATGTAGCAACTAGGGACTCTCTATTAACAAGAACATTTACCATGTTGATTCTTTACCAAGGTATGTGTGGAAAAAATACAAGAGCCCTCCAGTGGTTAAAATAATGCCACAAAACTTGGTGGTCCTTAACCAAAGCCTGTGTAAGCTCTTGATAAGCTCGTGGTACTTCAGCAGGCTGTATGCTGTGACCTAAGTTTATCATGCTGCTTCTCTTATCTTTCATTGTTATCCTTTGCTTCCTTATTTTGTTAATCTGATCTTCTCATCTTTCACTTAGATTGATGTCTTTTCAAGAATAAATCTTATTCTCATTAGATGTGCATTGCCCTTGCTCCAGTAGGGCTTCAGTTCCTTTATAGGGACTACTGTGACTCCTGTAATATAAATGCCACAGTTATACCRTACCTTGTTTTAGTGATACTGGAGCTGTATTATATGGATTGTATTGTAATGTTGGCCTTTCTGTTCTTGAATGAGAATAATGGTTCTTTAGGTGATATTGATTGTGGACAAGCACAGCTGACCTGTATAAAGTTGTCAGGGTAAGAGAGCTGAGTTCTGGTTAATGATTTCTTTAAGACCAGGAATATGCCTCTCAATTTTCTTTCTAATAAAAAATACTGTTATATTATCTATCTATTCCTTTTCCTACTAATGGAGAACAAGACCTGATAGCAAAAAAAAGTCTTAAAATTTCTGAAAAGGTTTTAATTACAGAAATCAGTTATTTACYGTGGGAATTCACATAATGACAAAATACAGCTTTGTTCACTTGTGAATCATTGCCTGTGTAGCAGTGTGTTATACTTTTTAGGTTCATAAAGACTAATTAAGTGCTTGTATCTAATTTATGATAAAGTGAAAAAGACACTATGCAGGGCTGCTGAAAGTAATTTCATACCAGGAGAGACACGTATCTTTCCTGCAGGTAAACTAATTGACTTCTGAAAGAGAATACTCAGGCACTTGATGATAATGCGATGCAATATTATGAACTTTCTTTACATTGCTTTAGCACAGAGAATGGTTACGTAGCTGTTCTTTGCCTTTTAACTATTTTCCATATGCATTATCCCAAGGAACACGGTTACATTCTGTAAAAAAAAATAGCCTCTGCTTCTGTTTTCCCCAAATTTTCACTTTGCTACTGTGGACTTTTTTATCCATCACTCCTTGCCTGTTTTTTTGGTAACAACTGATCACCCAAAACCTTGAATCTTACTCCCATCAGATATGACCTTTCTTGCCCTGTGTTCCATTCTGAGTGTGTTAAGGGACACAATGGTTATCTGTGTTACAGCAGTCCCAGTATGTTAAAGTCCACATCAGCGTCAAAGCGGTATTCCTATAAAACCTTTCTGATAGCTTTTATATATCAAGACACCTAAAAATAATAATTTATGTCATTTATGCCAACTTTCATGTTCCAATTTGGCACAAATGATTTTGCAAAAGCTTACACAAAATAAAAGAATTCTAAAGCCTGTATTTTAAATCTTTCTATACGTTAATCTGCTATAGATAAAGTGAGAAATCCAATGCTAGCTGYTAGCAGCACTAATATACTTTTAGAATGTACAAGCACAATTCGTAGTGATCCAGGCTGCTTTTCACTTAGGTGTCACTGTATATTATCTACTAATTCATAAGAGTCTGGGTGGGTTACAGAATTATGGACTTCAGGCTTTGGAACAGAATGGAGATCCACCTAGTTTAGAATTGTGTCGGAGACTAATACTAGATGTTCCAGAGTAAGACAAAAATCCTAAATCATATTTGATTTCTCAGAAATCCTAATAGCTGCTTCAGTAATGTTAAGGCAAAATTTGCGGAACTTAAATGTCGTAATCTGTTGACATAATACCGTGTGACAATACTGCTAACATTTTGCATTAGAATGCAAATTTGATTGAGCTGGGAATATAATTACTTTGGAATATATCTTGGAGTTGAAATTAAAGTCTTGGAGAACATTAACAGTAGCATTGTAGTTGACATGAATGCGGAAAGGAATGCAAAAGTGTTCCGCTTCATCTTAATTTCTACATGGAAGCTTCTGAAACTTTTTTGCCATGCCTGTAATTATCTCTTTGGCTGATTTTTACTTCCTATTCTACAGTAATCAGCTAAAGCAATTATTTAAATGGTGACAATTACTGTAGAATACTGTAGCATTCTACTTCAGCTACTTAATAGTGAAATCCTGCAAGCTCCAAACGTTCCCTGTGATCCATGTGCCAGTCTTGTGTTCAATGTTTTCCACAATCTATTGATGTACAGCAGGAATTTTGGAATTCCACTAGTAGAAAGTTGTGCCAATTAATGTTTTGGATTCCCTCTCCCCTGACAATCTTATCTGAATTAAAAAAAGATAATTTTAACCTAATTAACTTCAATGTTATTCTTAATTATTCAATGAGACCCATGTGCTGAATAGTGATGTCTGGTTTAGGTTTCTGTTGTTATTCGTAGCCTTGTTTGTGAGTGTTTCATGATTTTATCACGCCAAATGTGTTTAAAAATATTACTATTGTATTGCATTTAACTTTTGTGTCTCTGCATAAAGCACAAGTCAGGAGAAAAGCAGGGAATTCCCCTGGGTCTCTAACTGCATTTGAATTTAATTTCCCCCTTTCATCTTCTCTTTGTCTTCTCTGTTTAAATTGCAAGCCTTTGGAATGGATTCTCCTACATACTTAATTTGTAATGTGCCCAACACCATTGTCAAATGACCCTTAGTCTTTTCAGTAATAAACAAGATTTATAATAACATGAATTTAAAGATAATCTGGAGACACAAAAGCCCTAATTGTGCAAAAAGTGGGGTGGGGGGATTGAGGAGTGGGCGGTTGAAARCATTTGCTTTAAAAAAACATTTGATTTGTGTGCAAAACATTAGTTTCATGTATTAATCTTCAATTCKATGTGAGTTTCTGGACTTGTTACTACACAGTAAGAAAGAAAGAGATGCACAAGCAGTAATTGTGAATGTGTCATTGTTTATCTGATATCTCTTGGCAATGCCATATCAGCTCAACAGAAAAGACATCTAAGACCCTGAAAAAAAGTTCAATGCTTTTTGTGAGGCAGCAAAAAAGTTGAACTTTGTTCTTGGAACACAGAGGTTGAGGAAGTTGCTAAACAACCCCTGGATCTTCGGTAGCCTATGAAAACTAAACAAACATATGTGTCTTATGAAAAGCTTACCAAAATCAGTGTTCTTGTTGTGTGGGTGACAATGCTGTATGACATTTGATCAAACCCACACCTCTTTTGTTGACTTTCTGCTGTACCTTCCATTTTATGTAATTCAAAGACAGCGTCAAGGAGCAGGTCTGCCCTGACCATCTCCATAGATGGATGCTGTTAACAGTGTTTAAATTAATCACTCAAGCATTTTGGTGGAGGTTGGTTTTGCTCAAGATCACATTTGAGTTTTACCGATGTTAATTCAGAATTCATGAAACAAGTAATTTTCTACTGTTATTTCATAATACTCTACATTGTCTCTCTTTGCTTGAAATTTCTTAATGTTAAGGTCAATTTTATTGATTCCTTGGATCTATTCTTCTATTGAATTTTTACTAGGCACATACAGAAAGGGTAACTAATCTTAATATCTTGTGTTCACAATTCTGTTTAGCATGAAATCGGTAACTGATATATTAATTACAATAATCTGTTAAATATACTTTACCTACATGTTAATTATAGCAGACCATTCTCATTTATTTTTCTGGGTAGGCTATTAATTCAACCCAGATGGTACTGCTTTTTCAGACTGCAACACTCGGTGTTAACGGAATAAATCATGTTGCCAAGATACAGGAGCAAAAATGTTATCACATCTGAATAGGTTTTAAAATGATATAACCATGAAAGAAACTTGCCTTTTAATCAGGGAAGAAGCTTAGTTAGAGCAGGGTCAGTAACCCAGGCCTGCTTTGTAAGACAGGAAGCATTACTTGGAAGTACAGGAATTGCTATTGCATTCCAGAATATCAAACATTTTTTAAAAAATAACATTTTTCCTGCCTAGATTAAGGAACCTAAAAGACATGATGTAAAATAATTCTCATTTTACTTGAGAAAATAGTGAGTATTGTTAAAAACCTTCACACTCTTCAGCAGAAGTCATTAGAATGCCATGTTTACTGTTGGCAGACCCTATTTAAATGAAAGGAATCTGCAGTGCCTGTAAATAATATGTGAAAATTCTTCACTCCTCACCTCTAATTAAAACAGATGTTGATATCAGCTCCTTCATTCTCCACCTTTCCCCTGTTAGTGTGCTCAATATACAGTTCTTTGCTGGCTACAAAGAGTAGGTTTTTTACTTTGACATGAAGCACGTTTTAGGTGACACATTACTTCTTGAATACCTCATTTTTTAAATCAGTCTCTCCTYCTACGTGGATTCATACACTCCTCCACCATGTTTACTTGCACACTGTCTTGTGATTTTGGATTTTTTTTTTTTCTCTCATTGGACTTATTCTAGAGAGATAAGTGGGGTCATATTTGGGTATTTCAAAGCCCACTACTTCTTCCAGATGAATGAATCAAGCTAATCCTTTATGAAATAAGATTAATGTCACCTTTGGCTTCTCTTTTACCTTGTAGAATAAACAGTTTTTGAATGATGGGCTCGGAGTTTTTCATTTGAAAAAGCCTAGGTAACCTAGTTAGGCAGAACATGTACTCTTTCTAAGTATAGTGAAACAGACTGTTCTCATTTTCTTACTGTATGGGAAATATATTGAATAATACTTTTAAGTGTATTATCTGCTCATATGCAGGATGAAATTTATGAACTTGAGAAAACCTCAAACTTACGTATTCAGACCTTCTTGGTAACTAGGTGTATTTTCCAAAACATTCTGTTAGAGTGGTGGAATTAAATAGAATAATTTTTCAATCACTTCAGAAATACTCCCTTTAAAAGGTTATATGTTGCTGGGAGTTTATGTAGGGCAATTAAGTGCTAACAATTATTGTTTGAACCTTTCTAGGCACTACCACTTTCAAGGTTCAGTAGCACCTTTGGGACTGGAGATACTAATTCAACAGTCAATAAGAAGTAAGATAAATAAATGCCTCAAGTAGTTCTAATTCTTTGATAAGTTCAAATAATGTAATTTCTGTATTTTGTAAACAAAAGAGCAAACCTTGGCTGTGACTTGAGACATAGTTCTGTAKGAATTGTACTTCTTTATTACCATGAAAAAGGGATCAATAGTTGTTTTATGTTCACCAGCACGAACCCTTACCCCAGTGTCCATAATCAGCTGCTATATTGCTTTAGTTTGCTGTATTTTTTTAGTATTAGAAATAGTCCATTTTTAGCTCAATCATAGATACCAACCATATAAAATGGGCTTTTTGCTAACTSCTGTTAAACATGCTGTTAATTGCTTTGCTTGTTGTGAGTCTGGGCTCTGACAGTTCATCTCTTGGAATTAATCTGTTTYATTAAGGCAAAAAGGTGTAAAAATAATAGTCCCAGATCCTTTTGTTGACTGGGGAGAACYGCAAGAGTAATTTCAATATTGTTTTTACCTGTCTGTCTGTCTGAACAAAATGGGGGGAAATTCTCAAAATGTAATATTCACTGAGTATGGTTTGGTCCTCCAGCCTCTGAAAGCCATTGAGGGAAACAGTTGAAAAGTTTCCTAACTCCCAGATTTGTAGAGCTACCAAAGGTACACTCATAGCCCACGGCAGGAATTAGCATAATATATAGCTCTCTTTATACCCCTATTAAGCTTATTGGGCCAAATTCAGCTTTCTTTCTTACACAACAGCTGTGGGGAAACACCTATGGGCTGAAAATGGCCCGCTGAGTACGGTGCTAACCCTCAACTTGGAAGAAACATGCATGAAAACAGAATAAAAAACAACAACAAAGCTGAGGTATAACCTAAAACATGAATTAGAACCACGCAATGTTGCTAAGCTAACTATCAATAAGAAGTACAAAACCACTACATGGTTATGAGTAGCTTTTAGCTGGGGAATGTAAAATCTTAAATGGCACAGATAACGTCAATCTGAATTACCSTTTTCACAATGACACAGATGTTAGGATAAGGAAGCATAAATGGAAATTAAAGAGAAACAAATTCAGAACAGATGTCAGGAAGCATTTTTTTCATGCCGAGAATCACAAACGTGTGGAATGGCCTACCAGGCAAGATTGTTAAGGCAAAAGCACAGGGGACATTCAAGAAGTGATCAGATGGCATCATAGGGGAATTGAGTAGTAAAAAAGGAAATGAGCGTGCATAAGGCAAATGGTTTTAATTTAATCCCAAACAATGTCCGTGTTCTTGTGTTATTAATGTTTGCATATTTGCCTTGGATAAACACACAGAATTCTTATATTAAAAAATGCAAACCTAAAATGCATAAAATAGCTTCTTTCTGATAACAAAACCAAGGAAAATTTGCCATTTTTTTCCTGTAATATCCATAAACATTAGATATATATGAAACACATTTTTTGTACTATTTCTCTGTGTTCTCTATTGGTGATCTGTAGATGTTAGCCATGAGAACATAGGGGAAACTTCTGACTAACTTCAGAATGTATTTCTCAGAAATGGCATCTTGTTGATGTTGTCATTTGTCTTTTTAGGATGCATGCTCCCCTGAGCTCCATTTTCACACAGTGTGCAGGTGGAAAAGAAGATGTACTTCATCTTATCTTTTGAGAAAGAGCAGATGTATAATGCTCAAAGTCCCAGTCCCACAGCATTTACTCCTGTAATTCTGTGTTTTGCCTACCCTGTTAACTTCAGTGGGGCTCTTCTTGTGCCTAGGTACCTGGAAGTTGTGTGTGGGATAGGGTTCAAATGCTTTGTTTGACTTTTGTAGGACASGCAGGTAACCCTCAAAATAAGGAATTGTGCTTTCTCCTGTGGGCTTTGTTTCAGTAGAGAACTCTGAGCCTCAAAGGTGGAAAGATATAGAAACTATAGATCCCAAAAGCCAGATCCAGCTTCTGAAAGTGAGAATCGATATTTTGCATCGTCACTCTGCTGGGTTGAGTCCAGTGGCAAATAAAGGAAAGATGAAAATAGAAAGTAGGTCTAAGCCATATTTATGGGCCCCTTTTGTTACCTTACTGAGCACTGAAAGTACTTCTAGAAGTTCCTGTGATGGTATTGTTTGCAGCTTAAAGCATCAGCAGAATAAGCAAAATGCTTACTTTTATTATTACTCTGTTCATTTCTCTTCTGCTTCCCTGATGTGCTCACTGTCATTCTCATCCCACTGACCACACAGCTGCTGCACTGGGGGAATTCTTGACAAGACTATGTAGAACAATAATAGGGTCATTGGGCACCTCTAAGAGCTTGGAACTAAAAACCTGTAAGGATTTGTTCCTTTACTGTTAAATGTAAACTTGGCTTAGAATTTTGCTTCTTGGATATAGAAGGTTGGCTCATCTGTATAATAGTATCATTAAAATTCAGTGTAAATGTGATGTGGTGGTTTGTTTTTTTTTCCTCTCAACGGTGTTATTAAAATAGTCTTAAAAGACCAAACCCAGTAAATGGTGATGAAAAGACGGAGGGAGTTATTCTGCAGATTTCAGAGAACCATGTCCTTACTGGGTAAATCGTCATGGCATTGTAGAAAACAAAGGCAACTGAAGTAAATAATGTTCTATTACTTTCCTACTCACTTGGTGCCGGTTTACTGTCTGTAACATTTTCTGTTATCAGGATTTTAAATTTGCAGACTTAGAACTATAATGGAATCCACCTGGTGGATAATTCAGTTTATGCTTTCCACTTCATCTTAGTATCTAGTATCATAAGTCCCTGACTTGTAAAGTAAATTAATCAATTAAACATCAATTTCTATGCCACTTCACTTTAAGCTTTTCTTAGATAATATTTGATCAGTACATATCTAAACTCCTAATGTTTAAACAAATCATCACCTTGTCACTTAGGTGTAGACACAGAAAACTAAACAATACAGTGTTAACTTATCTGTTGCAGGCTGAAAATGCTGTCTGAGCTTATCTTTTTTTAATGTGCTTTTGACATAAAACCGGTTCACTAAGTCACATACCGAGAAATTCAATATCAGAATGGGCTTAGTGATTTACTAAAATCATATGTAAATCTCATAGTCATATACTGTGTATAGATTAGGAACTCCRTAGAAAGAGGAAGAGAGCTGTAAGAAAATAAAGCAATAGAACTGAGTTACTTTTGAAGGTTCTGGAGTTTTAATGAAAAACTYATATTGATATTCCTATTCCCATTATGCTTGGCAGCAAGTTGCTATTTTAACGTTATATTTGTATTTCATTGTCAGTGTCTGAAACTGAATTACAATGATCCACAGCAACATTTTCTTAATTATGTTACTATCAGTTAATTAACACTTGTACAATGCATACCAGGCATAGATTAGAAAGAGAATGAAGACATGTCCCAGGTCAAGGAGAATAGGCTGTGATTTTTCAAATGAAGGGGTCTAATGGAGTTCAGCATCAGTTCCCTCCGACTTTCAATGAGAATCCAACCTGCTTTCTCCAGCAGGCTTTGAAAATCCCAGCTATAGAGTGAAGGGGCTGCTCCTCCAGCACTTCTCAGAATACTGAGCATGGCATGTAGACTCCCTGGGTCGAAATCCAATTGATTTTACAAAACTGAACCATAAGACTGGATACAGCAGAATGGAGACAAACTTATTAACAGTATTGAATGCAAGTATCAACATACACCAAATTCTTAGATGTTTTTGCTGAGTCACTGGGTGCCACAAAATTTTATGCAAGACCTTTATAAAGCCTTACACAATAATTTGTTGATTAACTGTTGCACAAAAGACCCCCACCCCAAACCCTTGCCTGTTATTGATTCTTTATCTCCCTTCTACAGGTAAGACTCAAGAGTGGCAACATTAAAACCTGCAAGATAACACCTTGTTCAAGATGGAAGAATCCTATTATTGTTAGACAATAGGAACAATTGGCTAAACTTCTCTGAGCAACATCTTGCCAAAGACACATCCCAGGATGATTTCGAAGTGCATTTGAGAAATGGCGTATATTATGTACACATATTCAGTAACATCTACATGGCATGTTAGAACTAACCTAAGTCTTATTTGTTTGAAAGAACCCACAATTCTAAACCAGTTCTATTTATATGATTTTGAACACAAAAGAACRCATTCTTATAGGAATAGCAAGATATTTTAAATAATGAAATATAATTCCATCAGCACTGTGTTCTCCTGTTATTTATCACTGTACTAAATTATCTACAACTGAAGACATCCAGTTTATAATGAGATATCTGATGATTTATTTTTGCAAAAAATATTAGCTTTATTATTTATTAATTCTAGCAGTATTCCTCTGTGTATACTCCATAAATATTAACATATCTGATGTCTTGTAAAGATACGATGAAAATAGCATTATGCCTGATGTATGGGAAAGATTTGACACCTCATTTTTATGTAGCTGATCTTCTATAGCTTATAGTATCAAGAAGCTAAATTAATTAAGAACTTGGGTCAAAATAAAAACGGTTTTAGTGTGAGAATATTCGGAGCTTTGCATTTGGACTAAAAGCTCTTTTTAGCCATAACATTATCACAAAGGTAGTAAAATGCAGATTGTATTTTGTACATTTGTGGAAGGCTAGATAAATTCCAAAATCCCTTTTAAAATGTTGTATTGCTTAACAAATACCTACAGGCAAATATTGAGAGTTAGGTAAGGATTTTGTGATATGTTCTCATAGGAGATCAAGTTGTTCTCTTACAAAAATATATATGCTAGATATTATTTTAAGTAATATCTTAACAGTGCACTTTTACTCTTTAAAAATAAGCCAGATACCTCATCATGATGCTCTATGAATACAGCTGTTGTCTGAAACCCACAAAGACCATCTGGAATTTGAGATTTATCAGAAGATTATTGTTCAAGGCTGCTTTATCTCAAAAACCCAAGTCCTTTACATTTGTGCTGACATATCCTTTTGTAGGGTCTGATGTAGAGAGATTACCTTTAAGCTTGTAATGTATTTGGTCTGATTAAGAAGATGACAATCTCTTTGATTTTGATATATGCGATTAAATACAGTGCTGTCTTTGTAAGTATTTTAAAGCTAAATTTACATGTTGTTTCATTGTCATTTCTCCCAGGTTTTCTTTTCAGATAGAAAAATTCATCTATCACGTGAACATTTGTAAATACATCCTATTAACTCTGAGATTATGAAGATTTAGAGCAACTTGATTTTATGTTTATCTATGTTTCGCCWATTATAGACAAGCTTGAAACACTCAAAGGGGCATCGTAGTGACTTAAAAAATGCGTATTTAAGATAGAATGAAACATGACATAAATTATTTGTATTATAAATTGATCTTTCCTTTGTGTCTTCGAACAGAAATCTTGTTTTTCTAAATAACTTGATACAGGTAAGTCAGTCAAAGCGTCATATTCTGTGGGGAGGAGAAGCCACAGTTTCTAGTTACAATTGTCTGATTGGGTGAAAAGTCCCAGCTGGTCACTTGGTAAAAAGAGAACAATAGAAAAAAAGAGCAGCCTAAAGAGTAACTAGAGCACATTGTCAGGTATTCTGTAAGGTGTTTTACTTATTTATTTAGTTTTCAAGGAAATGTTAATGGACCAGTAGTACTTTGGTGAGCTCTGCTTTTACAAGTATGCAATATAGTAGTTCCAGATGTGTCTGAAGCCAGCGTGAAATTGGTGGATTCAAGAGGGCTTACTCGAAAACCTTAGAAGTAAATAGAGTGAACAAATCTAAGGCACTTGCATTGCATTTGTAAAGATTTATGTCAGTATGTCTGGTGTTGATTATGGTTTCTCTTATCATATCTCTTCTCATTAAAGAACAGGCTGTGATTTTGGCTCCTAGCCAGTATCTTTTGGCAGGACTGATATTGTAGAGATGATGTGGCCATCACACACATCTTCCTGGATATACAGCATGGGAGGGGTCTCTGAGTGAAGAACTTGTGCCAGCTTGGATCCCACTGTTTCTGTATCAGTATTGTTACCTATTGATAGTTGCATTAAAAAATATTGTTGGGTTTTGTGACGTAACACAAGGGAGACATTTAGRAGTTCTTTAAAATTGCAGAATGTTAAACAGTTTGGAGTTTCTATGTGTTTATTAGCGCAAAAGGGAAAAGAATCTAAGTAGGATACACACAGTTACACAGACAGATGTATAGTCCATAGAAGACACTGAATTAGGTAATTGCTGCACTTAAATGATGTTGTAAAGAATGAAGCTCAAACAGGAACACTGTAATCTTTGAAGGAGTGCCCTGAGATGCACTGACTGGAATGCAGCAGCTAATATGAGGCAGAATCCATACATAAAAATCAAGMAAAGAAACCTGTGTTTCCTAGGCATTATTGAGATGCCAATCAGAGTGCAGCATGTGTGTCTGGAATCCTAAATCATTTTCTGGATGCATTTATTCCATATCCTTGGTATAAAATACGTACAAATAAATTCTGGGGCTCTCCAAAGGCTTGTATGTATTTACCACTGCTMGCATATTCCTGAAATGTATTGCAGTCATTTGACAAAGACTCAATGTGAAATAACTGCCAGTTCACTGGTATTCYAGACTGTCACCTTCATTTTACTTCTTTCCTGGGAGGACAAGCATTCTTGCAGGGATTTTTTTGGAAGCAACAGACTACAAAACATGGCTTTCTTGACGGCCTGTGGATAAGGTTAAGACCACTGCTGCAGAGACTCAGAGACTCCTGAGCAGGGAGTGAGACACTTCCTTTTCTGAAGTGAAATTAAAAATGGAAAGCTGCTTTGACCATGATGCAACTCTCTTTTGGGATTTTGTTATCAKAACTTCATTTTGGTGCAGCTTACACCGTCCCAAAAAGCTTTATGAAAAGCTTCTTGGTTCTATAATTGTTATTTGCTTTTGAGTCAAGGCAGAATTTTCTGTAGATGCTTTGTCCAATACACAGATGTTGCATCAGCAAAAGTAACCAGAGTGACAAAACTGGTTTGTGTGACAGTTTGGTACAAAAGGTAGAGGAAAGCAGGGCAAGGATGAATTGAATTTGAGCTGTATTTTTCYCAAGCTCAGAATAAAGAAAGGATTTGTTTAATCAATTTTAAAACTCAGAAAGCTGTAACAAAGCATAATATGAAACTGGAAGAATATATATATTATAATAATGAAAAGAGAAGAATTCTAGCATGTTGCTTTAATTCATACGTGTGTATATACGTTTTGTATGTTTCTTGAGAGATTTCTTTTTTTAATAGCAATTTTGTGAAGTCTTTGTTAAATATCATGACCTTGATTCATTATTCTTTCATTTTTCCATTGCATGCTGTTAGATCAGTATGGGAGTTGAATGACAACAGTGGTGGATCAGACTTTGCACAGGTACCCTTTATCAGTACTTTCTCCAAACTGAAGGTTAAACATGATGTCTTATTTTAGGAGTGACAAACAGAAAATGTACCCACAGAATGGTATTAATATATGAAATGCATGAATTACTTTAGAATGTGTTTTACTTGCTCTTCAGATAGTGTTACAGCCTTGCAATGTATCTGTTTTATACTTTTCTTCTTACAGAGTATTTTTTGAGGTGAAATCTGAAAGACCAGTATAATTATTTCAGCCTCAGAGAACTCAGCTAGGAAATGTAAGTATAATTTAAATACCCAGTAGATATTTGTTGACTGTGATAGTGTAGAGCACAAAATAAGCTTGATTAATGTGCATCTATGTAGCCCTTTTTAAGAATTGTGTATCAAAGGATAGAACATTTGCATTTTGTACAAAGTAAGAGGCTGTAGCCATASCAATATTATTATAATTACACTTCTAATCTTCCTTCTGAGTACCTCAACTTTCCTTGGTGGCTGGCATCAAACTTTTAAAAAAGTGATTATTAATTTCCACATTTGAGTTTGTAATAACTTTCATTGAACTTTTATGTGCTTTATCTGATAGAAGAAATAGTCTGAAATAAAAAAGTATGTTAGCTCTTTTCATATTTGAAGCACAAGAGTAGAATAGGACACAGAAATTAGCAGTATGCTGGGTGTATTTTGTGATCACTCACAACACAAATTAGGACAGACTTGCTGGGCTCTATTTGGCAGGAAATGGTGGCATTACGCAAGAAGGCAGATATCGTGTCTAAATATGGGCAGGGATAAATGTAGCCAACAAACCAGTCATGGATGCAGATGGCCCTGCTGAAGTTTTTGCACCTGGGCCATTTGGTTTCCAAACTGACCCCATGACTGGCCACAATGGCTGCCTTCTCTTCCAGAGCCAAAAATGGAAGAGGCTTAAGTGGGTCCATATGGCACACAACAATCAACAGCAAAGATTCATTGCCAACTTGGTATTGCAACTACAGTTTGTGTTTCAATGTGCTGTGGAATTGGTTCACTATTCACAGAAGAGCAAGTACTGCCAGGAGCAGCTTAATCTATGAATTTATCTAATTATGTCCTAAAAGCACCAGAGAACTGCAGTATGATTTCAGATGTTGTGAGATGAAGCCAAAGTCAATTTAACCTGAACTGTGCAAATTCCAATTTGCATTCGAAATCAAGAATTTGAGCTTCCCTTATATATATGGTGGCACACAAACAAAAAGTAGTTTTACTGTACTGCATCCTTTGTGTAGGAAGCAGAACATAACATCACTTGACTTTCAGGAGTTAAAGAAAGATGACAAAATATTACAAATAAGCTATTGAACACGGTTATCTGTGACCTTGAACAACTTTTTGTTCGTTCTCCTTTCCACCTTGGACTTCATAATAGAATTTATTTTAAAGCAATGATACACATCTCAAAAGAGTAAAAGACCTTTGATATAATTGCCGTGAAGCTGGAAAATCAAATGATATTACTGTAAAATCCTTGTAATAGCCTAGGCAATAACTTCACTGTATTTGAGTGCTACAGCTCTGTTTGCTCAGTAGTTGTTCATTATGTAGTTTTATTGGTTATTTTTCCCTTTTATCGTCTGTTGATAGAGGGTACTTAACTATTTATGAGTCTCTCCAAGGGTGAAGCTTGCTGTTTCCTGGCTGGAATTACAAGTGAGAGGAATGTTGTGGTACTGGGTAGTGTGACACCTGTGTGTATTTTTTAATCGTGATATCTAGAAAGATTTCTGTGAGCCGTTCTTCCCACCTGAAGACAGCACTATAGTTGGGGTAGGACATTGCCTTGTGACTGTGCTGTTCTTGTTGACTCGTGGAAGATATGAACCAAACACATATTTGCATTTGATGATGCAAGTAAACACCTGTCTCTAGGATTATATTTAAACCAAATCTCTTTCAGGTTTAAAAAAAAAAGAAAACACCAAAATTGAGCAATGTCTTTAGTCGGTGTATCACTGAATATACTGGTTCTATTCAGAAGTGCTGTGGTAGGATCTGGAGTGTTAGTGGAAAATACAGTATTGTATGATATCAAAGGAGTCGCTACAAATAGATAGGTGATCCGAAGATAGTTTTCCTCCAGGATTTATTTGGCTTAGAGTTGAGCCTAAAAGTTGGCAGTAATTTAAAAATTTCTGATTGTTTTAGCTGACTAAAAAAACCATTCAGTGATGTTTTTTAAGTGTAGAAAACTATTTCCAACCCATTTTTCCAGATGATGTGTCACTACTACTTAGTGTAGCTTTTTTTTCCCACCTGCCAGTGAGTGCCATAAGCTCACATTTAAGTTGTCATGCTGTCCCAATGATGTTTTATTATTCACCCCTTTCATCTTTATACAGAAAAGTATTGCTTCCAAAAATCCACACTTCCAAACTATAAGCACATATAGCCTTGCATAGTCAACCTTTTACAGAGCTTCTTCACAGAACAGGTTTTTAAATAATCTTATTGTAAAGCCATGCAGATGACATACTTATCAGGAATGGAAAACTTAGACTCACAGGGTTTTTACGAGTTCAATAACATTCATCCTGCCATCAAATTCTCTCTGAAATGCTTCTATACCTACAGTGCTCTCCTAAGTACTCTGTACAATCTTCAGAAATAATAAAAAAATAAATCTAATTGCCTACGAGCTAGTACACAGAAGCAATCTGTAGAAATAGCAATCTACACATCCCAAACTGTTTTTAATATACAGCCAAGTCATCAAACATCAGTGGCTGAGCCACAAGCAGAGTGTTTATATCTATCTTAATAATGTTCAGACTTATTCAATGAGGCTATTCTCCTAGGAAAACAAAATATATTTCGGAAAGGTCACCTAAGTTCCTATAAGGAATTGCTTCCATGCAGGAAGAAACTCTACAGATTATATAAGTCTCATTATAACACAGTTTAGGAACCCAAATGGAAAAATCACTAAACAGTTAATGATTTTTATCTCTATAAAATTTATATTGTATAAAAATGTATATTAGTGAGACTTCACCTTGAAAGAAACTTCCCATAATATTCTCATCCAGCCTTTCACCAGTCACACTCTTCTTCAAGTCATAATGAGAAATAAATTCCCTGCAGTCTAGGATTTACCAACTGAATGATTCTAAAATGAGAGTGAAGTAAAATTGTAAAGATAGTTGACATATTCTACCATGCCCACAGTAAGTAGCCTCTGCCAGCACAAAACCATGAAAATCCCTCAAACACTATATACTTTTCCACTGTGTGAAACTCCCAAATGATATTAAACAGTCACTACACACCAGAATGATCTAACAGAGCTRGTGAGATGTGGAGAGAAGTGCAGAATATCCACCTACTTGCTGGAAAAATTTCTGACAAATTGGTCACTTCTCTGATAACTTTATAACCTGTTCTTTCCTGCAACCCCCATCCAATTAATCCCCTCTGTGCACAACTATCTTCCATGTTTCTCTGTCAACAGTTTTTTAAACCAATAATTACCAAATTAAACCACAAGAATTTATTCTTCTATAATCCTAAAATGCTTTCTTTGYTATGTCCTCTAGCACTATGGAAACTTGAAAGACTGCCCTTTTCTGTCCTTACTAGCAGGGCTGGAAAGACATGGTGGTATCATATCCCAACCAGAGTCCTCTTATCTGACAGCAGGATGCCATGTTGAAAAGTAGATTTAAATTGTGGAAAGGGAAGTAAGGCCAAAACCTGAATGTTTTGTGCTCAGGGGAGAATGAAGGTGCATCCCCTGAAGACAATCCATGTGGCAGTGCACAAGCAGCACAGAAAACAGAGACAGCAATTCTATAGCATTGATTCATCAGCTAAAAGCAACCAAGTGTGGGCTACAACAATTTGTCCTTGTGTTAGATTCCACCGAGGAGAGTGTCATATGCCTCCTCTGAAGTAAGAAGGTCATTTGACCTGCAGCAGAGGCCTCCTTATCAACTGAATCTCACAGAAATGTATTGATCTTCTGAGAACTACCCCTGCTTTGAATAAATATAAGAAGGTCGTATTGTTCCTTGGTTTGTGAGCTTGCAGGGAAGGGGTTTCTCTCTCTTTTTGTGATTTCAGCACGATGTRACAGAGGCAATGTTTCTTTAGTCTGCAGTGGAGATTGTGAGCTTATCCATTTGTAAGCAGTGTAGGGAGGGTCAGTGTTTCCTCATGGAATTGGTGAAAGGTGGCTTATACAGCTCCCACCACTACCACAAGGATGAGATGGTCTCAAGCAGGTACAGTGTGGCTCTTCTAGGATCAGCCCTAGAGAGAGTACAGTGGTCCTAGAAGCTGTTTTGTTGAAATTCTATATTATAATACTTGCCACACCTACTGCAATACTTCCTTAATATAAAATAGATCTGAAAAGTCGTTTTCTGGTTTTATTTATTATTGAAAACTCTTATGTGCAAAATTTGAATGTCACTTGGATATGAAGTTCATATAGCTGTGACTTTCCTTTATAAGATTTTGGTTATTGCAGTCTTGCAGATGACCCTTGGATATTGCTTATGCATTCAACATCTGACTTAGACTTTGTGATCTTTTAGGAAAGGACACTAACCTTATTAAAAACAAACCAAATTGCTTTATATTGTGTGCTGCTCTTACTGTAAAAACCCTTGAGCAAGGAAGAAAGTATCTCAACAATACTCTGTTTTCTGCAGTATTTGAAGACCCGTAAATATATATAGCAAAAATAGATATACTGGGTTAAATTACAAGCTATTGGCTGGGCAACTTTAATCTCTCTTGGCTTGTAATTTCTATGATTCAGATGTGATAATTTCAGAGCTTAGTAGAAAAATACATCTTTCCAATTGTTTCTGCATAGTTTTGTACAGCTCAAGTAGTTAATTTGGATGTATATATGAAGTTTTTCTATCTTGTATTGCTGAAACAAGACCAAGAGTCTTAAAACATCTCAGACTTACTTCTGCATACATGTAGACTGTACCACTGAACACAAAGCACTAAAAAGAGAAATCCAGTCTAACAGCCACTTCTAATGCTTTCATGAAGTAGATTTTGATGTGAAGAAAGGTAGTTGTAGAGAAAACATAAACTAAAGTGTCTCAGAGAATTGTGACCAAACTCARGCGTGAGATAAAGTTGAAACAAAGGGGGATCTGTCAATATTTTCAGGTGGATCAGGACTGCTCTGTGGCACTTTCAGTGCTGAAATGGCAGCTGTGGAAGGTTTTAGGACTTCAGTTTTGTACTCCATCCCCTTAGCAGGATTGCTTGTTTTGGAAATCTTTCAGTTGTGTGTGTTGAGAGATAGATTGTCTATTTATAAATTGGGAAAATGGTAGTACACCTTTTGTTTCACAGCASTGAGGGTTATGTATGTGATAATTAAAGAGAAGCATCTGTTGGAGATTGTAAAGGCAAGTATTTACCATAAAAGCAAGAAGCTAACCCTCACTGGAGGAGAGAATTGGAATGCAAACAGTCTCATAGCATGTTCTTAAATCTACTGTAGTCTCAGCCCAACAACTTCTGCCACTGGTTTACGAGCTTTGTCCATTGTGGCTGTRGTAGTACCACACTGACCTTTCCTTGGCCCATCTGGTTTGCTTTTCAAATGAATGTTGCTCCTAACAATGTCCCAGTTCAAGYGGATGCTGGAGCGCAATTTAGTCATTGTTCACCAATGATTAATCAAGAAGAGATTTCATAATGAAGTCAGCATTAAAATGTATGGGCATGTGGCAAATCAGATTGAATGGCAATATCTCAGAATATATAGCATCATATTGTTAGGTTTCTTTTGTGGTTTTTGCTCTCCTGGGGACCTGACTATAGACTATGATATGCCAAAGCCCAGTTTATTTTACATTTTAAATGATTAGTGGAAGATTAAACTTTCATGCTAACTGAAAAATATAATGAAAATGCTAAATTCTGGGCTCCCTATCTAAATATTATTAGCTTTTACATGATGTATTTGGTTCTTTTGTTCTTGCTGACTCACAGTCCATAACCTTTCTTTTGTTAACGCATTTTAATTCCCTGTTCAGTATCCCTAGACAAAAAGGCATTGTGATATAGTAGTGGAGGGAAGGAGAAGAAATAGCCTAAAAAGATAAAATAATGAAGAAGAACTATTTTTAGATGCTGTCATTAAATATAAACAGAATTGAGAACAGTCACTAGCTGATAAGAAAGCTGGTTGTATTAAAAGTGGCTGTAATTTTTGAATGGCAGAGGGGAAATTATAGCTAAAAYTAGTATACATTAGGTAAAAGTGTGCCTGTGTGTGTGTGCGTGCTGTAGCTTGTACATGGTGCTGTCCAGCAAAGGTCCAGGTCAAGCCCACTTACCATGAATTGCCAGATAAACTTGTAAATTCCAGGATGGAGGAAACAAACTAAACTTGTGTATACGTGAATTTTGTATACATCCTTGCCTCCTTCCATTCCAAGTATTTAAAGGCACTCTCAGGCTGGTCTCATGAAAAATTTTGTAACAGGACTATTGCTCAAGCAAATGGTGGTGCAGAGTTTCCAAAATAATAGAATCCCTGATAAACAACTGCAGCTGGTATTTCTAAGAGACTATCCATTTTTAATCTCTGAAAAGCAAATAGCTTGTGCTCATATCCATCTGATAATTCAGGCAAAGGATTCCTACAGATGCCAGGGAAGGGGAAAGTGAAAAGAAGCACTGAAAGAAATGAGAAAAGGTGACGATGCCATGATGTGTAAAGGAGGGAAATACAGTACTGAATACATAATATACTTTGGAGAATGTTTGTGAAGGATTATGTATAATGCTTTAGCATTTAACAAAAAGTTCTGAGATCTTGCCTGTCCATTGTCTTGAAGATGCAATTTATTTAATCATCCTCAGAAGTCAGCTAAGGACATAAACAGAAACCAAGCATTGTAGTTCATCTTGAATTTGAAACAACAATTAGAATTCTGACTTGAGTAAATTAAAAAAAGTGAAATAAAAATTCACCACAAAAGCTCTTGTTGTCATGGTCATCTGAATGCCACTGGAAAATTATCTTGCAATAGAACATGCTAAGGATAAAGTACGAGATGTTTGATTTGATGGAACACTTGTCTTTACAGCAAAACATTGCTATCTCTGTAGTTTCTTACATTGCAAATGCAAACCCTGTTATGAATAAATGGATCTGCATTTGGGGGGAAAAAAAAGGAAATTAAAGTTACTTCTTTCTGTTGTAGACAAGATTGTTTTTAATAGGCTGACAGGAGTATCTGAACTTTCTTTCAGTCATCTCATGGATTAATCTCATTTTTAAAAAAAACTCAAACTTTATCAATATCCTTTCCTCATATAATTTCAAGGAGTAAATTTCCTTTAAAACAGCATATATGTTGACTTTTTGTTATTCTCAACAAGGGCGAAGAGATGTAACCCTATCAGGGAAGGTCCAAGACACATATACTAAACTTTTGGGTCTCCATTAGGTTTTTCACATTATTGTCATCTACTGACTTTCACTAAAATATCCCTAAGCTTGCTACTATAAGACAGTTGAAAAACATTTTAATCATTAAAAAAACCACCCTATGGTATATAGATCCCAAATCTAATGCAATCTGAATTTAAGGTAAAAATATATCTTATTCCAAGAAATGTTTTTCATCAAATCCCTCATRAAAGGCTTGGTTGTAGGGCATGAGATCCCCATCTTCTTTAATATGCAGCAAAACCCAGCATGTTTTATTCAACGAGTCAGATCAGTGAGTGTATTCAGACTATAAATTTGTACATTATGTACAGATAAAAAACATACAATGCTAAGAAACTGGCAAAGAAATTTCCAGTTGATTTTTTTTTTCTTTGGGTTTATAAAAATAACTGTGGTGCATCAATTATTCCCTATTGCCATGGATACAAGTGATACTTTATTATATAACTGTACAGCTGTGCTCAGTACTCATATGAAAAACAGACTTTTTCATCTTTCTATTTCATAGTTACTGAACTGAGATAATAACATCTCCTTTTATCTATGAAATCAATTTCTTTACCATTCTCTGAAGTATTATTGATTAGAATTTCATTAAGGCATTTATAATAAAATCTATAGTAAATGCTTCTGTTCTACTACAAGGATGCTATGGATGAAGGTCATTCTGTTATATACTGCACATGCAACAAAGGTAAATAACAGAAGAGTGCTATTAAGGTTTAAAAGTCAAGCATTCAAAAAGTAGATTATTCAAATTTAGGCTGCATTGTTTATATATGTGTTATGATGAAATCTTCAATCAGATAAGTATGTTTCCTATACATTATTTACTTCAGACTGTTTTAACAAGCAGTAATTCTAACCAAAAAAAGTTATAATTCTGACATAATTTGACAAAATAGAATTCTGAAGGGCTTTTCTATAGAAATATCACTGTATTGTAGAAACCTTTATGCACATGATTAAATGTTTCCTCACAACAGCCCTGGACAGTAATCCCATTTTACAGCTAGGGATCTAAAACTTGAAAATAGCATTGTTTCAAGACTGAGACTTTTATGGATTGTAAAATTAGAGCCCTCCATGACCTGATTTTTTTCCTAATACTTGACCTTGTGTGGTGTTTGAGCAGCTCAGAGCCTTGCTCTTGCAGACCTGGCCCAGAGAGAGCCCCTGCTGGGATGTGGAGAAGAATGCAGTCAGCAGCATTCTCTGGGAAATTTGGTCTAGAGCCACCTTGCTATTTAGATAGCAACAGACCTGTTTGGCAGAAGCAGGGCAGTATAGTTCTTATTGGGTTACCTTCCTTTCCCTTCAGCACTTGCATTTCAGTCTCCATGGTTATCAGAGTCCCTGTAATATGTGACTGTTAAAACTTTCATACCTGATCTATGCCTCCCAGCTGTGTGCCAGATTTCAGCTGAGGTAGAGTATGTGCTGCCTATTATCACTTGGCTATGTTAGCTGTAAAATCCTGGTGGTACTGACAGCATCAGACTACTAAAGAAAGAGTATTTTATGTTGTACAGATATTTTTGCATTAGTTCTAGAAAAGTAGAAATAAGCAAAAAAATCTTTTAAAACGTTTTGTGTTATATATAAAAAAGTGCTTTTTCATTTGCATAGGACATTGAGTAATAGTGCAAAGTAATAACACCAGTAAGAATGGAGAGATTCTCACATGTGTAAGAGAGAGTTTAGATTTGTGGTTGATATGGCAGAGTGGAGAAAAAGTTTGGGGAATGAGGCCAAAATGGCAAAGAGAACTTACGGAGCTATGCCTCACTACAGTTTGGGGAAAAGTACTGACAGAGAAGAACTTAATTATTCCCAACATCATTAGTCTCAGGTTTAACATATTTTTCTGTATGTTGCCTTATTACATAATTAGTGTGGAATGTGAAAGGGGAAAACAATTTTTTTTTAGTTACATAGGTAGTTTTCCAACAGTAGAAAAGGCCAAAAAAAAATAGTCCTAATGGTCACATGCCAAAACATAAATGCACCAACACCTCGCAACAAATTTAAGGAATCACAAATCTTGTCTATTTTAGAAAAGTCAGAGATACTTCATATCAGTACTAGTTAAGGTGGTCCTCTGTATGCAAGTCCATATTTCCTTATTTTTGGTTACGAACAGATCACAGAAAACCGTACGAGTATGCAAATATATGCAGCCATTAATACTTGTAGATAAGTATACTGTTAAATTGACTCTCAGTATGGCTGTAAGCCAGCTCTTTACATACACAGAGGCATGTAATAGATTTTGTCAGTTTGAATGGCTTATTACTGTATATAGACACTTCCTCTTCTTGGATGGCACTGCCACAAATGACATAATGAAAGAAATTAAACTTGTGGTGACCCAGTTTAGTAACTCTACTTATGCTTTTTCCCATGCAGTGGAGATTCTATAGAAAAGGAAATATCTGTGTATGCGTAAATGAGTCCACACTCACACACATTTATTTTGTTTTTTAGTTTTGACAAGTTTGGGGGCTGTTTAGGATCTTCCTGAGTATCAATTTATGTCTTCATACATTGTAAGAAATAATTACAAATGCTTTATGGCTTTATGTTAATATATCTGTGCTGCAAAGGAGATCAGTTAGAGACTCCAATTGCAGAACCTTGTTTTCAATTCCTAATCCTTTCTCCTGAAAGGCCTTGTAGGGAGAAGGTACTTGGAGTGAGTATTCTGTTTGTGCTGATGTCCCATTAGTTTTTGGGTGAGTTAGGAGACCTGTTGCTCCAGTACCATTAGTTTTTATGGTGAGTTAGGAGACCTGTTTCCTTCATACCATTGTTAGTGAGGGATAGTGCTGCATTGGGAAAATTCTCCTTTCCTCATATGAATCTGTCTTGCCTATTGTGTACTGAATTAGGACATGGTTTTAATTTCCAATGCCAGGCTTCCTGGACTATAGCTTACTAAAGGTAAACTCTATTGCTCCTGAGACCCTTTAAGATTCACAAATTCCTTACCATGAAGGTGAGGACTAATGACGCCTGAAGACTGATTAGCCCAATGCTCTTGGAGGGACAAAAGTCATGACTAATTGTTCTTCAAGTGCCCTGTTGTTAGAAAGGACCACAAACAAAAGCAAGGGTTAAGTTTGAAAGTTAAGAAATAATGTTTTAAGGCACACGTACTGGATTGGGGAGTTGGTTTAAGCATAGAACAGTTTGCTGCAATTGGAAACCAGCGTTATCACAGCAATTAGCCTTGGGCATAATCTCTCCTCTCCTATCTCCTGTCATATATTAGCACCAGTAGTTCATGTTGTACTTGTAAGTAATGTACATCAACTCTATTCCACTGTTCCATTTTCCCATTAAAATGCCTATTTGACACCCTATTTAAAATGCGTTTCATTTTATACAAAATAATTATTCATCTATTAATTGTGCACTCATCTTTCCTTCGGTGCTCTTTGTTATCTGATTATGTTGAATACAATTCTGTATATTACTGACTTCCAATTCTGTTACATACTAAACAGAGCCATTAGGAATCCTGTTTATAATGGTGCCATTAAAAATGATGTGCTGTCAAGAATATCTTATAATGACAGTAGAGAATGTGTGTTTTCAAAGATATTTAATGACTATATGGTTTTAAACTGCAATGGAATATTTTAATGGATTCCAATATAATAAATCAATCATATATTGTTTGACTTACATTATATCCATGCTAACTCTGTTATATATAAAACTGCACAGTTCACTCTGGAATTTTTTTTCCCTGTCCCAGCCTTTGGCCTTTGTTCAGGTTTAGATTTTAGATAAGTATTTACCTGAAGGATTGTTTTCTGGAGGATATTTATTTCACTAGATTTGTTGCATGATTAAATAGGTACAATTCAAAACAATGTTAATGTGTAATTTTAATTCTAAATGAAAGACAACACTAAAAAACCTGTGAGTTCTTTAAAAGGAGAACTTTGCCAGTAGTCATTAGGACCTCAGATGAATCTCAGCACAACAGAAGTGCTGTGATCACATGGAACACAGAACAAGGGGGAATCTACACATTTTGCTACAACCAGCAAAGAAACAGTGACTGCAGAAGGCAGTCTGGGGTGGGGGAAACATGGATGGATCTATGATTGTGGAATTTAAAAGCAGTGAAGAAGACAAGACATCCAAGACTGCTGTTCCATCCCCAAGATGCTTCTGGAGGCTCTCTGATATAAGTGATTCCTTTTGACATTTGCATAATGAGACAGAGTATTACAGAAGTTTTTTTCTTTCCTCTTCTTGCAACCATTTATAGCTGAAAGAGTGTACCATCTTAGGTGCTATGAGTTTGGCTTGCTTATTTTCCTATTTTCTTGATAGTCTCCTGACACTGAGCCCATTTATTTTGGTTTTGTGTGCAGAGAACTTAAGAATTTAGTGAAAATTATCTTGTGATGCACTCTCTCTGCTGCCTTTACTGCTCCCTGAGAAAAAAAATGCCAGCGATCCTTTTTTCTTTTTCTATGTCTGCTTATTTTTTAGGAAGTAAGAGTAATCTCTTCTTTATAGACATGTACATTGACCTTTTTTTATCAAAGCATCTCTGGACTTGACAAATACAAAATAATTTTCATATGGTATGCACAGTACCTTTCATTAGTGCTAAACTAAGGTATAAGTTAAACCAGGCTGTGAATACAGTAGACTTTAGACCAGGATGCTGATTTCTAATCGTATTTCAATCACACTGTATAATTTTCAGTGTCCTGATGAGAAGAAAACAGATTTTAGAGCCACAAGTATATAACTTAAGAAATTTTCTAGTAGCTTTTTTTTTTTTTAAAAAAAAAAAAGAAAAACATGCATTTGGAGCTCTCCAGAAGTGAAACTTCTTTTATTTTTTGTATTCTTAACTCTATACACTTTCAAATTGTGTCAGATTAGGCTGTAATTTATATCAGAGAGAGCCTAACTGAAATAATTGTTCAGTATTTTTAGTAGGACAACCCACTGAGAAGAGAAAATTTGTTAAAATCTGCTGACAAGAGTAAGATTTGGCCATATGGCCAAAAAGGCAAGACAGAAATTATGCAATGTGTACATATTCTCCATTTAATTAAATAAGAGCAAACAAATGCTGCTTTAATTAATCTTTATTTTCACCTTTATTGAAGGACACCAAGCCTCCATCTATTTGAAGAATGATTTTTAGATCATAAACCTTTATTTTTACTTTATAATAATTTATCATACTGACAAACAATTTAAAGCTTTAGAGAATTAGAGAAAATAAAGATTATTTTATTATTCAAGACCACTGTTTTAAGATTGATGTAGTTCCATTGGAAATTTAGAAGGAAGTTGATAAAAGATGAGTCTCTTTATGGCCCTTCTTTCTGTCCATAGCTTCTGAGATTTGCTCTGTTTGCTTGTCTTGGATAGACTTGTGCCCTTTTTCCTGGAGGTCTCCATATCATTGCTTCTCCCAGAACAATTATTTTATGTAATTGTTCTCAAACTCTCATTTGTAGTGAAGTGAGTTTATTGAAGGCCTATTAGTCTAATTCATTTTTGTCTCAACCRGAGTTAGGGACGAATATGTAAATTAATATTCTGGACCAGCCAAGAGGGCAAGAACCTTTTAAATGGAGCAGTATTTGTGAACAGCTGCAGGTGTTTATCACTTCATTGTCATGTGGTTGTTTCCTCTTACAGGATAAGACATAGGTTGTTGACTGGAGTATAATCTACACTATTTCATTGCACAAGTTGTGTTATGATTATACATGTCCCAGAAATGCTCTGTAGTTAATGACAGTCATGCACTCTGACCCATATGATTTTTTCTTGTTTTGTTTAAAAAAAAAAATCTAATTACAAAACCACATTAAATATCATGCAAAATGATAGATTAGAATCCAAATTAACATTAGGCTATTAGCCTAAAGCTACTAATGCAGTGGCTGAACTTTGCAAAAGGATTTTAATAGAGCTTTGACTACCTCTATCATGGATCTTTTACATTAAATTTACATTAAACACATTATTAAGCAAAGTAATAATCCTGTGACATAATTCTGATTAATAATGTGAAGTATTGCACAATGAACTTGGAGTGAGAGTTCATTCTTCTTGTTTTGATTATCATTATAGGAGACATGTCAGRTTTGTATATTTGTGGCATTCTCTATTTACCTGCAACTATGACCCAGACTTGGAATGCACAAGTTATTTTCACTGATGTGTTAAAAATACCCCTCCAAACATTATAGAATCTTTCTATATTTTAAATATTTCATTAAAAATCTTACATTTCTCAGTTCTTTCAACAATATTGTGTTCAGAATACCACCTTGTATCATTTCTTGTTGAAGCATTGTCAACAGTAATAGGAGCCACCCACATGAAAGGTCATATTTCCAAAGTAGCTCAGCAGCTGAAAGCTTCCCTCAATGAACCTTGAAAAGGATTTTAATACTGGTGACAAATACATAGCAGACCTTTTTTCCATGCAGCCTTTCATTCCAGATCCATGAAATATCCGTCTGTGAGTGGAGCATTGCTCATTAGTCTCATGATAAGAACAATGGACTAATGTTTTTCAGTGCACTAGGTTAGGATTGGAGATTTATATTCTTTCATAGTAATAAATGAATATTGAAAATTAACTCAGCTTTATGCAACTGTAGGTAAAAGCCACCACAGTACAAGATTTTTTTTTTTTTTTTTAATTTTATAGCTTAATGGATTTAAAAAGTTTAGGAAACACAGAGCTGCATAACAATAGTATGGTAGCTGGGAGCTTCCTAATGAGACACAAACAGCCAGCAAATGTTACAGGAAACCCTCTGCTGAAAGGAGAGTTCATAAATTTCAGCCATGTGGGATTAAGATGACTTCCTGCAACTCAGATACAATCACCTGGAGACAGATTTATGGCTTAAAACACTTGTTTGATAGTAGATACTGAAGTCTATGGAAGGTAAAGCGTGGCTGAGATTGTCAGTACTGCAGATGTATGTTGGGAAGCTGAGAACCCACCCCTGTGCTMGGCACTCCTCAAGGAGTTGACAGGAGGAACCCATAAGATTTTAGCAGACCCCATCCAAAGCCCATCCAAGATGACTGGAATTCTGCCTAGGCMCAAGCAAGCCTGGGGAACTCAATGGGCAGAAATATAACACCTTGGAGGTGTTAACAGRTGAAGGGGTTAAACAAGGCTTTTTAGAATCCCTGTCTTAGAKCTAAATACCTAAATTTYATTTTAGTTCTTGTCCAGATCTGGGCCTGGTACACTGAGATGAAATGGGTCACATACATATCCAAGATATGTATCACCAGAGGGCAGTGCTAAACTGGGAAGTAAAATTTTATTTTGATGTGTAATTCATGCATATGGAAAAAAGCTGCTTTTGTTCTGCTTCAAATATTACTGTTTAAAAATATATTTTATCAAAACTAGCGTGTGTCTGACTTTAGGAGCAATGAGAAACAYGATGATTTTAATTGGTGTGAGGAAAAGGATGGTAAAACATTACTTGTCGGAGTTCAGAAAAGAGATTTTGCTCTGAATTTGCCCTGAAAGATATTTTGTTAGTACTTCTTCTTACGAAGGAGGCAAGATTCGAGTTATCTGACATATTCTGTGCTTAACCCCCTCAGAAGCCCTGGCATGTTCTGTCCTGTGCTGCTCATCCAGGGAAATAAGAGTCTTGTTTCAGGAGCTGTGGCCTGTGTCACGTACAGAGTCATGGCACACAAAGAGTTACTGCAATTTGCATAAAAATGCCAGTAAAGTGCAAACGCTGCTTCATTAATATGAATGAAGTTCACAGGATATTTACAAATTGCACAAAGCCCCCCATTTAAAAATATATGTATTTGATGCAAGTCACACGCGGTGTGTATGTGAAGCAGTCTCTGATACTGGCATAACGTGGCRTGACAATAAGTAAATAATAATGGTTGTCTTCATCTTCATTGAGGCAGGAACTTGGATGGGGCACTGACAGTAACAGATGTAGCTGTGGATATTAGTTGAAATGAACTCCAGTACAGTATATCACCGTAATAGGCTTTGTCAATATGAAGCATGCTGCAAAAGCAGGGACTTAAATCTGCATGAGGAAGTGGAAAAAGGGTCAGATTGAAAGGGATGTGTCTTCAGTGGTGATACGAGGCTTCTGCCTTTCCAGGGAGCTTGATGCTCCGTACACAGGAAATAATGAGAGTATGAAGCATTAGAAGTATTTTATTAATGAGAGACAGGTTTCTCGTTAGACTGTGATAATGAGAAACATGATGTGTCTGTGAAAATAGGAATCAAAACTGTGGTCTAGTACACAGTAAAATCATATAAAATTATATCAGGAATTAAGACTGCCTCGTAACAGAGCATACACAAGTAAATCTAGAGAGGCTTATGCACGAAAAATGATTCTTATCTTTCTTTTGCACTTGTGAGTCAACCATATGAGAGTGTATTTTATCATGAGCTGAGTGAAATGTAAAATCTTTTTGGATATTATGCATTAATCATTAATTTTTATGTTAGGAAAACCACAGTATCACAGCTAAGTTGGAAAATGAACTACATCAACTTCACTTAAAGCTTAAAGGCATTTATTTTAAAATACTGCAATCTAATTCAAGCACGCAGTGCTTTGGTATCATAGCTATTTGGCTTCACAGAAATGAGCTCATCTTTTCATGAAGAATTACGTTCCTAACCAATCCCACAGATTAAGACAATATCATGAGGACTSGGCCATTTTTTACACTTTAATTACTATCGTAAACCTGAATATCAAACTATAATTTTATAACTATTCAAATTGTTTACTCAAACGATGTGAAGAATGAGAATTTGGAGAGTTGGGTGGTCTGTGTTTTATTTTAATAAGAGGTAAAGCTATATTTTTCTATGGATTAAGTCCAACACAGAGAGAACTGTCAGTGTGAAAACAATAGAATTTATCTCCACTGATGTAGCTTGACATATGAACAAGAGCCTGAATTGTTGCCATGGCAATAAATGTGTAGGACTTATGCATGCATTTTCTGCTATAGGATTTTGATTAATGGCATTGACTAAATAGTCTGAAGTAGAAGAAACACTGCAGGCCTGAGAATAGAGATGGCCTGGAATAGGTATGCACACCCTACTGCACACTTTTCCTGGTAAAATAGACTGTGGTTGAAATCAGAGTTGTCAAGTCTCCRGTAAAATATGAATTGAGGATTTAGCACTTACATTTAGTGTGAGAATTCAAAATGAAAAGACAGTTTCTTGAAAAATGAACTGTTAGAACACTTTTCTATTTTCATATATGATATTTCTCCTTTTGGGATGAATGGTTTGGATGATAAAAATAGTCCTTTTCCAGCTTTATTGGCTGTGGGCTCAATACCGGTCTTGATTCAGAAGACAATAAAGTATCTAGCTTTGATTCATTCATTAAGGTATTGAAGCAGTGGGAGAGGAAAGGGTCAGCGTGCTACTGAGCCAAGGTCTCCATTGGGTTTAGGGAAGAGGGGTTTTCTGGGACTGGGGTAAGACGCAGAGCCCCTCGTGGGAGGTGGTTTTATTAAGGGAACGGTCACAATTTACCAGAAAGGCCCCTAAATAACACACCCTTTGAATTCAAGTAGATCTGATTGAAAAGAATAAACTCACAGGTTTACCTGGGTTTGTGTGGCTGTGTATACTTAGATACGGTGTATTTGCAATGCTAAATACATTTATTGTGAAAGAAGTGTAAGGTCCTAACTAGTGTTTTACAAGCTGTACTTGAACTTTTTCAGTGAATTCTGGAGCACATATAGCTACTAACTGTGTGTGTATATGTGTGATTTAAGAAGAAGTTGGGGAACTCTGAAAAGAATTCCAAACAATTCTAAAACTAAAAAAAGTGCCAAAAATAATTTCCMTGTAGAATATGAAGATGCTTCTTCTGTACGTGGTTTAAAATATATTTTATTCCCGTATTTGTTCATTTTAAGAGCTATTTGTCTTTAATCAAGGGTTCAGCTTTTCTCCAGCTCGTATTCTATTCCTAATCAACTCTGTCAAGGAATCAGACTGCTGAATTTGTGATGTTGCTGTCATTTCTATGGTAATAGGATAGTTGATGAGCACGGTGTTATTGCCTCATTGGAGGATAAGGGAAAAGAAAGACTGGACTGTGTGGGAGGCAGTTAACAGGGACACAAGTGACTGTAGTTGGAGAAAACAGGAGCATAGGAAATGATGGGCAATTAAAGGTATTTTTGTGAAAGCATTCCCTTCTGATTTGCCTCAATTTGAAGCTTCCTCTTATTTTACAAGCTCACCAATACCTTAAGAATTGTCTCAGAAATACTAATTAATAAGTTTGTTTCCATGCTTTTGTCACTATACCTTATGTTATGGTGTCTTGATTTGTGCTTCAGTAATTGCTCATTGCAAACTTTTAAGGCAAGAAGATGTTAATTATGTTAGAGTTTTAAAAGCCTGATCCTGTTTACCTGATCCTTGTTCTCCCAGTCTCTTACTGGCATCATCTACATTGCATTGGCACATTCATTTCTCCAGTGGGACATGACAGTGGCAATGGAACCTGTTCCTCCTGGTCCAGGCACTTTCTTGGGCTTCTGAAAGGGGGTACTGAGGGAGTCTTAGTTTGATTTTTGTGCTTGAAAACCTGGAAGCAGAGGGGGAAAATAGTTTTAATGTGAGACCACCATATTGGTGCCTGGATCTCTCAATTGAATAATGCTTCCAAATTTTTGGCTTCCATGCCATCTGCTACTGAGTAGTATATCACAGGTCTGCCTTCTTTTCCGCACCTCTTCCAAACCAAGGAAGAAGGAAAGGCATGCAAAAACAACCCAGGGAGCTCATTTTAAGGATAAGAATATTTAATTTTCATTGGCTTGTGCTTTTGGGAGTGTCGTTAGGATGTCTGGTCCATTATTGTGTAACTCCTTTGTTCCTGGCATCTTTCATGATTTTCAAAACTCTATCTCATGTCAAGACTCACAGGGTCCAGGTCTTCCTTGCATGTAACAAGTAACCTTCCTCTGCCCAAGATGTCTTTCAGCTGTGCTGTTCTCAGTGTAGGAACAGCACATCCCTGGAAAAAGAATTCCAACCAAAATAACTGTATCTGGTATATTAAACCAGAACACAGGGAATACAAAGCCATACAGCTGGTGCTGTTGTTCATACTGCAGACCTAACTAGGAAGGATCCAGAAGACAGTTTTACTTTCATCTGATCATGAATTGGGCCACTCTTAGGTGAGGAAACTCACTGAAATCCATTTGAACTGACGTAAAAAGCAAAAGTCAAAATAGCGGTTCTGTAGTCATTCATAACTTTTTAGCAGTGAAAGGATTCTTCATGGTGCTTATCAGTATCTCAATATACATAATGGGTCATGCATACAAGTCTTAAAATAATTTTCTCATTCATCTCCCTTGGACTTTTGAAGGGGAACTCTACTACAACCCCACTGTAGGGCAAAGGGGTCTGTCTGTCGAGACTGGAGATATCACAGCACATTCATGGGTTTGACAGCTTATCACCTTAATAAGAAGACTGTCAGAGACCTTCCAGCTCTCAAGCAAGAAGAAAGACCAGGCCAATTATCCCAATTCAACCTCAAAAATAATGGACTTGAATGAAATTCCGAAGCCTGCTAATGGACCCTGGAAGTGAATGAGAAGCTGAGGAGTTAGTGAATTGTACACTGGCCTTTGCATACCCTGGCCAGCAATAAGTACTGGTATCAACACTTTGGTTCTCATATGAATATCCTCTCCATATTGCATAGATTATCTCAATTTTTCTGACTGCTGTTGCCAGATGGAGAAGCAGGGGTAGGAATTCAAATGACAATAGGAAAAAACCAAACATTATGAGAATGAAATTAAGCAAAGAATCACTTCTCCAGAGGCTGTACTGAAGTTGCATTACAAATTTACCCAGCTTTAAATCTATTTTTAGACCATTTTAGAGACAATTTTGCTAATCTGACATCAGAGGGTGGAACCAGGCTCTTCTTGGTGATGCCAAGCAATAGAACAAGAAGCAATGGGCACAAACTGTTGCACAGGAAGTTCCACCCGAACATGAGGAAGAACTTGTTTACTGTGCAGTGACCAAGCACGGGCACAGATTGTCCAGAGAGGGTGTGGAGTCTCCCTCACTGGAGATAATCTAGAATAATGCTGGGCCAGGTGCTCTGAGATGACCTTGCTTGAGCAGGGAGTTTGGACCAGGCGATCCGCTGTGGTCCCTTCCAACCTGACCCATTCTGGGATTCTCTGAAACGTCTCAAACCTGGCATGATTTTTTTTAGGATGGGCTGTGGAACTGAAACCATACATGGAGGATCCTGTCATATAGAACACAGGGCTCTAAACCGTGGGGAATGTACTTCCTTGCMAACTTTGATGCAGCTGGTTGCTTCTTCCCCTAAGCTGCTTAACTGTGATGTCCTCAAAAATCAGTCCTGAATTTGGTCCTTTTCCGTATCTACTTGATTCCAAATTCTGTCTCTGCAGTATCTTAAGTGTGATCCTCACCAGAAAAGAGTAGCTGGAAGAGCTCGGTTGTGCATGAGAGCAAACTAGCTCAGTCCATAGTCTCTCTTAGACTCTTCTCTGGCACTAAACTTCTGCAAGCAGGAGGTCAAGAGATATTTTCTCTCTTTGCTTGTAAGCCAAATTCCACTCCTGCAATATGAAAATCTTGCCTAGGTTTATAATACCTTTTGTCACCTTTCAGCTGAATTGCAGGCATGTGGGTGAAATCTCCAATGCTGTGCTTCTTTAACAGATCTTTCCACAATCAGGATTAAAGTAGACAGTTGGAGGAGAATGTATTTTCTCAATAGCTTGCCTGGACTGTGCTGTGAACACTTTTAAAGCAAAAAACTATCCCAAACCTCCTACCACCAACTCTGAGCACAAGGTATCTATTTTTGACCTTAGCTTCAATAAAGAACGTAGAGCACAAAATAAAGATTCACCAAAAAATTATTTCCTGAAATAAGTCTAATTGTGTTTTCACACATCATTGTGGAGGTTCCTCTGAGATAAGAATAGAAAAATCTACAGAAACAAATGAGTTTTCTTGATAAGCACATTTTGGTACTTGCCTATTATGTTACAACTTTGTTCTTTTAAAATAATTTGTGCTGTTATTCAAGGTCTTGCTTAAGTGCTGTCTTAGATAAGAACCCAGAATCAAGGTCTTGCAAGTTTGACGTGTCCATGCTGTTATTATATTATTATTTTAAAGATTAATCTTTGTTCATGATCAGAACTAATAATTTTTATTGTTACCATATATAAAGTCCCTTGTGAAAACCAGATATCTGTTGCCTCAACACCATCTAAAATTCATAGCTCTGAAGTCCCTATCTCCCAAAAACCTAAATACAGAAAAGGGAGTTAGGCCTCGGATCAAACAAATCACTCACTGGCAAAATCAGTATCCTAAATTTTTGGTGAAATTGGATTTAGGAAACCACCTACATATTAATAGACAAAAACTTCTGGGACTCAACTGTTTGTCACTCTTATATAGGTCTGTATGAATACACAGTTTGGTGGGTAGAAACAAAAATTATTAAAAAACAATGAAGACTGGGGAATATTTTAAAAAAATCTAACAATTATTCTTTGATGCCAATTTTCTGTTTGTATAATCAAGAAAATAGGATAAGAAAATAGAAACGTCTGATATTCAGTAGTGCATAGGGTTATTTTTGCATTTTTTTTGTCAGTAAAATAAGATTGCTGATAGTCTGTCAATTTTCCTGGGAGAGAGCTTCCTGTGAAAGTATTTCTTTTCTGAAGCCAAGAAAATATATGCTGGAAAATTACCTTGTTTATCTCTACTGATGATGTCTGCCTAGTGAAAATGTTTTTAATTGCCCTTGCCTTCCAGAGAAGCAGTTCTTATCATATCACATTATCATGTAATCTTCCAGGGCCTATAATGTGACATATGGGTTTATTAGTGGGTAACATCTGAAGTGACACAGTTTTAACTATACATAGATCTAGTCAAGATGCCTGCAGCCCTTAGGATCAACAGAGATGATCGGTTTGAGAACTAATGTTTCCTATTTTTAAAATGTGTATAGCTATCCTCAGCAATGTTCACACTTTGGTGTGGTCCTTTATCCCTCTAAATCAAATAAAATGATAAATTACATATAGTAATCACATAGAGTGTAAATTTTATACTGCGATGGGTTTTAATAATAGATTTTTCTATTTAAGGAAGTACCTTTGATCCAGTCTCACCAAACAAAAGAGTCTGCCTTAAAAAAAAAGGAAAAAAGAAAAAAAAAAAAGCTGTTTCATTTTATATTGGAAAAATACAATGTGACATCTGGAGAATAAATTGTTCAGTCAGCCAGAAATACTCCTTGTAAAAATTGCTTAGGTTTCTGTAACAAGATTATTTACTGCGACTGTTCACCTATAATACAGCACACTTCTGAAATGGACCTTTTATGAAACACATCAAGCACTGTGGAAATGTATTCAGTGCATTAATCTACAACACTACACACCTTACAACACTTTTAGAACAGATTTTGAAACTCAGATCATCTAATGAGACAGAAAGTTTTTTCTTTATAYTCATTCCAGTCACGTTTTGCTCTAAGCCCTCAGGGTATTTAACATAATGCAATAGGTTTTTTTAGAAAATACAGACAAACAAAATGTRTTACTTTTCAGATGACTAGTGAGCTTGGACTGTTCTCTGTGCATACTTCCATTGCCTGTACATGAGGCAAGTACCACGTCTGTCTTTTGCTCTCGAGTTTTATAAATATTTAAGCACTTCAAAACCTGTCAGTTTCTAATCATAGTTTTGTGTAATTAATAGCAACAACTTGATTATGATCATACTCAAGCCAAAGAAAGGGCCTGCCACGGAGAGGGTGGAATTTATTTGTTTTGGCTCTAGGTGTCTCAAGTGAAGTAACATCAAAAATAGAAGCAATAAAATGGATGCATTTGTGTCTTGGTTTAGGCCCTAGATATGGCAAGGAGCTGCATATGTTCTGTAACAAGGTAATTTCTAGGTCTGAATAAAACCACAAATAAAGATAGGATGAAAGTTGAGTCGGGAAATATCCAGATGTAACAATGAAAAGTTAAATTTTACTAGTGATATCTGTGAATAGCTGATATCTAAATCCCAGGCAAAATGACAGTAATGAAACATTTACCTGCAAGATAGGTTACAGTGAAGTTACAGGAATATAGGAGGGGTTTCTTGACAGGGGATTCAGAAATTACTGCATTCAAAGTGTGGCATAGATACTGAGTCAGTCAKCAGCAGAATAAACGATGGCCACGAAAGCAGGAATCTTTTGGTCTCTAAACACAGAAGGCAATCTTTAATTGCTGTCTTGCTTGAAAGTATGAAGAGTGTTCTCTTGACTGGTAATAACATTACATAAATCACATGTTGGAATGCTGGACTCAGACATTGGCGCTGTCATACTTTGGCTAGTCAGGTTGTCCCAAACCAACATGTTTCTTCTCAAGAAGTCCATTATAAAAATGAGAATCAAGATCATAAAATTCCTGAGCTGTCAATTGTCGTTAAAGACGTAGGTAGTAAGAGAAAGCAGCTGGAGTATAAGAATGCAGTGTAAAAGCAAAAAGTATATAAAAATGCACTTATTTTTCAGTGTAGCTTCCCCTCTGTTCCAGCAGCATGGTTTACAGAGGGTCTCAGCACAGGTAAACTACAGGTTTACCTTCAGGTTTTGGGGTAAGCATTCAAGCCTGCCTGCATTTCCTGCCAGTTTGAGTTGCTTATTATGACTAGCAGTCCAAAATGCCCACCAATTTTACAAAGTAGGATATTAACTTGGAAATTGCAACCGTGAGTTGCAATTACTTCCAATGCTTTATACCAAGATATTACATTTCCTTTGTTGCCAGATAATGGTACCATAAGGAGAAGGCTAAAATTCATTGACTGGAGGAAATGACCAGTCCTTGAATTCTTAGTTTCTGCCACTGCCACAGTGATTGGTCTGAGAACTTGAATTGCATCTTGGTAGTCTAATATCTATCTTCATTATGGATTTTACAGTATTTTGCATATATAAACTGCTCCATTAGTGGGTTTGCTTTTACTTATATCAAAATAAACCTTTATTAAGGAAGAGAAGTAATTTATACAAGCATGGGGTAATTGAGAGATATTATCTGCCAGAAATTGTTACCTGTTGTCTTGCTTTCAAAGATATTTCTTAATGTTTCTTCTGTGTGTTGCCACTTAAAATTAAATCATTGGAAGATTGCAAAGTATTTTTCTTCAGAAGCCTTCAGATGTTGTCATTTTTGTATCTTCAGATGTTCAATTTTTGCAGTGCTCTTGATTTCCTGTGGATTTCATTCTTCACAGAATGATTCATGTCATTTTCTAGGAGCAGTGTCTACTCTATGTTTACTTCTTCAGCCACCAGAATACCCATGCATTAGAAGTCATACTGTTTCCCATAATAACCTCTGGTTTCTTTGTTCTTAGAAATGTCATAATTTATCTCAAGTGCTGTTACAATGTTCCTTTTATTTTTCACCTTTATTTTGCTTGATTGCTTTACACTCCACTTCATTTTGCAGTATTGGTGCTTTATTTGTCTTCTTTTTTTAGCTTTGATTATGTTTTTGTTTCATGTCCTCTATTTTCTATATAAACAATGACTTTGAATTTATTGTCAGCAGAGATATACACGGAGAACTTAAGCTTAGGCTGACATATACTGCAGGCAATTATGAATGGAAATGAAAGATATATTATGTGCTACACAGTGCATATCCTAACAGACTAAATAATAAAGAAGAAGTAAAAGATATAGAATAAAGCAATTACTTTGCTCAATACCTGCTTTTATTGTCAAGCAGTGAACAGATAACTGAATCAATCAGGGAGAATAATGCCACCTTTTCATGTAGAAGTTCCATTACATCTCCTAACTTTCCAGACAAAGTTTGCCCAAGGACTATTGTATTCCTCAACTTTTATGCCCCAAGTGGTTGGTGCTGTTGCTTGGGGCAGCTCTGAGAATTGTGTGAATAAACTGAGAAACTCCTTGGGTATAGGAGCCAAAATAATGTAAAACATTATTCTCTTATTATTTAAATTTTCCCAATTTAGAATTTTATATTTCTACTGGGAACTGGAATTCCAACTCTGTTATGAACACCTGACAAGAGGTGCACTCTAGTTTGTCCCTGTTCCTCTATGTCTGTGATCTGTTGAAGGAGAAAAGACCCCAACCATCAAGAAGATACCAGGTACTCCTACATGGTGGAAGAGAGAGCTATACAAGGCCTTGGCCTTTCACCAAGCCAGATATTTTTGTACTGCTTTTCAGACTCAAATCAGGTGTTTAAATGCATGATCAGCAAACTAAACCTGAAATACAGTAGTACTGGGAAGAGAAAGACAGGGAGGTAAGTAAGGCTCCAGATATTACTGATATTTTGCTCTATGATTGAATTAGAACCAAACCAGCTCCTAAATATGTGTATATATCACAATRAGAAATAGAACTCAAAGGAAAGTTAAGCTAACTTCTTCTGTTATAAAAACTGGCAAGTCTTTTTTTATAAAAATACCACTGAAAAAACTGTTTCCCTGTTCACATTCTACAGATGGAGTGCAGGAAGATGAATTTTCTTGTGGATTCATGGTTATAGCATTAGACAGACTTTAAAACTTCCAGAGATTTTTCCTGTTCAGTTATGATCCTGCACTGAAGTGATAATATTATTCTTTCTGTGCTCAGTAATCCTTGGTCAGCTACTCGGGCTTACAATATCATTAATTTTTTTCAAACCAAATCCCAATATTAAAATAAAAATCTACACTAAAAGGACGTGAAATAAATAAGCTTCTGCTCTGTAAAACTTAATATAAAATACATTCACTAAGCTACTACTATCATTGTAGCTATATCACAAAGTAWACTGTAAATCCCTACATAGCAACATAAAGACTACAGATTTGGAAAAATTCAAGTATAATACTTAGAATAGGAAAAGATGTGTATTCTGGTATTAAAATTACTATTGGTTCATAATAGCCATTTCTTAAGCCTGCACAACTGCTATCCATAGAAATTGCAGAAAACCAGCCCTAATTCTGGAGAAATTTGGTGTATGGCTGTAGCAGCAGTGYTAAATGTTTAAATGCTTCAGAGCCATTCTGAGTTTCACGACCCCACCCTGCCCTCTTCAGAAGATTCTTAAATCATTATGGTTGCCGATGTCAAAGGAAGAGGCAGGTTGTGCTAATCTCCTGTTCCTGTGCTGTACCACCACTGTTTAACACAGCCCTTTGGCCCTTTCCTCTTTGTAAAGCACAAGTCTGGTAGTCCTAATTCCCACAGTGTTTGAAAGGGAAGAGGACACACTGCTGTGAGAAAAGCACTCTGTGTTCTCCCTGTTACACACTTCAGCTGACACCTTTCCTTTGCTGCATGGGCGGACACGGGAGGGTCGTGTAACCCCTGTAATTTTAGCTTTATCCTTCCCCCAGCCACATCTTCCCTTCCCACCTCGTTCTGTGAACTGGTGAGTAGGATTTCGTGTTTTTGGGAAGGCGAAGGATGGACTGGGGACAGCAGAAAGGAATATCCTTACTTGACTCAAAAGATTGCTATGGTCTGGCTCCATGAGCTGCCTGGCAGATCCATGGAGACTGTACCAACTCAGAAGATGTACTGGGGTAAATAATACTAGGAAAGGCGTTAGACTCAGATTAATAGAAAATGAAGGCTTTGGTTTGGAATAATGAAACTATTTGGACTAGACTAGTTTTGGGAATGTGGGGTGGAAATCTTTATTAGCAGAAAATGCACCTGTCCAGTAAGCGGGGAAGGACCCAGCTGATAATTAAAGAGTGTCTCTGGGAATATCATGTTTACACTGGTGAAGGAAGGAAAAATGTGTCTTTCTCTTCAAAAAAACCTTTTCCTAAGTATGAGTGTATCCATTCACTTATAGAGTAGTTCAGCTACAACATTGTGAAAAGAAGAGCTTTTCCATTAGATTCAAAAACCCAGAGGGCTCAGAGAAAACTATCAGTTGAAAAACTATCAAATGTGTRTATTTTCCCTGCTAAGGTTTTTATCTCTGTAAAACATTTTCCCTGATATAATTGGGAAAATTTCTTTAGTTCTCACAGCTTGTAACGTGTGTTATGACTACATAAAGCTTATTAGCCTGATGCATGTGAGTACTAGGTTACTTATTTCTGATAAATGAAAAACAGTCTAATCTATTAAAGAAAAAAATAGAACATCCAAGAATTAATACTGCAGCTTGTTTTATAGTCCTTCCAAAAAGAGTTCAGTCAGGAATTCTGCCTATGTCTGCGTATAAAAAATGGACTGACTTTATAAATAATATATTTCACATAATAGTTAAACAAGCTACATTTTTTCCCTACTTACTGCAAGGTATGCTGGCAGGAATAAAAGTTGGAACTGAAACTTCCAATTTTCAGTTTTTCAAAGTATTTTTACTTAAATTCTTACTTCAGAATTTCATTGAATTTATCCTCCTTCAGCCTTTTCACCTCTGTATGCTACAYATATTTAACAGACTGATCTAAAATCACACAGCTCTTTCCTGTTCTCTGCTTCCCCTCTCTTTGAGACAGTTTTAATGAATTCAGTTGTTCTGCCCTAGACATTTTGGTACATATCATCTACAGAATAATTTGCAGTATTATTTTATAGTTTAAATAATGTTCCCTTGAAACAAAACCCCACTACTCTAATCATTTATTGATTGACGAGTACTGAAATACTATAGATCTCTGGCACAATGTAAATTAGTATTTTACATCTGATGCCACATTGCAAAATATTAGCATTCAGATTAAAAACAACTGCACTCTGCCAAGAAAAGATAGATTTAGGGCCAAAGCAATTGGATTTTGAAATACATTTATGCTTATTTTTTAAAGCATTTCAATTTTGGGAAAATGAAATTGAGGGTAAGCTTTTTGACTGGTACTGTGCATGTTAAGGGTTTACCCAAGGGGATAAAAACCAAGCCATGAAGTTAATTTAGCTTCAGTACTAGACAAAAATCTCTTGGCTCACATAAGCAATGCTAAAGGTTGAGAACAGCTGCAGATCTCTTAAAATCATGCTTTTTCTGCAAAATCAGTTTTTGTATTTCTATATGCACCATCTATTTATAAATATTTCTATGGCTATGTAGCTTCCTCTTTATAAATGGGTTATTTTAGTACACGTTTGATCCACATCAAATTTATTCAGATTATTTCAAGGTCAGGATGAAATTTAAAAAGAAAAATGTCTAGAGAGAGGTTTTTTCCTTAGATGTTATTTCAAAAGGTGATCTTTCATAGGAAGTGGTTTGAAATATTATCTGTACGTAACTCAAAATGCTGAAAATACTTTTTATTAAGTAGTTTAGGTTTTGCTTTGAGAAGAAAGCTAACTGTGTTAATTTCGTATTTACTTATTTCTTTATTAGTTTTTTTGCTGAAAAAAGCTAAGAGCTGATGAAAACCAAAAGAGTTCCTTCAGCGTGCACTTTTACAAACGCTTCTGAGCAAAACCTACTTTTGTTTTATAGAATTAAAATAATGTTCTTAAAAGCAGAAAAATAAGTATAGGGAACAAAAAAGTTGCAATCTTCTTAGTTTGGTTTTTTCTGTTACTTGAAATGAACAAAATAGGTGTTAGTTGTATAGAAAAGAATCTTCAAATAAAGATAATTGTTCTTGCTGAGCAAAAGTTTGAAACACCTATTGGAAGCTACTGCCAGTATTTGCAAATGTTTTCATGCATGGATTTTCYGGAAACTAAATTTTTGTCTAAGGAGTATAATTTAAAACTATATGTGATATTTATTTATACATGCTATACTAGTTGAATTATCATTAGAAGCTTTTGTAGTAACTAAAAAATGCCTATTTCTCAAAAATGTCTTATCTAGGTATGATTTGGGGCATGAGCCCAGTTTGGTTTTGCTTTTCAATACACAGTTCCTGTATACATTCTGGCTTTTACCCAAATACGTTTTGAGGAAATAAAATTTGTCTATAAAATTCCAAATACCACCTTGATGTCACATTGCAGGAGGCAATTTGTCTTCTGAAATTTTCCAAGTGCTATTTATGCTGAATACTGCCAGCTTCATGCAAGCTGTGATTGCTGTGAAAATGAAAGAGCAGTATGTTCTGATCTGTTGACCCTCATAGATATTTTTTTTGTAGGCTTTTATTTTTACTTTTGCTATCCCAAATGAGTTTTTTTGGTAAATTTAGTTAGTTCAGACAGAGGCTGCTGGTTTGGGGTTCAAGTTTACATTCACCTTGGTGGTTGATGCCAGTAGTTACCCTGCAGGATTGAGGAGTGTGTGGCAGCAGCCCAGCACAAGAGTTTCCAAGTGTTCAGTCCTACTGGAGAAATACTACTAATACAGACGTGTTAATGGCTGTAACCTCACTGGTGTGGCTGGAGAAATGGTCAATGGCTTAGTCTTTTTAAAAACATCAGGTGATCAGTTGCTTGAGGATTTAGTCAAATGATTGTAACAACACATGTATTCTTCATGCCTGTGGGACATTTTTACCTCCTCCTGTACCCAGTGTCTCCTTGGGCAGTGTGTCAGTGTGAATGACACCAAGGGTCTTCCTCACCACTTCCTATTAGCGTGCTATTAGTATTAAGAAATTAGTAAATCTGATATTTTTTCCAGTGCCAGCTGCAGTGGAGGCTTGAGTATTCCAGTTCTAAGACATTCACGAGAAGAACTGTCACCTGATATCACAGAATTACACACTAAAGCCCGTGTGATAGCAGGGCTTGACATTATCACCTTCTTGGCTTCTCTTACGTGTAGAGATATCCTGGCACCTGTCTTTTCACAGSTGCATGATTTGCTTCCCATCATGTCACTATAATACAACTTTAGTGCTCAGGTATATAATTATCTTTCTTCGTATTTGAAGTTCTCTAGTGTAAAACATCAAGTAGAAATAGTCATATTGTCTTGCATTATCAACAAACTAGAAAAAATATTTCTTGAAATTCTTGCTGAATTTTTAAGATGGATTTTGGTGATAATTTACAGCTACCAACATGATGCTGTGCTCCTTCGCCTTTACACAGACACACATGCATGCACCCACACATTTTACCTCTTAGCTGACGGAGGGCACAATTTTGACTCTGAAAATTCCTTTTAGATATAAACTACAGAGCACTGCTCTATTAAGAACCATGCTAGTAACACTGAGTGAATTAAAAAATCATTCAAGCATTCACTTTAAGAGGGTGTTTAATTACCTGGTCTTACATTATTAGTTATCAAAACAGATAGAGTATGAGTACTCGTGACTACAGAATTATTGTATTTTGCCTTCTCTTTGGCAGTTAAATAATAATTTTGGAATAAAAGGTTAATGTAGGGATAAAAGGCATTTTTTAAAGGATTTTTTTTTTTTTTTAGAAATACAGTATAAATGTTTATTTTTTGTGACAATTTACATAGGCCATATTTAGTTCAAAATCAACGATTTTTTTGTCTTCAGACACTCTAGTTTTCCATCCCAGCATTTCAGTGTCCCAGTTTAACTGCCTGGGCAATTCTTAACCTTGCTGGGTTACATTCAAAATCCACAGTGCCTTTGGGAACCTATCTGAGTTAGTGATTTTTTTTTCCCTAATATTATTGTATGTATTTTATTTAATTGATCTTTCCAGTGACAGATCTCAAGTCCAGAACCTCAGATTTGGCCAGAAATCCCACCCCCTGCATTCTATACAATAATGACAAAGTAAAGCTGGCTGGCAGAGTTAATGTCAGCCTGGGCATGCCAGTCTGTGAACGTGTCCCTGGGTCACGACTTCCAGCAACTTAAGCTTCAATTTTGCTTTATTTATCCATTCTATCAGGAGACAAGTTCACTCCAGCAAAAAGGGCACAGTTGGACTGATGTATTTCCTGAATCATTAGGGAGGTTAAGTGACTTGTGGACAAGTCAACATTGTATTGAAAAATACTATTCTTTTTAAGCAGAGTGATCCTGTATCATCTAAGGTCTTTCGAGGCCAAAGAAGCAGATAAAACTAGCAGCAGTAAAAATAAAGTGAGAGATTTCTTTTAGAAAGTTAATTTTACTTCATAATTCCACTTATACAATAGATACAGTGTGAGATAGTTTTAAAATTTTGTGGGAATGGATAGATATTTAAAATATTCTAAGAGTACAGTGAATGATCCCCAAGAGAAAAAACAGTAGAAAATATGTTTTCCAGACTTGGCCCCTTTCTCTTAAAATCCACAAAGAGCATCACTGTTGGAATGGAAAATGAGTATTTACTTTGGAAAATTGCTTGCTTTTTGAATAAGTCATGTTGTACAGGGTAGAATGGAATAACCTACATCATAAATTAATGCTGTTAAAATGAATACTTGATACGAATCCTGAGAAATGTTCTTTGCCATCAGTGTCTGAAAAAAAGTAGGAGCTGTGCAGAAGCCAAACCAATTTGCATTGCTTGAAAACACGTAGGWTTCCCACTGCTGATGAATTAACAAACACTTTGGATCGGCTCCATCTTGTAGTGTTGTTAACGTTTACCTAAAAAGCAATAGTGCAAGAAGGTACAGTGTGTGATTTGGAAGTAAATCAATACTGAAGTTCAATGAAGAATTGTAAGTTTGGAGAACAAAAAGAAATTAAATTCTGTGGACCTAAACACCTGACATATATCACTGAGCATGGGCCAGCAATGGCTGTCTAATACACAATATCTGTATACTTGTGAGGAGGTATTTATTTTACTTTGGAAAAGTTCTGTATTCCTGCTAGGCCAAACTGTCAATTACAGCATCTCTCATCTTTTGGATGTCCTTGCAATTCTCAATCTTTTCCTTTTTCTTGTTCTCCTCATTCCATTCCATTTATTTCTCATGCTGTTCTCTCGCCATCACCCCCATAAATGGCTCAGTTCTTCCCAGTAGCTGAAATACTCTGATTTAAACATTTTTGTACTTACTGCCTTCCCTATGAGAATTAGTGTTTTATTTTCCCACTCAAAAAAAAATGCTCTTTGAGTTAACCACTGTAAGTTGTGTATATTGTTGGGTTAGAATTGGCCAAACATCATTCTTGAGCACCACTGCCACTGAAAATGAGACATCCAAAGACCTTTCTGAGCCCTGTGACAACATTCAGGAAAGAAATGTAACAGACCTTTACTCTTTATGTGTAGGATCACGTTCTCCCAGGTTTTTAACAGAGAAATCACTGTATTTTCTAGTCTGACAACTGCCATATTGGATTATTTAATGGTCAGCATTTAAAAGATGATCTGAGGACAGTGACAGTAGCTGGTAACGATGGAGGAGGCAAAAACAATCTGCAAGCTTCTTCCATGTGGAACCTCTGCTCAGCTGTGGCTGTAAACCTCAGACAGGAGTAACTGGAAAGCCCCTTAGTTTGCTCCCTGAGTTATCCGCTTCCCTTTAACTCCCTGACCCCAAACTTTTCTTTATCCACTGGACAGTGTAAACTCATTCCTTCAGCTTTATAGYCATGAAGAGTAATGTTTGAAACACAAGTACCTGGGAATTACTGTACTGAAGGAGAGCTCTGGTTTTTGCTGTCCAACATTCTGACTAATAGGGGTCATCCGTGAAGTGCTCATTAAGTTTGTCTTAATATCTGAAACTCAGAGTTTTAAATCACTTCAAATAATTCTTTGTCAGCATTAAGTAAAATTCTTTGTTTCAACCACAGTGTGTCTCAAGAATTTATCTATGTGAAATCTATTCCCTCTGTGAATCTTGTTTAATTTATGGCCTTAGCAAAATGCCATGGCAAGGAGTCCCAAAATCTAATTATGTGTTGTGTGAGAAAAATTATTTTCCTTTTATCAGTTCCTAATTTGCCCCACTTCAATTTAATAACTAACTCATTTTGTTGTATTATGGAAGAGAAGAAGAAAAGCTCCCAGTTGACCTTCTTTATAGCTTTCATTACTTCTTAATACACTTTTTGTCATGCCTGTTCCTATTTGTCTTCTTTTCAAGAAAATAAACAAAATAAGTTTAAAAGGCAATTTATCCTTATCTAAGAGGGTTTTTTTCTTCCATCATATTTGTCTGCTTCTGTGAACCCCATTTCTTGAATATCTCTCATGAGATGCAGAAAATCTCTAGGTGTTTTAATTCTCATTATTTCATTCTTTTCCTTATATAATAAAACTTMTTTTTCTTTTTATGAGCTCCCATTCCTGCTACAGGCCGTCCTTCAGGTCTTCACAATATTGGTTAGGTTCCTTTCCTGGGTTATATCAGCTCGGAACTTGCTAAGATGAATGACTAATTCCCATTACCTCCCCAATGTACATTAATTTTCATTTATCAATATTGAATTTTTTTCTGCAGTGGCTTTGACCTACGTTATGAAGCCATTTGAAAGACACCAATAGCTATACCAAACACCAGATTTTGTCTTCCTTGGACACTAGTAGTGTTTTGTCAAAATAAGAAGACAAACAGATTTGAAGCCTGACACAATTATGAAAAATTACCCATTTTTTCATAACTGTTTAGCTGAGGCACAGAATGAATATCTTTTGTGGTATTTGGACACTTGTGTGCAGGGGTCTCTCTGGCATTACACTGACAAGATCCAATATGGACTTTCCATTCTGGTGTGGTTCACTTAGAGAGACTCCAGGTTTCTAACAAGTATCCACTGCCATGATCTCTCGTATCCTTAGAGTGGACTTTATCTCTGACACATATGTAACGTAAATGAGCCATATAACAAAATGATTTACTGCATATTCCACCGTGTTCCTTTATTTCTTACCCACAGCACAATGGCTGACAAATTTTGTTCAAAAGCCCTAGGAAACAGAACTGGAAATTTTGTGTTGAGCTTTGAGTGTGTCCTGATTAAAGGCCCTTTCTGGGTTCAACGTCCTCCACCACTCTTCCCGTGTTCTGCATTCGAAGTGCCAGGGAAAGGGTGCCAGGGTGTCTTCATCACCATGATGGTAGAAATTTGCTATAGCTCAGCAAGAAGGCACTGAACTGCTTGCAAGCAGTCTGAGAGATCCTTCCTTGTTCATATTTCATGTGACACATAGATTACCTTCCCGACTACTGATATTTCCTAACTCTAAATGCTGTGCTATTTGTCTGATGTGCATCTTAGTCAGGATTCAGCATAATTCTTATGAATTGATTTAACAATCTTTGTCATGTGGTTATTGAACTTAAGAGGTTTAAATCTATCTGTCACTGAGCTGCACTGTTCCTTATCACTTGGCACTGCTTTTTCTTCACCTTCCTTGTATCTGTAGTGTCACTGGTGCATTTTCGGCACTAAATCTGGCCCTGCTGCTCGCTCGACAGYCTCATTAACTTTATCCTGAGGTGTGGATTTTTGTTAGTAGCCTTTTCTGAACCCAATCTCATCAGTAGATCAATTGTAATTGTGCTCTGAAATGGTGCTTGTTGTGATTATTGGAGCTGGAGTATTTATCCATTTGGTTTTAGGGACTTGGGTGCAAGTAGTACTTGTTCCTTCTGCTTTACAACCCCCTGACATAAGCAGTTATTTTTAGGTGTGTAACTTAGGTTGTGAGCATCTGATGTATTAGAACTGCTTACAGAGCAGGAGTGTGTCRTTACAGAGGGTGTACCTGCAGTATATGAGTGCTCCCATGAATTCCTCATTTTATTCTTCACTGACACTGTATCTGCTTAGTTTCAAGGGCATTGCAGAGTGGCAGTGGGGGTGGGATGTAGAAGGCGGCTTGCTGCTGACAACTCTGGCATAAACATTCTTTGTAACAGACGTAATTTGGATACCAGGCTGAATTTTCAACGGTAATTAACAGGTTGAGTAACCTCAGCAGTTGTTTATAAAGTACCTGCAGAAGTTGTTCTCTAGAGGGTGGGCATTTTCGTATTGAGCAATTTATACTCTGGCAGATACATGCTGTGAACAGCACTTTACCAGATCCAAATTCACATTGAATTAAAATTGGGTTAGGTGCAAACAAGTTCTCCATTAAAGCATTAGAATTATTATGAAAAAATGCTCTGTGATAAATTTGGAACAAAATGAGAATGCTAAAAATAACAGCTTTTACACTTCACATATGCATTTTTCTGTGGCAAAAATATTGGTAAAAATATTTTTAATACACCTCTGCTCCAGAAAAGTGAACTTATTGCATAAGAGAAAAGCACAGAAAGCACGTTTTGAGCGCATATACTATATCCTATGAGCTTCAAAATATGCCAACATTTGGCATGTTGCTAAGGGCATTATGCGAACATTTGTGTCTCTAAATCATCTAAAATCACTACTGCAATAATTGTTCATCTTGTTTTTCTGAAACTCTTGAAGTTGGTTTGGTAGAACTAGTGGGAAATAATATTCCTGTACACAAAATTGTCATAATGTTGATATCTTAAGGCAAGATAGTGAAAGACAGTCTTAGTCAGTTTGTGAAATCTTGTATGTTTGAATGGAGAGCAAAATCACCTCCTAGCTTAGAGACCCAGGACTAATGAACTATATACAGCAAGCCACAGTATCAGAGGCATCCTGTTCAAAGAAGCTGAATAGGAGCAAGGACCATAGAGTTCGGGTCCTATTTCAGGCTTGGAGAAAATTTCTGTGTGTTCTAGAATAATTTAATGCAACATGATTGTAACTTACTTCTCTGACTCGATGGCTGTTTGGAGCTCTGTGCAGGCAGAGGGAAGGTCTCCCTACAGTGAAAGCCCAGAACCCAAACACACCAGCACGTGTTGCTGTTGACACCTACACCTGGCCCCTGCCCAAGGGTTATTTCTGATTTGAAACTAAAAGACATAAAGTAGCTGGGCAATTCCAACATAAGAGAAACCASCCAGGTGCAACTGTATTTTTAAATGCTAATGAAAACCTTTAATAGATTTCAACCACTGATTGATATAATTTAGATACAGTGCTGCTGCTGCAGAGGTAAGAAGAGCTGGCCGAGTTACAGCAAATCAGGCACCGTGATGTGTTTCAAAAGTGCTTCCATCAAACCATCCAGATTCAAGCAGATATCACTATTGATTATCACTTATTCTACAGTGAGTACTAAAAAAGATAGCCAAATGCTCCAAGATATACCAAAAAGGGTCATAGATTTTCTCTTTCAGGTTTTTGTGACTGGGAATAAAATGTGCTTCAGTGTGTTTGTATGGAAACACGTATGAAGGAAGGGAAATGGAGCAGGCTGGATTTGTTCTCTGAGGAAAAAGCTTAGGAGGTGAAGCATAACAATGTCTCAAAATATCTAAAAGTATAATAAAGAGGGTTTGAAAGAAGTTAGAGGTATTAAAACAAAGAGTTTCCATATGCATGTATTCAGCAGTACAGAGGTAATAACGTGAGTATAGTACGAGTCTTTAAATCCAGTGGTGTTACTGGAGAAAATACTATACAGGATTCAAACCCCGACATTTAGTTTTTCAGTTTGATCTATTGTGTTGCAATATCCTACAATGGTGCTACATTGACAAAGAGATATAATTTCTGTACAGGTAACCACGTATCACTTACATGCAATCTGTATTAAAAAATTTGTGCTGTGTGAGGCTGTTGAATTTGTACTAGTAAAAAATATTAAGCATTTAGTCTTAGAGCAGTTATTTGATTTTTGTTGTTCTTGGGACTTAAAGGGAACATTGTTGTGTCCTTTTTTAGGTGTGTCTAGGAGTATAACAGAAGACTAGCAATAAGTTGAAAATATGAATGGATATTTTAATGTAATTTTATTGGTATACAGTGGGCTGACAGGAAAGGATGCTGAGAAATACCTATTCCCAGGTCTTTGGATAACTCCTATCTCCTTGGTCTGTTGTTATTTTTATATTCTACTACTGTGCTTTAGTGTTTGATGAAGCACATGTGTTATGGGGGACCAAATAATGTGGTTTCATACTGAAGTGCAAAATGGTATTATTTGATGTGAGCTGTTTCTCCTTGTCATTCAAGCCCATTTAAAGAAAATGTGTGATACTGCCAAGTTTGAATTGACTGGTATCACTCCTGAATATTTATCATGCCCCTGATTTGGTTTCTTCTATTGTATTYCCCATAATATTGCTGCTGACCAGATTAACGATGGCAATGATGGTGTTGGCAGGCCAAAAGTAAAGACCAAATTCTAGAAAAAAACAGATTTCTGACTAGGTCTTTACGATTGTCTGTGTTTTTTTCTGTTTTGGGAAATCTGGGATGCCTGAGATGATAGCTGTGAAATACAAACATAACAGTGCAGGAGGGGGCTATTGTAGAAGCCTATATATTAACAAGCAGTGTGGAAGAGAGGAATAAGAAGCAGTTTTCTCTGGCATCAAAAAACTGTGCTGCTACCCTATAACACTGATCAAGAGGCAAGTTTAACAGAAATTAAAGGAAGTGCTCATCTGTTTTATGAATGATCCACTTGTAGAATTCATTAAGGTATTGTGGAAACTAAAACTATAAGTGGATTCACAAAGATGTATCGCAAATTCATGGAATTGAGCCCAGCTGTTATTAAATATGGTCCACATGAAAACTTCATCTCAAAAAGCTTTGCTTGGGAGGAATACCTTGGAGAGGATGCTTCCGTACAGCTCCTGGGCAATGTCATAGCCAGAAATGGTATCCTAGTTTGCAACAACAAAGATACCATATTGGGGTTTTACATGGCTCTTTTACTTACAGAAGGTTGCAAATTTGGTAATCCTTCTGCAGTCACTGAATTCCAGACTCACAGGTCCCTGTCTATTGTTTCAGAGTGTTTTACTCACGCACGTATTGTAAAGATGCAATGTGTGTGTTATCTCCCCTAAACATAGGTGCAGAAGCTTATAAACTGCCATTCTGATGTTCCTTGACTGGGAAACTTGCCCTCCAATACACACATTTGGTACTCGTACATTATCTTTTGGCTTCCTATGCACATGCCCATCTGTTCCGATGGCATTGTGCCTGCTCACAAGATGGTGTGCCAGCTTCACTAGACAATGATGCCAATCAAATAAGAGTTGCTGCAAGTGCTTTCTTTTCTAAAAGTAGCCCCTCTCAAGTGAAAGCAATGCTATAATGGTGCCACTTGTCTCCTTTTTCCTGTTTACACCTGCTGACACTTATCCTCCAAGATAGTGCTGGAATAGTAAAGGAGAGGAAGAGATGAAACATGGGGCAACTCAGGGTTGTCAGAAAATACAGGCAGAATCACAAGAGCAACTTCAGAAAGACATTTTAAACCTCAGTGACCATGTTGATCAGGATGCAGATTCAAAAGAAGGCAAAAATATTTAACTGGAAAGAAATGTTTGAGAATAAGTGTATTGCTGGCAAAAAAAAAAAATAAAAGCTTTGTATATGTGTTACTTGTGTGTGTGTATGTTTGTGTGTGTGTACACAACTTTGGAAGCACAACCTTTAAAACTCAAAGGTCTAAGTGCAGGTAAACGTCTCTATTCTGTTTTCTGTCAGTGACAGGTTCCTGTTCAACTCAGAAGAAACTGGGAATTATACCTAAGAAAAATCTGACATAAAAGTCAAATTGTTTGACAGTTTGTTATAAGATGTATAACCAGCTAGGACTGGAAAGAACCTGCTTTCTTACTTTCTATTTGTTATATAAGCCAAAATTTATTCAGTATTTCACATCTGAACACCTAATGCCACTTTCCATGTTTTCTSCTTTTATTTGAAAGGATATAAACTCTGGGACCACCAGTTTAGGCACAATGTAGAGCATTTTGATACAGTCTGCAAAGGTCTCTGAGGGSTTAAAATCCAGAAATTCATCTGAGAACAAAGCAATGTTAAAGAAGATCTGAGGTTACGAATATTTTATGTATTTATGCCATTTAAAAATGTTTATGGACTATAACTGAGTGTGTGTTAGGGTAGTTCTGAAAACTCTGATCAAATCATGACCCTTTTAAAGTATGTCATCTAATTGTCCCTTTCAGAATGCTTGCTCAGCTTGGTGTTATCTCCATCCCTAAATGGAGTTAGGAGCACCTTATTTTTAAATTGTGAAGTCAAGAGTTAATTATTGAATTTGCATAGCATATGGTAAGAAACTGTGAAGCAGTTCCTGAGGTGCACAAACCTTGCATTATTAATCCACGGAATTACTGGGGAAAAATTAATCTTACCCAGAAATAAAGAATGACTCTCAGTTCTTACTTATGATGATCATCTTGATACTTGAAAGCCCCTTAATAGCCCATTAGCAACCCATTATAGCGATCTTTCTGCTAAGGTGACCATCTTCTGTAATGACAGATGTGATTAAACACAATGCAGCTCCCTGGCTTCCGGATTGGTGAGCAGCCGAAACAGAATGCAGGCATTCCGAMGGCAGAAAGACAAAACACTTAGATTATTGTTTCCAAGAACAAGCTGGGCAGAAAGAAAACAAAAGTTGACTAAAGGACAACTAACTGTTCCTCATTGATGTAAAGTGCAGCCCAGAGCAAAATGTATTTTCAAATTCTCAAATGTCTGAATAAAACACTGAAACACAAGGATAGTGATTATTACCCATAAACAGCAACTGATGATATCAGGCTCTGCATGGGGTTCTTGAAACTTTTGAAATTATTCTCTTTTTTTTTGTTTGCATGTTGTTGTTGTTGTTGTTTTTGTTTTGGTTTGGTTTTTTGTTTTCTAGTGGATTATTGATGCTGCAAAACAAAATAAGAGAGGTATCTATATGGAAAAAGAGAGTGTTTAATTCTTACGGTTGACACAGATAGTAAGAAAGGTCGAAGATTAAATAGTCACAGAAGATGAAGTGAGCTGCCTAAAGTGCACAGAAAATTAAATATCAGATCTAGAAATATAATCTGGCTTCTGAGATCCATATGTCCTATCTGGGTCAAACCATTACCTTTTGAGGCCAATAGCTTGGACAAGGTCTAATTAGCTAATATTTTGAAGTGATTGGACAGGAGTAAGCAGTGATAGGACCTAACACCTATACAGAGATAAAAAGGTAATAGTCCATGAACTTTTACTGGCTCTGCAAAGAGAATTACTAAGTTTTATATTCATAGGAGGAATTGATTTAGGAGAGTACCTGGTATTAAATAAACACACTGTTCATGGCTAAGGGTATTTCACAATGTAGGAGTCCTCTTTAGTCACAGAAGATGCATAGATCTCTATATATGAAAAAAACTGAAAGCCAGCTTTCAAATTTCACTCTTTAGAGAACAATAAAAGCCAATCATTGACCCAGAAAAGCTCAAATAAAGCTTTACTTATAATTTGCATCCAAACAACTTACATCAAACGTTTTCCAAAGGAGAGAGATGTGAATGACTCATTGTAATCTAGACTAACCCTTGGCCTTTGCTCTCTCACTCAGGCTGCTGCTACCTGCGGCTGTTCATTTAATGCAGAAGCATCTCCATTCTTCTACAGAAGAGTTGAATCCATTGCGTACCAGCATTATTGGGACATGGGATTAACACACTGTAAACAAGATTTGCCTTATCACAACTCATAGCAAGAGACTGCTATGTAGAACTGTAAATTGTCATGAAGCTGTCTCCTTAATCCTTTCTGCATTCATTTTTATTAGATTTCTTACTGCTTCCTTCAATCATGTTTGCAGATTATTAAAAGTAGGAGTTTGGGAAAACGCAGTCTTTTGAGCTGTCAACTCTGACACTGCTGCATAGACAGAATGGATATAAATAAAAACCCTCCTCGTGTTTGCTTTAGTATATTCTGGTGTAGTATCATGTGTAATTGTGCTGTTAGCTGCAACTCCCCAGGTGAGATTGGAAGTGATTTTGTCTCCCTTATCATGGCTTGATGACTTTTCTAATACTAAAGGAACACTCGTGTATTAGCATGTCAGGCTGGGAAAACTATCAGTTTGATATTGAAATCACTTTGGTTTGTTAAATTGTTATCTTCATTTCCATTTTAACACTTCAAATTTTCAGAGTTTGTCAGCAATAAAGCACTGACAGCAATAAAAGCAAAGTAATGGAAAGAACAAGGGAATTGTGTTCAAGGCAGGGAAGGAAGGGGAAGATTGTTCTCTCCATACAGAGATAAGAGAGAGACACACAGGGTACCATGCTGTAGAGTTCTTCCATGACTGCGTAGCTGCTTTGGGAAGTCCTGAATTTAATCAGCAATGGAAGGAAACAGAGCACACCTGTAWCTCTGGTCAGCCTTCTCTCTGAAGTTCAGCACAGGCACCTCAGTGTGCTGCWGGGTTTGTGTCTGTTGGCCAGAACTGCTCATGACCTTGTTGGAAATCTCCCTGCATCACCTGGGAAGAACACCCCTCGTCCATCATACACATTCCTCCCCCACAGCTTTTGCTGTTATAACCTTTCCATTATTGTTTTAGGACAAAATAATAACCCTTTCTCATTTCAATTTCTCTGCCTCTCGTTTCAATCCCTCTCTAGAATATTTGATTCTTTGATAAGATGGCCCGAGTGCCTTCAGCTTGCCCATTTCCCTTAGCAGGTAGCAAACAAAGCTGCTTTTATTGGCCACAATTTTTTTTCTTTCTAGCTCCTGCACAGCTTTTCTTTTCTAGAAAATAACAGCACCTGCAGCCCTCCATTACTGAGTCCTGGAAAAAGAAGTATTTCTTCTTACTTTCTGAGTTTTTATGGGTTTTCCATTCCTGATTCACAGCTGTCCTTCCTGCAGGGTAGACCACCACTGTAAGCACCTTTTCCTGCTGTGACTCCTCAGGCAAGTGCTACAGGCTGTATTTCTTCTGAGCCCCATCAAGGGACTTATATAAACCTCCTTACGCTGCAAGTAGTTAGTATATCTTTTACAGTAAGCTGTTAGGAATAATGTTTCAAAACAAAATCTAATTAATCACAGAAGTGAGTAAAAGTGAATAATTAAATGGAGATAAAAAGTATAATTCACATGAATGCCTTATTGTTGTCAGATTATTACAATTTTCAAAATCTCATATGTGTCTTAATTCTCTTGCGAAAGTGGGAATGCAGTTCCTCTGTCACTGAAATAGTTTTGGAAGTGTTGTATACCAGTTCTTGTTTCTTCCCTTAAATCTATTTTACGTGTTCATGTTGAATCATTCATACACAGATGTCTGTAATAGAGCAGACTAGCACAGCACTGGATCATTAAATATTAGGCCAATATTATACTGGACTGAAATGCTTGTCATTGCCTGAGAAGGGAGAATAGAAGGTTTTAYTGTGCTTTGCAGGTGTATGTTCTATGATAAATGATATTCACACGATTTACATTAATTTCTGAGTGACCGAGKGTGTCTAGTGGTGTCAGGATAATTAGAGGGAAATATTTTATGGTTTGCAATGAGCAGAGCTCTGTTTTCCTTCATGACTGAGGCGTGGACATGAGAAGAAAAATGACTTTGGTACCAGAACCCATTTGATCAGATTCATTATACACATCTTTACATATCTTTGAATTCTGGCTGAATTTGCAAAATGGAAAGAGCAGGATCATGGCTTGGGGTGCACTCAAATAAGCAAACCTTTTGAAATATGCATCTATACCTTGGGGGGTTTGAGCAGCAAGGGAACTAGAGCTGGCTAGTTTCGCTTGAAGGGGCATTTCTCCAGTGGTGCTCCAATGCATTTCTCTTCACTTTTCCTTGGGGCTTGGTGAAGGTTTTGAGATACAAAATTGCATTATTGCCTGATTGGCCCKCAAGGGGGTAATTCCAAGGAGGTTAGAACAAAGTGCAGTCTAAAGCAGGTGTATTCTCCCAGGAAACAGCAAACCCCAGGCAGAATTTGCCCACAGGATTGGAAGCTGGTGCCATGTTAAATGGAAGAGGTCTGGGGATGGGGCAGGAACTGGAGTGGGATGTTCTGAGGAGTCAGTTAGTCCATAGTTTCATGAAACCTCACAGSGACCTAGGACACAGATCCTGGAGCAAAGCAGGTCTTTGGAACAGAACGAGCACAAATTTTTGTCCTTCTCTTTCTGCTTGCCCTAGCACTGCACAGATTTTAGGTCAAATCAGTCCCTGGCCAGATGCAGACTATGTGCCAATGCCGTCTCAGTGACGCCTTGTGAAACGCATTCGAGGAACTAATCTTATCAGAAGCTGCTTTGTGAAATTCATGTAATAATTGAACCCTTTGTAAACTTCCCTACTAGTTTCTGTTTGCTGTTGCACTCAGGCACACCGGGCTGGATGCCCTGTGGGCAGTTTAATCTAGCATTAATTCTGCAGTTGAGCAAAGAGGAATTAAAGTAATAAGGCAAGGAGGCAAGCACTTAGGCTAAATCAAAAGTAGAATTTCTGTATATAGATTTTAAGAAGGGAAAAGCCATGGTCTTCAGGGTGGAAGTGGATGGAATGAAAGGACTCAGTGGCAAAACAAGTATCGATGGGAAAGTCTGACTCAATCTGAGAGCAGTACTGTTAATCCCAGATATTCCAAAGTCTTGATGCCAGTTAAAAAAAATAAACATCACACTTTAAGAAATAATAAATATTGTTTTTCCTTTATTTTCTTTTCACGAGTACAATTTAGGGAATAGTCTTGTCACTTTTTTTGTGTTTTTTCCCCACAACAAATGAAGTGTAGAACTACATTCTCTTTTTAAAGAAAGAAGATCAGTGCATGCAGCAGGTAGGGCATCCTTGCTTCCTATGTTATGTTTCTGAATGTGCCATGGCCCTGCAGGGTCATTTGGATTAGCAGTTTTCCTGTACTTACAAGCTTTGCAAAGCAGGTAGAGAGCTGTGGGTGTGAGGTACTAGAGACCAATCATGTAATGTGGTTATCCATATCCAGAAGGTTTCCTTCTGTGCCAAATTCCTGGTAGGTGTAGTTCCTGTTCTCTTATGCACACCAAGGAACCACAAGAAAAACTGGGTGGTTTTTACTCTCATTTCTCCTAATCCTTGGCATCATTCCTCGAGCAGTCTGCATGTCACTGGTATCATKCATTGTTTAATATTTACCTCTTCCATGTTTATATAATCATTATCTTGGCTTTCAGTAGAAGTTTATGTGAGTGTTCAACTTAGCTGGAAACATTTTTTTTGTTTTATTTTTCTTCTAAAATAATTAATTTTGAAAATAAAGTCCATATTTTGTATTTCTTGGTCAATTCTTTTTACTCTGCCCTGGAATATACATGTTCCCTCCCAGTATATGTGTTTTACTGTCTGTAACCTGGTAAGAAATTTGGAACACTACCCATTCCTCCAAGTATTTTCTTTTAAGTTTTAGCTCAGATTTGCTCTTCTCTTAGGTTGCCTTAAATGTAACAATAGGCACTTCTCGTAAGAATTTCAAAGAATACCAGCAACRACTCAGTAATATGAACTTTATGTTCCATTCCTCAGCCTTTTCAAACAGGAGAGCTTAAATTTTTGTGCTTGGACTTAATTTTTTTCTAGATTACAATGAATATATAAAATAGTTTTGAACCTGCTTCTTTAAATCTCTGATATTATTGGTGAGGGGAGGGCTTTGCTTCCAAAAAGCTTTTGTCTCCCTCTAAATGAAATTGTTCATAGCAATTTTAAATATAAACTACAAACTAAYAGAGTTTCTCCTTAGCAAGTGCTGTCTCTCCCAGTGTGTGAGCTGTATTCTGAGATTTGAATATGTAAAATGACTAGGTCAGGCTGTCTTGAGGATATAAAAATTATTGGATGAAGTAAAATTTTGCCTGAAATTAAATTTGCAGAAAATCAAATATCTGTTGTTTAGTTCCAAGCAGATGTTGAAAAGGTTTTCCTGGATGCCRTCCTTCTTGATAGTATGTCTTTTGATCAGAAGCCAAATAAGAAATCTGGATGCTAGTCTGGATCTGGAAATTTTCTTTAAATAAGCATATTAGTTAAGTATGTAAATCTGCTTATCATCACTTAAGGAACATTGCCAGAGTAAGAAACATCTGGAGCTCAATATCAGCTAACTTATTAATTCACATTTTTAGTATGTTTCATCCAGAGTATTGTAGGATTYTGTTATCTCAATTGCTTAAGTCAGCTTTATCTAAAAGGCAATTAGTTGTAAGTTCTGTTGTTTACATTTAGACTCATATGAAATCCATGGAGTGTAGTTTTATAGGCCTACTCACTCAGCTTCCCAGAGCTGTTCAGAAATAGGCCAATACACACTGTGGTATGAGTAAATCAGAGCTAAAATAATCATGGCTTTGAAACACCAGTGCTTTCTTCCTCAGGAGAGATTCTGGAAACAGTTGTTACTGGTTAGCATTATGAACTTCATGGTCTGGTTTCTTTATCTGAACTTATCACTGTCTAATTCCAAGAAATGATTATTTGACCTGTTTCTGGTAAGAACATGAGTACGGATGTCAATAGTGCCATAAACCTTCCTCAGTTTTATGGCTACAATTCCTCTTAAGCTTAAAAAAGGTTCTCAACTTCTAAATCTACAGCAAACCATTTGTATTTTTTAGCATTTTCAAAACTGATGGACGCAGGATGTTTTACAGTGCATTCGTGCTGGCACAGATGATAGGTTGTGTTAACCCACAACAGGTGCCTTGCCATTATTGAAGTGAGAATGCCTAATGGGTGACCCTTTACATGTGAAAAGCCTAGAAAATAAMGGAAATGTGTTGTTTAAGGAAATATTGTTTATTAGTGGTGAGAAATTAGTATAAATCTCTACACAACCCCCCCCATGTTGAAACTATGAGTCAAAGCCTTAGAACTGCACAAGCAAGATGGAATTTGGAATTCTACATAAAAATAGTTCACATTCTGCTTGGCTGTGCAGTTAAGGTGACTTGAAAAAAAAGTGCACATAGTTCTGAAACTTAGGTAGCAAGAATTATTTTAAGGATATAAATATCCCTTTGTTTCTTTTTCTTTTTTTTTTCCCAGTGAAATTTGATGATAATTAAAGTAAAACTCTGCAGATCTGATGGAATTCAGAAAATGCACAAGCTCCAATTAATATCCTGAACATATCCAGCCCTTTCTAGGAACTTGGTAGCAGTGCAAGGTAGTTCGGGTTTGTGTACCTTAAAATTAAAGACTGCATCAGCTGCGTGCTCCTGCAAGAGGATATTCATGTTTTGCCCTTACTCCACAGGAGCCAGGCCCAAACCAAAGCATCCTGTGAATTAATTTTCCTCAAGTCCTGTTCATTGCAGTCACAGTCCCTTAGCTGTGGATCAAAAGTGTTGGTCTYGTGTCCTTGAGCAGATTAGGTAACAATTTATGATTGCATACTGCTTGACGTGGCATCTGCTGATGAATTTAAATGCAGCCTTACAGACAGGCCATCATGATCAGTATTACTGTTTTTAATAATTCGAYTAAATGTGATGTCTTTGGAGCAAGGATTGCTTTTCAATTGTTTGTACTTGTCATTGTGGAAGGGAATACTGATTCAGAGTTTGATTTTCTTGGTCCATAAAATGAAAGCTACATACCAATMTTTATAGTAATTTGAAAATATAAGGCAGATGGGGACTTTACTTCATAAAGACGATTTTCTCTTATTCTTGCTGCTGCTCYGACTATAGCAAGTTACATTAGGGGAAAAAGAGTTCACCAGTTTTTGATATATGAAAGGAAAAATTGAAATAACTTACTGTGAAGCCATGAAAGAATTTTAATATTACCTCAGCAAACAAAGCTCACGTGTATGAACCTCTGTTACTGTTTAAATTATCATTATGTCTCAGTGTTTTTATAATTGGAAGTTGCTCCACAGTTTACCTATTGTGTGAGTTAAGCTGTTCCAAATATTTTTCCTGACTCAAATCAATTAAGAATATTGTGTATCACTATGTACTTATAAATACACTTAGAGTCTCCCTCTAGAGAGTGTACATGTTAGAAGAGACAATTTTTTGGAGGGCAAGAAATTACTAGCACAATGTTGAAAAAATTTCCTACACRAAACATAGAAAGTGTATTAATTTTTATTATATACAGTAATTATACATTGCATTACTCAGCTTGTCATGTACCTACTCGTTTTATGTCCTTATAGTAAGTTACGTTTCTATATAATAGACTATAATTTTCTGCTGGTCAAGATAAAATAAACATCGAGAGTATAATAATATATATAAACAAAAATTAATATTTTCTCATACAGGAATGTTTCCATTCACTTATTTTTCTAAGGAGTGAGAGAAGTGTTGGAGTGAGAGAAACCTATCTTGTATTATTTTAAAATCTTTTTTCACATACATCTCAGCATTGGAAAGAGCAGTGAACTCAAAGTAATCTTCATACTGACTTGCCTACATACAGGCAAAATATGTTTAACAGGRAGCATAACAGCTATTTTGTGTTATGATTTTAATTAATGTTATTTCACCTGTGTACAGATGACACCCTGGGTTGGGTTCATAACATGCCTGTTACTGTGAATCCATTAACTTCAGGTGAGACACAGCAATATGCACAAGCTGGAACCTGCTCTGTGAATTGGATTACACCCACRTGTAGGCTTACTTGTATCTATGCTAGTTTGAACCCTCTTCTTTCTCTTGTGTTTTCTTTCTTATAAAAGAAGAAGAATCTTACCCAAATTGTAGGGGAAAGCTTCTAAATAAAAGATAAAGAAACATCTGGAAACAAAGAAATCTGTGATACAGTTAATAGTTTTTTATCTTGAGTGAAAGACAAGAACTGACTGGTGCTCTCTGCCTTTTTGTTCTTCTGGAAGGAGCATAATAGGAAAGGTGAGTCATTAGTCTGGTATAGGAAGAACGCAGCTCGGTGGTACACTCTGTTTGTGAGGCAGACTCACTGAAATTGTACTGTTAGGAAAATTCCTTTGCATTGGCAGTGAAAGGTCTAAGAATACTTTTCCAGCCCCTAAATGATCGATTGTGTGTGTGTGTAAATGATCACCACTGCAGCTTTTAGGCTGAAGTTTTGACATAGGTGTTCAAACGGCTTCCATGGAGCACTCAAAAGACAAATAATCTTTCTAATGTCATTGAGGGTTACAGATTATTTGCTGAATGAAAATGAAAACACTTTCACTCACAAAGAACACAGAATTTCATCACATTCATATATCTCGAATAAGCTGTTGAAAAGGAAGATACTGGAATTCAGAATTTTCTTGAGTTCTTATGGTGATAATAGGCCCTCTTTCTCTGATGCATCACTCAGCAGGTGTCAGCACTGAAAATGTGGGTCTAAAATTTTCACATGGAGTTTTCTCAGTTATAGTATTATTTTTTAAGAACAATAAATAATGTTTTTTGTTGAATCTAAGGAAGAAATTTTTTTGACTGTAGAATGTGATTCTGGAGAGGAACAGTGCATAGTAGCCAGTGAATCATATTTTTCAAACAAAAACCAGCATATAAAAAAAGATCAAGGTTTATTATACCTTACATACTATCAAAGAAAAATGTAATGGCAGATGCAATGTTAGCAAATTCGTACTGTGCTGTTCACTTTTCCACAGCAGATGAATGACTGTAATTGATGGACTGGTCAGACAGACTAAAACAAAATAACATTTATCTTTGACAGATCAAGGATTCACCTGCTTTCTTTTTCAAGAAAAACATGAAAGCTGGAATGAAGTTTTATTGGCAGTGATGCACCTTCATTGTCAGTAACAGGCAAATGAGTAGTGGAGTGACAGAAGGTAAGCTCAATGTTCATATTTAATATTTTATTGCTAAAAGGCATGGAATTTTTCTGAGTAATTCATACTTCTAAGAACAAGATTGAGCAGGACCCAGTGTTTAGCACCAAGTGAGGAGGCCAAATGATTTTTCAAAACTTACTGTGTGGAACAAAATCATTTAACTGCTCAGTATATCTCAGAGCGTGCACCATGAACTCAGCAATATGGAAAACAACCAGGAGGTCCTCCTTCTACCATCTTTTCTCCTTCTTGCTGGTTGGTATTTTTCTTTATGGTATACCTAATGACTTCCTCTGATTTTTTGAGAGGCATTCCTCAGCACGGTTAAAACATTCYGGAAAACCACAGGTTATCTTTGTACCTTGGAGGAGAAGATCCCATTGACGTTTGTAGACAAGACCTTTTGTCCGCACGCCTCCCTCCCACCCCCAGTCGGCTGTCCCTTTTCAATACAGCAGGAATGCTGTAGTAAACTGCTAGTACAAGGGTAGTTTTTGTAGACTTTGGTTGTCTCTCAATATCTCAATTTTTTTTTTATGTGAAAATTACTGTGCTTGTATAACATATGCTGTGCATTTGAAAACAAGGCAATTCCTAACACAAATCTGAGAGCTTTCTGCCTTGATTTGATTACAAAGGTTGAGAAAAAAATCCTTGAGTTTCTACTGTGCAGACTACTGCAACTCCTCATTCACATCAGTGTGCTTCTTTTACAATACTAAATGGAAATGCAGGCTGAAGAACTGAATCCAGTGATAGTTCCAATAGGTACCCAGTATATTTAAAGTAGGAAGAGGAAATAACTTAAAACTATGTGAAACCAGCAGAAGAAAAAGGTAGTGGTTTTATAAATATAATTTTATCCAAAAATTTCCAGTTCAAATGAGGACTTGCAGAAAAAAMCCCCACTCTTTAAATAAATATCTATTATTCTTTCAAAAAAAGTAGTGTGCTTCAAAAAATTAAGAGACAAGGTTTTGGTTTTTTTTGTTATCTAAAGAGCGTGGCCTTTGCAATAARGAAATCTAGTATATAAAACAACTTTTCCAATGAAAGCTGAATAAACAGTAAGCTACTTGTGTTTAATTTGCAAACTATTAAATTTGTGATAATGCTGTTTAAACACTATGGTTCTCTACTGTACTTATCTGATATAATTCTTTCTTTGCATATGACCATGTCCTTTCAATACACCTTGTCACATCTCTGATTAAATGGAGTTGAGAGTCATGACAAAACCAGGAACATCTGGGAAATGAGAGCAGAAAAGCTGAGTGTCAGATAGCAATCAATGGATCACTTACGGCAATTATGCTTAGGAAATGAAGGTAGCTCAGATGATGTAATTTGCACATGATCAGGCTGGTGAAGGGAGTCAACAGTGCTTCCCTCAGGCTGTTACGGAGATGCCTGTGCAGATGTCTGTCCTAGAAATGCCACACGTTCAGGAGAAGCTGTCAACTCCCCAAGGAACCGCCCACTTCAGATGAGACAGAACAGGGCAAATGCCCCGTGGCAGTGCCATCCATTAGGACAATCTGTGTAAGCCACACTGTAGGAAATGAGCGAACTGGAACAGAATGAAACATGAATTGTAAAGCACGGAGAAGTTCTCCTTCCAGTCAGTTTAAGCTTCCTGGCTCAGTCCAGTCTCGACACCTCTCCAGTGACACATAACTTACTCTCTTTTGCCAGGTCTGTCCTTTCCCATTTGTCCAAGTTTACTTTTTTTGTCGTTTCAACTTAGCCCGTTTTCCTTCTCTACATTTTCTAGTGCAATTACTTGAGCGAATTTGCTGCCTTCCTTTTCACATTGTGTCAACTAATCGCTTGCCTGTATTTCTCTTGCCTCGGTTGGGCACGTTTCTCCCATGCAACAATTCAGCTTTATGCTTCCCCTCCTCTTAGCGCTGCCCCCACTATTATTTTTTAATGGATTGCACAACTCTTCACCGAGAACTTTGACTTATCTTAAAGACTTTCAATAATTAAGCCCCACAATAAGCCTATAAAGGATGTAATTATATTATCTATTTACCAGATGGCTAACCAGAAACAGACAGAAGTTAGCTAAATTGCCCTGGGTTAAAAGTTGGGGAAAGACAGCAGTGGGAATAGAACCCAGTGTTAGTTGAGTTTCTTTGCCAAAAGCTTGTAGTACTACAAAGTATGTATACCAGCTGTTGGGGAATCACTGTGCTGGCCCAGAATTGTCCTGCTATAGCTAAGAGCTTAAGATCTATTATTGAATAGGTTTTCAAACTCGGTCCTTGCCCTTTTCTTTCCTAAGGGGACAACAGAAACATCTGAACTTGTAAACTTAAAATGAAAGTCTGCTGATGTTTTCCCATCCCTTCCATAGTAGTTCTGTAACTGAGTGAGGTCTAGGCATAGCTGGATTTTTAAAATGATAATGTGTGTATTAACAGCAAAACACTTTCAAGAAGAGAAAGTCATTGTCTGTCTGTCTCTCAATCTATCTGTCTATGACAGTGTGAGCCAGTCAGACAGCCTGCCCATAGCATCAAGAAGCCATGCTAGATTTGTTATCTGTGCGACCAACCATCTGGACTACATACTGAATTCTCTGTCACCATTAAACAGATGAATCACACTTTGTAAATAGTGACTTTAAGGATTTTTTGCTAGAGCTACTTGTTTGGTGAAGCTGGCAAATTCTAACCAGTACTTGTAAGTTTAGGTCTTCATGTCCATGTTCATCCTGTTATCATGTGTATGATCTTCTTTGATATGTAGAATATTGAATAGAATAAAACTTGTTGACTATTCCAGATGCAGGGCTTGCAGTGTATTTATGGAAGCATTGACATGATTATTTTAAAGAAATATTTTAGGATAATTTTAAGTCTTTGTCTGGGGACAGTGTTACAGTGCAGACTTTTGTCCTTTCATGGTCAATTAATACACTGATCGTGCAATCTCATTTTAGACTACACATGCTTAATTTTCATGCTGGGAATTAATCTCTGAAGGATAATTCTTATGATGGACAAAAGTGCTGATTCTCTGCTGCAAGAACGGTGGCCAAAGCATGATCACTTCTATAATGTTGGTCCCATTGCCTGTGGTGAGAGATCTGGTGTGCAAAATATTGTCATTCATTTGTAAATATGAAAAAATGCTTTTTGGTCATTTTACCTTGAACTACCTGTGGGTTCCTGGAAGCTTTCCAGAATGAATGGTGAGGGCAGCAGTGTCCAAGAACACGGTATTCTCAGTACATTYCCAGATCTTTGGGAATGTGTGTATTCCAGTGCCCAAAGTGATGCCTTGCAGTAGGACTAGTTGCAGAAGATCTTTAAGGGCCATTTGAGATTTTGTCATTAGGAAGATTAAATGCTGAAATCTAGATTGACTTTCTATTTTGTGGAGGAAAAAAAGCCCATCCATATGAAATTGTGCTCATTACTGAGGAAAATAAATTCTTGTCTGTCAAGCAAATGGCCAGGCTTTAGAAGTGCTTAGACTTGCACATCAATTACCAGGGAAAAACAACACCTGTGTACACTAATTATTTATTTAATGGAAGGTTTTCGGATATAGGGTCAAATTCTCCACTTGCATCAATTGTATGCCACAGAAATGTCATTGTTGTCAGTGGAAAAAACTACCAATTGACACTGGTAGGTGTTAGAGTAAATCAGGTGAATGGTATGTTATGGTGCACAACAGGAGTGTCATCACAATAAATGGCATCTTTAACTTTTAAACATATGCTTTATATATTCTTACATGATCAGTGTCCCTTTAAGTACTGTTTGAGTTAATTTGAGCACAGTTTTGTTTAGCCTTTGTCTCATGTTTGTTGACTTTTTACTCTCCTTGCTATGTCAAAAACATTTTGATGCTATAAATAAGCGCATGGATTAAATACATTCTTTGTGACAAGCAATGTGCAGTGCATTCACTTCTTTCTTCTAGAAGATAGATTATCTTTTTCATTATTTTGAATCTGCACTCTTCCAGTATTCTGAAGATCAGTAGAAGTATACTTAGACTCAGTTATAGAAAATTGATGTGGTGTTTATATATATTTTTTTTTTCTGCTTGTGACAGATATATACTTGCACTTGAAAATATCCACACTCAAATAAACTACAGTTKTAAGGAAGTTGCAGAACCCATGGTGTTGTATTCATTTACTAGAGGAGTTGTGTACAATGCTGCAGTAAAAGAACTTGTGTTATGATGAGATTACATATGATTCATAGGTTAAATCAATTAGGCTTAAAGTATTCCCTCTGGCTAAAGAGGTGGGTGTACAAAGAATCCAGCTACAGAGGTCATCATGCATTGGTTGTAGCTCTCTGTGTCCAGGCACTTGAGGAGTTGTGTCCTAATTCCCACCTCTACCAAGCATTCTGCAACATGTCTGATGTCCTGGCGCGTATGTTTATAATTATATGGGTATGGCCAAATCCTTTACAGGTATAAGCTGACTTGAGTGAAACTGAGGGTTTGCATTAAAGGAAAATTTCACCAATGGTGTGCATAGTACCCACTGCACAGAGGTCTGATGCTTTTTGAAAATCTGACCTCCCTGTGGGACAAAGTACAGTAGGAATTCACTTAAACCAAAGAAACACACAGGAGGAAACATAAAGGGCAGTTAGATACACAGTTTAGGTGCAGACAGAAGACATCGTTGTATATTTTCAAGTTGTACGTTTTCACCAAATACCACATTAAGCCAGTGATCTGCAGGCAGGAGAAAGGCAGAAAGAGTCTTTCCTTGTGTAACTGTCCTAGGGCTCACAAAGTCCAGTGACTGTGAAGTCTATCTCATCTCAGGCAATTCTATTTTATATTTGTCTTCATTATTGAACACGCTTCATATTCTCTTCCTCGGCTCACTGCAGTTTCATTGCTTCATTTTATGTATCAGGAAGCCGGACAAAGCTCAACTGGCAGCAGAATTTAGACTTTTATTAAGTCAGATAGAAATCATCTCACTCAGTAATCTGGAAAGATGGTGAGAAGTCGCAGGTTTGGCAGGATGGTCTTTTTTAATCACTGCGGATTTCTGATCTACATTTCCCTGCAGTTTAGCATATTGTTGTGAACTTGCAACGTGAGTGTCAAACTCCCCTCTAGTGGTTGCTGTACACAGAGAATAAACATTGATTTAGCTTGATGACAAGTATTTAACTCTGGACTGAAGAAGATGACAATTCATATGAGATTCTGATAGTTGTACATAGTGAAATTTATTTATTTGTCTTTCTTCCTCTTTTAATGATTTAGTTACTTCACATGTTGAAATACTGTAATTAAAACATGACTCATTGTCAAAGCAAACAAACAAACAAAAACAAACAAAAAGAATTATGGCATTATACTCTGCAAAATGCGAATGTGCCACCTATTGGTGATGGCTCTGCACTTCTTGATCACTCTCCAATAGGTCAGAGGCAATGTCACCACGAACAATGTCATTTGTCCCATAGCACACAACAGAGCTACACACAGCTCTGTGCCCAGTTGTATTAATGCAGTACTAGTGCTGCAATAATATAAAAGCAAGAATTGAGCAGTAAGTGTGAAATAAAGAACTGAGTGTTAAAAATGTGCAAAGAATAGAGTGACTCATTAAGTGTCATTATGATTAAAGAGTTCCATTTCTTGCTAACAGAGTTCTCAGCAGCAGATTGTGAAACCAGAAATACACTCTGCAAGGCAGAAGTTTTTTGCTATGTGTGAAGAGGAAAGATATGGTGAACTTGTATGTTTCTCAGCCATCTGAGCTGTAAATTTGCACCTCTACAATCCTCTCAGAGAATCTGTTAATAACTTTTTGGAAGCTATTCTGCTTGAATCCTATAAGGCAGTAAGATTGGACCCTGCCTGCACAGGGTCCGTGCGTGGAAATGAAAAAGCCTCAGGACATCTGACACTGCAAACTCTGTTGTGAAAGTTTTGTTTCCCAGTTTTCAAAAGGAGCCTTCATTCATCCTTTATGCATATTCAGAATGGTATTTCTGTTGATTAAATGTTTTACACAAGTACCTCTGCTCTTCTGTAAGTATCAGTAATTAATCCTGCGTGTGCAGAATGAAAACAATATTTTAAATCTATAATCCTTCTAATTTGATTTTTCTTATGGTTTCTATAGCAGTTACCAATTTTCCTGCTTTCCAGGATGGTGTTCAGTCATTGCTTATGGTACAGTACCATCTCTACTTCATTTTATTTAGAAGAAAAAAAAAAAAATCCATGTTATCCTCAGGCTAAAAAAAGCAAAAGTGCTATTTGGTAAAAAAATTTGTAATGCATTTTTGCTCATAATTTTGCTGCTTCCCCCTGGCATAGTTTTGGTGCTGGTTTGGTGGAGGTTTTTGTGGTTTTGTATTTTTTTTTCCCTTTTTTTTCACAAGTGGCTCAGCTTGTTGAAAGGACAGAGTCAACCCTGACTGGCTGCAATAAGCTAAGCACTGGTGTGTGACATTAAATGTACACACTAGAATGTAAGATGTCATTGAAAACAAAACCCGTTCTGGAGAGATAAGGTAGTAATGATAGCTAGCATACACCAAGCACAATCAAAGTATACCACAGTGCAATATTCGACTAATCATCTAAAAATATTGGTTTTCCTTGAATGTGAGATTTGTGAGAACCACAAAACAACCCAGCAGCCTAGATGAATTTTGGAATGAAGAATCAAAAAAGCACATTTGAAAATAYGGTGTATGTTGTTACACCCATAAAGATTGTAAAGCAATAGCTGTGTCAGGTCCTCTTAAAAATAATATGCTTTCATCTTATGTCTTAATGTGAGAGCGTCTTTCTGAGCAGATGTTCTGGGAGTGCTCCCTCCCTTACGCAATGACAGAAGCATAGCAGTGCTCCTAGAGAGGTTTACCTTTCAGAGCTGACAAGTGTTAAAAGAAAAGGGGGGGGTGCGAACAGGTTTATAATCTACATCACAGATATGTGGGAAAGGGTTTTAAAATACACTCTGTAAGAGAGAGGAGAAAAATCAGACACATTAAATAAAATCTATATAAATAGTAACAGTGAAGTCATACAATGATCTTTAGCAAAATAAGCCCCACTAAAACAGGCCACGAGCAGTGAGAGCTGCTATTTCTTATGGGATGCAGTGATAAAGAAATTACATACTTATTTGAGAGGAACATAAATAAAGATTAATAGGTTAATGAGTTATTTTCCTTTCATTACTATACTATTGTACTTTATTATAATTGCTTTGCACTCATTTAATTAAATTTGAACTAGGGCCAACACAAGATAATTTGTTTTCCCTGTACTAAACAATGAGTATGCAGATTGGAAGTACTGAAGCAGTAATCAGCCCTCTGTTTGCAACACTTTTCTACTCTGAGTAGACATTATAATTGATAATTTGATTGTTGCAGCACTCCGTGCAATATATTTTAAAGCAACATTAACATAATGGAAATTATGTTGTGTGCCTAATCCGAGCTTTTCACCGTGTAAGTATACGAATCCCATTCTGTAATGAATTAGGGCACTACCCACCAAACACGCACACAACCTTTACATGCCTCATTTTGGAATAGAGCTATCTCCTCCTAGTCTCCATTCAGTGTTTTCCCTATCAAGATATATCACTTAAGTTGTACACAAAAAGAGCTAAAATTGCTAAGCTAAGCATTTCAGTGAAGCCTGATTTGTTCTGATGTAGATCTGTCATTAAAACTAAGTAGGTTTTGTATTGTTCCTGTATAATTTTTGCATTATTTCTAAGGAAAGGTGTTTATCCAGTCTATTAGAATTTATCTTTCCATTGTGTCTTTCCAGCTTCTGAGAACCCTAGTAGCAAAACCATGATGTGACTCAGATGTTGAGGTAGGACTTTTCAATGGCTGTAACACAAACAAAAGCTACCTCAGGGTCTCTTTTCTACATTTTTATATATTTTGTACTTAGGAAACAAAGCTTTTCTTTTTTTTTATATTCTACGAGAATGAGAAGAAAGGCTGAGGTTCTGTTTGATCTTTTCTTTATCCCAATCACATGCCCACCAATGCGGTTTTAATACATTGCTTCCTGTTGCCCCCAGTCCCTGCTGAGGAGTTAGCCTCTGTGTGTCCTGAGCCAGCGAAGTCCTGAGGGTGGTGGGACAGTCCTGAGCAGTTGTGTGCGACCTCAGCAGTCGCCAAGGTTACCTTGCCTTTCAAGTTTGGGCCATGAAAAAGAAGTGGAAAAACAAAGTGAAGTGTGATGGCTTATAGAACTCTGCCAACTTTAACTTTATTTGTTTTCTGACAAAATAAGAGTGGCTTTGCTTGTGTAAATATTTGAGTCACCTCATTTAATATTTGCCTATTTACTTTACAGCCTGAAGTGTCCCTGTACTAGAAAGGTGAGTTGTGGGTTTGCAAAATAAGTTCAACTTGTTTGAGAAAATTGTTGTAGAGGAGGATATTTCACTTACTGTCTTTTAGAACTGAGCTTGCAAAATCTCCTATGATCTTTCTTATGCAAGGAATCCTACTGAAGAATAATCATGATTAGTATTTTAGAGAAGTGATGAGCTTAAATGTGCCTGTTGGTTTCATTGGAGAGCAGTGCTAGTGAGTGTGGAGGGGTCCAGGTTGCCTGCACAGGGTTCTTTTGTTCTGCACCATCTTTCCAAAGGAAGTTTTTGAAGGAGACAGGAAGTCCAACTGACAGGCTTGACTTCCCTTTTTTTTTTTTTGTTCTAGTGTGTAACTCCTTTTTTTTTTTCCTGACAATTACTTAACATTATTATAAAGCCCAATATGTTAAGAGAGATGCCACTATAATACTCCTGGAGCTGAGAGAAAATTAGAAGCAGTACAGGAGAAATGAACAGTGTTACACACATTTAAAAAGGTGCCAGAGGTGCTCCCTGCATCATCACCCAGCTCTAAAACCACTGATTCTCTGAGAAGTTCTCTCTGTCCATCACTATGGTCTGAGACTGCATGCTCCACTTTGATTGTTTTGGGATTTCTGYAGTTTTCCAGCCACGCAAGAGGATCTTGGGGAATCCTGCCCCAGATAGTTTCTCTCTTACATACTGAGTTTTCACTAACTGTGGTCCCCAAGATCGATTTAAAGTCCAGAAGCAATGAGGTGGACTTTGTGTCAGTAAGGGGAGGTGGAGCTGGCTGCCCGTGGTGAGGCACGGTGCGTCGGGAAGCGGCTGGGACACCGTGCTCCCTGCTGCAAGTCAGGGTACAGGGGAGCTCCTCTCGTCTTCATTCAAAGTCTGCAGGAGGTTTCTTTCCTGCATTTAGTAGCACAAAGACAGGAGCCTTTTGTAACTTTTCTATGGTGAGGCCTAACCAAAGTCTCCTGAGTCTTAATAAAGGTTGCAGTCATTCCTTGGTGTGATTCAGTTTTGCAATAAAGGTTGGTGCATTTCAATAAYTTTTGAGTTTTCCAGAGGCAGGCTTTGCCTGAGCAAGGAGACATGGGATCCATGAAAGACAGGGCATCATTTAGTGTTAATATCAAGGAGTGGTGGGATTTTTCCACACCACCTTAGAATCTGTTACGGTGGATTATGCCTTCAGAAAAACTAATTTATAATGTCTCAAGCAGAAAGTGGATCATAAGTGCTTCTCTTTTTATACAAAGCCACTGCTGTCAGCCCATAAGGCAAATCCAGGGAGGTTTCTGTTTTCCATTTACTGTACTTTTCAATTGATTGGTCAGTGGTGTGTATCCTTTTTCGGTTTCTTTATTCCCTYTCTTTCAGACCTGGAATATCATCACCTGAAATCCTGAGGGTAACATTATAGATTTCTTTTTATTTCACACAGAGACCTTTAAACACACAACATACCTGAATTGCCCCTCCATCTAGCTTTAACTCAGTCTGGGTGTGTAACTCAAATGACTGACTGAATGCTACAATATTGCTTTGCACAATTTAAAAGGTTGGGCTAAAAAGGGAACAATCCTTTTCATAAGTGTGCATAATAAATATAGCATGACTAGAGATGTAAGAATGGGAGAATATCTTGACATGAGGTGTTATAACCAAGCTAGGTTTAGAGTGAAATCAAAAAGTGCGCGAAGAAAGAAAAGCTGTGAAAAGCATGAGGGGATCATGGAAAAGTATGGATGGAAAATAAAATAGGAGATTTTCAAAGCTGAAGTTTTGTAGCTAGAGAATTATACCTTCCATCCACTGTGGACTTTTATTTGGRATAAATAAAATAGCAGCTGAGACTGTTGAAATGCATATATCAATCATCTGTAAGATAAAGCTGGTGGGGGAGATTGAAAGATTACAGAACAAAGGGTAAAGTGTAAGTAAAAGGAAGAAAATAAAAGAAGTTTGTGCAAAAGCTAAGATAAATAAGAGATTTTCTGAATACACAAGAAATGAGGTCACTGGAGAATGCAGTAGAGCTTGAAACATTGCAAAGGTAACTTACCTTTGGTTGAGAGAAATATATTTTTCAGATGTTAAATGCTTTGAATCAGTTTTCTTGATGAAGATAAGGATAATACAAAGAAGAGACACAGAAAAAGAATAAGGAGTTACTCTAGACTCTGAATACTGACAAAAATTAGGGCTTTAAAAGTCAACCCACRTTTCTGTGAGAAATTGAAACACTCAGGAGGAAACATGAAGATGCTGACCATGTCATGGGAAATAGTGCCTGGCTGGAAATGGCTGTTGACTTGAAGTATAGTCCTAGACTGTTAGGTCTTGGCAGATTTTAAGTCATGACGTGTGGTTTAGATAGTCTGTGGTTACAAGAGAATAGTTTTGCACACAGCAGTTTCCCTTATCCTTGTGTACTATGGGCTTCTTTTCAACTTTGCTGTAGAGAGAAGGGCATCAAAATGAGACCAAGGTGAGGCTGATGTGGAGGAGCAGTGGTGAGAGGCCACATCCTCATTCTGTTTGAGGCAGGGTATTTAATGGTAAATTTAACAAGTACAGAAGTTGAAGGGGAGAAGGCATTTGCCAACGCAAGGCCTCGCAGTGCTTTGCTAGTGCCTGTGTCCATCATATCATACCTTCTTCTATTGTAAATACAGCAGGAAAAATTAGACATGGAATTTCTGTACAGGGTTTTTTGGGTTGTATATATTCTTGAGTAATGTGATTCCTATTAATCATCATTCCATATAGTTTTAGATTCTAGGAATATGCAAATCCTCCCTAAAAGAAGAAAACAAAGATATACAACAACATTTCTTTGATGGAAGTAGGGGTAATTTTCAGAAGGTGACTTAAAAATTTGAGAAAACACAATGAATGGTACTTAGGAGAATAGAAAAGACCACAAGCTTGCAATCAGGTAAAGAATGTATGACATTCTTTCAAAGACAGCCCGAACTAACTGACAGCAATAAGACTGAAGAGTTCTGAGCAGAAAAAAAAAAAAAAAAGGAATGAACAGCAAAAAGAATCAGAGCAAAGTGTGAACTGCAAATATAGAGGCTTCATGCAGTCTGATACTGGTGAGACATGACAGTCTCATGATAATGCTCAAGAGACAGGTCTCTGGTTTTAATTATCTTTAAAAAAAGTTATTGTACAATCAGAAAAGGTTCAGACCAATGCTAGTATGGTACAAGGGCAGAGAGACCTTAGTTATTTGTTAAAGTTAGAGAAAGCAGGTCTATAAAAGAGAGGAAATTAAGAGGTCATCTCATTGAGTCTGAGATAATTCTGAAGGGAATAGGCAGGATAAATGCTACCAGGTTAGTTGAACTCTTTTGAGATGCAAGAACAAAGGAGATGAACTAAGAGAAATCGATGGCCACTGTATTTATTTGGAATTCCTTACACAAATCGGGAGCAATTGCGTATATAAAATATTTCACTAATGGCAGCAAGAGGAAGAAATAATTGAAACAATAATTTAAAGTGTTAGTGTATCTAAGGTTTTAAAAACATAGATATTTAACATTAGCATTTACAGTGAGATGTTTTCTTTGCAAATAATTATGCATAATCTTTTTGCAAGGCAGCTCTATTGCAATAAATAATAAAAGAAGGCAGAAAAACTTTGAAATAGAAATTTTAATTTAGAGGTGGTTATAACTCTGGTTACTGGAAATTTTCCTGGAGTGACTCCCCAACAGCACAAGCTGTGTTGAAAGACAGAGTAAATATTACTTCCGTAAATATAGTTTTGTGTCTACCATTTACCCTGTTTGAAAACATGTATGGCAGAAGGCATTTGTGTCATCAGAGGAGTTACTTGATTTTTGCATGTTGTTGTTTCGGGTTTTTTTAATTAATTTAAATTTACATCTGTGCAGAGGAGTACACAAATGCACACACCACACACACACATATATAAATATATGGTATCACAACCTGGAAATTTGCATGCTGTAGATCCGAAGAAAAATTGTGAGAGCCCTTCAGGGACTGGTACTTCCCAAGAGCCTTCCTGTTTAACCAGAAGCTCCCCTTATGCTTCAGCCATGGTCCTCTTCTGTAACACAGCCCTTAATGGAAAAGTGCCAACTGAAATGGGAGGTAGAAGGGACCCATGAATTTTTTGCTAGAGACAAATAAACTCCTGTTCAAATGTCAAAATGTAGAATTCTGTCTGTACACAGACTAATATGTGCTATATTTTTTTTATACTTAGGAGTCACTCAAAAGCTCAGATGAAGCTGTAGCACCCTGCCTAGAAACGGGAGCCTTTCTGTTAGAGTGATGATGGATCATCAGATTCACTCTATGGAATAGAAAACTTAATCTCCAGTAACTGAAGCTCAGGTATGATGCAAGACCACTCCTATTCATCCAGCGATGACCGCCTCTATAGAAACTGTCAGCAGAGGTCCCTATGGTCTGCTGAAACCTGGATCTTCCTTTCATTTCCAGGATATGAAGATGGACACAAATGGAAGTTAATAGTAAGTGATGAAGCACATTGAGGAGTGAAGAGTTATGTATGATTGTGAGGATGATTGAATATTGAATTGCTGTACATTGAAGCAGTTAGGAACATTAATTACTTTGGATTTTAAATATTAGAGGGGGAACATGCACTATCCAGGACATGTGCTCCTAGGATGTGTGCTAGAGACATTTAAACATATGTGCATAACCCTAAAAAAACCCTATAGATTTAGAACCATTCCTGAAACTTGCGTATATTGTGCTTTGCTTTGCTAAGTGCACAGAAAAGCTACGATTTTCCCTTTTCCTTCTCAGTCAAAGTGTAATCCAAATTGGTTCAAATTCTGGAAATCCAGCCTGAAGAATGAAATATTCCTGAAAAGAGGGAGTATGCTGTCTGAAGCACAGATCTCTGCCAGGGCTGCCACTCTTACAGGCACATCCAGGCTGGCTTTAAATGAGGTTGTTCAGGCAGTAATGTAGCCACAGCAGCACAGAGCTGCACAGGGCACGCTGTTTACCCAGTTTTTCAGCCATGGAACAACATTCACATCAGTGAATGCAGTGGAGACATACCCAGAATAAGAATGTGATTTATTCTTTCAATGTGAGAAGCAGCTATATGTTCAACAAAGGCTCTCCTTAGACTAATGGCCAAAGTAGGCCCCAGTGCAGCTCCTCTATAGACCGAGAAGAAAGGATTGTTTGTTGAGGCCCAACTGTCCCCAAAAACCAGTCTGCTGAGTGGATTCCGTCATGTATGAGTTCTCTGCTCACTTCATTGTCACGGGTGTTTCCGCAAGCCCGCCATGCACGGCATAACTGGGGAATTTACTACACCAGTTGCTGATGGAGCAAATAATTCAAAGTCCTGCCACAGCTTGGAAAGAACAGATGACTACTATGGAACAATTTAATATATAGAAGATATTGTTTACCGATGGAATACAGGACAATGTGATTTTTCTATAGACCCTCTCATTCTCCAGGAATGGCAAAGCATTTAATGAAGGAATGACTTAGAGTTGTGGTTGTTCAGTCCAGAGCAATGGCTGGTTTAGCCTTTCAATGCAAAATCATTATGTGCTCAGCAGTAGCTCACAGAGCCATAGCCGGTAAGGGCTGTCGTGCTGAGATGGGGACACTGGCCCTGACACTCTCTTTGTCCCCTCAAACTGTCTGTGGTATTGCTTACTCTCTCTTCGGATGGGTACCAGAGGAAGAAAGAAGGAAACTTTTGTTAGTTCTCAGGCTTTCCCCAATACCAGTGACAATAACTTTGACCACGTGGTGCCTTTAATTGTGAATTGCAAGAGCTGCAGTTGGGTGAGCCCTGGTTTGTGTGTAGGAACTCTGCTCTTCACAGCTATTTTCTTGGTGAGCATGTGCCTCCTGTATTCTCGTGAAAAAAATATGTGGTCTCCTGCTGCAGTGTGGTAGCTTCCCTTCCTGAATAGTTGAAACAGCCGAGGAGTAAAAGTACACCACTTGCTTTCCAGGGAGACTTGACTTCAGCTGAGGCTCAAAGCCAGTTATGCATGTGCTTCATGTAAACTAATGCTCCTGAAAATTGCTGCTTTTTAAACCCAGTTTATAATATCACTCATTTTGGATGCTACACATTTCAAGCCTTTTGAAATACAGCTTTTATTTGCATATCTCTGGCACTGATTCTTGGGTGTAGCACYGCTGTGTTCTTTATCTTAGTATTCGGTTTAGGTTGTCATTACAGAACAGACCACTATTCCCAGCAGTGAGGTCTGTCTCACCAATGTATTGCAAGGACATTCAAGGATGTGGTGCAGAGCAAATGGTTGTGCTTGCAGAACCAGCTTGCATGTTAGAACTGCACATTAGCATGGTTTTGGTGCTTGTACAAACTGCAGTAATCCTGGCTGGAACTGTAGGGTGGAAGTCATTGCTCTAAAATAAGGGTGATCAGCTGAAGAAGGCAGTGCAAGTCTGGGGAGCTTGCAGAGGAAGGGAAAAAATGCATATATTCAGTTGTCTTAGCTGAAGCTTGGTTATAAACCAGATGCCAAAGCAGAGACCAGTCCAAAGGGGACTAAAACTGCTGAGMCAGAAGATCACACGGCTCATGTGACATAGAAGATTATTTTTCTCTGTTCTGCTGCCTGCTGTCTCTTAATAGCCCAAGCAAGTTTTCCATTAGTGGTGGAAATTTAGAAATTAGTTGGGCTAATACTACTTTTCTTCTGTCTGCACATAATGCCAAGGTGGTGCTGAAAATGACACCTTTAAACCTTTGAGATCCATGTGGCCTGAAAACTAGTGAAACGGCCTTTGTCCTGGGCTGTTGTCATCAGGGACACTCAAATCGTTCTCCTTAGTCTGCTGCAGACAGTGTAGTTTCTATAACACTCTGGGAACGTGAACCACAGTGTGGTTAAACAAAGCCTAGCAAAGCTTGCCGAGCAGATGCACAGCCTTGGATGTTGCAGGCTCRTCTCTGCATTGCATGCACATCCTGCCTTCAGCTCTGTGGCAAATGAGGCAGAACTCCATCAGCAGTGTATCTGCCCATGGTGTCCTGTTCAGGCACTTTGGCTTTCTGGTAGCAGCAYGCTGCAGGTAGGTAAACTTTGGCTTTCTGCTGGAGGAGGCTGGCGGCAGAGCTTCACTCCAGAACGTCCTGCAGTTTCTCCTAATGTGCAGCCCTCAGCACACGCTGGTGCCCAGCCTTGATGAGATTCTGACTTGGGCTTGTCACGCGCTGGATACACTGTGCAGGCACTGCCAATGTGCAAGTGGCAGGACACAGAGGTGCCATGGCATCATGGGCAGAAATGGCTGAAATAGGGTGGCAAAATGCAAAAAATCTGGARAGAGAGGAGGAGGATTCCTCAAGGGATAGGAAAGAGTTTATTGAAGTCACCAGCTACCTACAGTAACTGCTTTGCAGCTGCTGGGGTCTCAGTGCATTATTAATSGGGGACACTTTGTGCCTTCCTCCAGTGTAATTTCTGATAATTATGTAAATACAAATAAGAAGAAAAAAAAAAGGAAAATTGTCCATTCCAATTATTCCAATTTTTCTAATATTTTCATTCAGTGATTCTTCAGGCAGCTCATGGGTGTCTGGGAGCTTTGTCTTGAATAAATACATAAAACCAGAATATTTGCAATAATATTTTGCTCATTTAAGATRTCATATATTGAGGTTGTCATAAAGCAAATGTGGGGGAGTTAACAGACTTTTCCTGAGAGCCCCGAATTTGCTTTGCCTAGAATGATAGKCTTTTTRAGCTGAATTACCACAAATCCTTCAATGAGTGAGTTTTAGCACAAATATTAAACATGTGAATATTAAGTTACTTGTTGAAGAATATTCATCTAGAATTTATTCTGAATGGATAAAAATGAGAAGAAGATGATCAATTATTTCCACTTATCCCCCACAGAGAAGAGGAACTACACACAATGAATGCCAGTGAGAGCCAACGCAAGAAACCCAGTCTACGCATCTCACGATAGATATTCACACAAATACTCACAATTGATAGAATAATAAGGTCTCTTGCTTAGAGCATGGGACCCATAAATGGATTCCCAGTTTTGCTCTCCCTTTTCCAGCGCTCGCACATCACACAGTGGTGGATCAGCACAGATCCACAGCCCCTCTCCAGCCTGGATATTTGGTGGCCCACATGTGGAGCCCCAGAGCAGGACAGAGATCATGACTGCATGCTCCGTAAATGCAGAATTTCTTCTGGTTGGGCTCAGCTCTCAGAACCTGTTTGTCACGCAGGTTTTCTCAGATGTGGCTTGTCATACAAGGCCTCACAGCTCAGCGTTCAGACACGTGAGCGCTCTGGTTTCAGTCCATGTGGACAAATGCAGATTGACTGAGGAGACAATACCCTGAAGGCCTCTGATTCAATCAAACACTTYGGCATATCCCTACTTTCAGCCTTGTGCAGTGTTTGGTTTTCAGTGATGCACACATTTGAGCAAAAGCACAAGCTGTTCATGAGACTACATGAGCAGGAGAGGCTGTGTTGGTCAGCTCTTGTTTTCTCCTGGAAATTAYTCATTCAGGTCAGCCTTTCACTGTAAAAGTACGGGAGCAGGAGYGAGTCATGGCGAGAACTGAAGGGGATGGAGCAGCTCCATCGGATGCAGAATGTGCGAGAGGGGTGACAGGGTGGGGATGAGAAGAACCTCTGCACCCTCCTGCTCCTGGTTTTGGTCCTGGTCGCTGCTCTGGCCCAGGTGCCACCTCCWGTGTACGAGACTGATTTCCAGTGCCTCTCTGTGACTGCCACCCCTCCCGTGCCCCCTGCATTGGTGGCTGTCTGTGTCCCTGCGCTGTGCCTGTCACCCCGGGCACTGCAGGTAGAGCTGCCCCATCCCCACTCCCCCATCCATGCGCTCCGGGCGCTTTGCGAGCTGAGGCTGTGCCGGCTGTGAAGGGTGTGGCAGTACCTCAGCAGCTGGATGGATGTCACTGAAAGTGACGGAAGGGGAAAAACACCCACAAAGCAAGCTTTGGAAAAATCTTTATCAAACAATACCTGTTGTGGGAACTGCTTTCAGTGAGATGCAAACGCATTATCCTTTCATTTCTGCAACGATTCTGTGCTGCTTCATTAATAACAGACTTGTTTGGGAGACTGACAAGATGGGAACCAGCACTGTAATTACACACTGCTCTTTTTGTGAGGACTGCCATGAAAACAACGCTGTGTTCTCATTTYCTCCAAAGACAAGCAGGGAAACAAATTTCTAACACCTTGCCCYCCGTTGCAGCTGGACACTGTTCCAGAGTGACATGAATCAATTAAAAGTGAAAATATAACCCATAGAAACATTATTCAGTACACTTCGTACAAAAGAAGGCATTTCTGCTTGCCTAATTAAAGGATGARGAAAATAAATTGTATACTTTTGGCAGTAGTTGTGGAAGTACTTTGCTTTTTTTTCAAAAGTCAGACCATCATAGCACAAACAATTAACAAAAGAAAAATGTTTCCTTTTCCTGGAGTTGGCTAATTAAAAACTTTCTCCCTCATCAATTCACCGAACACTGAAGGAGACATTTCATGGCTTTTTAGTACCTGGAATGCCATATTTATTTTACAGTTGAAAAATTATATTATATGGAATTGCCATACACACAGCTTACCTGGATTCTTTAAATAAAACAGTGATAATCTTTATCATTGCTCTCTTGACTTTGTTTCAACATTCTTTTTAATGCAAATTTCCTAATCTAACTTGTAAAACATTTAATATTTAGAATATACTCCTTTAAGATCCATCAAAAGAGGCAAAGCTGCATAACAATGCCTGGTGCTGGAGCATTGTGAGCCTGCTACAAAGGAATGAGGTGATTCTTTCTTTCAGGTCAGAAGGTCAGGCTTCACTGCATTAATTTTGCTGAGTCTCTTTGTTATTTATAACAAACAAGGTCATTTATTTTCATTTCCTTGTTTCTAATTGCATGCATCTCCTTTGGAGTATGAACTCGGTAAACAGGTGGCTGAAATGCTGGGGAAAATGCTTGAAGCTGTTCCAGAAAAAGGGCATGTCCCACACTGGTAAAGCAATTTGATGAGTTAGAGATTTAGTCATAGCAGGATGTGCACCTGCTTGAAAGCAAACACACTTCTCTTTGGCACACACAGATACATGCAAATTAAAAGAGATTATTTCACTCTGAATGGTGGGTTGATATTTGATCAAATTTAACACTGTATATTTTAAATAAAGCCTTGGTGTATATTAGTGAAATACAATCTCTTTTCAGCTGCTTTTGATTTTTTTTCAACTTCTCTTTGAGTATTACAAGTGAATGATATTTCCTCACTAGCTGAGACTACAAAAAGAGTATGTCTCTGGAGGAGAACTTTATCAGGGAATCTTTCTGATGAGAACTACCTACATGCACTGAAAAAAAATGGGATAATGAAAAGCTAGGATGTTTGACTGACAAGGAATAAACCAGATCTTAAATTTTTTATTCTAAAATGAATTCCCACAAATTAAAGGGCATTCATTGGAGTGATAGCAGTATGTCTTTTTAATCCTGTAAACCCCATGTTTCCAGGCAGCCCAAATGGAACTCCCAAATATATTCATGGGCAGCTTTTGCATAGGTAGTTATTGAATTTGCATTTGAAAATGCAGGCACTKTATGGCTAAATCTGTGGCTGCTTTGTCCTGAAAGACGAGATGCACTATGGACTACCTTGATTTTAGCGGTACTTCAGAATGTGGCAGGAAGCAGTAATTGTCWGACATGACTGAGCTTTGTTGTTGGTGGTTGAGAAGGGGTCCAGGGCTGAATCCATAAGGGAAACAGAGGGAGGTTTTTTAGCAAGGTCTTCTACTTCCCCAGAGAATGGGAGGCACCATGGCCTGTGTCCATAGGTTCTGCTTTAGGAGCTTAAGAAACTGTCTCCGAGTAAGGGGAAAATGGGGGAGGAAGGCTGGAGAGATRGATGTTCCATCCAAGAGACAACTGTTTCATCTGTTTTCTAAGACTGAGCATAGAGGGGTTGTTTGGAGGAGGCTCTGCAAGGGGCATGTGTCCTCCTGCTTAAATTGTTGTTTTCTGCAGATTATTTCCAAAGAGCAGGGCAGGGAAGGCAATTTGGTTGTAAGGATTATACTACAGCTTTCGTTGTTTAGGATGCATACTGTAGCCTTTCTATGAGAAGATTACTGTCCTGGGTTTTTCTTTCCATGCATATGAAAATACACTTTGTAATTTCAGGGAGAAAATATTGTTAAATGCTATGTTGGAAGAAAGAAAATATTTTGTATCTCTAAAACCGATAAAAATCCAAACCCTTTCTTTAGCAAAATATTTGTTTCTTGAATGTAATTATAAATGTCATTGTACATTCTTCCTGACTTCAATGCTTATCTTGAGGAGTTCAGTGAAAATAAATTGTTTTCATGAAAGCAGAGAAGCCATTTGATAAACACACTGTCTCAGAAAATTGTTCCTGAAGCAGAGGTCGTTCTCTCACTTTAAAAGAAAGAGAATATGTTTTAGAAAACAAGCCAGGCAGCAGAAAAAAGCATTTTTTGTTTCAGACAATTCATTTTAAAAAGCAATGTGTAAATCACATGGAAAATTCTGCATTGATTATTTTGACTGCTGTAGAACCCTGGAATAAATGAAGCTGAAATAGACTTATATCAAAGAACATTGCATTTAGTAGCAGGTCGGAGAGTTATTTTACTACTGATTTTTTTTTAGGTTTGGTTTTGTGATCAGATGTTTTATTAAATATTAGCCATTCATGGAAATGAGGGYTGATTCTTTAAGAACAGCTTGGCACATACTGTTCATGAGCTTGAGGAAATAGTCTAGAGAACAGGAATCTGTCTTCAGCTTTTCAATGTCGAAAACCCGACCCACTGAGGCATCAAAAAAAAAAACCTCAAGAACTCAACTCTATAACTGAACATAAGTCCTGAATGAGAGATGTTGCTGCAGTCCCTAATCACACCTTCAGAAATCTGTTTCTTAATTTTCAATCTGATGAATTTATGTGTCTATTACTAAGTCCCAAACTCTATTGTACAAGTGCTTATAAAATAGTGCTTCATTTTTTTAATCCTCAGCTAGAATTATGCTGCTATTAATACCAGAGTTATTAATATGCTCTCAGAAGACTACAYCATTAATTAGAAGACCTGAAGGATAACTAATGGGTCCTTTGGAAGACTACTCCCAGTTATTGTATGGATCTGATCTATCCAAATAAAGCTGTATGTCTACAGCCCTATTAATTTTTTTTTTTATATTTTCACATTCTCTAGCATTGGTCACTAATTATTTTATGTTCTAACCTGTGCTGRTAGATGGTGTGACATTAATACCATGGTAAGTCACTGTAACATTTGAAAGGGGCACGATGACAGCAGCATTTTTAAATAATTACTTTTGTTTTTAAGGCATGACTGTAAAGCTATACATGGCTTTTTACCTTTTATCTTGGCAGTGTCTCATCAAGTCCTTCACTGGCTTCCAAGAGATGACCAAAGGCCCATCCYTTCCACAGCCACCAACAAAGGATGTGCGTTGTGGTCACTGAGGGTGGACACAGCCACCTTCCCAGCTCTGGGGACAGCCAGGACACTGCTGCTCCCCTTGYCCCCAGGGTGCCACAGCTCTCAAGGGTGAGTGTGCCCTTGCATGGGGAAAATACAGRATTGTTGAACTAAACTCACAAAATCTCAGAAAGACATTTCCTTGATCGCTCCAGAAACATCACCACATCCTTGTTCAGGTGCTTTATACTGCAATGTGTGCACATGAAATATGTCAGAGGTCATATGTGTGTATTTCAATTCATTGTCTAATAGAACATTGGATGACATTAAAACTGAAAAACATGCATGAGGGAATCTGCTGCAGATACAAGGATTAAGTGTAACCTTTTTCACCTGGCAAAACTCTTCACCATATCTCACTAAGACTTTTCAGATACGTTTCATTAAAATAATTCTTTCAGTAATTAGATTTGGTCCTACTGTAAAATGAAAGTTCCTGCCTAACACATTCCTCTCCACTAACACAGAAATTCAAAGAAGAATTTGGATTGCTCATGATGAGCATAATTTTCTTTCTGTAGACATTGTCCTTGTGAATTCCCTGTAAAAAGTAGATGCCAGTAGCTTTTTTCCCCCCTCTTATAATGATTCYGGCAGTTTAAATTCAACAAATGTATGTGAAGAGAGCTGAAGGAGAAAAACAGAAACATACAACACAGCTTTATATTAACAGATGATATAAATTACATGTATCTACATATATGTTTAAATATGTATATATACACAGATACATACATATATATGTATATATATGTGTATATATACATATCTACATATATGTTTACATATGTATATATACACAGATACATACATATATATGTATATAT